>JABTTQ020001787.1:0-658200 GCA_016081115.2 Rehmannia glutinosa | reverse complement strand
TTCAAACTGATTCAGCCTCTTCTGCATTTGAACCAAAGGTCACCCACCAAGACAATCCTGCACCTCATTTGTGAGATAAAGCACGGAACATAAAGCCTTCTTGTCGTAGTCGATCTGCCTTCACACTCCTCTCTTATATCTCCAATGACAAGTTCGCGGATGGTCTTCACCATCTTACATCAGGTCGAAGTTAGCTGAATCCAGTCGTCTGGCAGCTGAGTTGTTTTGACGCCTTCTTCGTCATCACTTAGTCAGCAGATTTTCCAGCTGTTTTTGAGACTCATATCTCATCTTCATCCGATTTATAATTCCCAGCTTCAGCTTCAAAGATAGGGACTCTTTCTGCATGGTTGGTTGATTCAGCTTTATCGCTGATTCTTCAATGTCTTCTCCATTTACATTCGCTCATCGAACACCACGCTGAATGGATTCCTCTGTAACCATAGTCCTCTGTTGAGTACTTGTAGGCTTTGCTTTCAGTTGAGTATCCCAAGAAGATACCTTCATCGCCTTTAGCATCAAAAGCCTTTAGATTATCTTTGCCATTGTTATGGATGAAGCATTTACATCCAAATATTTTGAAATATGCAACATTTGGTTTTCTCCCCGTCCAAATCTCATAGGAGTCTCTCAACTGCTTATCATACATCTATTTTGAGTGTGGCATGTGTTTATCGCTTCACCAAAATCTTTTAGGTAGCCCCCGCTTCGCTAACATGGTCTCTCCGCTTCTTTTGAGAGTTCTATTCCTTCTTTCAAACTCCATTCGCCGTGGAGTCCTTTGCTGCAGATAATTCATGACCAATGCCATTTTCAATACAATATCGAAGTTATTATACCATTTACAAACTCGGTTCCTCTTGATCTTATTTTGATGATGGTTTGACTCTTTCTCATTCTCAATCCTCTTCATCACTGTTGGGTAGTTTTACGTGAGAGTTTCTTTCTTCTTACACATGATTATTGTCCATGTATATCTTGAGTAGTCATCTACTACCACCAAGGTGTATTTCTTCCCACTTATGCTAGCTGGTTCAATCGGACCAAATAGATCCATATGTGCAGATCAATATTCTTGTTGAAGATGGACACGCCTTTTCTTTGAATGATGATTTGATTTGTTTTCCCTTCGACATCGTCACATATACTGTTTTTTGTATACTCGAGTCGAAGTCCTTCCACAAGATTGCTTCCTCCGCAAGCTTGTTAATTGTTTTGAAATTCGGGTGACTCAGAACTTCTTGTGCCACGCGACCAACTTGATTAACCAAGTGCTCTTTGCTATGACGGTGTTGGGTGTTGCTATTGACCAATCCACGATATACATGTGCTTTTGTCCAGTATCCTTGCAACACAACTTCATTTGATTCAAGATATCCTTGATTTGGCATATACTCATGTTAAATCCAACATTATATCCTTTGTCACGAGTTGGGCGATGCTAGCAAGTTGAAGTTGAGTCCTTCAACATATGCAACATCTGTGATTTCTAATCCATTTTTCTTGATGGATCCAATGCCTCTTATTTCTCCCCCGGAGCTTCATTTCCTCCAAATATAACTTTGCGCCTTTGACTTCCTTGAATTTTGACCAGATTTTTCTTGTTTTCTGTCATATGTCCGGAAATGACCACTATCCATGTACCAGGTTCCGCACTCGGTTCCTTGAACCCGCAAACAAGGAAATTAAGTTTTAGGTACCCATACTTGTCCGGGTCCCGAGGGGTTAGTATTGTAAGATGATCCAACCAACTATAGCCAAATGATTTGCTCTAAGGGGTTGCCATCTATCGATGCCATAATCATAATTAATTTTGGCAAATTGCTTGGGATTCTGGTTCATACGGATGTCTCTTTTGTCTGTATGCATGTGTATGTGTTTTAGCAATTGCCTTCTTTAGGTAGTTGTGATATCTCCGAGTGTAGTGCCTAGGTGCATATGTGTCTTGATGAAAGCTCTTATACCTTTGGAATGGTCTTTCTTTGAGTTCTGGCCTTTGCCATTTGGGCTTATATTCCATAGATCTTTCCGATAGTTCACATCATTCCAATCACTTGGCTTGGGTATTTTCTACCATTCCCATCATATGTGTTTCTTTTATGGAACTTCGGATTTTTGGTAGCTCTGTTTCTTCTTTACTGAGTATTTCTGTTTGGAGTTTGGTTGAGGAACTCTACAATTTCTTCTCACTGTCCTCTCAAAGACACTCAACTCAAGTTGTTTTCCTTTTCCTTTATAACCAATGCCGGTTGCTTGTAATTGTGCTTTGGAATAAATGTGTGTGCACCATTTGGAGTTTTGGATTTTGAGATACTTCATTACTTGAAGATCTTTTCCAAAATCACTTTTGGAGATTGACATAGCACGAGGAATTAAATCCTAAGCATGTCTTGTCTCCACATTCTCTTCGCTCATGATAAGATCATCCAATGACTTAGATGCCTTAGTGAATGAGACAATCACATTTTTGAGGTCATTCTACCTCTTTTCTATGGCACTATTTCGCCATTAGCTTGGCATTTTCGGTCTTTAAACTTTTATTCTCATCGCCTATTTGACTTAGAGTACTTTCGGCTCCTTAGTCGATTGTGAGTTTTGGCTCTTGAGTAGGTTGTTTTCCTCATTTAGTAGTGTGTGTGAGGATTTAATGTGTTCAAAATCTTTCATCATTTTGCCTAATGAATCATAAAGATCAAATGGGTGATGAAGTGTGTGTGTCACGCTTACTATCACTAGAATGAGTGTGATGAGTCGAGTGTACCTCATCTTCTTGGTCGAGTTGGTCTTGTTCCTTGGCCATCGAGACGGATCAAGGCTTCTTCTCTGAGTCACTTGAGTAGTCGGCTTCACTACTCTCTGAATCGGGCCTATGTCTCTTGACTTGGTGTCTCTCGGCGATCTCTTCCCCCAACATTGTCTTTTTCTTTTCTTGTCTTCTTTCTCTCAAGACTTTTCTTTCTTCATTCCCGTATTTGTTGACTACGGGATATGGGCAATCAATGGCATAGTGACCCGGTTGCCTACATTTCCAAAGATAGATATTCAACCTTTTGATCAGCTATTTCCATTCTTGGATTGTCACCCTTTGATATTCACTTTTTGATGATCTCATTTTCTCTTGGTTGCTATCTTCCCTTGACTTGGAGGAGCCGAGTGTCTTCTCGGGATTCGCCCTTGCCTCTCTCTTGTAGTTCTTATTGAAGAACTTGTTGAACCTTTTAACCATCAGGGTTATTTCCTCCGGTCAATGACTTCTTTGACCTCGGCTCTCTTGCCATCCTTAACAATTAGAGCATTGTTTTGGGTACAAATTGTCTCTTCCTCTGTCTTTTCTTCTCGGCCAAATTCGTAGGCTTTGAGATCCGAGAATAGCTCATGGTTGGATGTATTTGATAGGTCCATGGAATGTCTTAGTGCCATGACCTTCATTTCCCATTCACCGAGACTTTTTAGGATCTTCATACACATTTCTTCTCGTGTATATTCTTTTCCAAGAGCGATATCTCGTTGGTAATTTCGTGAACCGAGCATCCAGCTTGATCCAGTTCTCTCCTGCGATCATTTTGAAATTCTCGAATTTTTGTACCCACCGATAATTTATTTTCCTTGATTTGCTCCGAGCCTTCACAAATCAATGTTAGCTTGTCCTGCATTTCTTTAGCCGTTCGCATGATTTGACTTTATTGAACATGGCTTTGTCCAAGGTTTTGTAAAGGATGTCCTTGGCCACATTGTCCAGTTATATCTTTTTCTCTCCATCATTTGTCCATTCAGTTCTTGGTTTTTCAACCATAGTCATTCTATGAGCAACATCCTCTTCGCCTCACCGCAGCTCTCCTTACATTTTGTGTTCACTTTTAAAATTTGTAGTGGCCCATCCTCTATCACTATCCACATCTCATCATGTAATACGATAGATGAGCCCGCATACGAATTTTCCAATCATCAAATTCTTCAATTGTGAACATAGGGATGCGTGTCAAATTTGCTTCCATGATAATAACTTTTGATGATAAAAGGAGTTTTGAAAACTTAAGTACTAAAACAGACTTGGAGAAATTTGGAGATCTAGTTCGAAGAACTGATCGGAAGGCTCAATGAACCAACCGCTCCGATACCACTTTGTTGGTCCCAAGGGGCGTGAGTGTAAGGTTGAGAAAGGGGGTTGAATAAACCTTACCAACTTTTCGATTTAGTCCTTTTAAAAGTTCGAGTTGATACTTCACAGCTTGTGTCCTTGGTGACACTAATTTAGTTAATCAAGAGAGTTAGTCACTCAACGTGACTGATCGAGCCGTTGAAAGAATAACACAAAGTAAGACTAAAGACTTAGCTCAACTCGTAGTTTGTTTTTTATGGAAGACTTAACACCCTTAAATTTGGTTTAGTTATGATTTAATCCTTGGTTTTAGTACTTAGAGATTATCGTGTGGATAGCAAATTTATCAAATAATTAAACATAAAAGTGCAAGAATTAAAATATTGAAATGTAAATGATACGATAAGTTTTTATAGAGGTTCGAAGATGGGGTAATTCTTCTACTCCTCTCTTCTCCAACTCCTGGAAGAATCCACTAAGTATTGATCAAGATACTGAGTGGTAATAGTCCAGATACAAGTCTTGATCACACAAATGACTTGATCCTTTGGGACTCATGCGGAGATGCCTTGTCACGCACCGCTTCTCGTGCGACTCGACCTTCTTCACAGGCGCTTTCATTGCTACTACCTACTCACTTGCTCAAGCTCTTTGGATTTGACCACGAAGCCCTCCAAAACTCGAGATCGGTTCGACCTTGAACTTTCCTACAATCCTCCGTGAATGTAGACCCCTTTTCTTCAAAGGTTTCCTCTTCAACTGATTGAAGCTATCTTTCCTTCACGGGTGAGTGATGGATTGATTTTCTTCGTAGTGTAGGCTTGAGGATTAATCTTGAATGATTTGAGGATATTTTAGGTTACTGATTCAAATGCTTTCTTGAAATGTTCGTGGTTCGGGTAGTCAAGGTAACCTCCTCTCGAGTCATTCCTCGGCCTTTTATAGTGATCTTTCAAAAATATGCCCGTTGAAGAGATAGCTTATTTTTGAAAGTCACTGTGGTCGCTGGCTTGTCTTGTTGCAGCCTTGGAGTTGCCACTTCCTCGTATGAATTGTTCTTCACCTTTTCGAGTTCGACACGGTGTAGTGCTTCCTATTGGTTCATTCCCCTTGCACGCTTTTGGGATCGAGCACTTCGAGAAAGGTAGCATGGAGGTATTACTTGTTTAAGTAATTCTCTTGATTTATGTGCAATGGATCTCTTTCGCTTATCTCGACTTGACCGCATTTCCTTGCTTTCCCCAACCGACTTAAGTCGCTTTTCAATCATTGGATGACTCTTCTGTCACTTCAACTTGAGACTTGGCTATCTTGAGTTGACTTGACTGATACTTTACTCAACTGCATCTCAGCTGCACCTTCGGTCGAGTTCCCCGTTTTCTTGCTTTGCCATACTCAAAATGCCTTGCAAACTTTAGAGTCTCCTTCTAGTCTCCAGTTGTCTTCTTGCATGTTTAGGCATAGTTGACTTAACTCACTTGACCAGCCCTATTTGTTACAATGCAGTTTACAACAAAAATGGGGTGCCAACTTCCTATTCTAAGTTTTACATGGCATTCATCAAAATCTAAACAATAAATTTCCCAACAATCATTTTCTAAGGGCTTGTTTTCTAAACGAAAAATTGAGATATCTTTCATACCATCTCAAGATCAATTGGCAAACATTTTTACAAAATCGCTATCTTCCGAGACTTTTGCTTCAATACGAGCTCGGTTGGGCATAATGCATATTGAATGAGGTTTACGTTTGCATTTGCACGTTTTAAAACTTAAAGGCAAAAATCGGATTTTTGGTTGAAAATTCGGATTTTGAAAAACAGAATGAGATGGTGGGCTAATTGGGGTGAGGGCAACCAGTCGGACATCACCTCGACCGGCCGCCACACCGCCGACCGTCGCCCACCGGCTTGTTTTGTGGTTAAAAATGGTTATGTCTTCGACTTAGCCATTTTGGCTCATTTTGTCCATTTTTGTCCCCTTCGCGACCGCACACAAATTTCACTCCAAATTTATTTTATTGCATTAATTTCATATCTTGGACTTAATTAGGCTCGATTATCATCAGCATTGCTCATCTTTACCAATTGAATGGTAAGAATTCTACTCCCTTTGCTCAATCAATTGAACCATGAGATTTTGGCTTATTTGTAATATTCTTGTTGTGAGTTTCGTATGATTGTGATGAGCTTATTAATTATGACGTATTGAATGTTGTTTAAATCGATTTGGTGTTGAAAATTTTTGGCTTGATTCATTTACAAGGGCCTTATACAACTTCTTCCATTTGTTCACGTCCGCTAAGTGTTCGATGAATTGTCGCAAAGAAAATTTCAACTTGTACATGACTCTTATGCTTTCAAATGTCTTATATATCTATGTAGATCATGTCTTGACAATCAAACGAGCTTATGGATATCAAATGATTAATTTTCTCTCATTTTTATTTAGATTCTACGCGTATTCTTCAATGGTTGATAAATCGACTCTTTCGCGACTTTGATACACATGTATGATGTTTTTATTATCCTAACATTCTTATTGATGATTCCAAAGGAGGAGAAACATGAAATTGGCTCGTTAGCTCTAAGAAGCTAATAAAAGCTCGTGAGAGAAAATATAAGCTATGGCTTTTTAAAACCATAAGTTGTGATGTACTCTTAGTCCATCAATGTTTTATGGACTTATATGCATGGATAATGAGTATTTTTGACGGGGAGCTTCTAAGCTCATGATGTTTATGTTTATCTTGTAAAAGCTTATGCTTCTAGCTTATGTAATATTTCTTATTGATGTGTTTGTTGATAGGGGAGCTTTTGTAAAATGTTTTAAAACGGATAGTTTTTCTCCTCCTTGAAAAATTGCTTTGTTTTTAAAATCGTCCTCTTGAAAATTGTTTTGGTTTGAAATCATAAAAAGAGGGAGTTTGTTAGATAAATGTTTTTATCATTATTTTGATGATTTTGTTCTTATGAGTTTTTATACCAAAACAATGTCCCTAAATATTGTCCAAATACTTCCGATCGATTCAAAATGTTTTTACTATTTTTTGAGTATTTCTTGAAGTTGATTTTCAATAAAAATTGACAACACTTATGTTTCAAACGCCTCTATTAACCCGCACTGAGTTGAGTTTTGAAACAAAACGAGACGGAAGAGAAATGGGGAGAGCGGCCAGATCGACCCTATGGGCGACCCGCAGGGGCGACGGTGCCGAACGTGTTCTCTGAATGTAACATCCTGTTTCTTAATTTTGAGCACCCCCAACCGTTTCAGATAATAGGGCGACCGGCCGACCTCCCGTCGACCGGTCCCCTGTAATTTTCGCATAAAACCCATTTCAAACTTATCTTTTGCGACCGTCGCACCCTCTTTATCAATATCCGCCGTTGCATTTTTTGAAACTGACTTTTCCCTAATTTGTGGGATTGATTTCTAACAAATATAATCTTGATTTTAAATGGTTTCTTTTGTAAAAAATCACTCCCCAAGGAGGAGCTTATGTCCGGAAATCAAGCCAAGACCTCTCCTATAAATAACGGCTTCATTCAAGCAACAAGATACAACACAACATACAAGCAAAGAGCATACAAGCAAACACATTCATATCTTGTCAGATTAGCCCAAGTACTTTCACTTGCACACTCTTGAGGTCTAGGCTTTTGATTCTTGATTACACTTGCACTCAATCTTTGTATTGTTATTATAGAGTTGTAATCTTGAATTTTGTCAATCATCCAAAACAAGATATCCTTGTTATCGCTCTTTGTGGTAAGAGTACACTTGGGTGATCTTAGGTGTTGAAGAGTGTGGTAATCTTCATAGGTGTTGAAGGAAGATTGTGGTAATCTCATTGAAGGTGTTGTAAAGAGGATTGTGGTAATCCTCAAGGTGGTGTTGTATTAATTTTGAAAATTAATAAAATCTTTTTTTTTCTTTTTGAAATCCATCCCTGATATCTTGGGGTGGTAGAGGATTAGGCCCTGTAGGTTGAACCTCTATAAATCACCGAAAGTGTTATTTAATTTTCGCATTTACATTCTTGTCATTTGCTTGTTGACTCAAAAACGAGGGCGGTATTTGAAAAACCGGGATAATCTATTCACCTCCCTCTAGATTATCGTAGCCACTGACTAACAATGTCTTTGAACATCAAGTTGAACGAACCCCTCTTATGAGTTGTTTATTTTTCAATCAAGGCTGAAGTTCAAGTTTGTAAGCTAGTAACTTAAATGATAACATATCAAAAACACCGATTTCATATTAAGAATGGGGTTCGAAAACCTAATTTCAGGTACAAGCACATATGAACAAATATAAAAATCCACACATAACAATTATTATTCGGATCAACCATACCGCAATAGACCGGCATATTCGAAAGAAACAAAGATTGAATTATATACAAAAGAATAAACAATGAAGAGGAAAATCGAGAGATCTAATTTGGCGAGAGACCTTGATAGCGACGCTTTGCAACGACAACCCCGATTTGAGAGGGAGAGATGGGGAAAGAAATCGAGAGAGACACTAAGTGAGAGAGAAAGGAGAGCACAGAGAGAGAGCGCAAGATATGTGAGCTAAATCAACCGACCGGAGATAGCAGGAGGAAATGGTGGTAAAGGGCGGGAGGAACAATCAGGAAATATTATTACGTCGCAAATAGTTCCTGTATTGACAAATTAAAGGGAATTGTAAAAAAGACCAAAAGTATTAAAACCTTTTGAGGACCAACTTACTCAAAAAGAACTTTTGAGGCCTCTTTCAACGTAAAATGTCCAAAATATCCTTCTCGCATATCCGATTCTTCGATTTGAAATTTCCGTTTAAACGACTATAGTCTTGTAAAATGACAATAGTCTTGTAAAACGACTATAGTCATTTAAAATGATTGTAGTCGTTTTATTTGAAAAATTTATCATATAAACTATTACATTCAATTTTTATTATTAATTAACTATTTGCCAAACTTTCTGGAATCTTATTGTTTTAATACAAATTTGAACTCAACAATATGTATTGCTATATTTTATTTTGGAAATTTTATTAATGATGATTAAATAAAATAGATATAGAAACAAAGTCGAAGCGATGAAATAGTGCGTGGAATTCCAATATTCTCATACACTTCGTATCATGATCTATATCGTAAATTGCTAAACCGCGGGATGTGCACGTATTAACCAATTTTATGATAGGGTTTGTTGATGTACAATCAGATCCTCTCACGTAAAGAGAACAAATATGTTCGACTCCCCGAATCTAATAATAGTCTCTCCTCCAATCGAACTCACACATATGCTATTCAAGATGAATTTCCACAAAATCTTCATCAACTCGCATATGCCCCGACCTCCACCCCACAAGAGACTTTAAGTCCCTTGTGGTGGTCAGGTGGGCTAAACTCTCTGGTTTGTGTAAACCCTTATGATCAAAGTTCTAGTTGAGCATCCACAAGAAAAAAGATAATGTGAATTTGTATCTTTATTTGTATTGTATGTTTGTTTATATACATTTTTGGACGGAATAGTTTGAAATTGAGCCAAACACAATGTAAAACGTTATAATTATGATTTAGTTTATTCAAACCAGTCAATTTGATACTTAGTAATGAAACTCCTATACCAACTCATGTATTGTATAAGTTGAGAAAGAAAGGAGTTATCGAAGCAGGACAAAATCACTAATAAGTCAAAAGCCACAGGAGCTGCCAATATTTAGAATCTAAAATACATTATATATTGTAAGTCAATATTTAGAATCTAAAATATAATAAACTTGGATATGATTAGTGGAGTACGATGGATTGTATATAATGATGTTCATCATCTTATTCATTGTAATGTTAGAGTTATATTATTTACATTATTGCAAGTCTCATACTTAGAATGTAAAACATAGTATATTATTTTTATAGTTAATATTAGTCGTTCAGATAATAATGCAAATTAATTTGATTTATTACAACTTAATTAAACAACTATAGTCTTGTAAAATAACTATAGTCGTTTTGACAGAACGACTATAGTCTTTTAAAAAAGACTCAAAATATTTTATAAAAATGACTATAGTCTTGTGAAACAACTCTAGTTTGTTTTTGTAAATTTGCATATCTTTTTTGTATTATTAATTTTTCTATATATTTTTGGACGAAGTAGTTTGAAATCAAGTAAGACATGACTTAAAACGTTATAATTATGATTTAGTTTTATTTATATAATGTTAGAAGTTTTATTATCGGACATTATTGTAAGTCACATACTTAGAACGTAAAACATAGTATATTATTATTTTTATAGTTAATATTACGTCGTTCAGATAATAATGCAAATTAATTAGGATTTATTACAATTTATGAAAACGACTACAGTCTTGTAAAACGACTATAGTCGTTTTGACATTACGACTACAATCTTTTCAAAAAGACTCGGGTCATTTTTTTTAAAATGGCTATAATCTTGTAAAACAACTCTAGTTGTGTTGGTAAATTTTGTACAATGATGTTCACTCATTGTAATGTAAAATACGGTATATTGTTTTTACAATTAATAATATGTCGTTCGGATAATAATGCAAATTGAATTGTCATGTTCATTCTTTTATTCATTGTAATCTTAGAGTTTGATTCTCAACACATTATTGTAAATCACATACTTATAATGTGAAATACGTTATATTATCTTTACAGTTGATAATATGTCGCTTGTTGATAATAATGCAAACTAATTTGAACTAATTACATTATGAAACGACTACAGTCTTGTAAAATGACTCTAGTCGTTTCGAAAGAATTACTACAAGTTGTTTTACAAAAAACGACCACATTCTTGTAAAATGACTCTATAAGATAATTATAACCTATAGGTCAAAACAAATTTAAAAAAATGACTAGAGTCGTTTTACAAGACTGTAGTCGTTTTTTTAAAACAACTGGTTAAAGGGTTGAATTCTAAAGGGTACAATTGGAAAAAAGAAAATAAAAATTTTTCTTCTTTTTTTTTAAAGACAAAAGTTGGTCAAAGGACAAAAAAAGCATTCTTATAAGTGAAAGGACTAAAACCAGCCATTTCCACCAAATTATTAGCAATGACACTGTAGTCGGCCCTAATAATTACAAATTGAGATGGTGTTCAGTCAGACCGTCCTAACGGATCTATATCTTTAGACGGATCCTAACCACAAATCCAATCCATACCCAACCTACAACCCAACCAAAAAAAAAAAAAAAAAAAAGGTGTGCTTTTTTCCACGCCAGAGCAGCCAGACTATCAGCACCAGTTTTTAAGTGGAGGAATGTATCAGATCGTCTTCCTTCTGTCAATGCAGAAGCTTTTGCCATCACCTCATTCAATGGTTTAAGGAATTCCACCATCCTCGCCATATCAGGTTTCTGCGCATATAGCATGAGCAGACTGAACCTCACAACAAACACACATGAACATACAGGAACAAGTATGACATAAAGAATTAAAAGAAGATACTAAATGATCAATTGCATGTGTGGATATTAAATCATTTCATAGTCAGGCGCCATCAAGCTACTCGGAGACGAGTAATTGGACCTCATTTATTGATTATAGGAATATGACGAGGAGCGGTTGCCGGTCTCTGTTTCGCTCTCGATGGAGTCGTTTGCGAAAGCTTAACTCACCGGAGAAGAATGCTCGGCGTTTGCGAAAGCTTAACTTACCGGAGAAGAATGCTCGGGATTTCGTACGGAGAACTTTTCCTCTTTCTACGAGCTATGACTGCTCTTATTGGTACTTTCTTCCTCTCTGGGCAGACGTGGGTTTCTCTACATGTATATTTATACGAATGATCGCGTTATTTGTATCATTCCTTGAATTATTTGCTATATTTTTTACTTTATATTTTCCCATTGTTTTGTGTTCCATGATTAGTTTCTGTGGTTTGATTTCTAAAGTGTGATTTTACATTTAGGCTTAGTTTTTTTTTACAGTAGCATAATTTGAAGACGAAGAACTTACAAGTATTAGTATCAACTAATACTTTTAGGGAGAAATACTAATACATTTTAGGAGGACTATTAATACATTTTGGGAGAAAAATTCAATTATATCATGTAGCATAATTGGAAGACGAAGAACTAATACAAGTATTAGTATCAACTAATACTTTTATGGAGAAATACTAATACATTTTAGGAGGACTGTTAATACATTTTGGGAGAAAAATTTAATTATATTCAGGAAACTACTAATACATTTCAAGAACTCAAGTTAATACTTTTTAGAAGGACGGCTAATACATTTCGGGGTATATTCAGAGAAATACAAAAAAAACTCTTTAGGAAATTACTAATACATTTCGGAAGAACTACTAATACTTTTCGTAAGATCATTAATACATTTCGGAGAGAAAAATTTAATTATATTCAGGGGAACTACTAATACATTTCAAGAATCGCTAATACGTTTTAGAAGGACGACTAATACTTTTCAAAAGGATCGTTAATTCATTTCTGGAGAAAAATTTAATTTATTTCAAGGAACTACTAATACTTTTTCGAGGAACTACTAATACTTTTTTTGAGGGATTGGTAATACATTTCAGAGTATATTTAGGAGAAATACTAAAAACTCTTCAGGGAACTACTAATACATTTCGGGAAGAACTACTAATACTTTTTAGAAGGACGAGTAATACATTTCAAAAGGATCGCTAATACCGATACGCCTAAAATCGCTAAAACACCACCGCTAATATTACGAAAATGCCACCGGATCCGGGGTCGATCCCCAGTTTAACGGGTCGTAATTGTTAGACGGTCTGACAGAGTTTTTGTGTTACAAATTAGGGACGACAATCGCGTTATGAAAGATTCACAAATTAGTTTAGCCATAAAATCTTTTAGCGGCAACAATGCGATTGCAATTTTTGAACTTTTTGTGACAACTACTTTATACAAGTTGCGGCTACTATTATTAGCAAAAAAATCACAATTTGTTGCCCAAGTTATTAGTGACGATATTTACGTCACAATACATACTTTTTAAGCGTCAACAAAAATCGACGCAAATACCTCGTGTCACAAAAGTCTCTATTTCTTGTAGTGTAGCCTAGTGCCACAATTTGTAGGCTAGTGGTAAGACGTTTGTAAACTCAGACATATGTGTGGGTTCGATTTTCCACTTCCCTCCTCTCCTAGGATTTGTAGTAAAAAATAAAAAGAGCTCCCTTGTGATTTGTTTTTAAATTTAAGATACTGATTACAATAAGGCTAGCAAGCGATGATTATGGTTATCATTAATTATTATGCGGATTGTTAAAAGAAAAATCCGAATAGGTAAATGGTTAAACTGTTCCAAGTTTTTTAACCACCCTTTGATCAATTTGAAATTCCATAATTTGGGTGGGAAAGTGTTTTTACAAGCTATTTGAATAAAATAGACTTACCTTAGAAATTGTACCTAGTTATCATGTCTTGTTACAAGCTAAAGGAGATACTTTGGATATTGGTGAAATATTGACACTTGAAATGATAGAGTTGATGACTGCCGTCCTTGTGCGACAAAATGTCTACTAGATATGAGAAATATGAGGACCTGAAAGTTCATGTTGACTTAAATTTAACTCTGAATATTGCACTAAAAGGTAAAGCCCCTATTAACAATTGCATATTAACTGTATCTTTTGTTCTGTATTTTTGAAGGGGAGAATGGCAGTAAATTTTTAACAAGCAATTCCACTTGTTGTATTCTATGTGTAAACTATTCGAATAGAGTCGAACATCGTATTGTCAAGTCTGTTTGAATTTTAATCAAGCTCCAGAAATCACGTTTCAGTTTGGTTTGGTTATTATTGAAATCGAGCTTGAACGAGCTTTAGTCGAATCGAACAAGAACCGATCTCGAGTACAGTGGCGGAACTACCTTTAGGCTAAGGGGGGCCTTGGCCCCCCCAAACTTTTGCATTTTATTACTTATATATATGTATATGTATATGTATATATATGTATATGTATATGTATATGTGGTATTTTAGCATTTTTGTCCAAAGTTAAATTGTTGATCAATAAAATGTGTTATATAAAACCACACAAGGTAATAGACTCTTGATATATATATATATATATCATAATATTTAAAATTGAGAAGTATACATTTTGATTAGAATTTAGTGTATTTTGAAATATTTAACTATGAATACTTTTGATGTAATTTTTTGATGCAAAGATAATGTATTTAACATAATTATCATATATATGTTTGATCATTCGTTCTTTAATTGTTTGTGTTGGAGTCAATGTTGTTAAAATCGTATCCGAAATTCAAAAAAGTTACTCATATCGCTCCCCAAAGAGACCCTAATAGGGAGGGTCAATCTACGAAAATGGGGTGAGTGGATAGAAAATCCGAAAAAATAATACAATTTATAACTAATTCTTTTTAAAAAAATCACTAATTTTCTTTTTCTTAAAAGAGGGTCGGGGCCAGGCCCAGGTTAGCCCGACCCTGGATCCACCAAAGTGTATCGTCTCATTAGGGTCCGATATGTGACTATCCACGTCTACCCATCCATGTCATCCATAATTAGCCCCCCTCAACTACAAATCCTGGGTTCGCCCCTGCTCGAGTATCTTCATATTTTTACACATATTTTATTATATTTTTATAAATCGAGTCGAGCTCAAGCCGAAATTTATATTTTATCGAACAAAAAACTAATATATCTATGATTTTGATTTGCTATGTTAACGAATCGAAATTAAACAAACCAAATAACATTTCTTCGAAAAGAAATCTCCCATAACTAAAAAAAGAACCATAGGGCAATAGCAAGCATACTAAAGAACATTTCTTCAAAAAGAAACCTCAAATAAAAAATCTATTTTTGTATCATAATTTTTGTGTTGCCTCATAAGTTGTAATAAATTCATATGGATCACTTGCGAATCATGTGTTTCTTACTAGTATAGACTAAATATACAGACCATTTCGTTAACACGCTGTATGCATATGTTATATGGACTATAAAATGGCAACATAAATTGGAATGAATGATCAGGACAGATAATCTACACATAGAAACAAGCAAGCAAGCATTCAATGATCTACACAATGAAACTTGCAAACACTTCATGAAAAAGACAGAGGAATTATATCAACAACCATAACTGAATACGAAATCAAACACACCATGCTCGGCATTTTCTCACATTAGCAGAATCAAATTAAGCAAGAATTTAGTTGTCAGTTGCCGCTTCATATACGATAATTAGCTCTCTCTCTCTCTCTCTCTCTCTCATTAGCTCTCTCTCTCTCTCTCTACTTATGAGTATCATCTAAACAATCAAAGTAATTTTCGTCACCAGAGAAAAAAAAAGTCTTGACCGAAACCATTCATAACAACTACTTTAACATTTATAAGCTTTGAACATCATCAGAACAAAAAAACAGCAAATTTTGTTAGTCATCCCAACTGTAAGAAACAATTCCCAATACCTTTTCATACAAAAACATATTATGTCCTTAGAAAAACTGCCCAAAGTCTGAAAACAGCTAGCAATGACCCTTTTAGAATGCCAACAGATAAATAACAACAATTTCGCAACCATGTAGTTCAAATTCGACCTCAAGAAATCCTAAATTTCTTCTACTGGCATCACCTATCATCTTCCTCTTCCTCCTTCTCTCCTTCACTTGTCTCATTCATTTGATGTGTGCCAAACTCTCAGTATATCCATATATCTCAAGATAATATTTACTACCATACATCTCGAGATCACGGGTGATCTCGAGCACCTAAGAACAAGACCTTAACACATCCGGTCTTAGGATCAAACGTAAAAAGTTTGCCACCTGGAAGCTTGCCAAGAATTTTCCCATTTTTTGAACACTGCAAAAAACTAAGTACATTCATCTTAATAGTCCCAAATATAGTCCCAAATGTGTGATTCTTTCTCCAAATTTGTTCACCATCATCAAACATCCAAACATCAAGAGACTCAACCCAAGACCCAACCTCTTTCTCTACAAAGACACACAAGAGCGAAGGGAACCATTCCAATCAACCAATCGTAAATCCACCTCTTCCTTCGTACTAAGACTTGAAAGAGGCACAATCTTGAAAACCAATTTTGTCACATCAAAACACACCAAAACCTCACCAAGCTCACTCTTAGCACTCTCATTCCCACAACCTTTACAATCCAATACGGATTTCCATTCACAATCACTTGATTCATAGTCCTCCACGACTAAACCGAAAATCAACCTTAGATGTTCTCCAAGAACCTGAATTAACCAATAGACCTCAACGCCGCAATGCTCGTCGTTTCCAAACCAACAAGTTTCAACACCTTAAAATCATCCCTCTCAACATCATACCCAAACCCAAGTGACACCATCTCAGATACTTAAAATCTACAATCATCGGTGAGGGTGGAAGACTCGTGGACCGCCATTGCGGGGTTCCACAAAATAATCTCTTCTCCAAGTCGCTGAGGTGGAAGACTCAGTGGGGAACCCATGCACAACAAGCCATAGCAACACCCCACAACATCTATTCTACTCCCGAAATGATACCCCTGGGTCCGGGTGGTCAAGATCTGTTGGTTTCTCATTGGACTCAATGTTGAAGAGAGACATGGTGATACTAAAGTCGTCCTCAAAAAATCTACAGTCAATGAAAGACTGGTTTTTTGGGTCATTAGAAAACTGACCATGGTGCATTTTAATGAAGTATGGTGTGGAAAAAAGCTCGTACCATGGCTTGCAAACGGACTTGAAACGGAGGATTGACTTCACAGGAAGGCGTGTGAGGATGCAGAGCATTATGTCTTCAGGAAAAATACAGTTTGCCATGGATTTGCTCTTTTTCGCCATGGATTTGCTATTTTTCGGGCTTTCGTTTATTTTGGGATTTGATTTCCATTTCCGAAATTCTGATACTTTTAGAGAATGAATAAGAAAAAGGGTTTTGCAAGTGACCGACGAATAAGGCGTGTGAGGGTTTCTTTCTGACACAGAGAAAGAAACTGCGATTGGGCTTCTCATAACGTAAAGGCTAAATTAATAACTTTTTTGTTAAAGAAATATTCATGATATTAATAATAATTATGTTGATAAATAAATAAAAATTTAATTTAAATGAAAATATTAACTTTACTTTACAAATTCTAATAACCATTATTAATATTTTCTCTCTATAAGTAAATTAATAATTAATCAGCTCCCAAATTTTATTAACACTAATTCTAAAATAAATATATACCGTGATAAAACTTTAATATCCTAGAGAATATATATTAACTTTTCTAAAAAGATATGTCATATAAATTTTTATTAATATCATTAAGTTTAAGCGTTGACAATTTGAAGCACGACACGATAGCACAATACGAACACGACACCTAAATTATCAAGTTTGGGCCAAATGTTATCGGGTTTGGGCCATTTTGGCCAGCCCGATGAGAACAATAAGACATCGTCCATATTGGATCAACCCAATAAGTCCGTTAAACCCAAAGAAGACTCGATTATTAACTAATATGTTTTTTAACACATTTTTTCTCATTCTAACTTCTTAAGGGGCTTTATATGTACTAAATATTTGAAGAAAAATAATATTATATTATATGTAAATGGTTTAACGAGTCAAATGCTCTAAATTATTCAAATGAACCAAAAATTAATCATATTTAATAACTAAATATAAATAAATTTGCTTATCAGCTTTAATAGGTCGTGCTTGGGCTATTGGATTTTTATCGTGTCGTGTTCGGGCTACCATTTCTGGCTCGTAAGCTTATCGGGCTATGTTTGGGTTAGTGCTTATCGGGCCGGCCTGATAATGGGACGGACCATACGATTTGCCATCCCCGAATTAAGTTTATAGCTTCAACAAGTAAATATTAAATTTAGGGTTTATTATCTTTTCTTACATTTATAATATAAAAATAAATTTTCTCTTTTACAAAATTTTCTCTTTTACAAAAAAATTTACAAAATCAGTTAATATATTTTGTTAGGTCACGTTTTACTTTCTTTGGTAGAATATTTATTCACTTGATTTGTTTTAGGGTGGCGCTATTGACACCCCCTTTTTTGATGAGTACACCCACTTTCTAAAATTTCAAAAATGCCATTAAGTTAAAAGACTATAATACCCTTACTAAAAGTCAAGTTCTAAATACACCCCCCTAATCTCTAAATACACCACATCATTCACTCACATTCTTCTTCTTCTCGAAGAAAGTTAAATTTTCTTTATACAAACCCTAGATTTTTCCAACACCCAAATTGTTGAAGATTCGAACAATAAAGTATTCATATCCCCATATAATGAACGTATATTCTTAGTTTATAGCATAAAATATGTTATTTTTCAAATTTTCAGGTTGAAAAATACTGTCGCACAGTAGCAGTGCGATATAAGGCACGATCACGCGCTATGACAAAAAATTCAGTGTGCCATCGTGCCACACCCATCGTGCCACATGGGCCATCGTGCCATGTTTTTGCCATCGTGCCATCATGCCATCGTGCCATGTGGCATGATGGTGAAAATGCCATCGTGCCATGTTTTTGCCATCGTGCCATGTGGCATGATGGCAGAAAACCCATCGTGCCATCTTGTCATCGTGCCATGTGCCCATCGTGCCATGTGCCACCTAGGGTTTTTCATGAAAGGGTAAAATTGGAAAAAAGGGGGTGAACTCATCAATTGTGGCATATTTGAAAAAGTGGAGGGTGGTGTACTTAGAAGATGGGTGTACTCATAAAAAAAGGGGGTGTCAATAGCGCCACCCTTTGTTTTAAAAAGACTACACTCCATATTTGATAGGATTCTTGTATACTAGAAAATATTGTATTAGATTATTTTTTTGACTTATCTTGTTACCTAGTTTATTAGGATTGTATATTGATAAGATAATGATTTGATAGGAGTCTTTAGATGTTTATCTTTTTCCTAACTTATGCGATTTATTTGCCATATATTTGTATAATAGACGTTTGAGATCGGCTTGTGATATAATATCCAACGATTGAAAGGCAATCTTGGACCATTACTTTGGGTTGGGGTAATTGGTTTTAAGGTGTTAGGCATATTAATCCACTGATCCTCGAATATATCATTAGAGACGCCATTTCCATCTTTCCATCTGAGCCCTTTGCATAATAGTTCCTTAGCTCAAAAAATGCTTCTCCAAACATAGGACGGATGAGGCCCCAACATTGCATCAATAAAAGATCAAGGGGAAAGTATAGATAGAGGTCGGTCTGGACTTAAAAATAGGGATCTGATCACTATTTGATTCGGCCCGATTTTCCTTCTACTGCATCGAATCGGTCTCATCCGACCCATTTGGCAGCTCTAGTTGTCAGGACCTGGAGCTTTAGTAGGACCCATAGAGAATAATGCAACGCCCTTATTTTCATCGACTGTAAATGGATGAATCAATAGCTTCAGTAATTAAATTGATATCAGAGCCTCAGAGGTATGTTGGCATGAAGATGTTTTTGCAAACACTCCCATAGTTACTCAAAAAAGTTAACATCTATAAATCCCACCATTGAAATTGTATCAGGTGTTTTGGAATTAAAAATCCTACAAAATGCACTTCCAAATTCAACAAGTTTTAAACCATCGTATGAAATGTTTTGATTAGGAGCACAATATGGGGGAATTTGCTTTAATGTGGCAAAAATCAAATTCAATTGGCAAAATTTCAGGGGTTTGTGTTTTTGTTTGGTGGCGCCGACATGGGATGCGCCAGGAAGGTGAGATAGGTAGACCTAAGATGTGGATTTTTTTTCCAATTTAGTTTACTGGGATTCAATAGAGTAAGAGTGACACCTGATAAAAGCTTCATCCAGAGTTTCCAACTTCAGACAACTAATAAACTATTGAGACGCAATTCACTTATCTAAGTCACACGTCTCACTTAGTGAGAAAAACATTTAGCAACAATCAACCTATGTTGGTTCATATTTGATAATTGAGAAATCAGTCCAATTAAATAACTTAAGGAATGTATTTTTTATTTGAATAATCTTGTCAAAACTACAACTGATGATTTGATTTTCATTCTCAACGTAATTCAATTAATGAATTGAGTCCCAGAGATGCAATACCAATTAACAGATTACTCATTACTGTAACTCAACCAACTCTCAGAAGGAAAAATAATATCATTGAATCCCTAAAATATGGAGGATAATTTAACCACGAAAACTACTATTTCTTTTCTATATTTAAATAAGAAGGCAAAGTACCTTAGTAATATACATAAACGACCAAAATAGAAGAAACATTGAAAGATCAAGTTCAGAGTTCATTATGCAAAACCAAGGACTCTTGTGGCATTCCACTGTTATGTTCATTACTGCAAAATCCCATTCCAACAGAGCACCAAACATGCATCAGTGACTTTCCACTGTTATCTCATGCTTATTCTTTTTCGGTATATAGTGCTGCTAGTCTTCCTATTCTTCTCTCTCTAGCGGTTTATGTGACACCTTTCAAATAACTCTGCATGTACAAGAAAGCTAAAGTAATACATGTCAAAATATTTCACGTTCTATATATACAATAAAGCCCCCCATGTCATAGTGTAAATTATTGATCCACGTTTATTTTTGAGACGACACAGAGCGCAGCAACAGAATACCTATACCACCAACAGTCAAAGAGAGCAGTAAAGGAATGGCAATAGATCCTATGTCCGGTAATCCTCCAATTGTCTGATTCGTTCGACCTTGATTACACCTTTCCCCATAATACTCGTGGAGGAGACTGCTGAGATTGTCAATCTGATGCATGATTTGACGTTGCGCACGAGCAATAAATAACACCTGTTTCCATATTCAAGAATTGATTAATGAAAATATTTGCAATTTTGAAAGATAACCGGTTTATAATTAGACTAAACCTCAGGGGTAGTTTTTGTAATTAACCCATAAAAGAGTGAGGTTTTGGAATATTACCTCTTCCATGATAGGAGATTCCCTTGCCAATTGGGAAGACGATGAGGAATTGGGTAGAAGAGGACCACTCAATGGACCATTGGCAAAAACAGAAGAGGGTGCTGTTGCATTGCAGGCTTCAGCCTGTAATGCCAAATTTTGCTGGCTAGCAGAGACTTTCCTGATTGACATTTTTGAGTTTAGTTCTTCAATTCTTGATGTGAACTCATCCATTCGCTCATTCAGTATGGAAATTTGTTCAGATAGGTGGGTAACGATGCCCTGAAACAATTGTGGACACTTATCAGTGAAAATGACATCACATACTCTACTATAGAAGTACAGAAATAACGTAAAACAAAAAGAAGAGACAATAGGAGTGTTTGCAAACAGTAAAAATAGCATCTAGAAGCTGGGAATCATTTTTTTTTTTAGAGTTTGCAAACACTCCCAATATCGACGTGGACGTGGGGATTATTGAGGTTTTATCAATCATAGTAATATAATCAATCACCACAACCATAACATTAAAAGTACTGAGTCAATACAAATTTTTAAGCAATATGAAATCTAAATAAGCACTTCTATTGGTGCATAAATGGTCATGGATAGTCGAATCGTGGATAAAGGTATTAGTGGTGTGGAATAAACAGTTACAGCTTTACCATGACTAATATGTGAAACAAAAAAAAAAATACCAAATGAGAGAAACATAAGTGCAGTAAGAGTTAAGGGTTTCGGCTATTTCTTAAATCTTCGTTTGCTGATGAAGTCTTTCAATTGGCCATTATGGTCCCCTTATCATTTGTTTGGGAACTTTCAGTGGGTGGTTTTTAGTTTTAATTTCAAAACCATTTTAAAATTAAGTTATAACATCACAACCACTATTTTAAGTAATTTTCTCCAATTTTGGTAGCTGCTTTAGACGAACTCCGGCAGCACTCTCAACCACGACATATGAAATAACAGTTAATATCTTTTTACACTTTATAATTGGAAAGGATGGTCTAAAGAAACTTATACAAGACGAAAAAGAAATTTATTTTAATTGATAATCATAAAGCCCAGGAAAACCAAATCCTGAAGTATTTGATACAAATCATTTAATTTTCAATGTCAACTAATCAACCACAGAAAAAAGATACAGCAAATACCACTAAAATCCATGAGTCACCTGATTAGCAAGTGCTGCTGGTGAATCTGGGGTTCTTCCATCATACCTCCTATTGTTAACAGCAAGTTTTGTCAGCCTGCTTAGATTTTTATCACGCTGTGTTGAGTACGACTGAGGAACTCCACTGTGGATAGCGAAAGAATTAATTATATTTCAGAAGATGATAAAACTCCTGAAAGAATTCTGCAAAAAAATTGCTAGGATCATGGAAATTCCAACTTATGACGGAAAAAAGAAGAAATAAATCAAAAGGAATCTCTAAATTGGTAATGAGACCAGAAAAGTCAAAACTAGTGGTAGCTGTCAAAAATGTCTACTCCTTAGAAGCTTATTCTAACAAGCAGAGCATACCGATTGAGGAACTTCGTTCTCCTATCTGCCGAGGCTCTGGATAGAGCTTCTTTAGGACTTGTAACCAAATCATCATCTATGCTGAGCTTTGTCTTTAAATCATCAGGCAACGCCTGTCGACTTTGGGATGAGAATAAAGATAATGAAAAATGAAAGATAAAAAAATCTCAATTACTTGAAAGGTGTCAAACCATAACATCATTTATGAGTTTCTCCAATTGAATTTGTTCTATGTATGTGCGTGGAATATAGGAACCATCTAAGCCCAGCTCCTCAGCAATATATTTGACATATAAACGATCTTTTCCTTGAACCTGTACAGAAAATTCTCCAAATCAAATACTAATCAGATTTTTATTTGCTCCACAGATGAAAATATGGATCTGGTGCCAACACAAAAATATCAAAGACAGATGGTATAAATGAAAAAGTTATTGGTATCTCAAGATTAAAACATATAAACGAATGCACACTTGATTTCCAGTGACAAGTTTTTTTGTAGTATTGTTAACTCCAGTTTTGAACAAAATAAATTTTTGCCTTTCAAGAGCATATGAATTCAAATTTCATAACCAACAGGTCCAACACACTGCCAGAAATAGAAAATGGAATATCATGCAGATCCTGGAGTCAACAATTATAATCAACTTATGCAACATATTACATAGTACTCAAAGAAAACTAGCAGATTGACACCATACCTGGACATACTTGCGATTAAGTTGCTCCAGCCAATCAGTTTTTACACAAATTTTGTCATTGGAGAAGACATGGCTACTTCTTTTCAGGATGGATGCTATTGTATAGCTTAGTGCCATCAGTCCACCGAGAAGACGCACACTGACTTCGAAAGTAATTCTTGGTGATATAATGAAAGGGCTATCGGTGACCCATTCCTGAAAGTAAGTTACATTACTGCCCAATATTCATCAAGTCATAATTTAACACAACCTCACCAATGGCAGCAAAAAGTTTTGCAAATACAGGTCATAATAAAGCTTCAACCCTGTACCAAGAAACTAGAAACAACAGAACTATGAAACTGAAGCATACAGCATATGCTACTGCCAGTAAGGCATGCACAATTCATAGGTTACGACTTTATCGTCCAAATCAGCTGATGTTGGAATACAGATCGTAATAAATAACGAAACTCCTCACATTTCCAATGAGCCATGGAGTAAAAGTCCCCCAAGGGATATTGCATACTCAATAGTCCAAGTTGTCAGAGGTATAAGTAATGTCAGGTGAGACTTTACAAGCAACATTTTCAGACAAGCACATAGAAAAACGTGACAAACATGCATGCAAGACACTCAGAAATATACAGTTTCTAGGGAGAGATAATAGCGGGAAAGAAGCCAGGAATCTTCAAAGTTTACCAATTACCACCTAAGCACTAAATGAAAAACAGTGTCTTACTAACGAGAGAGGCTTAAGGAAGCTGGAAAAAGGTTGCATCATACAAACGGTAGACTTTTCGATTAGTGATGCCATGCATGTGAGCTGTGAACTTTTTTTAATACAGAGGAAAGTAAAAGGAAGATGAAAATTGCCAACCAAACCTCAAACATGAGATTGTACTTGCCATCCCTGTTCCTCATCCTCAAATAAGATTGGCATGCATCAGGATCTTCACCCGGTGGAAGAAGATAAATGTCATAAGTTTCCTCCGAAGTTTCTTTATAATCTTCAGAAAGGACAGCCTTAATTTGATCCACAGTCACTTGCCTAGTTGACTAAAGCAAAAGGAAAAACCTAGCTGTCAAAATGTGAGACAGATATGTGCTACATTTTGTAGCCTTGTTGTACCAAAAGCAGAGGGCTCACCTTTAATATATATGTGGGGTTTTGAAATCCGGAGAATGGATTAAATTTGTTAATGATTTTTATATGTGCTGTTTGTAGATCTGGCTCTATAAAAGCTTTATACATGGGATACACCTGAAAGCAAGGAATACTGTAAGACTAATGCAATTCATCTCCAACCTAAGATTCATACGGGCAATTCGGATATACACATATATATAAGAGGAGAAAGGTGCACCGTTTCTGATATCTGATGAATTATCTCCTCAGGCTCTTGTCCAGCACGTTGAATGTCTCTCAAAACGCGTTTTACAAGGTCAAAGTGCACTCCCCAGTAACAGAAACACGGAGGTCTAGCAAAGGCCTTAATTTTTCACTCAAGGCATATATTCCTTCAATAATGACGATTCTAGAACTGGGAACTTCCAGAGTTCTGCTTAACAAAAGAAGTTTACTATAGTAACTTGTTCGGTAGAGACCAACTACATGAATTTAAATCACATAAAATTCAAATAGCTAGAACAAAATGTAGCAGAACAAGAAAAAAGCATATAATCCACTTCTATAAAGACAAAAGAAATGGAGATGAAACAAAATCATCCACATAAGCGCAAATAATGCAGAATCAGCATATAATTAAATTCAAAAGCTATCATATGCGTTTCTCCTGACTCCTCTGCTAATGTATATAGCCTTTTAGCATCTGAAATACCTTCAAAGATGTAGAAAGTGGAAAGCAATAATATTTTTCTCATTTGTGAAGTGGACGAGAAAATATCAGAAGGAAAAAACAGATTTCAAAAGCTGTTAATCCCAGTTACTTGTTTGCTATTCAGTTTCTTGATTTCAACTATTATTTATTTTCTCTATCTATGTCTTCTTATGTTTTCATTTTGGTGGGATTTCCTGCTTGACAAATTAGCATTATGGTTCTTGTAAATGCTCTGCAAGAGATAGTAACTTATATTCAGACACCTCAGGAGAGTATAAAGTAGTGCCTATATATTAGTACATAGCATGCAACTTTCCAATGTCCAGTTATGCGTGTAGAAACAAATAAGGATTGGAGCTGTGGAATGCCAAACGGCTTTGTTATCAACAGGAAGGTCGAAATTGGGGATGGTACTCACAGTATTAAGGTTTGCTAATTTGAGTGGCTAAGGGCACATTGGGGTTTCCTAATACATGAATTCCTCTAAGACCAAAAATAAACAAAGAAACAATGAAATCAAAGATGCTGCTATGAGTCCACATAATGGCTTATGATGAAATATAAATATAGCTGAGATGCTAACTGAAAGATGGATTTGCAGAAAAAAGTAAAGACGTGATACGACCAATACGAAAAATTCATCAAACAGTTGAAACTGCACACATTTGAGGAGAGATTGCAGAAGAGAAGATTAAGATGGTTTGGATGCATTTAAAGAATGATGCAGAACTAGTTGCAATAAAGATATGTTTCTTATTAAACACTTTATTGTGCGTCTTCAAGATTCTAAGTTAATTCCAAGTTTTAAACAATATTCTTGAGCATGATATGTTCAATATACGATGATTTTCCAGCACCAAGAACATGTCTAGGAAGTAAAATGCAATGACCGAACCAGCCCATGATGACAGAACAGAACACACTATCTGGACAACTCAATATTGTCCATTCGAAACTGCTACCCCATCTCCATTTTGATGAGAACAGCTGCAGGAAATAGCTGATTTTGAAAGGAATACATTTTTAAGTTAATTTTTCAGAATAAATTAGTCTTAGAGTCAGGTTAAAACGTTGTTGACTGTATTTTATCAGTAAAAATCTTCATACTAAATTAGGTTATATATACAAAAACTCCTATACGATTTTCATTTGACAAGATTAGAGCCAGTAGTTTAGGGATAGGAATCAAGTTATAACAATAGATAGGAATCATGAGCATGGTCAAGCAAGTGAGCAACAACACTATTTTTGTCTACAAGTTCTAAGCTTTTCTACTTCTGATAATTAACAAAAATCAAACTACTTGGACCCCAAGTTCTGTTCTCCATAGGCCATCCAGCTTGTTTTTAACATATAGTGGATTATTCCTTTAATGTGTGTTGTGTTTCTCCATCTTCGCGTATGATGATTAACACCCAAGGTTATGGCCAAGTATAAGTAAACCCTTCCCCTTCAAAATAATTCCTACAGACACAAACTCTTAGAAAATAATCAGGTTGCTTTTGACTTAATCAGCTTCTACACTTGCACGAATTCATTTCTAGTTCGTTGTTAAAACAACAGATTCCTTTTACAAAACCATCATTGACATGATAAATCATAATTTGTATCAAGCAAAATACTCTGAGTTTTAAATGGACCACTTAGATGTCTGTTGACAACAGAAGTCATTCGAACGGAAGCCCTTCGCAAGGTTGGTAAACTAACAAGTATTCTTAAGACTTCAAAATCCACAACATTTTTTAGCATGGCGTTCCGGACATTGTACTGTCCTTTACACTTTTGAATATGTAAAATGTCAAGCAGGTTTTTTAAATTCAATTATTTTATGGGCTATAGTAGAATCTCATATTAATGATAGTACTGGCCACTGCTTCAGCTGCTGCCACACATAATGAGATGGTTGAGAATAAGAATAGCATTTTTGGTTGAAAAGGTAGAAGATCTTTAGAGCTCTCAAAACATTTTAAAGTTCAAGCACATCTATATATATGCTATCATTGTAACTCATGCTGTTGTGAATACTATTACCACTAATGAATATTGCCATCACTAGGAAAATAAATTCTATGATTCGCCCTGTTCTACTAAGAAAAGAAAGAATGAAACATCATAAAGGAAATGACAGAAAGTATGCGAATAAGCCGTAAAGTTGGTAAGTATTAAACCTGTAGCCAACGCGGAGCTAGACTTAAAATCATATATGGGAATTTGAACAGGAATTCCTTCTTTCAGACAGCGGATATTCTCAAGAAGAGTGTCATAGTCTGTCAAGCGCGGGTCTGTTCAGAAGATAGGCACTATAGTTAAATCAAGGATTCTCATTTTGGAACCTACCATATTACAGCTCAATACTTTCCCAGAAATAGTTAAAGACAGCAAGCAAGAGTCAGAATTGGAAATTTATCACATAATATCTGTACCACATGATCACAACGTGTTCCACGCAATTACTAATCTCCGCACAATTCCACAATGAAAAAAAAGGACATGATTAACTAAATCCATATGTGTTACCATATCGAATGACATTCTAGAATTTATATGCACGAGTACATGTGAATCAAGTTTTAGCTGTCATGGCATATAAAAGCATAAGATTGTGAACAATTTCAAAGAACCACAAAGAAAGAAAGGAAAAGAACAAAGAAGGGAAATTACAAATTAGATTTGTGTTCAAGTTATATCCAAAAGACAGAACCACTAATGTTGACATGGATTTCAAGTGGAAGTATGCTTCTTTTCCTTTGCATGAATAAATACTGAGATAGAGAAAAAATGGGAAGCCCCAACCATTTTCCATTCAATAAATCATTCCTGTCATTACCATGTGAGCTGAAAAAGGAGATGTTTGTCCACACTATACCTCACCTCCCTAAAAATGTTATGCAAGCATCTGATATAAGAAGAGGCAATTTGGACAAGTACAGGAAGGGTACAGAACGAACAACATTATGCACCAAGATAAGCCCAAAGTAACAAGTTCTCAACATCTTATTGAGTAAAATATAGTTGCCTAAGAATTCTCAACAGTGTTTTAACCCTGTGCCAATAATACTTTTTTTTATGCTGCATAAGGTAAATCCATAAAAACACAATGACAACTAACCAAGACGACAGAGCTGTCAGCAAATTTCATAGAAAGTACAATTGGATGAGACAAAAAGCATGCTTCAAGTCCAGCCAGGAAAAACTATGGAAATTCAGTCACTCGGGATAAAAACAAGCTAAGAAACGACAATATAATTTACACAATCTTACGATTGATAGAAAAGTATGAACAAGAAAAGCAGTTCAACGGTTTTTGTGCCAGTCAGAGCTAGAATTCTGGCTTTATCTAGATCTTATGGATTCGCAAATTTTGTTCAAAACTTAAAGTGCATGTGAAAAGAATGTATCACTTCTGTGAAGAAATCAAACAGTATGATGCATCAAATATTATAAAACTTTCCACATATTGCACATAGGTGATGATTTTGACATTCTAAACTTCTACACATCATTTATTAATTATTATCAATGCTCCACACTTGACCTCCAACGATTGGAAGAAATAACAACAGTTGACTTTAAGTATCGGTCTCATTGCAGTTAAAGTCTCACCTTTTCGGACAAATTGACAGTTCAAATCGAACATAAACCTTTAGTGAGTTGTTAGCTTAACACAAGAAAATGCTCAATTACTAGTATAAGAGATCAAAACAACTGATTAACTTCTACACTTAAGCATCAAATAAAAAAAAAAAATCTGCCCATACCATCTGACAACTCAATACTGCAACAACATTGCTGCGATAACCACATATTGCTCCTTTCCAATTGGTTGGATTTTCACTTAGAAAATATCATCAACCTATAGTTGGATTATCTATCTGTTGAGAGACATCTATGGTTCATTGAATGTATTACCACTTGAACGTTTCCACCAACAAACTCAGTTATGTTTTTGAGATTTTTTTCTTTATTTTTTTCAGGTTGCCACTCAATACATATCAAAACCACAAGTTGGATTGATCATATGATGCACAACATTAAGGTAACAAATTGAAATTCTTTTAATTTTATAAATAGGAAACCTTAATTATAAAAAAAGCATTAAAATGCATATTAAGTTCATATGAGGTGAAAATTGATTTGACTGAGAAGAAAATCTCAGAAGGCCACCCCTTATTTATGAGAGAACTTCATCAAATTCTTTTCATATTATGTCAAAATGACCAGGATTTCCTGGAAGTATCTAAATTATCCAAACAATACAACGGAGTAAGTTGTAGCCAAATAAAGGAGAATGAGAGAACCTCAAATGAGAATTTCTGAGCATGTGATTTAGTTCAAGACAAACCAATATACTGATAAGGATGCTAAAGTAGTTTTAAGAACAGCTTGTAACTCACAGGATGCAACAACAGTGAGAAACACAATGTAGGCACAATTTACCATCAAAGTTGCCATCAATAATACGGGTTGCATCATTGTAGTTATCCATATTTATAATAGCAATGCTAGGCATAAAGTTAAGGATCTTTTCTGTAAACACTGTCTTTCCAGCCCCAGATGGGCCTGCTACACCAACTAATACCATCCCTTCATTCCTCTGAGCCAACAACTGGCATGCACGAACAACCACAAAGAAACCCTTCTCAAAGGACAAAGGATCTTGGATTCGAGCAATCTCATAACGATCAGAATCCTTTCTCTTAACCAACTGAACCTGGTCTCTCAGTAGGCCTGACCGTCTCCTTGGTGATTCAGCACTAGGAACAGTATCCTGAGCCATACTGAAGCTGAAAAAATTCTTACATCAGAGAAGCATAACTGAGAGAATATAAAAGTTATAAATTAAAGGGAAACAGTTGCAACATCATTCCTTTAGAGGCAAAACTTGTGCAATAAAATTTTAGCATGTTTTCCTACGATTTCATTATGACCTTATTACGGCTTTCGTGTGGACAATAAGTACATTTGACAAGGTTCTATTTCAAAGAAGTAAAGAACTAAAGTGTTACTTCAAGTGAAATTGATGATTCAATATTGCAGTTGGCAACTGCATAAATGAAAAGCAAAGATCAAGTTAAAAATCTTGGGATATATATGAAGTAATTATACACTACTACAAAGTGACTAATTTAAATGACACCGCAGATTGTGCCCATTCTAAGTCAGACAACTTTTGAAAATCTTAGCAATGGGCACATTTTGGAAGAAGCATATTTTCCAAAATAAAAGGAAAAAATTACCTTATGCGTAGGTCTATTGTGTCTCATATCATCATGTTTTCCAGATAAATTTTCTTAAACTAACTTCACCAAAAATCATCGACTTATCGTCCTTGGAAAGGGAAACTAGAAATTCTCCATAAAAGAGTGATTAAATGCCAAAGTCAGTTGGAAACCAAAAGAGCAAGTAGGACGAACAGATAACATCGAAACAGAAAAAAAAAAAAAAGGAGATCGTTGACTTTTTCTAGAAACTAAATTGTTGAAAAGGAAATTAAATCATAATTTATAGCAATAGCACTAAAATCTTCACGAAAATAGAGCATTAAAAATCAGTCAAAGAGACTATTTAATGAAGATGCAGGATATTAGCATTAGAAAGTACAGAAAAGTAACAATATAAAAGTTGAGCATCATTGGATTAACAAAACTTTTCACATTGCAGGAGTATATTAGGGGAACTAGTGGAGAAGACCTTTAAACTGAGAAAGGTCAAGAATGGAGCAGAAGAATAATAAACGAAAAACAGGTCAATAGTACTTAACTGGTAACAAATTCCAAATCCCTTATATGTCTTTGTTCTTTGAACTTGAATCTTAACGATTTGCTTAAACTTCAATAGAACAAACAAAGGCCAACAGAAATTACACGGAGAGTCGGAGACAGTTGTCTGAATTATGAGATCTTTTAAGATCTTTATACTTTTGTAATCGTCTTGTTTCAATAGAATGAATGTTCTTATGCAACTTATATCCACAGACTGAGTGACTTTCCAATTCAACAATACTTTGTGGATTTGCTGCAAATCCAAATCAGATGGATCATTACCCTGAGGAGTGCATAAAACTATACAGACGAAAGTGACAATCTGAAATAAGAAACTACTCATTGTCATTTGGATTGAATTTTGAGGTACATAAATGAGAAGTCGATTCCTAGATATTTTGACTTTTTTCTATTATACATATGTAAGTGTGACAAGTTCGGTTTTAAATCCAGTTTTAGAATTCTATTTTTCTATTTTTGAAAGAGGAAAAGCTCGTTAATCTGTAATTTCTAGCTAATTAAGTGGTTAAAGTGCTAATTTATCATTCTTAGAAATTTCGCGCCGTGGCGTACACTCTTGGCGGTGAAAGAATTAACTTGAGAACCGAAGGCGAGTTCAATAGTACAAAAGTTTCAAAATTTTAACAATTTTCCTGTTAATTTTCAAGTGATCAAACCAAAAAGAATATATTCAACAGATCCAAGCATATATAAACAATGTAAGACGCCCTTCCAAAGTCCCTTATTGGAGCAAAATCACCCAAAACATACTCTCTTCATGTCCTCCATGCCCGTTTAAAAACTCTATTGCCCAAGTAACATTCATCATAATATACTACAAATATATTACATACTCAATCACTAGAATAATAAATTAATAATATAAGTTAGACAGCAAAACAACAAAACTCTACAGCACTTAGACAAAACTTTTACTTTTTAAGGCTTCACTCAGCAGCCACAACTAACGAACAGTAACAAAACAAGCATTTACTAACATGTTTGGATAGTGGAGATATAATGGATTCTCAATTTAGAAAGCAGCAGAAGAAAATCTGAAAAAGATGTCGCAAAAGATTCCTCGTCCTTTGTTTAAAACTGTTTATTCCACAAAAATGGCAAGTCTTAGAGACCATTCAGAAACCTTACAGTTCTTTGTTTTCATGTTTTCCCTTTTAAGAAACTTCTGTCGTTTCCTCTTGAAACAATTGCTCTTATAAAAGTAGATCCAATTATCAAAACCCGCCTAAAACCAGAATCTCAAGTCATCAATCTCTCTTCAATCATAGAAGAAAAAGAATTAAAAAGTGGCAGGATAACAGGATATTTTCCTCAAAGTTCAATGGAGAAAGAAAAATAAACTACTTCGAGGACTGCTGGAAAAACTTAAATGATTTCAAAACATAATCTCGACAAAATAAAACTAGGAAAAGGAGAAACAAAATGAAATCTAAATACCATTTCCTCTGGAACAAAAAAGTTTCCATACTGAATATTTTCTGAACAATAGTTGAGTTTCCAGAAAAAGTAAACAAAAGGAATTATAAATTAATAAATTCCATTATCGTTATATTGCTACAAGTATTTCCTTCCTCTCACTCAAAAGCAAATGGGAAAACATTGTTCCCTTTTTTGGTTCTCAATTTCTCATTAAATTAGAAGGTTCAAAAATAGCCAGAAACAACTGAATCAAGGAACAAAATATCAGTCTTAAGACTCAAGGGAACATTTCACTCATCACTGATCAGTCACTAATAGTACAAAAATAAGTAAAAGAATAAGGAAAAAGTCTTGCAAATATTTCAACACCAGTACAATAACTTCTTTTCACAGTTTAATGGGAGTGCTTGCAATCACTAAAAAACACTTCTTAGTTTTTGGCTCAAAAAAATCACGTTGTAGTGTTTGCAAATGTCAAATTCGCTTATAAATCTTCTTCATTTAATCGAATCTAAAAGCAGGGAGAGATGTGCTTTAGATTCCTCGCTTCTCTTCTGGTTTGACTTTTGCAAACAAATAAGCATTTTCACAACTTTTTCACCAAAACACTCTCAAGTTCTGGTTCTATTTTCAAATACCACCAGCTTCCGATTCTCAGCTACTTTTGCTTTATTTCTCCTACAATAGATCACAGCAGAAATTTTTGCGCACACTCCCAATAAATGCTAACGGGATTCAAGATTAAACAAAATTAAATAACCCCCACCGCTCACCAGAAAAAAACAAAGGAAAAATCCGATAATTAAGGTACCCACCAAATAACGAAAGATTGGCATATATAACAAACAAATATACATAGTAAACACAGAAAAAAAAATCTCCACCAAAAAGAAAATCTTTCCTAACAAATTATTGACATTAAAATGTATTCGAATTTAAATTCTGCACAAGTATAAGAGAGGATAAACATGGGTGCTCGTAAAAACATCAATAGCAAGTGCATGCATGGCATAAAAGACAGGCATAGCAGAGCGAAGCAAAAACCAGTAGGAATTCAATAACTAATCGACTGACCTTAAGAGTTCTGATTGTGCTAAGGTAGAGAATCCTGAAGTTTTCCGATAAATAAAAGTAGGTTTTTAGTAGAAACGCAGCCTAAAGAATCGATGGATTCATTCTCGAGAATTTCAAACTGTTCCAAAACGCTTGTTGGAAATTTTTGTCCCAGGGCAGATGCTCTTTTATTTTCTCTTTCTCTCTCTTATTTTTGTTTTCTAGTAACTTTATATGGTTTCATTCATTTTGAAGGAATTTTGGGACAATTGATGGTCTATTTCAGTATTTGGAAATATGATTCATCAGTAAAGAAATTACTTTTGAAAATATTCGTATTTTCAAAAATAAAAAATTGAAATATTTGGTATACATAATAAAGGGTTTTCATATTATATTAACGAATAATAGTATTGATGAGTAATTAATATTTTTATTGAAATTTTAAAAATTATTAAATTGATTCAAGAAACAGACACGAGGCATAGTTGTGTTGCAAAATCAGAAAGAAATATAGTCAACTAATTCTCTATGTGATGCTGTTTTTTTCCGCGGATCACCAAAGTCGATGATGGATTTTAATAAAAGTTAAAATCTTCTTCGCCAGAGGTTGGAAATCTTCTCGTGGTGGAAACTGCATCCGCAACACCAACAAATATTAGACGGGTCTTGGGTCCCGGGTCCCGAGGTTGTATTAGACGACCTTGGGGTTGTCCCAGGAGGCTCCGGTTAGCGTGGTGAATGAGAGAAAATTTAAACAAAATAGAAGTCTTAATGTGAATTATGCGAATTGACTTAGAAATGAGATGGAGAACTTCATATACCTGGGTTAGCGGGCCTTATGGGTCGCGTAGAAGAAAAGTGGAGCGTGGGCCAAATCCTGGCCTCGTGGGCCGGATAATTTTATCTGTAGCCCAAAATTAATGAATAATATTGATATTAAAGAGATTAAATAAATGCATTAATTAAATAATAATAATAATAATAATAATAATAATACATTTTTTCCCACAACACTATGTCTCCTATAAATAACATTAAATTAACAAAAGGTTCTTTTTAATGCATTGTTTGTTTCTATATACACTCTATGTAAATAAGATCTTATTCAATATATATTAATTGAAAGACATTTTTTATCTAATATTTTAGCATTTTATCTTTAAATGCACATTTGACAGTGGGTTGGATGGTTCCAAATGGTCGGCTAACTGGTGGGCTAGCAGTGTGCGGCTGCTTGACAACCGTTAGACACTATCGCTAGACTGTTAGTCTGTTGTTGTTGGGCGCTTCTGGTGCATGACTAATGGCATCCCACTGACACACTGTTAAAAAAATATTTTTTCTTTTTTATCATTTATTCAAATTCCAGAAATAAAAGTTAATAATTAATAATAAATATTTTTATGAATATTCGAGAATTAATTATCCCAAAATTAAATCAACTCACGAAATTAGTAAATTTACATATTTTAAAATCCCATATGATGTTTATTTATAGCATGATTAATTTAAGGATGATTATAAGCATATGACCAATGTAATCTACTAATATGGTGTTTCTTTTTTGGATTTTCAGGGTCTGGGAGTCAATGGTTCTATTTTATTAGCAACCGTGATTTACACTTAAATCAATGAGCATTTTGACGATGGACTATTATATGCATTGAATTTCTTGAGCACATTCTCCACATAGTGAGATTGTGACAAAATAATTTCATCAGAGTTTTACTAATTTTGATCCTAATAATCACATGCAGTTCATATATCATTCATGTTAAAGTTTTCCTTTAACATTCTTTTTTAGTATCCATGATACAATAAGACCATATGCCATGACTAACAAGTCATCTATGTATAGACATACTATGACGAATGCATCTAATGTCCCTTTTGACATACACACATTTGTGGCATTCGTTGATTTTGAATATATTTGACAACATCATATTGTCATATTTAACATGCCATTATTTCAAGCATTCTTAAGTACGTATAATGACCTTATCACGCCTTGCACACGCTTTTCTCTTGACCAAGTACAACTAATCCTTCGGGTTGTTCCATGTATATTTCGCATCTATTTCTCCATTTAACGTCATATCCATCCGAGATTGTGAAAAGTAACAATCGCAAAAAAGCACATAGATTGGTGCAATCCTCGTTCTTCGAGAATGGATATCGAAGAACTATACCATTCTTTTTGTTTAAAGCTTTTGGCCACAAGTTTGGCTTTGTACTTATCAATAGTTCCATCTGCGTTATATTAATTCTTTTGGATCCACTTACATCCTAAAGGTTCATGGTCGGCCGAGATCAACCAACACCCAAGAATGGTTTGCAAAATGGACTCGATTTGGCTATAAATAGATGTTTGTCGAGAGCGAAGCATTTGGACTACTAAGAGCCTCTTCAATCGAAGTTTGGCTCACCATCCAACATGAATGTTACAAGTCAAGTCCAAAAGACAGAGCGATCTTAGACCTCTTATCGTCTCAATTCTTTAGTACTTGGTATTGAATTACATGCGACTTCATGAGTTCTCTTGTTACTACTCACTTCTACCTTTTCTTTACAAGGGTAGATATCCTTAAAGAATCCGCATTCCTTGATTCAATACGGTACTTTCATCATTTTCGATTTTCTTACTTATGTACTAAGAACTCGATATCCATTCTTCTTTGTATACATATCCTAAAAGATACAATCGACCATTTTAGTCTAGTTTTAACTTGCTTAAGTTCATATATTGCTACATAAGCCAAAACACGTCACACTTTAAGGTATTTATAAGAAGGTTTACGATTTTTTCACGATTCGTAAGAGTCTTATCTTTACCTTTAAGTGGTATCTTATTCAAGATGTGATTAGTTGTAGGACGCTTCTCCCCTCATGTTCGGGTAATACAAAACTAATCAACGACATTTATAATCTCTTATAGAGTTCGATTTTTGCATTCAACAACGAGTTTTGATCGTGGTGAATATGGAGTTGTTGTCGGGTGAATTATGTCCCACCGAGAACATAACTCTTCAATCGGTGTAACATATTCTCCACTTCTATCACTTCGGATTATCTTAATTCGGCCGCAAGTTGATTTTCAACTTCGTTTTTATAATTCTTGAAAGCTTACAAAGCTTCATCTTTGCATCCTAACAAGTATCAAAAAAAAATCTTATGTAATCATCAATAAATGTGATAAAATACTTTTTATCATCTCTAGTTTGCACAAATTTTAGATCACATACATTAATGTATATTAACTCTTGAGGTGAAGTGTTCTTTTAAATCGAATAAAACAATAATTTAACAATTTTGACTTCAATACAAACTCTGATTTGTTTTATGAGTTTACTTCAAATATGTTAAGTAAATCTAAATTACCAACTTTTATTTATAACATTGATTAACATTTTCCAATGTAATATGTCATAAATTAGAGCACTCAAACATATAACAAAAAGTAAAAACATCTTTATTCATGCTCTCGCCAATACGATTGTATAACCATTACATTTATCTAGATAACATTACCAAGGAACTGCTCAATACAAACTTTTCATATTCAAAACTATACTAAACCCATGTTTGATCAAAGATTGAACCCAAAACCAAATTCTTTCGAATGGGATATGCAAAGACATCCTTCATCTTCAACTCATTGCCCAAAGTCAACTTTAGCACCACAAAGACCTACACCAAGAATATTAGAAGAGACATGGTTCCCCATGTGAAGCTTCCTTCCTGCGGTGGGTTGTAGGAGGAGAACACCTCCTTTTCAAATACACATGACATGTGGCACAAAAAAAAAAAAAAAAAAACCATTCATTTGGATTGTCCACCAAGTTGGCTTCAAACACCACAACCGACATGTCAATATCAATTAGTTTTTTTTGCTCTATCATGTTGGCATTGTGTTGTTTATTTTTTATTTGGGTAAATGATAGTACTTTGCCATGTGATTTGGTTTGCTACGATTTGTAGCAATTTCCTGAAACTTTCCATTTACTAGTTTATTATCTTTGTCATTAGGCTTTAATTTGTCTTTATGTTGCTTGATAAACCATGCCCCCATCAAGTTGACTTTAATTTGGACCAGGGTGTAAAAGAAGCGAATTTTTTTATTCGATTCGACATTCGAATCGTATATAGACATTGAATTGAAAAATTAGAATACGAATCCAAATAAGAATATTTATTGATTCATATATTATGCGGATATGAATATGAATATGAATATGAATATAATGATATTCGATTCGAGTATTCGAAAGAATATTTGAATAATATTATATATATTTATATTTATACATATCACTTATTTATAAGCTTTATGCATAGACGTATATTTTTCTTTATGTAGATTATTAATAAGCATATATATGATTATATTCTTGTAGTATATTCCTGATGTACTCGTTAATAGACTCTTTTTGTTGATGTATTTGATTATAAATATATTGTTGACCTATCTAACAATTTATTTTTGCAAATTTATCGATATTATTGGATAACAAAGATAAATATAGGTTAGTAATTTCGAATATGAATATTCGAACCGATTCATATATATTCGAATATATTTTCAAATAAAAATAAGAATTAGTTTTTTGATTCGAAAATTAAAAGAATATGAATAAGAATATTCGGTAAATGAGTCGAATAAGAATATAATATATTGATATTTGACTCGATCCAATTCGTTTACACCCCTACTTTGGACTCCATCGTGACTCGTATAGACTTAGAGTCAATCCTCCTATTATCTTCCTCAATTCCTAGTTTGACAATAAGTCCATCTAGCTCCTCCAACCTGGGGTAACTTCTCAATCAAAGAAGCAGCTTGGAACGCCTCCAACAAGACTATTCCTTTAGCGATATCTCCCAAGGACTAATTGGAAATGTTGAACTTATTCCATCACCGTTTTTGAATCCACCCTCACAAAATTCAAAAACGTCTGACCACAAATTTCTTGGTTCTCGACATCCTCATTTTTGTATTTTTCTCCAAAGATTTTCATAATTATTTGGAGGATTTCACCCACAATACACACTTTAAGGCGCATCACTAAAGTCATTAATTATATATAAGGATATAGTTCTAGCATAGAAATCACCATGACCCCATGCATCAAACACAATACATTTTTCTCGCATTACTCTCATTTTCAAAGCAGCCCACCGGAGAGTCCTCTATCGATAAAACAACATCTTTTGTTGTCACCTTTTGAGTCGAAACCCATAAATATTTTGGGTTTTTCAATTGAATAGAAGCGATGATTAGGGTTCGGATGAACTAACCATTGTGAAGGTATGCTATATGTCTTATGATTGTTGATTACAATAGTACAAGAACATGGTGAAAGCCATCAATGGCTTACGAAAAATGAAACAGAAAAATTACAACCCATAACCTAACTACTACAAGAAAAGAAAAATACAATTATGCAGTCTCGCAACTTCAAACCAAGGTCGAGTCGAGATATCACCTTTGTCCGCAAGACAAATACGTCATGGCTAGTGCTCACGGATCAACGTATTATCCCCAAATACATCTTTTGGATAAAAACACCTCAAATCCAAAAGATTGGGTGTTAGACTTGAAGACATAAAGTGTGTTTAATTTGCTGAGTGTTATTTAGACTGCTGTCAAAAGGGTTATAAGTTATCTTACTCTGCAATGCAAGCTAAAGCCTATATATATGCATCACATTCAACACCTATAGAGGATTAAAGATATGTGAGTGGGCATCTGGCATTATTGTCCCAGGTGAAATCTTCAGGTATTACAGATACCCTAATGACCTTTCAAATTTAGGAGTTACCACTTTTAACATTTACACGAATCTAGACAACCATAATGTCTAGATTCATTCAACTAAACAACAACCACTTGAACCTTGGGCGAGCCCATATTTGAGTGACAAAACTAGGTTGGACCCGGCCCATAGGGGTCGAGCCATGGAACAGCCGGGCGGGTTAACAAGCCCGCGTGTAGCCCACATGTGGTTATCCACAAGGACCACGTGTGTTATGATTTATCAAAATCATAACAACTTCTAGTATATATACTAAGATAAATAAGGCTTTCAAACTAATGCGTGATAAGACATAATCTTTCAAATTCCCTTTACATAATGCCTATTCGAGTGACCAAATTCGTGTATTAAATTCTCACTCACCGAAATGTGTTTTGAGAACTTAAATATACTACGATCATCTACTCGAACGTAGATTAATAATCCACCATTTAATTCTCCAAGATTAAATATTTAGCTATTAAAAATTTGATCAAAATTGGGTCAACACCCACTTTATAAAACCAAATTTTCAACAGAATTCTTTGGCGTAAATCAGATTAAATGTCCAATTTTTTTAAAATTATTGTACTACGACTAAACTTTAACTAGTTAGCAGACAAAATCTATATTTAAGAGTTCATCTTTTTTAGGTTTATTTTTATTTCTTTAAGATTTATTTTTATTTTTGAATTTGTTTTATTTTTTTAGAATTTATTTATTTATTTATTTTTGGGTCTCCGTCTCACGATAGGACATCTCTGTAGAGACTTAATCAATAAAAAATGCAAAAATTAATTCATTGGAAGTGTAGTGTGAATTAATTGATCATTTACATGCATAAACTATTTATTAATACTACTCTTTCTCTCTCTTTGGGGAGGGCAGTGGCTGATGCAGTATAGTGCATGGGGGTACAAAACTATACCCCAATTTGAAAAATCCGAAGAAAACCATTAGGAAAAGAAAAAAATCCCTGTATCCCCTTTTATATAAAATTATACTTTAATCATTTAACAGTAAAATATTTTTCCTCAACATGGACTCTTTTCTTGGTCCAACGTTGATCAACCGGTACTCATTCTACAGATTTTGGCCCAACTATCTCCTCTCAGTATATTAGCAGTATTGGCTTGACAGAATACTCTTGCGCAACATAACTCGATCGTATGGACAATATTACTTGCAATTTGATAATCTTTTTCTACATTCTTCAAGTTCTCCTAATTCTTTTTTTTTTTTTAATTCAAATTAAGGGATGTCAGTTATAAATTTTTCTACGATTTCGTAAATGCTAATTAATATGCACTTGTTCAGTGAAAGTCGTTTTGCGAATGCATGTGTACTGAGAAAGATACAACGCTTGTTTCGATGTTTTGCATCATATAACTTTGGTATTCATAACAAATGCTAGTTTAATTTTGAAGCTTGAAAATTAGCCCTAAATGGAAGACACAACAAACATAAAATGCACACCGGATTTTTTCAAGTGGATTACTCCTAACTATGCTATATATCATTATCATCATAAAAGTACTTGATCTTTATTTGGGGGAATGGACTTTGCCCATATCCTATCTATTTTACATTGCGATTAGGGACAAATACAAAAACACACCGAGGTTCAGCCTACTTAAAAAAACCCGACTATCTTTCAAAATCCCAAATACCTCATTGATATCTCATTGATATTTGTTTCTATATATTTTACAAAATGTAACCTGGAGGAAAAATACTTGTTAAGCAAAAATAAAATCTCCAGAAAGGGGCGGTTGTAATTTTGAAAGATAACTAGATTTTTTATAATTATGCTAAACTTGAGGAGAGTTCTGTAATGATCCCAATCTTAATTTGGTCCCATTGCTACACTAGTACTAGAGAATAGCATAGAATTAACTTTGTAGAAGCCAATAAATGTTCATGACCAAATATTGGAGTCCAAATCAAAGGGTTGGTCCGATGGTGGCTGGGGAACTGATTGAAGAACCGGCCTAGAGGTAGAAGCCATCATCATGTTGAAATCATGATTTCCAAACTGATGAGAATCATTAATATTCCCTAATTGTGGCATAAAATTATTAGAGTAATTATTATTTATATGATGATCAGTAGTAGTAGTAGTAGTAGAAGTGTTGGTTGGTCCTCGGCCGCCGCCTCTAAGGTGCAATGCTGTGAGAAGCAAAGAATTCATGGAAAGATTAGTGCTCAGCTGATGAAATGGCCAATTACTGAATGACGATGGTAGAGAATTAGCTGCTGCTTCTGTTGCTGCAATAGTACTATTCCAGTTCATCATCATATCATGAGTAGTATTACTGTTGATGTAGTGTTGTTGTAGGGCAATATTATTAGTTGATGAAGATATATTGGCCATATTGGTATTGCTGAAATTGATGGGTAGGTCGATGTCTCCGAGGTCGTTAAGTAGCATGGGGTTTGTTGTTTTTAATATAATCGAAATATTTTTCCGTTTGATAAGATGTAATGCTTTCGGCTTGTGCTCGAATCGATTAGTAGAAAAAGAATAAAATATGTGTAAAAATATCAAGCTACTCGAGCTCGATTCGTGTCGAGCTTGACTAAAACACGTTCAACTCGATTAAATTAATAATCAAATCAAGTTCAAACACAATTTTTGAAGTTTGATTAAAATCCAAACAAGTTTGAACAAAGACACTATGTTCGCCTCGACTCGACTTGACTCGACTCTTTTACACCATACTTTCAGTTTTACGATGTACAATAAACTTAACAAGTTTAACCATAAACAAGAGGAAATAATCAGTCAATTAGGTTGAGCTTAATTAAGATTAATGCTATTACATATTATCATACCAATTAATGAATAAAAAATTTAGCCTGTCTGATTGAAGTTAAAAGGAACTTTAGTTAAGAAATAATTGTACCGGCCGGCAAAAGCTAGATAGATAGAAATTTCTAAAATAAGATAACAAATTCAAATATTAGCGTAATTTGAGAAAAATAATGTATGCACACAAAACAGAGGTTATGATGTTGAGAGAATAACGAAAATTAAGTCTCTATATCACAATAACCCGTTCGTATGTCTTATGCTGTAGAAAATTATGTGTGATCAATACAGCAAGTTATTTTGTTTATATACGATCAAAATCAATCAATTTGATACTGAATAATTACATGAATACACAAGAAATTCTTGTTTTAAATAGACCATGCATATGATTTAATAAAACAGGGAGTTTAAAATTAGAGCTACATACATATAATAAAGAATGCAATAAAACCAATGTTTTAAACCCGGACCGGACATCGAACCGGATTAATAACTCTGGTTATTAGGTCACCGTTCAACCGGTCTAATCGTTCTTAAAAATCGGTTGACTCGCATCGCCGTACATACATATATATATGTGTACACACGTACAAGATAAATACAATTATTTTTTTTAGAAGAAGATAAATACAATTATAAATGTTAAAAAAAACTAATAAATGTAAATACAAATAAAAGCTAAATTAAAAATTAAATATCCAAATATGTATGTAAATTGAATATATGGAGAAATTATATGCAAATTTACTTAACATATTTCCTTCAACTTTTGAAATAAAACAAAAACAATATATTTACTAAAAAAAAAAAAAAAAGATTTTTTTGCCTTTGAACCAGGTTAATTGGTATATTTACTAATAAAACCTGCACGTCAAAATTTCGACTAGCTAGCTCTCAGCATATTTTTCGTTTAAAGAAAATAAGAAGATGAAACAGAAATCTAATAATACGTACCTGGAAGGTCCATGGTTCACACTTATTAAGATCAACATCAGCAACAGCCCTAGCACTGAACTCAAAAGCTGAAACTTTGTTACTTAGATAATAAGTAATGAGTTCTTCATCTGTAGGATGGAACCTAAATCCAGGAGGAAGATTTTCCTCCATTAATTTCTCCACTAACAATAAAATCGATCCCTAATTATACGTGATCGATTTTGCAAGTTCAAAAAACGAACCAAGTACGGTACGCAGGGAATGGATCGGGTATTAATGGTCCCTCCATTGTTTTCATTAATATCTCATGATCCTTGAACAAGAAGCTTTCAATGGGCTTAGTATAAGTCTTTGTTTATTCTGATAATTACAGCTAACTCTTTGACAAAGATAGTGTATCAAGGTCTAGATTTTCTTAATGCTTTATGGATTAGAATAATATAATTGTCGTTGCAATAGGACAACATTAGAGTGTTTCATTTTCTTATTTGCCCCTTAGGCTATGACGACCTTAGTCATTACCAAATATTACCACCCAAAATTGACCTTTAGCACGGCTATTTCATTATGCGTGTGTAGGATATGTTGTTTTAGGTAATTCCTACATATATTTTTGTCTGTAAATATCTACCAACAAAAACTAAAATTATTGGTAAATATTTACAATAACTTTCCCGGTAAATTTAAAGATTATTAGTGATTTCCGATAATTGTTTGATATTGTTTGGGGAAAACAATTTTTTTATTTTACGCATTATGTAGGTAACCATATAATTTTAGTGACAAAATTACTTATATCTGTATATTCTGTCTGAAATTGAAAGTTTTTTTGTCGTGTAATGTATTTATCATAGAACTGATGACCCAAATATAATAGATAATGAAATACAAAATATAGTCTGATTTTCTCTGTCAATTATATATTCCTGTATCAAAATGAATCATTAAATTGGGAATCGTTTAGTAGTGACGTTTGCACATGTCTCGAGTTCGATTCTCACATAGTTCCATCCACTCCCAGAATTTATACTAAAAATAATAAATTAATTTGATTACAGAACATCTTTTATTTTTATGTATAGTTATAATTGTTATTAATAATGATATTAGTTCAAATTTTTAAATATTAAGATTCCAAATTTTAACTGTGACCAGGCACAGAAGTGATTGGTACTAGACATACCAATGATAGTAGGTTGTAAAATGATATATATTGAATGGGAGTGAGGAGCAATATTGGAGGAAAGCAGTGGTAAATAAATAATAATTGATGAGTAGGAATAGTGGAGTCTGAATTACAATATTAGGGGCTTTGTCCAACCACCTTCACCCATTTCCGCCCACCAAAACTCTGGCTAACCTCCAATTGCAACATGCCTCATCATCCTATTATTCTACCGACACATGTTCCTTTTTTGTACTTTTTAGTCTGTGTTTCATTAGGCGCCAACGCCACACGTGTTTCCTTTTTCTTATTTTTTTGTATTTGAGTTTTTGTGTGTGTGTATGTTAGGTTGGGGTGGAGAGTTCAATCAGCAAAGGTCTAATTCACTATCTCTTTCAAGCTCGCAAATCTCCTGTTAGATGGTCTAACTTAGATGGATATAGCCAAGTGAATCTACCCGACCTGCAAATCTAGCTTCCAATCCAACTCTAAGGACCCAACGAAATTATTTCTAATCTTTAGGGGATCTACTAATACTTTTTAATTTGATTACTAATATTTTTTATTAGAAAAATTAATAATTTTAGGGGATTATATTAAAACGTTCCGGAGGAAAAACTAACATTTTTTAGAAGAACTACTAATACGTTTCACGAGGACGACTAATACTTTTGACGGAAAACTACTATTTTTGGTGGGACTATTAAATTTTTTCGGTGAACTACGTCTACTACTTTTCTTACTTTTCGGATGAAAACCTAATACTCTTGAGTTCTCGTGATACTATATTATTGTCCAATATTTTCAAGTGAATTACGTCTAATATTTTCAAGTGAACTATGTACTAATGCTCTTCAGTGGACTCGCTAATACTTTAATGTAGGTCCTGGGGGTGATAATGTAAAGTCTAGAAGGAGGGGGTTGAATAAACTTTACAAAATTTTTGATTTTAGTCCTTTTAAATCATAATTAAGTCACAAGTCAGTTGGGTCCTTGGTGGACATCTTAATTTACCTTCACAATAGAGTTAGCCACTCAACAAACTCGACTAAGTTGTTGATAAGATAACTCACCGATTCATTAACTCTTTTAGAAATTCAAGATTGGTTTATAAATTAAGACTTTCACACTTTGATTAAAATAAGTTTTTCAACACTTTTGTAGAACTTAATTATTATCGTTGACTTAGCAATTGTAACAAACCACAATAAAGATATACAAGAAATAAAGTCTTTAATATAAAAGACACAGAGCAATTTTATAGTGGTTTGAGGATGTTGTAATTCCTCTAATCTACTCTTTTCCAACCCCGAAGGTAATCCACTAAGTAACATTGACTTTGTTGCAAAATAATAGCGATTCGAGACATCATTGATCATACAACCGCTTCTCCCGAGACTAGCCTTTCTTCACAAGATGGATGTCCACTACTTCAACTCCTTTAGACTTTTGGATTTGATCACTCACCTCCAACAAGTCCAAAACTTCAGTTCGAATCGAACCTTACTACACTTCCTTCAACCTGGATGTGTAGACCTTGTCTTTAAACAAGATTTTCTCTTCAACGACTTGAAGTCGTCTTTTCCTCTACCGAGCGTGTTGGATCGATTTTCTTCGAGTTTTAGGCAGGGATAGTATTGAATGCTCGAGAGTATTATGCCCAGTTGCTTGATTTCTCTTGTGTGTCTCAAATTGTATAAGTGTCTTTTCTCTTGAACCTCGGCCTTTTATAGTGCTGTTTGAACAATATATCCGTCGAAGAGATAGATGTATTTTTCAAACTACACTTTGAGGTCATTGGCTTGTCTTGTCTTTGCAAAGATTTGATGTAGACTGATCCTGTATTAATGCTTTGCGGCCTTGCTCAATCTCTGCGGGTTTGCGGGAACATCCCATTGGTTCATAGCTTTTTGCACTCTTTTCAAAAAAAAAACTTTATTGTCTGCCGATCTGTCAGTTTCCACTTTCAAGAAAAACTTGACTTTATTTGGCAACGGATCTCTTCAACTTTCTTGAGTCTTTTTTGTTGATGCTTAACCCTTTAGACATATAACTCCACCTATCCTGGGAGTGACTCGGTTGTCGATCTGATCGGACAACAACTTTTCTTCGGAACTTGATCGAGACTTGACTTGACTTCACTTCATTCACCGCCACAACCGATTCTTCATCTTGGTCTCGATTCGACTTCCTCGCAATCTTCAACTTGGCTACTTCCACTTAGCTAATAGAACTCTATCTATTACAAGTTGATTTATAGTAGAATTGGGGTGCCAACTTCCTAATCTAAGTTTTACATGTCATCATCAAAATTTATTACATAAATTTCCCAACAATTTTCTCTTTTTTTGATGATGCCAAAACTTAAATAAAACAACAAAGTAAATAATGCATAAAGAAGAATGATTGTATGAATATGTCATTTTATTGAACATATCATTCCCGCACTTTACAATGTATTATAGCGTATAATGAAAAAAATTTACAAAGTACCTACAAATTTTATGTGTATTTACAATTAAGTAAAAATACACAAAGAAGGTGTCAGCGCAGATCTTGATCGCCTCTTCTCAATCCTTTTTTTCTCTCTTCATCATTTCTCCTTCTCGTCTTCTTCACTCCCTTCCTCTTCTTCTCATCTTCCTCTCTCATTTTCTTCTCATATGCTCTCCTGAGGCTTCATCTTTCCTCCTCTCTTCCCATTCTTGCCCCCGCCTTATGTCCTCACTTTCTCGTCTCTTAGCCGCCTCATCATTCTTTCTCGCAACTTCTTTATTCTCAAGTTCCTTAGTCCATTGATATAACCTCGTCTTTCTTATAGGGATTTATGAATGTGAAATTATTAGGCCTTTGTGGTGGAGTGCCTCTGCCTCTTCCACCACTTCTTCCCCCTACCTCTTATATAATGTCGCTTCCTCCTTGGAGTGTCTTTTGCCGCAGTGAGCCCTGAAGTCTCCGCTTTCGTCTGATTGACAAATTTCTAAGCCTCTTTCCCAAGAAAATCCAATATTTCTTTCAAAGTTATTCCTTCAAAAAATCCTCCGGCCTTGAGTTTGGAACTCCTCAAGCGTTCTTGTCAATCACGATCTTGAGAGCTTTCATGAGGATTCTTTCCTTAATTACATTTCCTTCCCCTTTTCTATCTTCCTCTTTTTGGCATCATCACCAACAAGAGAGGTTGAAGAATAATAGTCGAAATGCGATCCAGTTTTTCACGAGTTGTTGAGTGAGATGCTCTATGTTTCGATTGAAGAGCATTCATCTCTCGCATTCATTATCATCATTTACGCTTTCGTAGAGTTCTTACAACATTGTGAAGCTCTTGCTTGTGTTGAGCCTTTAGTAACTCCATATCGGTTTTGTGCGCCTGGTCCATTCTCGAGCAATTGGTCTCGCTGTCTCTCTTTGAAATTTAGCATTGTTAGCACTCCGGATCACCAATTTGGCGAAGAGTGATTTGAAATAGCCGACTTGCTCTCTTCGAGCGCCTTAGTCCGCATAGTCCATTCACGAATACAATCTTGCTCCTCGGATGTCTCTAGAAATCATAGCAACATGGTTGTTCAAGCGTAGGTTGAGAGAAGCGACAAAGCCTTTTTCCATATTTTCCATCGTAGAGCATATAGCCCTGAAGGCTTTTCTCAAGTCTCTTTGCCTCGGTGATTGGTCTCGAGCCAATACATCATCGAAATCAAAACCATACGGCAAGAAACCTTTAAATCAACCGAAGCTACAAATTCTTCCGATCTAGGGTTGATTGAATAGCGTGCTCTTTCTTGACAATTTCTTTTCCTCCTCTATGAATGGAAAGTAATCCGCAAAAGGTCACTAGAACTTCAGAACATCTCCACTTATCCTTTGGGAGTCTTTCTTTTAGTCCCCGACTAGTTTCATCTCTTTGTGCCTCGGTTGTGTGTCGAGCCACCGACACTTGAAGTTGTGTTAGCTGCAGAGTGATCGAGCCTCACTGTCTTAATGACTTCATTGGCATCGATGGTTTATCCTATTGAATGGTCGGCCTCGGCCGCCTTAGCAAAGATCACGGCTGGTGGTGGCACCATTGGGGAAGTGGGCCATCAACCAATGTAAATTTTGACTCGCGTGCCTTCTACATATCAACTGCTAGTTCCTTGATAGCCGGGTCCTCTACAATGTTTTCTTTGGGGTGGATTCAGCTCCGTCGTCGATATCAAAAACTCCACTCGACACATTTTCTTGAGTCATGCAACACACTAATCTTTTCTCTTTCGAAGACTTTGAAGGAGGAATTGGCAATTTCCTTTCTCAACAACAACATTACCCAAGGAAGTCTCAACCTCCTTTGGGCCTTCAAAGAACCTTCACGGTAGTCTCAACCTGTAGGCCTTCATCAATCCCTCTCCCGAGACTTAGTTGCATTGGGGTCTTCTACAACTTTCCCTTCAGACCGAGCCAGATTGGGGTCTTGGATAGTGGCATCCTTGAGGTCTCAAGCTCTTGGATTGCACTTTCATGACTAGCGGTCTCAATCGCCATGGTCATTGTCCATCCCTTGCCTCAATCGCATCGGCAACGTCCTACTTTGAGTGTAGTTGGGATTTCACCGAGACAGTCTTAACTGCCTCGAACCTCAACAATTTCACTATGTTGTTCTATTTCGGTGTCACCATCGCCTCCTATCTTCAATTTTGTGAGGTGTCCGTAGATTTCGCCAACCCAATCGTGGTGTATGCATTTTCCTCTCGGTTGGTGCACCAACTAACTCACAATCAGCGGGTCATTAGACACACATGAGACTCGACTTGTTCTCTTTGAGTGATTAGCCGATTGGCGGTTGCCTCAAAAACTTTTGCGGGGTTTGCTCGGCTAAGTTGCTTACTACATCTTCATCCTTAGCTTCATCGACCGTTTCCCTAGGTTGTCCTTTGGAGTGTCTTTGGTGAGGTAGAAGCATCAATGTTCCTCACCATCTCAAGAATGTCGGTAGGAGGAGAGATTTGCATGGATGATGACTCTCGGGCCCCTTTACATAGGGGTGGCCAAATGGAACTAACCAGGTTCCAAACCTAATCGAAACTCGTAGACCGGTTCCAATTCCTTGGTCTCAAAAACTATGGAACCGCGCTTTTTTAACCGCTCGGTTAGAATTGTATTTGGAACCGTGGTGGAACCGACAATTAAAACCACCGGTTTCAAGTTAAAACCAATGATTTTTATGTTTTTTAGTTAAAATATGCTAGAAGAAATGTTAAATGTTCATTGTAATATTTTATATTCGTAACTACAAGAGAAAATATTTTAAACCAAATGTTGTAAGCAAACTATGTGAACATTGACTCATTTATACTCTAATAGTATATATGGCAGGTTTAATATTATTATAATATTAAACACAAAACTTAATTGAATATTAAGTCCAAGTCTTTTTCCTCATTTTCCTTACTTTTGTAAAATGAAATTGATAAACCATTTTTAAAAAATAACAAAATTATCTAAAGAAAAACAAACGGTTCGGTTAAATCGAATCGAACCGTGGAGGAACCGGGTTCCAAACCGTGGGAATCGGTTCTGCCGTTCCTCCAAAATAAGAAACCGGGATTGGCGGTTATGGAATCGAAACCAATAGTTCTCGGAACCATGGCCACCCCTACCTTTGCAATGATTGCTCGTGAAAATCCTTGACTCTTTTAAGGCTTGCTTGACTTTGCTTTGTCGATTGAATCAAAGAACATGCAATTCTTCCACATCGCCATCCTTTGTTGGCTCTTTCAAATGCCGGAAGGATGTTGGGATTAGTGAAGGCACAAGCATGAGGCTTTAGGGATTCTCAACCGCTTTGGCCTTCTCAATCGCCTTTTATACTTCTCTTCCTCATTCCCATCAAAAAGGATATTTTTGCGAATCTTCATCCCGGAGCGGTCACGAACACTAATGTTCCCCAAAACTCTAGGAGGTATTCTTCCTCCTCTATGAACTCGCGCCTTTCAAACCGATATCGGGGCTCACTCGGCTTCTAGGCCCTCCGAATACGCTTTCTTGAATGTTTGGATATGCGGGGGGATAGTATTTGTAGATTATCATCGCCCTCCGCATGCGCTCTTCAAGAGCTTTTTCTTCTCAAGAACAACAACGTCACGTCTGACGGGATATTACATCTAACTCTTCTTGCCTGTGTCACCGTGGTTTTGGTTCGAATGTCTCACCAGAGGCCGCATAGGTGAATCTTGTTCACATGTATGTGGTTGAGCAAAGATTTGAGGTTTTTGCTTAGAGTTTTCTACACCATCTCCTTTCTTTGATGTCTGTTGCTCTTCGATAGTAGCCTTCTCAACTTCAAGAAGCCCTAACTCACTGGCTCGGCTCGAGCTAGGTCGACTTCTTCACCAGTCTCCTCCCGATCTTCCTTTCCCGGAGGGACATCGGGTTCAACATTTTCCTGGCTCCACCGTAGTGAAAGTCAGTCTCTCCATGTTTTTCTTCTTAGCAAAGAAATGGCTTGTGAGGCACATATGTTATTTTCTTTGTCAACATTGGAGATAAAGCCGGAGCGGGGGATTTCTTGGGTGATGGGGCCTTAGCTAAAATATATGTGTCCATGGGGACATTCTCACCGATTCCCCCTCGTTAGTAGTGGACTTCTTTGCATGTGCCCGCCTCGAGCACCGTAAAGATTCGCCTTGAACATTTTCTTATTTGCGTGAAAGGGTTTCCCATTTCGAGAGAGGAACACCCTTCTTCTCCATTGGATGACCTAGAATCGGGCCATATCCCAACGAGCTACCAAACTTCCCCTTTATGCAAACCTTCATATTCAACATATTCCTCGCACGGTTTGCTAAAAACAAATTCAAATTTGATTGACTTCTTTTTTCTCTCGAAGAGGGTGCCATTACAATCACCGGTATGCGAGAGAGCCGATTGAATGATCCGAATCGCATGTCTATGCACTTGGCTACCACATCCATCAACTTATGGTAGTCTTCCTTAATCATCTTCTTCACAATCGAGTAGTTAGGCTTATCCAGCCTCCTCCGCTTGGCTATCTCTTTTCATGCGGAGTAAATCTACGTCTTTACCACCGACTCTTTGAGTCCACTAGTAGGGAAGAAATAGTGCTCGATAAAGGTTAGCAGATCAACTTAAATGATTCGTGGTGACAGATGAGTGAATTTCATCATCGTGAACTCAAAGATTAATGTAATACAACACAACCTCTTCTAGGTAGGTGAGCGAAACTCCATAGTAAAAACCTTCTTGAGACCGATTTCTCAAGTTTCTTTGCGATTTTCTTGGGCAACTCCTTGTCAACGCCCGCTTGACAAGGCTTTCAAAATCTACGGTAACACCGGTGTGGATTATCTCAACAAGCTTGGTGAAATCGTATGTTGGTGCCATTTTCATCCTTTATCTTGAGATACAAAAGCTAGGGTTTGAACTTTTGAAAGAGAGAAAACTTGAATTCCTTTGATAGCAAGAGTGTAAATGTGAGGAGAGAGAAAATCAAATTTCTCTATATATGGGACTCGAAAGGACGATTTTTAGAATTTAAAAAGGTTAAAACTAATCAAAGTGGTTGAGATCACGTTTGAAAACCGCATTTATTTTCCCGCATTGAGTGCATCAACATTTATATTCAATCATGGGTAAATCTGGCGTAGGCTTTTACCGACATCATTAATTATTGCCGACGCTCAAGCCTAAAAATATTCCCGCTCGAGGAAAACGATCTCGTTTTGTCACTTAGCTCATAAACGACTCAGCTTTCTTCATTTATGACTCGACTTTGATATTCTCTTGTGAGAATGATCACTTGGTTTGTGCAAATAACTCGATCTGATTGACTAACCATATAAGCGGTTTCACTTGGGCCGATAAGTGAACCTCTTCGATATGCATTCTTCTCATCTTTAACCTGCTTTGAATGAGTCTTCCGAGCTTCCTAACACAACTCAATCAATCCAAGCCCATTCTTAAGCTCTTCAAACCTTGATTCACATAATGAATTTATGAATATACCAGCTAACTACGTATCACTTGATATGTATTCTAATGTGATGTCTTCTATTCAACATGATCTCTTATAAAATGATATCGACATCAATGTGCTTGGTTCTTGAATACAATCTGGATTCGAGTAATTGTAATGACACTTGTTTATCACACATAATCGAATCTCTTTTTCTTCAATATCATAATCTCTCGATTGTTGCCTTATCCATAACACTTGGGCACAACAATGCCGCAACAATGTACTGTCACTTGTGTGGATGTAGCTTTTGAATTTTATTTCTTGCCGAACCAAGAAACCAATCTATTTCAAGCATTTGACAAGTACCGATGTACTCTTCCCATCAACTCTACATCCAACACACCGTCCCAGTCGAGTAGCCAACCAATTTGAATCCTCTTTCCTTTGGATACCATAAGCCAACTTCCTGCATCACTTCAAATACCTTAGATTCTCTTGGGCAGCTTAAATGACTTTCCTTTGGAGCAGATTGAAATCTTGCACATACACCTACATCAAAGGTGATGTCTGTCTGCTAGATGTTAAATTGAGCAATGATCCAATGAGGGCTCTATATCTTGTTTGATCAACAACTTTTCCTTTTGTATCATATCCATCTTGATCAAGTATTCATGGGAATCTTCACGGATGACTTCTCTTCCATACCAAATTTCTTCATTAAATCTCCTGGTATATTTGGTTTGACTTATGAAGGTTCCATCCTTCATCCGCTTGACTTGAAGACCTAGGAAGAAAGTCGGCTCTCCCATCATGCTCATCTCAAATTTTCCTTGCATAAGATTTGAGAATTTGTCACGCACTGTTTGTTTGTGGATCCAAAGATAATGTCATCCACATATATTTGAACAAGCAATGTATTCTCTCTATCTTGAATTATGAAGAGTGTTCTATCCACCTTGCCTTTGATGAATCCATTGTCTATAAGAGATCGAGACAATGTGTCATACCAGGCTCTTGGTGCTTGCTTCAAGCCATATAATGCCTTCGAGCTTGTGGACTTTATCTCCAATAGTTTTTTGCTCAAAACGTGGAGGTTGTTTCACATAGACTTCTTCTTCCAAAAGTCCATTCAAAATATACTCTTCACATCTATTTGATAGATCAGAAGTTTTTGTGTGTTGCATAAGCAAGAAACATCCTTATTGCTTCCAATTGTCAACAGTGCAAAAGGATTCATCAAAATCTATGCCCTCTTCTTGGCAATATCCTTTGGCTACCAATATTGCTTTGTTTCTACTACAGATCCTCTTCATTCATCTTGTTTCTAAATACCCACTTAGTGCCAATAACATTTTGGTGGGTAGCCTTTTTGAACCAATTCTCAAACTTTATTTCTTTCAAACCGATTCAACTCCTCCGCATAGCTAGAATCCAATGTGTGTCATCCAATGCTTGTGACACATCTTTAGGCTCAACTGGGAAATAAAACAAGTGAACATAGCTTCATGCTTGAGTTTTGGATCTGGTTCTTACTCCTTCTCTAATATCTCCAATGACGAGCTCGGAGGATGGTCTCTCAACCATCTCACATCCGGTTGGAGTAAGTCTGGCTGGATTATGTCTCAAAGATAAGTTGTTTTGAACAACTTCCTCATCACTCGCCTACAAGCCGTCCAAATTGTCTTTGAGATTCAACTATCTCATCTTCATCTGGGTTGAGTCTTTTGATATCCCTCAACATATGGGATATTTCTAAATAGTCGGTTGATTCATCTTGTCACCTAACTCGTCAATATATTCTCCGTTAGCATTAGGTTCATCAAATTCCACATAAATAGACTCTTTTGTGACCATAGTTCTCTTGTTCAAGACTCAAGGCTTTACTCTCACCGAGTATCCTAAAAGATACTTTCATTAGTTTTAGCATCAAATGCTTTCAGGTTGCCCTTGCCATTGTTGTGAATGAATCACTTACATCCAAAGATATGGAAATATCGAACATTTGGCTTCCTCCCTATCCAAATTTCATAAGGAGTTTTGGATACCGCCTATTGATCATACACCTATTCTCGAGTGTGCGGGCAATATTAATGGCTTCAACCCAAAATCTCTTAGCAATCTAATCTAACCCAAACATAGTCCTTGCGACTTCCTTGAGAGTTTTGTTCCTTCTTTCACCACTCCATTATCTTTGTGGAGTTCTTGTAAATGTAATTCATGAGCAATACCATTCTCTCGTGCAACACCGAGTTATAATCCCATTGACAAACTCGGTTCCTCTATCGGACCTTATCTCGATAATGGTTTGACTCTTTTCATTTTGAACTCTTTCATCACCGAGGAAGTTTACGCAAAGTTTTCTTCTTTTTTACACATAAATATGATCCATGTGTATCTTAAATAATCATCCACCACCAAGTAAGGAGAATCTCTTTCCACTCGAGCTTGGCTGGTTCAACAGACAAATAAATCCATATTCAATAAGTGCAATATCCTGGTTGAAGAAGGACTTGGCTTGTCCTTGAATGAAGACTTAATTTTCTTTCCCATTTGTCATGCGTCACAAATGCTTTCCTTCTTCTATCTGAGTTAGACAATCCTTCCACAAGACGACTCCTTGAAAGCTTGTTGATTGTCTATTTGTCTTGAAATTCGGGTGACTCGACTTTTTGTGCCACAACTATAACTTGATTCGTGCTCTTTTTTGCTGCGACATATACTTGTGTAGCGATTGAACAATCCACCACATACATGATTTTCGATATTGATCCGATAGTACAACTTCATTAGATTCAACATCCTTGATCATGCATACTCCCATGTTGAATCCTACATTGTAGTCTTTATTACGAGTTGGTGATGTTTAGCATATTGAAATTGACCCTTCAACATAAAGGCTCATCCGTGATTTCCAATCCATCTTCCTTATAGATCCAATGCCTCTAATCTCCCATGGAGCTTTATTTCCTCTAAATATAACTTTAGCTCCTCTTGATTACTTGAAGTTTGATAAGTTCTTTTTATTGCTTGTCATGTGTCCGGAACAACCACTATCCATGTACCAGGTTCCTTGCACTCGCTCTTCCTTGAACCCGCAAACAAGGAAATCGGTTTTAGGTACCCAAACCTATCCGGGTCCCGAGGGGTTAACATTATAAGGTGATCCAACCAACCTATAGCCAAATGGTCGACTCTAAGAGGTTGTCACCTATCAGTTCCATAATCATAATAAATATTTGCAAATTGCTTGGGAGCTTTAGGCTTATGCATCCTGTCTCTTTTGTCCAGTATGCCTATGGGTGTGCTTGTGCATTTGTTTTCTTGGGATAATACTTTTGTGCATAGTGGGCATTGTGCTTGGGTGTATATGTGTGCTGATAATGGTTCCTTTGCATTGGGAATGACCTATTTTGAGTCCGAGGTCTATGCCACTTGGGCTTGTATCCCTTAGGACTTGGGTGATATTTATTCCAATCGGCTTGGCTAGGATAATTTCTACCATTCCCATCATATGGCTTTCTCTTAAACTCTGGCCTTTTGGTAGTCTTGTTTTGATTTCACGAGAATATTTCATATTAGGAGTCTCTTGATGGACTCTTCTCGATTATTGTTTCAACCGTCCTTTCATCATACTCTCTTTGGCTTTTTGCCTTTGTCTCTCGTATCCTAGCCAACATGTGTGTGATTGTGTTTGTGAGTGGGTGCAACATACGGTTCTTTGGGCTTTTGGACTCTCCATTGCTTGAGGATCCTTTCTCCAAAACTACTATTGGAGCTTGAGCATTCACAATGGAATTGAATCTTATGCCTATTTTGTCTCCACTTTCCTTTTGTATCATTATCAATTCATCCAATGATTTAGATTCCTTACTAAATGATGCAATCACATTTTTTTAATCTTTTTCCCTCCTTTCTCTCTCGGCTAAGTCGAGCTTTGATCTTAGCAATCTCACCTTCACCACATTTGTTCTCAGAACATGCTATGTGACTTAAAGTACTCACTCTTTAGTCACCGTGAGTTTTGCTTTTGAGCCGCTTTTTCCTCATTTCAAAGTGTGTGAGAGGTTTTTATATGCTCAAAATATTTCATCATCTTGCCTAATGAATCATAAAGATCTCAAGGGTGATGAAGTGTTTGTGTCACTATCAATATCATCGACTTAAAATGAGATGAGTTAGATTGTACCTCATCTTCCTGTTCTTTGGCATCTTGTTCTTTTGCCATGAGACATATCAATGCCTCTTCTTCGATTATGTCGAGGAGTAATCACCTCACCGTTGTCTCGACTCAACTGGTTCTTTGCACTTGGTCGTGTCGGTTTCATCGTGACATGACTTTCTTCTTTTCCCCTCTCCTTTCTCTCAAGACTTTTCTTTCCTCCTCATTTATATACTTGTTGATCGTGGATAGGGACAGTCAATAACAAAGTGTTCTCCGGCATCGCAATTCCAAAGACAAGTTCTCGACTTTCGGAAGTTAGCTCACAATTGTTTGATTATCGACTCTCACGATATTCACTCTTTGATGGTCGACTCTTCTTGGTGGTCATTATTCTTTAGACCGAAGGTGTTGAGTGTCTCCTGGAGGTTTCACCCTTGTTTATTTTATAGTTCTTATTGAAGAACTTGTTGAATCTTTTTACCATTAGGGCAATCTCCTCTTGGTCAATGGTTTCCTTGAATCGACTCTTTTAGATTCTCCACCATGAGTGCAAAATTGCTCTTCTTGCTCTTTCCTTTGGAGCTCAAATTCATAAACTTTCAAATTTGATAGTAGCTTATGGTTGGAAGTTCTTATTAAGTCCATGAGTGTCCCAAGGCAATCACCTTCATTTTCCACTCACCGGGAGAGACCTCAAAATCTTCGTACACATTTCTTCTTGGGTGTATTATTTGCCTGTAGTTGAGACCTCATTCGTAATCTCTGTGAATCGGCATCCAACATCCAGAGTTTCACCCTGCAAGCATTTTAAAGTTTTTAAATATCGTACAACAACAATCAATTTATTTTCTTTAATTTGATCATATCTCTCACAAATTAAAGTCAGTTTTCCCAAATTTCTTTAGTCGTTCTACAAGATTTCACTTTGTTGAACACCGCTTTATCGAGGATTTTATACAAAATATCCTTGGCAACATTATCCAAGTTGTATCTCTTTCGATCCTCATTAGTCTACGGCATCGAAGCTTCTCGACCATGACTGGTTTTGGTGCAAAGAAGCAATCGGGACAAGCGAGGAGCAAAGACGTGCGAGAGGAGCCGCAATGACCTCTCCTCGCCGCAGTGCGGCAAGAAGAAAAGAGCGAGCCCTAACAGATGTGTTCACCTTCATTATTTGCGGTGGCCCATCCTCAATGACGAACCACATTTCATCGTGTAAAGCCGAAAGATGTGCCTGCATGCGTATCTTCCAATCATCAAATTTCTCGACAAGAAAAATAGGAATGTGAATTAGATTTGCTTCCATGATAATAACTTGTTTTGAAAGAAAAGCTTTAAAACCTGCAAGTGTTGTATCTTTTCAAAACGATTGAGATCTAGTTCAAGAACTATTGCGGAAGGCTCAATGAACCAACCGCTCCGATACCACTTGTAGGTCCTAAGAGGTGATAATGTAAAGTCTAGAGGGGGTTGAATAGACTTTACCAAATTTTCGATTTTTGTCCTTTTAAATCGAGTTAAGTCACAAGTTAGCTGGGTCCTCGGTGGACAACATAGTTTACCTTCACAAAGAGAGTAGCCACTCAACGGACTCGGTTGAGCCATTGATAAGATAACTCGATTGATTCACTTAACTCTTTTTAGAAATTCATGACTTGGTTTACAACGAAAGACTTTCACCCTTTGATTAAAATAAGTTTTTTCAACACTTGTTTTTAGGCTTAGTTATTATCAGTTGACTTAGCAAATGTAACAAACAACAATAAAGATATACAAGAAATAAAGTCTTTGAATGTAAAAGACACAGAACAATTTTTATAGTGGTTCGAGGATGGGGTAATTCCTCTAATCCACTCTTCTCCAACCCCGAAGGTAATCCGCTAAGTAACATTGACTTGTTACAAAGGATGGCGACCCAAGACAACTCTCGATCACACAACCGGTTTCTCTTGGGACTCGGTTTCTTCACAAGATGGTTGTCCTGCTACTTCACTCCTTCGGACTCTTGGATTAGATCACTCGGCCCTCCAATAAGTCCAAAGCTTTTTTGAATCGAACCTTACTACACTTCTTCCAACCGTGGATGTGTAGACCCCATGTCTTTAAACAAGATTTCTTCTTCAATTTTAAGTTGTCTTTCCTTCAATGAGTATGTTGGATTGATTTCCTTCAAGTTTTAGGCTTTAGGATAGTATTGAATGCTCGAGAGTATTATGCTCAAAGTTGCTTGATTTCTCTTATGTGTCTCAAATTGCATAAGTGTCTTATCTTTTGAATTTCTCAGCCTTTTTATAATGTGTGTTTGAAAAATATATCCGTTGAAGATATAGATGTATTTTTCAAACTATACTTTGAGGCCGTTGGCTTGTCTTGGTTTGCAACATTTGATGTAGACGATCCTGGTATTAATACTTTGCGACCTTTTTGAATCTCCGGAGGTTTGCGGGAACACCCCATTGTTCATAGCTTTTTGCACTCTTTCTAGAAAAACAACTTTATTGTCTCAATCTGTTAGTTTCCTCTTTCAACAAATATTTGACTCTGTTTGACAAAGAATCTCTTGACTTCCTTGAGTCTTTTGTTTTTGTTACTTGACCCCTTGCATACCAACTCCACTTATCCGGGAGTGACTTCACGATCTATTTGGCCGACCGAGACAGCCTTTTTCCGGAACTTGACCGAGACTTCCAGCGGCTTGCCACACAACCGATTCTTCATCTTGGTCTCTAGTCGAAAGCGCAATCTTCAACTTGGTCGCTTTCACTTAGCTAATAGGACTCTATCTATTGCAAGTTGATTTCTGAGAATTGGGGTGCCAACTTCCTAATCTACGTTTTACATGGTATCATCAAAATTTATTACATAAATTTTCCAACATTTAATTTTAGAGAGACTACTAATACCGGTCCCCTGGATATTACAAAAATGTCATTTTTAATATTACGAAAATACCACCGGTCGATTTTGGCATCCATCTAACGGATTTTGACCGTCTGGACGATTTTCGTCTTTTATTTTCTTATAACATCTTTTCATACTAAAAGAAAATTCGATTTACCAACATAAATGATTTTGTTACTAAATTTTACGCTTACCTACGAATACCTACATAATAGAAAATATTATTTGTCAACCAATAAACTAGAGTTAATTAAGTTTGCTTCAACAAATTTAATTCCATAAATGTAGAAACAAATTTATTGTTGTATATGTTTACTGAGTCATTAAGATATCAAAAGGCGTTGTTTATATGGTTTTAATTTACTCTAGAAAACAACTACAGTTTGATATAATTTTAAACAACTTTCTGTACGTAAAATATGTTGATTAATTTGATATGATGTGATTAAAAGCTTGAACAAAAAATTGAACTGGTGACCGGAATTTTGTATCAGACTTCACTGGGCCTAATTCAAGAATATTACTCTTTTTTAAACTCTTTATGGGACTAATAGTGTGACCACATACAGAGTTTATTATTCTTTATTGAAAATAATTGTGTTACATCACTATTTTACTTGAAAACGATAGTTTTGGATTAAAAAATATATTAAAAGATGAAATCTTTAATGGGAGACATGGTACTTAAATTATAAGGTAATCTGATGTTTTTTATTAGTTAAAATTGTAGTGTTGGCGAAAGATATATGTGTGTGCATGAATGAAATCATTAAAATATGGAGAGAAAGTTTATGGGGAGTGGTTAAAATGCTTACCAAACCATAAGACTGTATCTCTTTCTTGTTAAGTCTTGTTTTGAAATCTGGAAAATATGCATCTTCTTCAATGCTCTTTCTTCTTGTTTTCTGGTCATTAGAGCCTCCAATTTTTCAATCCTAACTACACCTTTTTTATGTACTTAGTTGCTTCTACACTCACCTTTCTAGAATCTGTGTGTATTTTGCTTTCATTTAATTATAACGTTATTATTGCATTTTAGATTTAAGGTGCTTGAAGATAAAACTGAAACCTGTCACTACAACTAAAAAGTTCAGATAAAGATGAAAACCATTAACAATGTTTATACTTTGAATACAAAAATTTACCCGACACACAAACATCTAGAGTCAAGGCAATGGTCGGGCCAAGTGGAAAAATAGGGCGGTTGGCGCCGATATTTTATCGGTCCGCATTTCTTTATGGCCCAACACAAGCCCATCAAGTGTATTTTTGATCGAGCTTGTCCGGCCGCCCATTAGGCCAGGCTAAAGAAGCCCGGTTCTTTTCGGGCCGCTAAAAATGAAGCCCTACCAACCCAACAAACTATATATGCAAAGTGGATGGACCGCCTATCGTGCCATGCTAATTTTGTCGGTTCTACAAACATTTCACATACATTGACACACACAAACACATATGTATGTGTGTTGTGTTGTGTTGGAAAAGGGTTTTAAAAATTGGGATCTAACCTAATTATTTATGAAAAATAAATGATACAAATGTAATTTACACCACGGGTAGATGGATTTAGTATTTTGAAATCTTCAAAATGAATTACGAGTGAATAAGAAATCAATGCATAAAGTAAGCCACTTAAATGCATTTTTATATGGAAATATAAAAGGGTATTGATACGCTCTCAATATCAATATGCAAAAAGTAAGCCACAATACTCCTAATGGGCCATCGAATAAAAAAATATCTCGAGGTGGGAAATATTCTCTCAATTGCATTCATTAGAGTCACTTCTATATCAAGAATAATCACATCCGAGAAAGAGGATGAGTCTATCAAGGGTTTCAAGATTTTACAAGCCCACATATAATCATTTTTCCCGTTTGTACTCCGGATAAGCGTCGCAATGAGAATATATCATATGTGTCGATGTCACACCAACAATCTCAACAAATGTACCTTGTAAATATTTGTCTTGTACGTACACTCCATAAAGATGGCATTCGAGAAAAGCAAGTAATACTCAACACTCGTTCAATGAGCAAAGAATATATTCCTCATAATGTTAGCCATCTCGCAACACCTATGATGATAGAAATATACATGATTTTTCAGTTTTCACATAAGATGTTGCGTTTGCGGACGACCGTCATGCTCGATAACTTTCATCTTCATACGATCATTATAAATAGTCCTTGTTGTGAACTTATTATATAAAAATTTCTTTTGTAAACCAAATAAAATATCATTTGGTCAAGTATTTCCGTGTCATATCCATCATATATTTCTCCTTATTTTTAATAATGAATCGGCATATGAGTGACCCTCCAAAGTATTGTGCAATTGAATGATTTGCATATTGCATTCAACATCTAGTGTCAATTCTTTTTCAACTAATACTGCCTCTACTCCAAATGAAATGGATAACCACATTTCTTTGTTTTAGTTTTTCTCCTGGTCACTTTTTTTACGTTGTCTACATCATCTTTTTTATATTTTCAGCTTTTTAATTCAGAATATTGCCCACTACATTCACAAGTTATGAACAATCGAGGTCTTTCCACTACTACAAAAATGCTTGATAGACACCGATTTTAAACAGTGTCTATTAGTAACACAACCGCTGTTAGAGCCACCGGTGTTAAAAAAGTCCTAACTTTTTGGTAGTGGTTTAAAACCAAATAGTGTTTTTCTTTTAAAGACACCGGTTTTAAACCGGTGTCTTAGAGATAAAATATCAGCTTTCTAAGGCCCTGATGTTAAAAGTTTATGAATTTGACACCATTTTAAACCGAGTGTCTTTTGATGAATAGACATCGCATCAAACACCGGTTATAAACCTGTCGTTTCATCTAAAGACACCGCTCAAAACCGGTGTCTATGGAGAATAGACATCCCTTGTTTACACCGGTTTTAAACCGTGTCGCTTTAATTCAAAGACATCGCATCAAAACCGGTGTCTTAATGTTTTTAGAAGCGATTTTAAAAGGGTTGTTTATTTATGCGGGACACGGTCAAAAGCTACAAAAAACCATATAAATAAACAATTCATTATGAACTCCAATTCTAGCAACCATCATAAGTTCACTACCAATTAAACATGAAATTCATTAACACTAAAGTCACCTCAAATAGCCGAAATCCAACAAAAAGTACTAGTAGCGAAGTTTCCTTTCGATAAAACAACTATAAATTCATAATCCAATTCCATCAACCTACAAAAAGACTATAATTCAACTAAAGGCAATAAAATCCATATGATCAATATAGCTCATGTCATTCAAGCTTTCAAAAATGCTCAAGCTTCTCCTACTCAGCCTTTAACCTTTGTTTCTCGTCACGAAACTCATTCTTCTCACCTACAAATATACAAATAGAGTTGAATGATTTAGCCATTAATGAACCAACCCTCCTCAAAGAATCATATTATGCACAAAAGAGCATTCAGCCATTAACAAAGTGTGGAAAATTTGAAGCATAGGAATTGGCTCCAAAGTCTACAAGAATTAATTGAGCCATGTGCCCTTAAAAGCTTCATTGTTCCCTATTTCATAATACCAATAGACGTATATTGAAGTCTAATAAAAATGAAGTTTGGTTTACCTTGTAATCACTTTGCGAAAGAAATTTAACTGAATAACAGATTAAAATGTTGATGGTGAGAGGATAAAACTAGGTAGCATTGAGAAATACCTTGTAAACTGTACCAAAACCTCCTCGTCCTATTTTGTTAGTTCGCTGAAAGTTGCTTGTTGCTACTCTTAATTCATTGTATGAAAAATTCTTAAACTTCACAATTGAGGGCCCTAGATATAGAAAACATATAAGAAACATTATAACAGAAAAGCATGAGTACCAATTAAATACCAGAGGTGAGCTAGTTCATTGAGGTTGTGTATATGCACTCATACTCACATGCAAACGTGTTACGAGTGGTAAAATTACTTTACATGTGCAACAGAATTTGGTCCGTTGGATGTTATACAATATGGCAGGTATACTCATTCACTTAAAATTCTTAACCATGAACCTGAATATGAAAATAAAAATGTCTCATTGTTTTGTTATATCTGTATTGATGTACCAAGACCAATATAGACCTCATTCTGTTTACCAGTATAAAGCTCAGAAAGTTCTCGTGCTGACATCAATAATTCCAGAAGCACTCATCCAGTAAATTATGCACAAAAGAGCAATCTTGTAATATGCTGAAAGCTTTTTGCAGAGAAGCCAAGCCTTGCACTAAATTAGAAAAAACAAAGGGACATTCAAAAATTAACATCCATATATACAGAACTTTTGATTATTTAATACCTACACAACAAACAAATGAAAATTGTGTATTTTTATCATTTATTTCAAATTTGTATCTCATCTTATATTTCATATCATGCAAAAACTACAACCATATTTAATGCAGAGTATAACACAAGATTATAAAATAATCAGTTGTTAAAAATTCCAAATGAAAACCAAAATGGGCTTAAGGCAATACACATGCATCATTTATACATAGAACGCAATCTGCCAAAAATTAGTGATTACAACAATCACTGCATAGGTAGTAGAAGAATGCTAACTAATTAACAGTTAACAGGAAGCAATTGACAGTAGTTAAAATTCAAAGAAAATAAAAGTGATAGTAAAATGATATTGCTATGCAGACCTGCCACTCTTGAAAGCCCTGCATGCTTTCAGAATTCAACTTCTTAACAGCAATAACGGATCCACTTCCAGGTTTGCCCGAAGATTTCTCATAGAGCCAGCCCTTGTAAACCTTCCCAAAACCACCCTCTCCCCAGCACTGTATCACTTCTGGAATTTCTAGTGGCAGCCTTCAGTTCTGAAAACGAGAAAACTCTTAAATTCGGGTGAGGTAACATCTACCATGCGGGATTCGAGTCCCCTCATCGCTTCCACTTGCCGAGAATCTACTGTTACCAGAAACAGTACTGCTGCCGCTTGACGACGCCGTGTTGGTGGTGTCGCCGTCGTCTGCGATACCGCCACTGCAGCAAAACAACAACATATATATATATATTTATAAACGCCCATAAACTCAAAGACAATTTATTAACTATAATTTAATAGAGAGAAAGGGCAAGAGAAGAGCAAACCTGAACTAATTAATACAGGAATTTGATTAACAGAGGTAGCAGAACTCAAGCAGAGTCCCATGGCTACCAACTTTATTCGATAATCCACACACAACCACAACTAATTAATGATTTTAGCAAACAAAAATACAGGAATTTCAACTATATCGATAATCAATCCCAAAGAATGATCATAGAAGAGCTCATCTCAGTGAGCTCTTCTATCAGGGATGCACCACATTCAAAAGTAAGAAATCCAATCACTACATACAAAAAGCATAGTCAAGATACTATAGCAGAACTACACCACACTCAGGGTAAATGAATAGAGCAACTGAATGCCTAACATCTGCACTTTCCAATTTCATTTTAGAGTGATAAATTGGCTAAAATGCCAACCATGGTCCTAACCTTTTTATTCTATGATTTTAATGATCAGTATAATTAGCCAAGGAAAAACATGTAAATGTTCATGCCTCTAAAAAGCTTCCCGATGTGAAGTTTGGGCATACAAGATAAAAAGGCTAAAAAACAAAGTTAACAGATTAGATTTACATCTACTCATATACCTGGTTCTGTAACTCTTACTTATTTGAATTCTACATCAATGGGATCCTTCAAGTACACCCTTCGAGGATCAATGCTTACAACCACATTCTAAGTCATCAAAAGATGAGAAATGTAGGAATAACATGGTGAGATTTGTATTATAGAAAATAAGAAGAAAAAAATAGAGACAAAAATAAAAAACATAAATCTACGACTGATGATAAACCTCACCTGATTTCTATAAACTCTAGAGATTTGCTCCAGGCTGCTCTTTCCTGTTTTTACCTTAAAAGAAAACTAAGCAATCTATGTACAATTTAATCACAAATCATCCAACTCAAGAAATGAAACAACTCTCAAAATCACTACAGGAAAACATCCAGTTTTAGAATCAGAAAGCAAACCTCTGCAACAATCATCAGTTCCCAACACAAGATACTTTCCCAACACATAACAACTGACTAATTCAAGAAAAATCAACGAAATTTGTTTTGGACTAACATCAAACACATTAATGATGGTTGTAGAGAAGATGCATAATACTTGAGGCAAAATGATGATTGAGAAATAGAAGAAGAGGTAAAAATGGAAATAGGAGTTACTTATAATAGGTCAGATTATCTTTTTTTTTTGCAAAACCACCTGAATTTCATATTCCTCAAAACCTCAATTTTCAGAAATGTATCCCAGATTAGGATAACACACTCAACCATCATACAAAATATAAGTTCAAAATTCCCGAGGAAACAACACATTTCCAGCTAGCAATATAACATTACTCAAAATCCATCTTAGAACCCTAATTTTCCACAATTAAGTTTAAAGCATCCCACCAACTGGAACCGCACAACTCAAAAAACTCGTCAGGTTCAAGCTACTCACCACCAAGAGCACAAACTTGCCATCCAATTTCCACTCAGTTACTTTCATCTCCAAAGAGGATGCGTAGCCTAGCAGCGAAAGCCCCAGATTCTTTATATGCATCTCTATTCGATTTCTCCAAAATTCAACTGCTAGATGGAAATACAGTCCTGTACCTTGCCAAAACAACCAGTCAACAAGCATTCCTTTAAACCCCTAATTCCAAAAAAATCCCCAGCCCTAACTTACAGAAAATGAAATTGGGATTCGAAAAGGGTGGAATAAATACTACCTGGAAAAGCGACACAAGGCAGCGATGAACGGGCGGTGGCAAGCGGAAAGGGCTGAGAGGTCGAAGATGGTGGTTGGTGGTGGCGTAACGCGAGCAGTGGCGTGGGGCACCGAGCATCGGGAGAAAGGCGCACATGAGGTATTTTGGTAGACGGGTTTTTGTTTAATTGACTAAGACCTAATTCCTTTCAAAAAAGGACTAAAGATCTAGTTAAAAAAATAAAGACACCGGTTCTACAACCGTGTCAAAAGATCTGGTTTCTAAAATATTATAGACACCGGTTTGGGAACGATGTCAAAACAACTGATGTCTAATCTAAAATAATTTATATAAATAGACACCGGTTGCAAAATCCGATGCCAAAACCGGTGTCTATTTAGGGATGTTTTTACAATAGACATCGGTTCTAGAAAACCGCTGTTGTTTATCAAACAACAGCACTAATTAGACATCGGTGTCTTACAAAACAGCTGTTATATGGGAAAAGACACCAGTAAAGTCTTAAAACCGGTGTCTTTTTGGTGGTGTCTATCGCAATTTTCTTGTAGTGTTTCTAACCCTAACCACCGTCCGCCCACTAATTATTATGACCATGCCATGCTTATTTCCTATCTCATACACCCCATCAAATAGTTTTTGCGAGAAGCAAAAGTTAGTTTGTTATGAATACATATGTGTAATCCATAACAACAACATCATAATTGGGAGAACCAATATTATTATACTCCGTATGCATCAAGTTTGATTCTTATTAAAAATAACAAACGGAATATCAACAACAATATAATACGCCTGGAGCAAAAACAAAAGTGTTTGGTTGGATTGATCGTGCCATGTTTTACAATAAAAACATGGTACGATCGTTCGTTGCAACATGCACAACATGATTGTGCCATATTTGGAACGTGGCGATCGTATCATCTATCGTAAAATCGCGCTACACAACTCCAATTTTGAATCGAAAAACATGGATTAATAGAGAAATAATGTACCTATAAAATATGAAGATACTTATATTATTCTTTCCAATGGATTCCTGTAGTCCATATTTGCAACAATATGGTGGTTGACATATTTAGGGTTCAAAGGAAAAAACAGTTTTATCGAGAAGAAGAATAATGTTAGTGGTCGTTGGGAAGAAGATAATAAGCTTTAACAAAAAAATGTGGGTATATTAAGAGATTGGGGGGGGTTTAGAACTTCTTTAAGTAGTAAGGGCCATATAGTCTCTTAAATTCATGGAAGTTTTTATAATTATAGTGCGATGGGTATATCTAGAGGAAATGGAGGTATGAATAGCACCACCATTTGCATAGATGCACGAAATCGATGGGGTGTATGTTTTGGGGAAAGAAAATGGATTAATAATGAGGGGTAAATTAGGGAATGTTGGGGATGTATGTAGTAAATGGATTATTTCTAAAAATGAGTGTAGTTACTTAGAAGGTGCGTATATTTAGACAAAATATGGGTGTGAATAGCGCCACCAATTAAGTAAATAGTATCTTTTAAAAAAGATGAGGGTATTTTAGCAAGTGTGTGTATTTAGAGCGTTTTGGGGTAGGCCCGCTCGCCGCCCTTTTTTCGCACGAGAGCTTTCAAAGCCGGAACAATGTTTGTTCGATAAACGTAAAAGGATGTGATGGTTGTAAATAATTCCCGTTCTCAATATAAGATGTACTAACCAAATAATATTTGTAATTATATCAAGTAATATATGTATATATAATATATATTATATATGTAAGAAAGAAAATATAAAGATAACAATATGAAATGTATCAAATGTTGTGTGTAATTTTCATTCAACTAGCTTCATATATTTATTAAAAAAATTCTCAACTAGAACCAATCACAATAAATGCACTTTCATTAGTTAAATGTGCATCATCACAACTAATATTTTCTTGTATTAATTAGGTGTGCAAGTCCATTAATATCATAATACCCCCGGACGCAATACCATTGGACGAATATGCCTCATTAAAAACCTTAAGCCGAAAAAAACCTAATGGGAAAAATCGATCATAAGGGAAAAAGAGTACATAATCAACGCCCACCCTCTTACTACTGCTTGAATGTATATAAATAGTACATCTCGACCACAAACTCTATTTAAAACGTGTAATTTTAATTTTTTTATCCCAAAGACATTTTAACAACAAACAAGTAAAATCATTTTTAATTATAAGATTAGGATAAGCCATGTCCACAAACAAAAGAGGTGACCAACACAAATATTAAACACAACAGACATCCACGTCTCAAACACATAACCCACATCACCCAGCTATTTACATATACATATTTACATCGAGTTCCCAAGAGAGGGTACAACCCAAAACCAAAATATAATACAAGACCAAAAAGGAAAATGACCCATCAACGTAACCCAACAAAGTCGTCATCCATGTACACCGTCCCTCAATAACCCGTAGAAGCTCCACCGGCCTGACCCGGAATCTCATGAAATCCAAAGATCACCAAACTCACCTACAATGCATGAACTACGTGAGCTAATGCCCAGTAAGCGAAAATCATACATGCTGAAAGAATAATATACTATAAATGCAATGCATTCCAAAATGTTTAACCAGGAGTGCACAAAATGAGTTTGAAACAATTTATTCTAATCATTTCTTTTATCGCCCTTGACCCATCCGCTATGCACCGAAATAACTCAACATAGTATTAATGATCAAGTTGTCCAAATCGTATGTCTCACATACCCGGCGAAGTAATATCTCACATGGCACTTTGACATCTCAAATCAATCGCCCCGTCCGAATGTCTCACATACCCGGTGATGTCTCACATGGCACTCGGTCATTAATAATCAATGAGCCTCGTCCCCAATGTCTCACATACCCGGTGATGTCTCACATGGCACGAGCTCAATATATCATATAAGCATGACCTCATGCCCCATCGCACTAGCAGCCGCCAACCAAAATCTTTTCTTTTCATAGAAAATCATGTCGTGCATGCCTCATCTCAACAAAGGCTCATATGTTTGCATGCACGCAAATGCCAATGAATGACATGCTCAATGAAACAATAATCATCACACTCCAATATCCACCAAGCAACATATGAACATCAAAGTTTCCATAATGCATCCATCAAGATACAAGAATCACATTTAGTATCAATAAAACATGAAATACTATGTTCAAGCATTGTAGTTGCAAATGGATTTTCACTTACCTTTAACTCGGAAAGCGACTTACTTACTAGTCGCTTAACTTTGATTCCAAACCTTATATTGAACAATCAAATAATACAATATATTAATTTCTAAGATCCAAGAAACAAGCCTATCATACCTAATCTCACTAAATGATCCGGAATCCTATATTTAATTAGAACCTTATGATCGAGAGCTTTATCAGATATTCTATGAACATCAATTCTTACTTATTCTAAATATAGTCTAACATTTATGAGAATAATGTATTATAGCCCTTTCATTAAATCATTGAAATATCAACAATCTGTCTATTATTTTTCTATTAAATTTTATCTGTATCATCTAATCACAATTTAAGGGTATCTTCTAATATATTGTTGTAATTTCAAAGTATAATACATTTGTTGATATATCTAGTTTATCTATTTTATTATATTCTCCAAATTTACAATTAATAAGGAAACACAGTTATTTCAAGCAATAGTAAAAATACTCTCCAAACTAAATGCTTAATCCCACTCAAAGATATAATGCCCCTTTGTGTTAAATATATTTATTACACTTATAACTAATAGGAAAACCACTTCACTGAAATACACCCTACTAATTTAAATCATTATCTTTATTACTATGCATTAATTTTCTTATTATTTTTATCCAGATATTAAACAAGATGTAATTCTTAATAACTCCAATCAAGTTAGTATACCTGTAAATATAAACATATGGCATTCCTAAATTCAAATTGGTTGCTTACTGAAGCATTAACCTATTTCTTTAATTATATGATAACCAACACATGTATGCTATTCCTAAGAAATGGTTTGAGTCATTTGTAGTGGGTGATTGAACACCTTTTTAAGTTTTAATACAAATTTAGAATTTCAGAAATTTAAACGGAACTAATTCAAAGAATAACAATATAACACTTACTAGTTTCATTTGTATAATTGGAACAATTCATCCAAAAATCTTCATCGCCTTTCCTTTCTTCCTCTTTTTCTTTCTTTGCTCTGTTCGGCCCGACACCCGTTTTTATCTCTTTTTTTCTCTTTTTTTTTTAAACCGTGAGTATTGGTTTTTACTTGTCAATGAGGCGGTTGATTTTAAAATGCAATGTTTCAATACTTATCACTTAAGGGAAGCCATCTATTACTTTTATATGGATAATCACTAACCATATGTATATATATATGTATAAATACAAATGTTTTTGTGTGTACATTTAAATGTGTGTGTACCATTAAACTGACGTGTGCCATATATACAATTATATATAATATATTTAACTAATATGTGAGTAGGAACTAAGACAATTATAAGTGTATATATATATATATTACTAAAACTATTAATCTTAAATGATATAACATCTTAGAATCAGGTTCTCGATCATAAGTTATATTAACCCGTTCAATCAATTTTATCGCATTTTGGATTTTCTCGATACACACATTGTTGCCACCTTTCACCCCTAAATTTTACGACGTATAATTTAATAGCTAGCATCTAATAGTCCGACAAATGAATACTTTTTTTTCCTTCTTTTTTTTTTCAACTACTTAAATTAGTAATCCAACGGCTAATTACTATAAGTAAGTTCCAAAATTATAAATCTAGCCATATCGTATAAAATAATCGTGTTATGGAAATAGCACATAATCAACATGTAATGCATGAACTATATTGGCCTAGTGAGTAGTGAGGGGCTCGGGTATTACAATAACTCGATTCCAAACATTGTGCATAACCCGCCTCATTAAAAACCTTAAACTGGAAAAATCCAATGGAATAAGAACCAAACAGAAGTGGAAAAGAGTACAACGCACAATATATATATATCGTTCCCCCGGAATAAATAACACAATTCGTTGAAGTGAATTATCAATCTTGCTTGATATTAACTCTTCGCATGCCTATGTCCTATTTTCTGGGATATAGATGTTGACAAGGATTTTGTGAATAAATCGGTAAGATTGTGACATGGGAGAATTTGTTGAATGTTTATCTCTCCATTTCTCTTGAGTTCATGTGTATGGAAAAACTTTGGTGAAATATGGTTGGTCATATCACCTTTTATGTAACCACCTTTACTTGAGCCATACACGCTGCATTATCCTCATGAATAATAGCGGGAGTGTCTCAGAATCGGCTTTAATTGACAAGCATTTTGTATATGAGCTATAATTGATCTTAACCAAACACACTCTTTGCTAGCTTCGTGAAGATCAATAATCTCGAGTGATTGGAAGAAGTAGCTACTAATGTCCTGCTTGATAGATCGCCATGCATGATATAGTTGTATCTTTGTTATAACAAAATAAATAACCAGTTTGTGATCAAGCTTTGTGTGGATTAGATCTATATCCCACATCAACATAACCAACTAACCCAGTTTTAGTTCATTCCTTGGAGCAGAATAACCCCAAATTCATAGTACCAAAAAGATAACGAAAAATGTGTTTAATACCATTCAAATTTCTCTGGATTGGCTCAAAACTATATCGCACAAGTAAATTTACAACAAAAATGATATATGGTCTAGTGCATTGTGCTAAATACATTATTCTCCAATAACATTAAGATAAGGCACTTTAAGACCCAAAATCTCTTCATCAAATTCTTTTGGTCGGAATAGATCTTTCTCGCGATCTAAACCGCACACAACCATAGGGTACTCAAATGACGAGCCATGTCCATACTAAAGTGTTTGAGTAACCTTTTAGTATAAGCCGATTGGTGGATAAGTCCCTTATCTTATCTTTATGTTCTCGCCCAAGACCAAGACAAAGTTTAGTTTTTCCAAGATCTTTAATCTCAAACTCTTTCTTTAGATATTCAAAGAAGATTAGACAATTATTCAAGAGTGCCAACCAAATTCATGTCATCGACATATACAACAATGACAAGAAATCCAAGATCAAATCTTTTAATAAAAATACATGGGGAAATTGTATCATTTTTGTGACCCTCCTTGAAAATGTATTCATTAAGTCTATGATACCACATGCGACCGGGTTGCTTCAATCCATCAATATTTTTGCGGTTTGGTCGAGTATAACTCATGAGGAGTGTCTAACTTTGGCATTTTATATCCATCGTGGATTTTCATATAAATATCATAATCCAAATGAACCATATAGATATGTCATTACTATGTCCATTAGACGCATGTCCATATTCTCGTGACAACAATAATAAGGAAACGAAATGTGATTGTATCCATTACAGGTGAATATGTCTCATCATAATCAATACCAGGTCTCTGTGAGAATCCTTGAGCCACGAGTCGGGCTTTATATCCGTCAACTTTGTTTTTCTCATTTCTCTTTCGAACAAATGCCCACTTGTATCCAATGGGCTATACATTATTTGGAGTTTAAGAAATTTGCCCAAAAACTTTTCGCTTTTCAAGGGAAGCTTACTTAGATTTTATTGTTTCCTCCCACATAGGCCAATCAGGCCTCCGACGGCATGTTATCGGATGTGGTTCGTTATCATAATCATCATTTATAATTTCTTGAGAAATTGAGATGCAAAATTATCATCAATAATTATTTCATTTCAATCCCATATTTTATTACAATAGCTCATGGGATTCTAGTTGCTATCGAATTTTGTACATTTTTTGAGATATTAGGCTCTGATTTATCTAGATCATGCTCATTAGTATCAATTCACCCCATTCTTTTTCGAGGAACAATACCTTTTAAGCCAATAAGTCTACCATATTTTTGTTGTGGATTATCATCATTTATTTTCTTATGTTCATGAGGAACAATAATCTTGGGCCGAACATTTGTAGCCTAATATGAGATTTTGTAACTTTGCTAGCATCGTTAAATGCATCGAAAAGCATATTAGCAATATTTTATAAATGAATGATTCTATTCACCTCACTTTCACGTTCGTAAGTAAGTGGATCCGAATGGGATAAGCTTTGTTCATTCTAGGAGATACTCTCAACCGGTTTTTATTTATCATTTTCAAAAACAACTTTATCCCTTCCCATAGATGGAAATATTATCTCATCAAAATGACAATTCACAAATCTCGGTAAATAAATCTCCCATCATTGGTTCTAAATATTGAATAATTGATGGAGAATCAAATCCAACATACATACCAAGTCTACGTTGTGGACCCATTTGTTTCTCCGAGGAGGTGGAATTGGCACTGAAAAGCACACCGAAGGCTGCGTAGGTGAGAAATATTTGGCTCAAAACCAAGAGTTAATTGCATTGGGGAGTGCATATGATAAGCGTTGGGGTGTAATCTAATAAGTGCCTTGATGCATGCAATAATGCATGACACATGTTGTACTCGTGAGTTTTGATCTCACTAATAATGTACGAATAATGATTTGAACTCGTTTAATCAAGGATTTTGCCAATCAATTTTGAGTATGAACATATGTTACTATGTGTTCAACATTAATTCCTAGTAATGCATAACATTCATCAAAATTTTTTAATGTAAATTCCAGGGATGTGCACGGACGGGATGGTTGGGAGATTTGGAAATCTCCAACCGTCCCAAAGTTTGGGGATTCCAAATATAAATCTCCAAAACCAAACCATATAAAAAAGTCTCCGTTCGAACCGCACTGAGCTTTTGGTACGGTTCGAGATGGAGATTCGAGATTAGTCATAAATAAAACATACAAATTTGGAAAAAATAAAAATAAAAAAGGAAATCAATATAAAAATCACCAAACGGATATACTTCTAAAGTTCTAGTCACGTTTTTAGTGTAGTTTCAAAATAAAAACTAAAACCATAATAGTTTATTATTTGACAATTGTCCTTCTATTGACTTAGAACAATTATAATCTAACTAATAATTTTTATAAATTAACATGAAATAAAAACTTGTATAAATTTATAAACTCAATATCTCCTACTTAACAACTTAACATAATCAATAAAATTATATTTATAATTTATGTAATGTGGTAAAAAATATTAAAGTATGATCTTTTTTTATATTGTTATAATATAGTACTATTACTTGTTTCTCTTTTAAGTGCAACTTACTAATCATTTAACTAATTTCAATTTCAAATGATTTACTCTGTTATTAATATCAATTTTTTTTTAAAATTCATAATAGTTGTAGTATTATGGTTTTTTCGAAATATGCTCTATATTCAATTTAATTTCAAATAATTTGTAGTTAATTCAATATCAAAATCTAAATAACATAGAAATAATGTATATGTATTTATATAAAATCTTTAAAATTGGTTCTAGCTTTGGGTCCCTCGGTTCGGAGTGATTCAAGATGCGATTCTCGATGCGGGTATTTGAAAAATCTCCAAAACGCATACAAAATATATTTTCGATGCACGGTGCGGTTCGGGAAGTCAAAAAGTCAACGGATATTTTCGGTTCGGAGATTTTTCAGATTCGGTATATAAGTTTAGTTCTCGTAATCTCCAAGTCCTGTGCACAACACTAGTAAATTCTCCGGCATTATCCATTCTTATATTCTTGATGGGATAATTAGGAAATGTGCTTTGAGTTTAATAATTTGCACTATTAATCAAGCAAATGCAACATTTCTAGTAGATATTAGACATACGTGTGATCACTTACACGATGCATCTACTAAGACCATGAAATATCTAAAAGGTCCACTTGCGGGTTCGCAAATATCACCATAAATACGTTGTAAAAATGATGGTGATTCGTAACCAACCTTTTCTATGGAAGGTCTAGTAATAAGTTTTCTTGTGAACATGATTCACGTAAATAATCTTTGGACATCAAATCTTCATACCTTTTAATGGATGCCAATTAGTATGTTCAACAATCTTACGTATCATAATTGTTCCTAGGTGTCCTGGTGATCATGTCATAACCCAAATATATCGGGAATTCACCACTTACAAGGCATGGTGGCGTAGGATTCAAAAGCTCTAATTGGGATACAATACAATCCAAAAATTGTTGCTTCAAATATCTCATGGAAAATCCTTTTTCCAATTTTATAGGATTTGATACATATACACTCTTTATTATATTCATTTATCGACTCTAAATGATAGTCATTATCGCGCATATCTTTAAAACTCAGTAGATTCATTTTTCATATACTAGATAATAATGCATTTCCAATATGCAAGATTATACCATTAGACAGTATTACTGTTGCATTACCGTAGCCATCAATAATCTCAACGGGACCAAATATAGTAATAACTTGTGCCTTGAAAAATTTCACACTCGAGAAATACACTTTATTATTTTTTTTTTGTGTAAACACCCCAAGGGAGGGTTGGGGGATTAAGGTCACATCCTCAACCTATATATTGATACTAAAAATTACAAAGAATGTTTACAAAATAGAAATTACATCAAAAAAATTATAAGCTATCACCTATTTCTAACATTTCTAAGGAGGGTAATTCTAATTGGTCCATGCGGATCAAACCTTTTACAGGAAAGGAATAAACACATTATTATATTCTACAAAATCATTCACAAGAAGACCTATCGAAGCCAAAGAGTCACTACTCTATTTCCTTCTATATATACGTGAGAGATGTGAAAATTAATGCCGAGAAAGGAGGTTGTTTATCTTGATCAAACTGTCTTTCATGACCAATGTCCATGTAGATCTTGATCAATAATATTGAAAAGTGTGAGGGAATCGTGTCAATCCATAAGGTGTTGAAAGGTCCGGATTGAAGCATTTGAAGTGCCTTCTCAAGAGCAACACACTCGGCCATGAAGGGACTCGACGATTCTCCATGCCTCTGCGCAAATGCCCATAATGCTTCTCCTTGATCATCCCCGAGGACACCTCCCAATCCAAATGAAGAATTTTGAGTTTTAAATGCTCCATCAATGTTGCGTTTGAGTCCAAGGAAGGGGGATTTCTTCCATAAAACAGGCAAGTGATGATGTTGGTTTTACAACTTCAAGTGGTATCCAAATGCAATAGCCACATCAACATACCATGTCCACTGATTCTCGAGAAAAGTTTAGCCTTGTTCACAAGATAAAGGTAGTTTTGCACAATCTTAATAACTCTATGATGATTAAACTTTGCATCCTCATATTACAAAGATTTCTTTCAGTCCAAATAGCCCAAAGAATGATGCAGGGGAAGGAGTTTAGTGATATGCATGGTGTGTCTTTGAAGGTGTCAAATTAAACCAACTAGAAATAAAAGTGTTTATGTGCTCTGTGTGTGGTAATCGACATCTCATCCATTCAAAAAATGGTTCCACATTCTAGCAACCTGATCATTATGAAGAAATAGATGGGAAAATGTTTCAACTTCGGGGAGGGAAGATGTGTCCGAGTAGTAGAAATGAACCAGGGCAACACTGACACTTTGAGGCAAGAGAAGTACCTCTTTCTTTGGACTTTGCAATCAACATGGAGCCTCTTTAACCAACCTCCACATGAATATTGATATGGATGGGGTAAGAATGGTGTTCCGAGAGAATATGATAAAGTATAACAAATATACTTTATTTGTTAATATTGAGTGCGTTGTTGCACTATCAAGTAAACAATAATCTTTTTTCTGTTTCCCATGTATACCTGGTATAATTGAATTAATATTATATGATTATCAAAATTCTATCTTTGAAATGTAAAATAAATAATAACGTCAATGCACATTAAAAGTTCAAATATAAAAGATTTTATTAGACAACATAGACGCGTTTAATCATCTAATTATTACAACGTGCTAAAATAAATTGTTACGGCTAACAAAGGAAGAATGGTGAAGATAAAAAGCTCAATCATAAACCAAAAGTGTTCTGGAGGATATTCTCCAACAAAAAGTAAGATAGTGTACATGAGAACCATTGTAGTGAGAAACACTACGGTTAAGTTAGTCATTTTTGGAATGAAAGAAATGAGAATTTTTAAGAAGATGAGAGAATATGTGTAAATTTGTTGAATGAATGTTGGTATATTTATAGATAAAAGTTATTGTTCATAGCCATTAATGTAGTCGTTGGAGGAGAAAAAATTAATATGAAAAATTGTGAATGATTTAATAGAAATTTATGTATATTTTGTTATCCAAATATTAAACACAAACAAAATTATTATTTCACCCAAAATGATTCAACCTGGGAATATAACATCCGGGAAACAAGACAAATATGTGTACAATCATATAAAGTCAATGGGGGAATATTCCATCCGAGAGAGATAACATACAAATAATACATCCGATTTTATTTTAACTATTCAAATTTTGTGCCTCGAAACAAGATTTTCAAAGAGATTTGATAACTCAAATGATTTCCAATCCCAGACAGGATTTTGATTGTGTATAATTTCATATGTGTAGGCTTCAATAGTAGTAAATGACTATACTTGCCTCGGTGTTGAGAACCGGATAAAAGATGAAGAACTCCATTATTATTTATGTGTTTGAAACCTAATTATGATGAGATATATACAAGGCTTTTATACTAGTGTTTATAGTTGGATGATATGTAATGAATTTGTAACAAACTTAGCTATTTGCATTGGCTTAACTATTACAACAAACTAACAATGTGTTAACTATATACTAATACGCTCCCAAAGAAGCCGAGTCCGGGTTTTGAGAGCAAGTTTGTTACACGATTTGGAAACGGGATTCGGACAATGGTTTAGTGAAGACATCGGCTAATTGATCAATGGACGGCACAAAACGAACATCAAGGACCTGGGATTGAACCTTTTCTCGGATAAAATGAACATCTATTTCTATATGCTTGGTTCGAGCGTGAAAAATAGGATTCGAGCCTAAGGAAGTGGCACCAATGTTGTCACACCAAAGAACCGATGGTGTGGCTATGTTTAAACCAAGTTCGAGAGAGAGAGACCTTAACCAAATTATTTCGGTGGTTGCCGCCAAACTATGATACTGATTACCAGACTACTTCTTGCGACAACTAGGGGTGTCAATCGTGTCGTGTTTCGTGTTCGCGGTCGTGTTTTGACATAGGTATTACAGTCTAACACGATCACGAATATGACCCATTTAATTATTCGTGTCAAGATACACGACACGAACATGACCCGTTTATGACACGGGTAACATGACACGACACTAAAAACCTATATAATTTAATGTTGACATGAAAAAAATAAAAAATGGATAAAAAACTGAATCTACAAATAAAAAATACATAAAATATTAAAGAATTACTAAAAAAAAACATCTAATAATTTTTCCATCATCATATAACCAACTAAAATATCACAAAATATTAAAATAATATGTCACTATAAAATTAAATGGGTTACATAGGTCAACCGTAATCGACACGCGGTCAACCTCGACTCGACCTATTTATTTTTCATGTTAACCGTGTCTGACCGATTTTGACCCAAACCTGTTAAGGGTTGTACACTACTGCTAAATTCGTGTTAGGTTAGGTATCGCGTTATCGTGTCGTGTCACAAATTGACACCCACTGGCGACGACACTTTACCTTTTGGAACTCCAAACAATGGGATTGGAGCCTAGGAGAATACAAGAACTGCGTTGGTGGATTTCTTACCATCATGAGAGCTAGCGCAATCCGTGTCGAGAAGCCTTCTATATACAACTTGGGAGATGGAGTGAACTGAATACCAAGTGTTGGGGTGCCTTTTAAGTACCATATAATGCATTTACAAAGCTTTCAGTGATGCTCGGTGAGGGAAAGAAGGAATCGCTCTCGTTTATTCACCGAGAACTAATATTTGGATGTGTCAAAGTAAGATATTGCAAAGCCCCACATTACTCCCCGTAGACGAGTAGCATTAGCCAAGGAGGGACTATCGTTTAATGACAATTTCAAACAAGAACAATTAGGAGTGGGACAGGGCTTGCTTGCGATCATGGATGTTTTTACGAAAAGATCCGAAATGTACTTCGTTTGATTCAATAAAATGCCTCGTCGTATTCTTATGAGCCTCCATTCCCAAGAAGTAACCAACCTCTCCCAAATCCTTGAGTGAGAATTTGTAGTTAAGATCCGAAATTAGATGAGCAATGCGACCGAATTACTTCCTATAATTAAAATGTCATCAACGTAAACCAATACCAACGAAATGAAGAGTCATTCTTGAAAAAATAAAAAAGAATATGTCCAAGTGGAACAAGTGAATCCTCAGCAAAGGAGAAATCCTTTTAGTTTGTCAAACCAGGCCTTGGGAGCTTGCTTGAGACCGTATAACGATTTAATGGGTTTGGAAACATGATTTGGTTTTGAGGCATCAAAAAAGCCTTTTTAGCCGAGTCATATACACGAAACATTGGATAAATCTCCATTTAAGAACGCATTATTCACATCCACTTGGTGAATTTTCCATTTCATTGTGATCACAAAGCAAAAATGGTGCGTATAGTAACATCTCTAACAACGGGATCAAAATGTCAAAATAATCAACCCCTACAAGTTTTTCAAATCCCCGGCAACAAGACGGGCTTTATATTTGTCAACGCACCCATTAGACGATACTTCACCCGCAAAATCCACTTATGAGTGACCAAATTCATATTATCGGAGTATGGAACCATTCCCAGTGTTATTCTTCATAAGTCTTTGCAAATTCAACATTCATTGCGAGACTTCCAAAGAGGATTTGAAAGTGCTTGTTGGACATTGGAAGGAACCGCTCGGGGAGGTAGAAAAGGTTGTGTATACTAATGAGTGTAAAATATACGTGCATTTGAGGGCTTAAAATGATATATATTTGATGCATTTGCACGCATATTTAGTGTGTTTTACTTGGATTCCCTTGTGGGCGTATCTGCGTATTCTTGTGAATTTTGCGAGAAAATGAAGCTAAATTGGACAAAAGATGATAGCATATTTCAAATGATATGCAAAAAGACAAGGTACGAGCAAAAATGTGAAGGAAAGAAGCATGGACGGTCAAAGAAAAGAGAATTTCCTTCAAAAACGCCAAAACGCGCTAACAATTTTAAGATCGGCGGGGTTTAATATTTTAGCCATAACTTCCTCTATAAAATTGATATTAAGGTGATTCAAGTGGATATGGAAATCTAAGAGAAAGATCTAAAACTTGAATGAAGACCACGAGATCAAATTCGACATACGACCCAGTAGTGTGGGGATTACACGGCATGCGACGAATCGAGCCGAATTGGTCTCATTTTCCTAAAACTCGCAAGTGATCTCTCAAAGCATCTATAAAAGGGACCCAAGGCTATGCACGAAAATACACAACTTGATACATAGAAAACACATCAAATAACACAGAACGGGAATTAAGGAGCTCCAGAGCAAGCAAAAGGCTAGGCCGTGAAGAACACCACAAGGCTTTCGCACCTAGGGAGCACAAGAGCTCAGGGGCTTGGAAGGGAATCCATCCCGATAAGAAGGGGTTTTCTTTCTATGTCTAAGAACTCTTGTCTGTGTTTTATATGATGTCATAATATTGATTCGGATTTGTCTATGAATTTGTAATCAATGTTTGGCATATTTTTCGGATCTTAGGGGCATAATTAAAACTCGTGGATTTATATTAAATATGATTATTTATTTTCTTAATTAATTCATGCATTCTATTTTATGAATTCGAGTGCTTATTTTATAATTGTTTTTTATTTAGCCAATAATTTGCATGTCATATTTGTTAGTACAAAATTTCGGACGATGAGTTCTAACAAAGACGAAAATCAAATCCGGACATGAAACATGTGTGACAAAAGAGGCGTGTTTGTGGGGAGTCATTCAATTCACAAATATTTTTGGAGTTAATAAGAATTGTAACGCTCGACTTTTACTACAATTGTTATTAATCAACTGCTTACGCACCACCGACTAGGGGAGTAAATTAATTTAGGAATTTGAACCCATATTATTGCATGAATTGGTTTTAAAACTTTATTCGCATTTAATATTGAAGAAGCATGTTGAGATTATGTGCCTAAGGTCGCTCCTAATGATGTTGAAAAATACTTGTGGGGTTCACAAATTTATTTCCTTTTATTTTTCTTATTTTTCGACTTTAGTTAGTTTAATAACTTGATTTCCTGGGCGCTTCATAAAATTGGAATACGATGTTATTATAGCCTAAGTGCTTCGATCTTCAATCCCCGAGGAATACGACCTTGCTTGCCATTATTCTATAAACTACACTATACACTTGCAGCTTGTATGAACCAAAATAATTTTTGGCGGACATATACTTTGCATTTAAAGACTCCGACTTTGGGGCGAGTTACCATGGGGTGAGAGGGTTGTGTAGGAGTAGGGACCGGTAAGAGAGTATTTGTAGGTAAAGAAGCGAGAAGTGAAGTGGAGCTAGAGGAGTGTGGGGAGGAAGTATTAGGATCTTTGAGGTATGATAGGAGAATGTGGAGGAGAATGTATAGTAGTTGGAATGAGAAGAATTGATAAGTTTGGATGACACAAGAGGAGAAGGGAAATAGAATTGGAAGATGTAAACATGGATTTATAAGGAAACTCGTTTCAAGAAAGGTGATAGTCCCGGATATATATATATATATGTGTGTGTGTGTGTGTGTATATATATATATACATATATATATTCTTCCATTATCATTGAGACACTTGTAACCTCGTGGCTAGGATTGCATCCTAGAAATAGAAACTTTGAATAACGGAGTTGTAATATGATTGGCATAAGGACGTAAGGATAACAAGTGCAGCCAAACACTTTGAGAAAGTCTTAATCCGGAGGAGATTGAAACAAGGCTTGATAGGAGAGTGATTATTAAGAGTTGGAGTGGGAAGACGATTTATGGTGTAAGTGGCGGTGAGAAAGAATCCCACCAAAAGGTGAGAGGCATGGAGGCTTGGGCTAAGAAAGTGAGTCCCATATCAACAATATGGTGATGCTTACGCTCGGATCGACCATTTTGTTGGTGCACAAAGGGACAAGGATGTCGAAAGATTATACCAAGATTGTGAAGGAATGGAGCTAATGGTCAAAATTCACCCCCAAACGATTGAATTGCTTTAAAATGGACATTATATTGTCTTCCAATATGAGTTAGAAAGTGTTTAAACACATAAAAGACTTCATATTTGGCTTGTAAAGGAAAGATCCATCTAAATCTGTAAAGTCATAGATTGTTTATCGGTGATAGAAGAATTACAGAAACAAAACAACTATGGAACTGAAGGACTTGAAGTTGCAGCAGAGATTTTGAAATTGCGATTGGCTGTCGGAGTAGCAAATCGACTTTGGAGTAGCAATGACTTAAGGTTAAGATGAGACAGATTTATTTGGTACAAGCCATCCTTGAGATCCTCTTTCCAAAGGACTCTGGATGATTTTGTCCTTAACAAAACAACAAGAAGCATGAAACTCAATATAGATCGAATTATCTTTTGTGATTTGAGAAATGCTAAGTAAATTCTTAGTGATATCCGAACACATAAGATGTTATTTAGGAGTGAAGAGGAAGGAAGAATGATGGAAGGTAAAGAAGCAATAGATGAAACACCTATATGAGAAATAGGTATGGAATGTCCATTTCAACAAGCATTTTTCCTTACCATGGTAATCCGAATGAATATCCAAATTTTGCAGACTTGAAGTAACATGGGACGTTGCACCACTTTGTCCATGTACCACTCACCGTAGAAGATTGATCGGAAGGAGTATATCCATTATGATTGGCATTGTAAAAAGAGAGAGAAATTGAGTTAGTAACAGGAGAAGTCTCATTCGAAACCAAATGTGCTTGAGCTTGATTCTCGAGATTGTAAACCAAGGAAATTCACATCATAGCGTTTAAAATATTTTGCAGCTAGATGATTAATTTTGCCACAAAGTTGGCAAGCAATTCTAGAACCACCTCTACCGGTTCGACCACCACGGCCTTGACCATGAAAATTTCTGTGAAAACCACCACGAAATCCCCACATAAACCACCATGAGTATCATGACAAGAAGATTGGGAAGCAACATAATTTGCAACATGGAAATAACAGAAGCATTAAATACCATCAAATTGTTGTTGAAAATGCATTTCATGCATTTATAATGGAAACCGAACATCGAAATGGAACGATTTTCAGGTCTTGAGGTTAAATTCACTATCACAGACTCATATTCGAGTGCCAAAACCACCAAGCACATACAAATTTATATCATCATCCGATACAGGTTGGCCAGCAACAAGAATAACATCAATAATGGTTCACATTTTTAGGATGTATTCTTCAACACTAAGATATCCCTTTTTTGAGTTTGAAGCTGTAAACGAAGTTGCATAATTCGAGCTTTAGATTGAGATCCAAATTGCTTATAAGAGTATTCCACAATTCAGCAGATGAAGAACAGCGATTGACATGATCGAGCATAGATTGGGAGATGGAAGCAAGTAGCACCGAAAAGGTATTAATCCTTGCGACGCCATTGAAGAAATTCTCGGATTTACCGAGTAGGAGTCTCGGATGCGAGCACTGAAATTGAATCAATAAACCGAGAAGCGGAAGGTGATGAGGTGGCAAGAAAAATTTCTTGAAACCATGAACACATACGGTTGATAGAACCCGAGTAGCCAAAAACTGTAATTGTTGCGATCTAATCTAATGGTAAGTGTGGTGAAGATGGGAAGAGAAAGCGAGAAGAAGAAGAAGAAGAAGAAGAAGAAGAAGAAGAAGAAGAAGAAGAAGAAGAAGAAGATGCCATTGTTAAAAAAAAACCTCTCGCTCTAGATACCATGTTGAGAACCAGGATAAAAGATGAAGAACTCCATTATTATTTCGAGTTTCAAACCGAATTATGATGAGATATGTACAAGGCTTTTATATTAGTGTTACAGTTGGATGATATGTAACAGAATTTGTAACAGATTAACTAACTACTAACTAACTGAAGCTAACTGTTACAACAAACTATCAACGTGTTAACTATATACTAATACTCGGTGGCATGTGTTTGAATACTCTTACCTTTATTTTTCTTTAATTCTTGGTATAGATTTACCGAGGTAATGGGCGGTGCGACATGTTTTGCCCAATGTCCTATTATACCACATCTATTGATCACCATCTTCTTTCCATGTGCAATTTTCTTTTATCACAATTTGACTGATTTGTATGCCCTTGTTTGACAGCATAATCATTTTAGGGGGAATAATGATAACTATCTTGATTGTAATAATTACGACCGCCACAGTTACATCTGTGAGTGTTTTGATGTGGAACTCCACGGCCACGACCCCTGCGGCCACCACACCCGGGTTTATACTCACGACCTCTAAATTGACCCCCTTCTCTCTACCGGAGTTAGCATGTGCTTTAGGCATGGATTAGACCTAGAAGGTCGCAAATCGTGATTTTTCAATAACAACTCATTTGTTTTCTCAACCGTAAGAAGAACCAAGATTAATTCAGAATATATCTTGAATTGTCGTTGTCTATATTATTGTTGGATCAAAAAATTTGATTTATACATAGTGATGAATATTTTCTTCAATTTATCATATTCGAGATAATTTTGGGAAACTCAATTTTTAAATAATATCAAATTATAGTTAGCAACGGATCGGACTAGAGGTCCTGCAACCCCGATTGTTGCCAATCATATTGTGCTGCTGGGTATATCATAGTTTTGGTGTGATCAAATCTATCTTTGAGCTTTTGCCATAGCCCAAAGACCTTTCAATTTGTATTTATTCATTTTCCAAATCATCGAGATAGATGATGGCATATAAATATCATTGAATTCGCTTATCTTTTACGTAGGCCTCTTTGATTTCCACAGGCTTCGATATATCACCAGGATCTTGACCATGATGGTGCAATTTAACATCTAAACACCATGATAAATAATTATATCCAGTGGTATCAAGGATCTAAAATTTTTGCTTTTCGATACCGACCATTTTTCAACAAAGAAAATAAAAATTAATTAATACAAAAAAAAATTCAAACTTAAAATATATAAACCTTTTCTCGAGCAATAACTCGTCTTTGATAATGTGTTGTAGATAATTGTCTTTCTCAATATAAAATGTCGTAACCAAATAATATTTGTAATTATATCAAGTAATATATATATATATATATATATATATTATATGTAAGAAAACAAATATAAAGACAACAATATGAAATGTATCAACTGTTGTGTGTAACTTTCATTCAACTAGTTTCACATATTTATACAAAAATTTCTCAACTAAAACCAATCACAATAAATGCACTTTCATTAATTAAGTGTGCATCATCACAACTAATATTTTCTTGTATTAATTAGGTATGCAAATCCATTAATATCATAATACTAATGATGATATATTTACTTATTACTACAACTTGACAAAGACTTATATAGGACCGTCTCACGGATCTCTATCCGTGAGATGGGTCGTGTCGGCCAAGTCAACAAAAAATCCGCAGATCAAGAGGGCGTGAGTCAACAAAAAGTCTATTGTATCCGCCAAAATATTCGGTATTACTTTTTTAGAAAAAGTAATACTTCTAAGAAAAGTAATATTTTTGAGCAATAAAATAATACTTAATTAGGATCATGTAATACTTTTGACACAAAAGTGATACTCATTGTTTAAAATGGTCTTTGGAGATGATTAATATTTTATAGTTTAACAAGTAATATTTTTCACTTAAACATTTAATACGTGTAATACTTTTTGCACTTAAATGTGTAATACTTTTCACTTAAAACTCAGTAATACTTTTTAGTTCAAAATGCAATAACTTTATATTAAACGTGTAATACTTTTCATTTAAAAATATAATACTTTTAAGTTCAACATGTAATACATTTTACTTAAAACTCTAATATATATTTTTCAGGTTCAAAGTTTTATACTTTTCAATCAAAATTTGTAATACTTTTCACTTAAAATGTAATACTTTTTAGTGGCGATTTTCAACAATATTTTTCCTTTTTCTCTTTTTTTTTTTTTTCCCCTTCGTCTTTTCCTTCATTTTTCTCTGTGTTTTTCTTATTTTCTCTTCATTTCGTGGCAATACCAAAGTTCCATGAAAATAAAAAAGATTCATATTGGAAACTTAAAATATCCATTAATGGTGTATCGCGCCTCGTTAGCCATTAGCTTCTTCTCTATAGTTGAATGTGATTTTCGACTTCCCTTGTCGGATCCACGATCACATTTTACTCATTAGGTCCTCATCCATCCTCCATTGAATGATTACATTCACATATGTAGAAAGGCCACAGCTTCAACACCATATTTAACATATTGTATCACTCTTTATATGAAACGTATTATATTTTTCAAATAAAAGTATTATTTGCCTCAAAAGTATTAATATTTTCTCAAAAAGTATTACCGCGCAAATTTTGACGGATTTGTTGATTTTTTGTTGACCACGGATCCACTTTGTTGACCCGCAGATTTTATGTTAATCTGGATCCGCCTCACAAGAGACCTGTACAATTTTACAACTACAAAGTATTGACCAAAGCCGAAACACGAAATATGCAAACAATGTAAACACAATTTCTTTTAAGTTTATAGACTCACAATGACAAAATACAAAAACCGTATGTTCTTAATCTTATCTTTCTTGGAAAAACAAAAGAACGCATTCATATATTTGAAACCTAAAAAGAAAGTAAGTATTTTAGGAAATAAATAGAATACAGTGTATGTTAAACTTTTCTAATTTAAAGTTAGACGTACATGCTCCTCAGTCCTTGCATCACGACTTGAGCTAAAAAAGAAATATATAAAATCTATAAGAAGTTAATAAGAACATAAAGAATTGATTTTGGTGAAACTTAAACAAACAATACAATTAAAATTTAACCATTATAAGTAGTCTTAGTTATTAATAACTTGTAGTATGCATATATAGGCGATGCCGTTCGGTTCATTCAAATCTCAAATCACCACCAAAGCAAACAAGGCGATGCGCTTTTAATTGAGTTTTTATTCACGATTTGTCTAATAATTTGATAAAACAAACAAACAAACCAAAAATACTTTGATGCGGTGCAATATAGACGGTCAGGGCAGTTTTTAATTTTTATAATCACCTATAATAACACATGAAAGAACACCACAATCTAGGCAAATATTTAATAATATAAAACATAGAAATAATTAATTATTATTTGTACTTTCTATAAAATGATTATCATGTATGTAATATTAAATATTAATTATGTCTCCAATGATATACAGTAAAAATCAAACCCTTTTTACTTATTATATATATATATACGAATTTGGATCATCATAGAAAAAATGACTATGACTGTGAATTTCCTCATCATTATACCATCACATTTCAGTATTTCACAACAATAGGTCTCCTCTGAGGCAGTTGCACCATGCAAAGAAAAAAGTGATACTTTTAAGCGTAAAAATAATATTTTTATTGTAAAACGTAATACATTGTCCGAAAAATACTAAACACTAGTATGTTCAAACAAAATATTAATTTCTACCCTAAAGGTATTATATTTTACACTTAAAAGAGCAATTATTTTTTTATCGCATGGTGTAATTGTCTTATACAAGTTTTTTCCATTTCACAATAACAAAATGTGTTAAGCTAAAATATTACTTTGACCGACACATTGTCATTTATTTATTCACCTTGAACATATTTCCATTTATTCACCATCATAGTAAATAAATAAAGTGGATACATTATATGTTTTATGACAAACAAGATTTATAAACATTAAATTACTTAGAGGCATCACCAAAGTAAAAACCACAAACTTGTATTTTTGTGGATCCCACACTGTCACATCAAAAGCAAAAATCTCATATTTTCTCCACAATCAAAAAACCCCACAACAACTTTTTTATGGGTCTCACAGTCAAATTACATCTCTTTAGAAAATCTCCAACAACGAAATTATATATGTATATATATATATATATATAAAAAGGAGGATCAAGTGAGACCATGTCTCTAGGTGAGACACAATGGACTAATCTCAACCATCCCCCACTATTTATTCAATGGATGTGATTTAATGGATAAAAAATATATTAAAACATTAATTTAATCAACATAAGGGTAATATGGTAAAATAACATAATAAGGTAGTTATAAAATTGGAATCAAATCTCTTTCTCCTCATCCATCTCTCAAATCTCACGTCCCTCTCTCTCTCTCTCTCTCTCTCTCTCACACACACACACACACACACGTCTCTCCCATCTCTCCTCTTTTTCTTAGTTCCTCCATTAACGCAAATGGAAGAACTCGAATCATGAAAAAAAAAAAATAGTGAAGAAGATGCAATTTATGTTTCAAATGAAAAAACAACGATGAAGAATCAACTCGTTTATATTTAACCTACACTTTATAAACTGATTTTACAGAGGAAAAAATTGTGAAGAAGAAGATAATTTCTACTCCAAATGAAGAAAAAACCATGAATAAGACGATGCATCTGTAGACATCAATGGAGAACTCGAACCGACCATTAACATAAACTCTTAAAATCGTAATTTTCACGAATAAGACGATGCATAGATACTTATGAAATGATGTATAAATACTTATGAAATGTTGCATAGATAATTATCAAATGATGCATATATTCGTAGGATATTACATATTTGAAAATATGCAACAAAAATCAACTAAATATGCATTATCCAAAACTATCTATGCAAAACAGAAAAAAACTAATATGTAGTACAAAGATACCCAACTATGCAAGACGTCGAAACCATGCAACAAAATCAACTAACTATGCATTATCTAGAAACTATCTATGCAAAGTGTGGAATAACTAAATATGCAAAGACATTATGTAACATCCCATTTTCACAATTTCCAAAAGCAACATCCCATTTTCATAACTAAATATGCATTATATTGAACCTATTTGTGCAAAGATAGAATAACTAAATATGCAATACATTATATTCAATTCTCAGTATTGTTTTCGTAATACTGATGCCAACAAACCAACTAAATATGCATTATTTGATGTCTAATTATGTAGTAGAAGAACCCTAACTATACTTTGTAAAATAAAAATATTTGGAAAGAAAACAGTTCCTTAAATTCTCGCCACAAAATCCGGCAATTTCAATCTCACCCATAAAACCCATGGGACCACTAATTTGAATTACAAAATTACCACCTTACCCTTAAATTGGCGGAAATCAGGGAAATTAAAAAAAAACTTAATTAATCACATCCCTTCATGTTTTAAGATCAATGGGTAAGATGAGCCCACACCGTCCCACCTAGGAGGGTGGTCTCATTTGAACCAAATCCTATATATATATATATATATATATTATTGAATTATTTATAAATTATTAAAAACAAAATAAATATTATTTATATTATATTTTTAATATATATTATTTTTAGATTTTATATAAAATTCAATGTTTAATGGAAATTTAATAAAAAGAAAAAATCAAATGAAGCCAATCATATTGTAATGTTGGGGGCTGACTATAGCAAAAAGGTATACTCAATAAATAAAAAATAACAATAAAGCAAAAAGGAAATAGAAAAGGGTGGGTTACGTCATTTAATGTTTTCATGGGTTGTTGTCCCACCCGCTGCGTGACAAAACGCAGGCTCTTGGCATAACACATGCGGTCATACGCGAGCTTCTTCTTTTTTTTTTTCTTATTCGATCTTTTCAAGAAAATGTCTTCGCACCTACAAACCAGCTTCTTGCCAAAAAAACCTCAAATCATGCCTCACAAAGATATGAAATTTTTGGTTAGCTTTTTCTCCTAAAAATCCTCCCCAAGAAAGCGCCGTTGTAGATGCCCTTAGTTATTTTAAAAATCTACGAAATCATCAATAGGTAAGAATCTTTTAAAGTAAATTAAGATTTTCCAAACTAATTCAATAACAAAATGACCTTTTCTTTTTTTGTTTTTCGAAATGAAAGTTTTCATATATCATTCAACGACGGAATCAAATTACAACCGAGCCAGTAAGGCTATAAAGCCCCTCTCAAACTACCACTTAACAAATGAGAGGGAAAACCACACCACACAGATGTTCCACCACATGATCCAAACCAAAACAATGCCCCAAGGGTCAATGTAAGAGTAGTTGAAACCGGAAGATGATGCTAAAAATATTACATCTCAAGAATAAATACACAAAAAGGAGACTAGTTTATGAATATCAATAGCATCAAAAGATCTTCAAGGGAAAACCCATCGTAGTTCCAAAGGCGGCAAATGAATGATAGAAGAGATTGCAAAAATAATTGACCACTGGCAAGCCCCTAGTTTAATTCCCCGCATTTGAACCGCCAAAACACCTCCATGAAGCAAAGACAAAAAATTCTTCAAAAAACGTCCGAAAGCTCGGACAAGTAATACTGAAGCAACACACAAAAAAACATCACCGAATGGTGCAATTGAGAAGCATCTGAAGTTTCTTTAGAATTGAAAACGTTATTATATTCGATCAATTCAGAAACAGCTCCATCATTGTATCCTTCGTTGATGGACATTTATTTTCAAAGTTGCATAAGTTTTTGGTACGCCATAGCCACCAAAGGATATACGAGGAGAGTTGCATTCTCTCCTGCCAAAAATATTTTCTCTGTGACTGAAATATAACACCACCATTATTTGAAAATAAAAGAAGCATTGGACTCATACTCCCATGATATGGGATCCAATTTCCACACAATTTTAGCTCTCTCACAATGAAATAATATGTGCTCCAGATTTTCATCGGACTCCCCACAAAACTGGCAAAGAGTATCTAAACTAATTCCTTTCCTAGAGAGGTTCACTTTCGAAGGGAGAATATCATGATAACACCTCCAAAAAAAATGTTTAATTTTGCCTTTAATTTGAAGTTTCAAGCGCCCTTCCACATATTTTCACACGGGGAGCAACTGTGCTACTAGTAGGAAAATCATACTCTCCAACTCTCTTATTCATAATAGTTTGATAGGAGGAATTGACTGTAAACTTGCCGAACGGGCTGGGGAGCCAAATCAACCTATATTTGCTTCTAGGAGAATTTATGGGAATGGAAAGAATAGCTTGAGGTTCAAAAGACATTAAAGATCTGGTTTATTAGATTAGAATTCCACACACAGCCAGAGGAGTCAAAAAGCTCACTCACCCAAATGAGGTGGCTATTAGAAGAAGGATGAGGGGCAGGGGTGAAGGCGGGCAGGCTTGGGATCCAAGGGTAATCCCAAATGCGCACTACTTTGCCATCACCAATCTTGAAACAAAGGCCAATTTAAGAGCATAAAGAGCATGATTCCAACTCTTCCAAATCCACGAATCCGTCCCTTTAACCTTCGCATTAAGTAGGCCACCATAAGGGAAATATTTAGCTTTCATCAATTGACTCAAAAGGGTATTTGGTTGAGTAAGCAATTTCCACATTTGCTTAGCTAGAAAAGAATCGTTAAAACTTTTAAAATCTTGAAAGCCTAACCCACCTTCTTCTTTGTGAATAGTTAATTTATCCCAACAAAGCCAACGGATTTTATTCGACCATCTGAGGGGAACCCCACCGCATCTCGAAGAGATAGCGCCAATTCTCTACAAATGCCAAGAGGAGACGATAACAAGACATAATATAAGTGGGAAGAGCACTCAAGACAGATTTAATGAGAATTTCTCTACCACCGATTAAGAAAGAAAATTTTCCAGTTAGAGACTCTCTTCCTAGCATACTCAATTACATACCCGAAGATTTCCTTCTTGGATCTTCCTAGAAGAATGGGAAGACCAAGATGTTTAATTTTCGATTGGATTTAAATCCCATTCAAGACACCACAGATAGTAGAAGAATCCCCAGCTGAAATATTATGACTAAAGAAGATAGCTGATTTCTCCAAATTAATGAGTTGTCCTGAAGCTGAATAATATTCATTAATTAGAGATTTCACTTTATAAGCTTGAGAAATAGTGGCTTCGCAAAATAGCAGGGAATCATCAGCAAAGGAAAGATGGGATAAGACAGGGCTATTTTTGAATATTTTGATGCCCGAAAAGTGATGTTGGAATCGGCTTGGAGGATCAAATTAGAGAATGCTTCGAAAGAATGATAAAAAGAAAGGGGAGAGAGGATCTCCTTGGCGAATCCCTCTAGAAGTAAGGACAAAACCTTGAGCCTGACCATTAATCAAAAAGGAAAAAGAAGAAGTAGAGATGCAAGTCGAGATCCATCTAAGAAAACAAACAGAAAACCCATGTTTTCCATAATATTCATAAAAAAAACCCCAATCCACTCTATCGTATGCTTTAGACATATCGAGTTTAAGAGCCATAAAACCTTTCTTGCCTTTTCTCTCGGATTATGTAAAAATGAAAACACTCATGGGCCATAACAATATTATCACCGATGTTTCTACCGGATATAAATGTTGTTTGACACTCATTGATACACTTAGATGCATTGACAAGGTTTCATACGATTAACAAGAAATTGTGGGGCGGTAATGAGAAATAGACGTAGTTTCTTCACTTTGGGGATGGGAGTGATCAAGGTATGGTTAATACTATGAAGAAGTTTAGAACTAGAGAAAAATTCCTAACAACAAAACAAATATCGTGAGAAATAACCAAGCCATGCCGTCGGGTTAGGAGCCTTATTAGGATGAAGATCAAAAAGGGCTCCTTTGATTTCGTGAGTCTTCCACAGATCCAACAACATCCTCTCTGAGTCATCGATGGTTCTAGGTATTCCTTCCAAGATTCGAGAATTGAAAGCAAAATCGATGATTGAAACAAATTCTTATAGAAATCCACAACCTCCTTCTCCACCTTATCATTCGAGTCACAAATGTGACCATTGCTATCAATGAGCTGAAAGATAACATTCTCCGTTGCCTCCGCACCACACTAACATGGAAAAATTTTGAGTTTATGTCCCCTAATGAATACTGTTAGGAATTTTAATTCCTATATTTTAATCGAATTTTTGAAATAAAAAGATTTTTTGATTTTGCCTTTCTAGACTATTCCAAACTTAGAATTTGAATGAATATGGGAAAGATTTATTTTGGATTCCTACCTTTAATAGGATTTGATTCTCTAGATATTATAGGAGTCGGTTATTTTATTTCCTAACCTATAAAGAATCCTATTGGTTCCATATTTGTGTTTTCCTTGTTTCCTTTTATGAATAGGAGTCTTGGATATCAAGAAGATCAAGAATTCAAGAACATCAAGGAATCTTGGACATCAAGAAGATCAAGGACTCAAGCCCTATATAAAGAGAGGACCGGCCATCATTCTTCCTACACCTTGAACCACGAAATTCACAGAGCAATACACGAGAGATACAATCGAGAGAGAAAAGCAACAAGATTCTAAGTGCTGTCAAAACACACAGTCTGAGTGTTCTTCGAAGTGTCTGCATCATGGAGAATAACACTTAGTCCAGTTTCGAGTCTTGTTGATCTATTTTCGTCCATTCATTGTTTTGTTAGGTTTCATAGAATAGTTTGAAGTTGTTTTGGGCGAAGCAAATTACATAGAACAGATCTACTCAGTAGGAGTTCGTTTTTCCTAGACTAGTTGAAATCATTCATATTCGAGTTGTACTAAAGATATTTTCAACTAGTGATTTCGTCATAATTGACACTTCTACAAGTTATTTATAACTTGTAGATAAATTTTACTTCGTGTGTTCTTTTTCCGCTGCATGTTTCATAAAGTGTTACAACATCTGGTTTAACACTTTCTCGACATTCTTGAAACGAACGTTTTGGGACCTCAAAAACTTTCAATTGGCATCTAGAGCCAACACTTGATTACACTAAGTGTTGATCCTACGTTCGAACTACGGAATGGATAATCAGATGGCTGCTATGTTCCGTCCTCCAATGCTAGACGGATCAAACTACTCAATCTGGAAGATAAAGATGCGTGCCTTTATCAAATCAATTGATGAGAAAGCTTGGCGTGCGGTTTTGGTTGGTTGGACTCCTCCGAAAATTCAAGATAAAGATGGGGACTTAAGTAACTCGGATGAGATCAATCGGTCCAATGATAATATCCAATCGGCGAACTACAACTCAAAAGCTCTCAATGCAATCTTTGGTGCGATAGATTTTAATAACTTCAAAATTATTTGTAACTATCTTACCGACTAAAGATGCATGGGAGGCCTTACAAAGACATTGCGAAGGATCTGCAAGTGTTCAACTCTCCAAACTGCGACATCTGAACGTCAGGTTTGAGAACTTAAAGATGGAGGAGAATGAAGACATCACGTCATATCATGGAAGGTTGTGCGATATTGCTAATGAATCTCAATCTCTTGGTGAACCAATTTCAAACTCAAGATCGGTTGGCAAGATGATGCGATCCTTACCCGAAAGATTCGACGTCAAAATTGCTTTTGCTATAGAAGAGGCGCCAAGTATCACAACATTACGACTAGATGAGTTGGTGGGATTCTCAAAACTTGGGAACTCAACTTCCGTCGCGAGGAGATCACCGAGGTAAAAGCGTTGCTTTTGGTGTGTGCAGGAACCTAGTGAACTAGTTCACTAACTAAAGAATTTGAAATCGAGAGGAATTTTAGAGAAGAATCAATGGCTTTGTTTGCTAAAAATTTAGTAGAATCATGAAAAACAAAAGCAAAAGTCAATTTCCTACGAAAGTCAAAAGACCTTTTAAAATTGATACTCCTAAATATCCTCAAAGACCTTTACTGATAAAAATCAAGATAGAACCTAAAACAATTTGATATTGAAAAGGTAAAATGTAGAGCTTGTTCGGTTTTGGTCATTATGCTAATGAATGTGCTAACACCTTGAGAAAAAGAGGTATGAACTTGTCATTACCTTAAGCGATGATGAGTCCGAGGAAGAAAACACAAGTCGGGAGGAAAATCCCTTGTTCATGGCGGTTATTGAAAAAACAAGGTCTCTGCAGATCAATCCTCTAGGTGTCTCACGTGGTGTCGCACGGAATGTTCCAACACCAACCAGGTACACTCTATCCAACACTTCGATAATTTCTCGCTAACATCTACCTCTCGTAGTTGAAACAGATAATCGTGAAAGTTGAAGACTCCGATGATGAAGAACAAAATATTGTTGAAGCCTACCAAGAGTTGTATCATGAATGGAGCAAACGTATTCAACAAGTCGGAAATCACAAAGGAGAACGAAAAGTTAACTAAGGAGAATGAAGAATCAAGAAAACTTCCAACCGCTGGAGGTACTATTGACTAGAAAAGATGAGGAACTGGAAAAGGTAAAATCAACTTGACAAATCTCTTGAGACATTAAAAAGGTTGAATCTTGGTAAGGCTAAGCTAGATGAAATTCTATCCTTGGAAGTGATAACAAATGTCCGGGGTATAAAACCCCTGTTTTTGTGAAAGAAAAAGAAAATTAAGAACCTTCTACCTCGGTTGAAAAGCCTAAATCTTTTAATAAAAAGGGTCAGAACGGAGACATTACGTTTGTCACTCTTTGCTACAAACCTGGCATATCGGACCTTCGCTTTGCAAAGTTAAAATCGATTTAAAATGGTCTTCCTGGTTCGATGTCTCCAATAATGTCTCACGATCCTGTTAACACCTCCAGAACACTTATCACAACACTCCACGTTTTCAAAAGGTATGCAGGTTCGCAAAACCGAACTAACTTGTAATGTTGTTTATACCTCTTTAAGATCTAACACTGCGCAGGATCTTGGTATTTCGATAGTGGGTGTTCACGACACATGACAGTACTCGTGAATATTTGACCGACTATGAACAACTTGAAGGAGGTGTGGTGAAATATGGTGGAGGTGCTCGTGGATTGATAATTGGTAAGGGTACTTGAATGTGAAGGGGTTGCCTAAGCTTCAAACGTTCTACACGTCGAAGGGCTTACAAGAAACCTTCTCAAAGATAAGCCATCTCAGTGATGATAATATGCATGTGAATTTTGATAAAGATCAACGCAAAGTCTATGACAACACTAACTCTTGTGTCTTGACAGGATTAAGATCTCAGTAGATAATTGCTATCAATTTGGTGGTGTACATGCATATCATAGTGTGAATTTAAGTGAAACTGAGTTGTGGCATCAAAAGTTAGGTCATGCTAACTTTCAATGATTGATAAATTGGTTAAGTATGAGGTCGTGAGAGGAATGCCAAAATTGGATACTAAAAATACCTCTGTATGTGGTTCGTGCCAAAGGGAAAACAAACTAGGGTGTCACACCAAGTGTCACAACACTTTCACACAACACGTTGTCTTGAATTACTTCACATGGATCTCATGGGTCCGATTGAGGTCGAAAGTCTTTGAGTGGTAAGAAATATTCCTTTGTATGTTGATGATTTTTCCCGTTACACATGGATAAATTTTTTACGTGAAAAATGAGGTGTTTGAGTCTTTTGAAATTTGCATAAAAGGATATGTAATTTATACAAAGACCACTTGTTGTTAGAATTAGGGGACTGATCATGGTAAGGAATTTGAGAACTCATTGTTTTTCGTGCTTTTGTGATAGAAAGGGCATCTCACATGAATTCTCTTTGAAAACCCCGCAAAATGAATGGGGTAGCGGAAAGAAAGAATCGAACATTACAAGAAATGGCTAGAGTCATGCTAAGTTCAAAGAATTTGACTAAACGTTTTGGTGAGGCCACGAATCTGCTTGTCACATTGCTAATCGAGTATACTTGAGATTGGGTAGTACTATGACTCCATATGAGATTTTGTTAGGCAAAAACCCAATCTTAAGTACTTTCATGTTTTTGGATGTGTGTCTATGTGCTAAAATGATAGAGATCAACTTGCCAAATTCGACTCCAAAAGTGATAAAAGTCTGCTTTCTCGGATACTCGATTAATAGTCATGCGTACGACAGGTATTTAATCTCCGAACAAGGACTATTATGGAAACTGTGAATGTTGTCTTCGATGATTATGCGACCTTGCGGGAAAAATCAAGATGACATCTCTCGATCTCATTGAGTTAAACAAAACAGTGACGGTACACAACAGGATGTCGCTACGGATCTTTGCTCCAAATGGTCCGACAGATGCGGAACCTACAAAACAACACAGGATGAGACACCTTTGGCAATCTCGACTCGAATCTCGTTTCTTGAACAAGATCTTTGGCCGAATCAATCGAACTGGATGACCACGTGATCGTGGTAAGACGAGGGACATACCAAGCAAAATTCAGAAAAATCATCCTACGACTCGGGTAATAGGTGAAATTCTTGAAGGAATACAGATTAGGAGGAAAGAAAAGGTAAACTATCGTGATATGGTAAGATCGACATATTTGTCTCCTATCCGTACTATGGTAAGAACTCAACATTTTATTTCTAACATTGAACCAAAGAATATCTCCGAAGCTTTAAAGGATGAATTTTGGATAAATGCTATGCAAGAGGAACTTAATCGGTTTGTTAAAAATGATGTGTGGTATTTAGTTCCCAGACTAAGGATGTAAATGTGATTGGCACAAAATGGATTTTTAAAAATAAAACGATGAGTCGGGAAGAATTGTGCGTAACAAAGCACGATTAGTTGCTCAAGGGTATACACAGTTGAAGGGGTGGACTTTGATGAAACCTTCGCTCCTCGTAGCCCGCATAGAGTCTATTCGTTTGTTACTTGCTATAGCATTGTCACTTGGGAATTACCCTTCACCAAATGGATGTTAAAAGTGCTTTTTAAATGGTATTTTAAATGAAGAAGCTTTTGTTGAACAACCTAAAGGATTTGAGGACCCTTCTAAGCCTAACCATGTGTATAAGCTTAAAAAGGCTCTCTATGGTCTAAAACAAGCTCCCGGAGCTTGGTATGGAAGATTAATGGATATCTTCTTCAAATTGGATTTAAAAGAGGTGAAGTGGATAAAACCCTTTTCATTCAAAGGTCCGTAAAAATATCATGATTGCTCAAATTTACGTCGATGATATTGTCTTTGGATCTTCTTCCCAAAAGTTATTGAATGAATTTATTGAATGCATGTCATCTACCTTCGAAATGAGCATGGTTGGTGAATTGAGTTTCTTCTTGGGTTTGCAAATCAAGCAGTCTGATACTGGAATTTTTATCTCTCAAAGTAAGTATGCCAAGAACTTGGTGAAGAAATTCAACTTAGATAGTGCATCTCACTTAAAAACCCCGATGGGATCAAGTCAAAAATTGAGTCGTGAAGATGTTGCTGAAAGTGTCGATCACACCTTATATAGGAGCATGATAGGAAGTTTGCTATATTTGACGCTAGTAGTCACCCGATATTATGTATAGTGTGTGTTTGTGTGCTAGATATCAAGCCAATCCCAAAATCACTCACCTAAAAGCTTTAAAAAGAATCATTCGTTATGTTGGTGGTACTACTGATCTAGGGATTTGGTACACCAAAGATACAAATACTAATCTTGTTGGATTCAGTGATTCTGACTGGGCAGGGGATGTTGATGATAGAAAAAGTACCACAGGTGGTTGCTTTTATCTTGGAAATAATTTAGTTTCTTGGTACAGTCGTAAGCAAAACTGTGTGTCACTTTCAACTGCGGAGTCTGAATATGTGGCAGTTGGAAGTTGTTGTTCTCAAATGCTATGGATGAATCAAATGATAGAGGATTATGGTCTACACAGTAATATTCTAACCATTTATTGTGATAACTCTAGTGCGATTGATATATCGAAAAATCCTGTTCAACATTCTCGCACTAAACACATTGACATTAGACACCATTTTATTCGAGATTTGGTTGAGAAACATATTGTTCGCATTGAGTATATTAGTCTTGAAAATCAGGTGTGACATATTCACCAAAGCTTTAGATTTTGAGAGGTTTTCAAATCTGCGAAAATCTCTTGCCTCTGTGTTCTCTAAACTCAAGTTTCACGAAATGTTACAAAGATTTGCACACATCACTGCTGTAACATCCGCACACACTTGCATATTTTCTCTCCTCTCTCTTTTATTCTTTTTTCTTTTTTAGACATCCCGCATTATAGGATCATATTTGCATGTCCGGGAACGATCTGTTGTGGTTTTGAACTAGTGACTATTGGATTTCACTTGGAAAAACTGATGTGAGTTGATCTTTCCAAATGCGTATTTTATTCTTGTTATTTTCCCAATTGATGAGTAAAAAAAAAAATAATAATAATACTGAGATCATGGCTAGAGGCCTTTGAGGGAAACATTTACTACCTACCCTCTGTGTGAAAGCTATTCCTTGTGACCAATTTTTACATATGTGTAAAGTGTTTAAGAGGCATGATCAATGTGAAAAAGAGCTACCTTTGGACTAGTGTGAAAGCTACCCACTTTGGCTAAATCACATGTTTCTCAAAAAAAAAAAAAAAAAAAAAAAAAACTCGAAAAATCCTTATCTTTGGGTACTGGATTGCAATTCATTGAATCTGTTAGTGCAGTGTCTTTCAAGATGTTGCAACATTTGGAACAACACGATGTGAGTCCATTTACACATTGTGTGCGTTTTTATTAATTACTATATAGGCATTTTTTTAGGCCGCATTATTTGGTGAAGTTTTGGATCTAATGATTTTTGGTAATAATAGAAGATATGAGATATTTATTTTTCTCTCTCTAAAATCTTGGATTTCTTGGTATCCTATGAAAAGTGGAGTTGTGTTCCTTATGGAGATTAGGGTGATTGATTGAAATCTAGCAAGAGTTATCTATATCTTTGGTTAGGTTGTTACAAGTATGCAAAATCCTTAATTATTTGATTGTTTTTCAAAATCTGGAGGTATTTTTAAAATTCGAATTTCTCTATTTCCCATATTATCTCCTAATTTCTAGGGAATGTGTATTGATGTGATTGAAACACTTATGACCCCTTCCTTATAACATGCATACTCTTGTGCCTACTTACTCACACATCCCAACTCGCATTACTCCCTCTCTCTCTCTCTCTCTCGGATTTTTTTCCCTCACTGGACCTCACATTGTGTTTTGGAAGCCATGGATAAATTTGTAACAGTCTCTTCAAAAGCTTTTGGGAGCCCTAGCAAGACTCCATCACCATCACCAACAAAATCAAACACTCCACCACCATCGCTGACAAGCACAACCCATTACCCGAGAAACCCACTTCCCCACAGGCGACTGAAATCTCCAAACAACCATCTCCCATGGCCGCGACTGAGGACTCCTCTTCGAAAATTCCGCCCCTTGCTCCAAATGTTGAGGAATCCGTCCCTACTGCCGTCTCTGCACCTGCCACGACATCAAATCCCTCACTTGAACAGGAACAGGGAAACCTCGCCGTAGTGGAATATGCAAAACCCCCTTCTCCCGTTCATGCAATTGTACCAGGGGAAGAGGGTAATGCCATCAATGTTGAGGATACCCCTGATTTCGCAATTATACAAGAAATTCATGGCCCAATTGGTCGACCTGCTTGGTACTCCGGTTCTAGACGCTCCAAACGCCAAAGGGTTACTCTCCCGGAGTTTTGAAGAACCCTCACCTCCGAGGGGTTTTGAAGAAAAAGAAATCGACACGGGTGAAGGATCTCAAACAGGGGGAGATGACGTTGAAGTGCCCTCGTCTCCGATTGCTCGATCAACCGATTCGATGGCGAGGATACTACTCGGTTTGTGGTGTCTCATGACGACCACAACCACATCACCACTTGTGTTGTCCGATGACGATGAGCCTGACAGAGAAAATTCTCCTTTGATGATGATGCACCACCGCCCAGTACTTGTGGATATTATCGCAAATTTGGGGGTAAAGGTTGGACTGATACTTCTAAACCATCCCTCTTGTTGAACCCGTGAAGCCAACCTCACCGGATAATTCTCCGGATGTCTCTGAAAGTGATTCGAAAAATGTTGAGATCTTGTTGGAACACCTAAGACCTCATCCGACTCGAGTACGATCTCTCCGATGTTTACTCTGAATTTTTCTACTCCGCCGATCTTTGCCGATCGCTACCAAGTGTTCAAGGGGACGCAAGTTTATTGTGAAAAAGTCCGCGATCACACTTCTTTTGAGAGGTACAATTTAAACAAATTTTTTACTCGGCGATCTCTTGTTAACACAATCGACAAACTTTTTGTTCCATATATTGAAAAAGTTGTCCATGCATGAGTTTTATGCGAATTTAACTTATGATGTGGGCAATAAGCAATCTAGCAAATTTGGAAAAGTGTTTGTTCGAATAAGCTTTATGATTTCAATCCGTCGGTAATTAATGATTTCTTTGGGACACCTGATTGTGAGGAGGGTCGACAAGTCAGAGATTTTAATATGGTTCTGAGAATTTTAACTGGGAATCGCATGAATTTGTGGCCTGCTCATCCTAAAAAGGTGTCTTCCTCTGCTTTGACTTCCCTCTATGGTGTGCTGTTTAAAATTGCTTTGTCCAATTGGGTTCCATATTCCCATTCATCTAGTGTTACACGGAACAGGGCTAGGGTCATTTATTTGATTGGGAAAGGGCCGCTTTAAATTTTGGTCAATCGGTATTCGATCAAGTTTTGAGGCAGGAAGTCTTCATCTCGCTTCACGTGTTTTGCCATTTCCCGAAGACCATCTATCGATTCTTTGCTCTCAAGGTTTGATAAATGCCAAATGAATCCTTTACTTTGCTCCCGAGATGATTTCTGTGTCTCCCAAGCTTATGGATAGGACCAAGAGGGCAGTTGATCTGCCATTATATTTTTCGGATGATGAACCAGCAGCACGGGCAGATGTTCCCCAAACTGTCCTACCGGATGTCATGCCCAGTGTTCCCAACCTCTCTGTTGACACTGCTTCTAACCCATCTTTTGCAGGCTCTGTTCCTTTGTCACTTGATTTTGTGCAGGGTCAAATCACATTTGCCGATCAACAGATCATCTTTGCTCAGCAAACTATTTCCACTGCTCAGACAACCATTTTGAATGCTCAAAAGCAGTTGGGATACTACGTGGCCTACAAAGCTCAATTTCAAGACATTCTCTCCAAGCTTTCTGGACAAAAAGGGGGAGAAGCGAGTAATGTTCCGGCTGAGAATGTGATTCCGAGCACACAAGCAGGGGGAGCTGATGCAGCTGGTGGTGATCCGGGTGCAAGCACAAGTAGTGCTCCTGAAGATGCACATATTGAGGGGGAGATATGATTGAAATTTGTATCTGAATAATCTTTGAATACTTTGTTTTTGGCTTGGTTGTGATGATGGTTTAAACTGATGGTTTTTAGACTTAATCTTAGTTAGGGTGTGTATGTCCTCAGAACTTTGCACTTAGTTTTTATACACCTGTTTGCTGCTACTAACGTGCAGGTGATTTTGGAAAGGTTACAACACTTGACAAGACATTTTGTTCAACACTTGAACTGGGATTATTTAATTCAGGGGGAGTTCTAATTTTCAAGTTTTTGAATTGATTTGTTTTGTCCAGAAAGGCAAAAAGGGGGAGATTGTTAGGAATTTTAATTCCTACATTTTAATCGAATTTTTGAAATAAAAAGATTTTTTGATTTTGCCTTTCTAGACTATTCCAAACTTAGAATTTGAATGAATATGGGAAAGATTTATTTTGGATTCCTACCTTTAATAGGATTTGATTCTCTAGATATTATAGGAGTCGGTTATTTTATTTCCTAACCTATAAAGAATCCTATTGGTTCCATATTTGTGTTTTCCTTGTTTCCTTTTATGAATAGGAGTCTTGGACATCAAGAAGATCAAGAATTCAAGAATATCAAGGAATCTTGGACATCAAGAAAATAAAGGACTCAAGCCCTATATAAAGAGAGGACCGCCATCATTCTTCCTACACCTTGAACCACGAAATTCACAGAGCAATACACGAGAGATACAATCGAGAGAGAAAAGCAACAAGATTCTAAGTCTTTGTCAAAACACACACCGAGTGTTCTTGAAGTGTCCGCATCATGGAGAATAACACTTAGTCCATTTAGTCTTGTTGATCTATTTTCGTCCATTCATTGTTTTGTTAGGTTTCATAGAATAGTTTGAAGTTGTTTTGGGCGAAGCAAATTACATAGAAAGATCTACTCGGTAGGAGTTCGTTTTTCCTAGACTAGTTGAACTCATTCATATTTGAGTTGTACTAAAGATATTTTCAACTAGTGATTTCGTCATAATTGACACTTTCTACAAGTTATTTATAACTTGTAGATAAATTTTACTTCGTGTGTTCTTTTTCCATTGCATGTTTCATAAAGTGTTACAACATCCGGTTTAACACTTTCCGACATTTTCAAACGAACGTTTTGGGACCTCAAAAACTTTCAAATCCATTGAACCTCGATTTATTCCTCCAATAAGTCTCTTCATTAGCATAGGCAATATGGAGATTGCTTTTCAACAAGTTCCACTCATCCCAATCCTGCCCCCAGCGCCTTAAGATCGTCAAGCTGGCCGATTGATCCCCATAATTTTTTTTTTTTTGAATTTGGATTAGAACCGTTGCACCATTTTAACACATCCACTATACAATTTCTGATTTTAGCTTGAAGCTTGAATATAGGGGTACCCCGTTGATTACAATTCCAAGCCGACCCATAGTTTCTTTGAAACCCACTCATTTTAATCCATCTCTTATCAAAACAAAATCTTTGTTTGATTTTGATGGCCTTTGGGCAAGAATTGAGAAACAAGCATGTGATCCGAAGAGTGACGATTAATATGTTGAACAACAACCAAAGGATGGTTAAGGGTCCAAATGGGTGAGGCAAAAAATTATCTAAACATTCCTCAACAAATCCTTCCCCATCTCTATTATTGGCCCACGTAAACGGATATCCATCACTCTTGATATTCTTCATATTCATACCCCGGATAAAAGTTTTGAATCATTGACAACTATTCACCATTCTTTCAATCCCACCTCTTTTCTCACTAGGGCATGAGATGGCATTCCAATCACCACCAATAAACTAATCATCACCCCATTTCTCTAGAGCACCGCCCCATATAATCTCATTCTGCGCTCTCCTAATCCCCAATCAACACTCATATACACAAAAATAACCCAAGAAATAACACCTTGAAACTCATACTTGATTTCCATACAAAACGGCTGTTTATGAATATTAATCACACTCGACATCGTAATCCCGAGAAGGCTAATAAACCGCCACTCTTACCAACCGCACCAACATTGTCCCATCTATTGTCACACTTTAGATTACGGATCACAAGTACAAATAAATTTCTTTTTTCTCTTAACTTCACATAAAAACACGAACCTCGGGTGGTGGGATCGACATATCTCCTTGATTTGAGGAATTGTAGAGGGCCCTCCCAGCACCTCTACAATTCCAAAATCATAATTTTGGAGATAGGGGCCATTTGAGGTTAGCCACCCCCACCTTCTTGGGTGAACGAGATCTAAATCTTCCTTTCTCTTTTTCGGACCACTGAATATTTTCAAACTAAGGATCAAAATTTCCATCCTAAACAAAATGGCCTTTTCGGTGGTTTGATTTCAACATCTTAGTTGACCATATATCATAAAATGATAGAAAAAAATGTTGACCCATCGCATTCGGGAGAAAAAACCGATTAACATTTATTCGAAATTCCAATGTACATATGCATATGACATTTGAAAGAAATTAAATTTGATGGCCTGTCATTAAAACATTACTAGATGAGGTCCTCGTGCGATGCACGAGTTATTCTAATAATTAGTAGAGCTATCAAATGGGTCACACATACGGGCCAAAGAGAAAATATATAAAATATTGTTGGGGCATGTACCCAGACATTTAGGTAACATAGTTACGTCTATGGTTGAGTTGAAAACACATCTAGCCGCTATTTTTTAGATTAGCCCGACACACCCAATGAAAATATACATGAAATGACCAAACCGATCGGTTTGGCTTAATGGGCCGACCCAAATAGGCATGATTCCTTTTGGGCCTCCAAATTATATCCTAGCCTTGACTTTTCATTGGGCCGACCATCGAACCGAACCATTTTGACACCTCTAATAATCGAGATACTTGTATTCATATCAACCAAGACTTACCCATCACCGATGGTGATCAGTCCCACAAAATATGCATCATCAACAATGGATAAGTTATGTTGACAATGAGCATGAGATAATTTACTCGTATATATAGATTTGAATGTAGCATAAACACTGGACACATTGAGATGTACTCACAATGGATGGAAGATCATTCTTGTATACACAGATTTATATATAACATAAAGTACACACAATTAAGTTATACCGATGGTTGAAGATCATTCTCATATATATTTTTGCATATAAAATAAATATAGACATGTTAAACAATGTCGATGGTGGACAAAAGATCTTTCTTGCTAATATACATATTTCAATATAAAATTTTATATATTTGTTTTAGAAAAGTATTATTAAAAACCTTATTAACATGTAATGTATAATTACCTCAAGATTACTAACTTTATAATATTAAAATTCTATCTTATCAAAAAAAAATATATGCATATGAGATATATCTAAAAAGTGATGCTGCTTTTTAGGGCAAATCACTCCAAGTCAAGAATTCTAAAAAAGTCAGGTCTTTTTCTTCCCAAAGGGGAAGTCTTCCAAGTCTCTTTCTCCGGAGCTGAAAATTTTTAATTGGGAACTTTTCTCGCACACATGCAAATGTTAGAAGGGCCCCGGCATTGTCCCGGGAGGCCCTCCGATGCTCAAGTCAAAGACACGTGATCGAGAGAAAAATTAAGACAAGAAATGAATACTTTGAATTAATGTTTAAGAGTAATTATGATTCAAATAACTTACAAATAAAGAGAATGAACCTTTTTATACCTGGGTGATGGGCCTCGTGAGCCGTGTAGGAGAAATTGGCCTATGGGTCAGTCCGAACTCTTTTAGGACTGGTTATTCCATTAATAGCCCATTGGACAATTAATACTATTCCAATATATAAACTGAATCATATATTAATTATTAAATGTTATTTTGCCTCCAACAAAAAGGTTTTGTGTCATTGGGAATACATTTAGGGTTTTATTAAAGTATTTTCTCCAACACTAATAATTTTACTGAGAATATATTCGGTTTTTAAGAATAAATATAATATAATATTATGTTATTTTATATAATATAAAATATATATAATCAAGAGTTACGTTTATATATAATCTCATTTAAAATCTCGTGTTATTTAACTACTATGACTTGTTTTCAGAAATACTTACTTTATATGATTAAGATTCTATCTTATCAAACTTTGATACATGTTTATCATATATTGTTAGAAAACTCGAAATGAACTTTCACATGAATTGTTTTGTATTTAAATATTTAAAGTATTCAAAAGGTTAAAGTAGAGACATAATATAAATTGTTATGTATCGATTAGATATTTCAACAATATATAATAATTATTATGGAATATTTCTTATTGCTTTTAAAAAATCATTCCCAATTTAAATGATTTTGTTAATTCCGCATATAGTAGTCTTGGCCGATCGCTTCATATGAATTTTAATCATTTTTAACATTTAATTGTGATTAGCATAATAAATTTATTACGATCTATATATATATGGAAAACAACACAATAAATGGTGATTATGTAATTTGAAGAATTTTAATAGTCACGTTGTTAATTTGAATCGTATTATCAAAATTTGCGATCATGTAGTCAATTTAAGCCGTATTTTACTAAATTAAATAGAATGTATGATTGAATCGAATACCAAAATCAAACAAAGTTATATAGAAAATTAAATTTCGTCAACTTACACTTATGTTTTTCCTTAATTTCAATACGTACACCAAAATTAAAAAGTCAATTATATTAATATAGATTCCGTGATGACCATTAACTTGATAAAATACATCTTTATCATTAGGGGGGAATAGTCGAAAAATTTTTAATTAGAAAGTGCCTTTTAAGTTGGAAAATAATTTTGAAAAGAGGTTTGTTATTATATATATATATATAGAGAGAGATTGGTTCAAATGAGACCAAATCTTTGAGTTAGTCCATAAGACCGCATATAGACCATTGATTTAATTTTTTAATGGCCGAGATCTATTTAGTTATTTTTGGGGTATTAAGGGTATGATTGTATTTTCACCATTTTACAGCTTTTTTTTTAGAGATAAAGTTAATTGCTAATTAATAGGAAAATAAGATATTTCCTTTATGGATTTCCCGTTTTTTAGGGGAAATGGCCATACCTTTTCGATTGTGTCTTTTCAAAAGCTCGATCCTTTTCGCTTCCCTCCACTCTCTACGGTTTTGACAAGAAAAGAACACTATCTCTTTCTTCCTTCCCAAAATTATTTCTCTCTTTTTCACGTCTTGCAAAGAACCCAAAGCCCAAACCCTAACCTCTCTCTTTCTTCCTTCCCCTTTCTTCCCGTCGAGCAGCGCGCGCCCAACCCCAAATTTTTTTTTCTCCCCAAATAATCCCTCACTTCCAATCGAGTTTGCGAAGAAGAACCAGAGAAGTGCACATTGCGACCCAGTTCAACTGCGTGTGCACCCTGAGTATCCTTCTCTTTATTTGGCCCAAATCCGTCAAATTTAAGTCTCCACATTTGAGCGTCGGGTAAAGTTATTTCTTTTTAGTTTTATGCTGATTTTCGTTGTTTTTTTAACGATTTTTTTTTACGGATTCATGGGTAATCTCTTTGTTTACGTTTCGAAGTATATCTTTGTAGAATTTTTACTTTTTTATTTTTAACTTAAACATGTCTATTTATTTTCGTCTTGGTTTTGTCTTCCCTTGTTGTTTTGTGTAATTTTTGTTCTGGGTTTGGTGGAAATTGCCTTATTTTCTATATATTTCATTTTTTGTTGGTTTGGTGGGGGTGGGGTGAGGGGGAGTTTGATTTCTGAAGGTCTCGTGTTAACAGAAATCTAAGCATAGACTGATTCATTTTTTAGTTTATAACAAGTATGCATATTTTTTTTTTATTAAGTATACCAATATAGGTTGTTAATTATACAACATTAAGTAGTATATAAGCGGACTTTTGTATTCACGTTTTCATACATGAATTAAGTGTTTTTGTATGTCGGGGTTCTGTGTATTCTTGCTATTCTTACATGTAATGCTAAGTAAACAGGATTAAGTAGAATCATTAAACTAGTGTATCCCAAGCAAGAAACACATAACAATTATGCAGATTTTTTTAATAAGTATACTGATATGTTGTGTTAAATATACAACATTAAATTTAATGTAAACAGACTTTTTGTAGGCATACTTGTGTACTAAATATACAAGTCATTCATGTTAAATATACAACATTTGTGGGAATATAAACAAATGAGCTTTGAAATCTTGATACAGGTTCTTTTTATGCAGTGTTTGTGGCTAGTAAAATGTCAAGTGAAGAGCGAGGAAATAGAGGTCAATAGTGGGGCGAGCATAGTTCCTGAGACGAAGCGAAAAAAAGAGGCGAAGGATTGACAGTTCATATCCCTAAGACGCAAGTTAGGGGAAACCGAAGGTTTTGGTTGATGCTCTTGCTTCTATGAAACCCGAATGAGAAGAATGCGACGTGAGATGGGTTTTGGGAGTCTCTTTTCCATGAAATTTGAGGATTTCAATAATAAGCTCACGATCTTGGTTAGTTGAAAATTTCAATCCTCTAAGTAGTGAACTTGTATTTGACGATGGTAGGCGTGTTCACATTGAGAGTGAAGATGTGGGTAGGCTATTGGGATTCCCTAACGGGGATGTGGCTATTCAAAGGAAGAAAAATCGGGAGATGATGTCGTTGTACGATGAGTGGAAAACAATGTTCCCGAATTTCAGTAGTGATCATGGGTGATTTGGTGTGAAGATGATGGAGTGCGTGACGGGCGGGACCTCGTTCGAAGGCATTTCGTGACGCTTGTTGACAGCGTTCTTATTGAAATCTACGGTGTGGGTACATCAACCCACTTATCCTGGATTGCCTTGACGATGTGTCAATAATCAGGGACTTTAATTGGTGGGATTATACATTGAACACCCTGATATCTAAAAGAGTTAGGTGGGATGGGACGAACAAGATTGAGTTCAACGGCCGTCTTTGTTCTAACGGTAATTTGCCATTTATTTTCTTTTCCAGTTCTTTAGTTTAATGTGGTGTCACTTATTCAATGGTTCGTATATGTAGGTGTTTTATTTGGATAGAGTGTGTGTGCTTGGGAGGGATGTGCCGAGGACTCTACCGGCTATGGCTTCATGGACCATGGATAAGTTCAAGGAAAGAGTTTATAAAGAGTTCAAACATGGTGGATTTGGGCAGGGATATGTGCAGGGACCATATTTGGGAGGGCCTACATTTCAACCTCAGTTGGAGAGATTGGTGACTGTCAAGAGAAACAAATCTCATCTCATCCCTATCGTCGGCAGGCCGCATTGGGCAGGTATACAATGTCATATGTTGTATAGTTAGTTGGTTTTTGTTGTATACATAAGTCACATATATTGTATACTTGATATGATATAAAGTTTCTTTAAAAATAATATATGTTGTATAGTTAGTTAGTGTGTGTGTTACACTTAAGATGCATATGTTGGATATTCGGCATATTACATACATGGTTTATATATTTTTGTATAATAACTTGACGTATGTGGTGTCTTAGTTTATTTGTAGTTGTATAAGTAGCTCAACATAAGTGTATACATAATGTAACTTTCTTTGTATAGATAGTTATATTACAAAAATTAGATTTATGTGTAGCATTTGTTATCATACATAGGTCAGATTTGTGTATAATTAGTCTACATATATTGTATACTTAGTTTACCATTATTGTATTTTTGGTCTTATGCATACATAGTTTATATTGTAGTATATGTTGCATACTTAGTTTTGTGGGTAGTTAGTCTACATATATTGTATACTTAGTTTACAAAGGTTGTATGATTGTTCATAAGCATACATAGTTTAGTTTGTAGCACGTGTTGCATAGTTGATTTTATATTGACTTTAAATCTTTTACAGATATTTTATATGATTGTTTTTATGTTGTATTCTCTCGGCAGGATTATATCGGGAATATTAAGGCAAGGATTGCGTGTCTTGCTTCGGATGTGGTAAAATTATTTCGTTAATTCGGGATGCACCTTCGATGTGGTGGAGGTCACGAATTTTCTCGAAATTGGGGTTGTTGCTCGAATCTTATATGCCACAAGTCTGTTCAAGTAGAGGAACACGGGATGGAGAGGATTTAGTTGGAAGCGAGACTCAAGGTGAGGCATTTTGGAGCAATCCCGACAACATAACATTGCTTGAGAAGATGGAAGTTCGCCATTTGCAAGCGGGATGAGTTTGAGAAATGGAAAGGCGACAAAGCCTAGTTTTAGTCTTGGTTTAACCCAAGAACAAAACAATGCTAAATGGGATGCCGTGCTTGGGACATCACGTCGTATCGCAGGAAGAGAGGAAAAGGAAGACGATGAGGAGGAAAAGGAAGATGATGATGAGGAAAAGGAAGATGATGAACAGGTAATTTGCATTATTTTTTTGCATAATTATTTATATTTTTTTGGACTTATGTGTTTATATTTTTTTTTATCATCGGGAAGAGCGCTCGATTGTTGACGGTGGGAAGCGTCTTGGTGTTGCCTGGAAGGAGGCGGCGAAGAAGAAAAGGTGAGAAGTCTGAATGTTTATCGCCGAAACGAACCTCGTCGAGAAAAGAAGACTCGACATTGACGCCCCCGTTTGTTGAGCGGCGGGTCGATGTGATGTCTAGGTTGAATGAGCGTGAGAACATGATTGTTAAATGGTTGTTTGAGAACCCTGTGAAAAGTAATTTAATTTTTTTATGGTCAAGTATACTATAAATTTTACTTTGTAATTAATTAATTTTAAATTTATTTTTTATGTATTTCTCTTTTTGCGAGAGATGAGGCAATTTTTAAGGCTGGTCATATGATTATTACAAGGGAAGACTTTGTGACTATGCGTCCGGAAGTTACTTGAGTGTCTCCCCGATCGATGTGTGGACGAAGATTCTTAATGCCAAAGAGTCCATCGGGAGCAAGGGTTCGCCATTTCGATTTTTGCTACGACATATTCTACGGTACTCTTTTTTTTTTTCTATTTCTATTTGCATGTATTCGAGAAAATAAATGTAAGTGCATGTTTGGAATGCATGCGATGCATGTAAATGTATGTTTGTGCAGTTAGACCGCGAGTTGTATAGTTTCTTATGTTGATTTGTTTATTTAGTTCATGAGACATAATCGTGGCATACAAGTTGGTCGATTAATATGTTTATTTTCATCCGAGTGGATTGTATATGTATAATTAGCTCGATCTTATTTTATATCTATTGTGAAATGATTATGCATACTTAGTAATATTTAGTGAATTTGTACAATTAGGAAGGTTAACTCATTTAATCGTTTTTGTGTTACTCCGTAACGTTTTAATGTTTATGTATGTTTATGTATGTTGTCATCTTTGTCATTGTTTTGTTCATATACATGTATATTTAGTACTTTAGAGTTGTTTACTTAATTAAAGGCTGACTGTATAGTTAGACTTGTCGAGTTGTTTATGTAGTTAGTATACATGTATATTTAGTATTTTTGATGTATATAGTTCTTTGTATTGGAGTTGTTTATGTAGTTCAGAGGATGTGTGTAGTTACTATTTTTGATTTGTTTATGTATAATGTGTACTTTGCCAAATGAGTCTGCATAATAATCTTTTTTTATTGTATACTTAGCATTCCTTTATTGTATATTTAGTGTTTTGTTTTTGTACATTTTTTATTATTGCCGATGTTTTTATTTTTTTTATATTTGCATGTAGATGTATTCCGTTGTTTCACCGTCTGAGCAGGATAGACGATAATAAAAATTTGGCTCTATTTTCTCAAAGTCTAGATCTTTGAGTTTGGTGATGTTAATCCAACAAAGTTGCGGGCGTTTGATATGGTATTTATTTTATATATTCATTTTTGGATTTACAACATTTATTTTCAAACTTAACTAATATTTTCTTACCTTTTTCCAGTTTTCTTTCCAATATGCAAGAGCGAACACCGTTTGTTGTTGTGTTTGATATGAAGAGAAAGAGTATGCGATTTTGGATAATTCTTCATTGGTGGAACCAAGTTGGACAAATACGAAGATGTGCCCGCTAAATTGGTGAGTATGAACATGTATTTTTGATATGTATATTTTATATTGCTTTGATACATCATTTTTCTTCACATGATTTTTTTAATTGTTTGTATCTATCGTGGCGAGTTCGCGCCTTTTCTCGATACATGACAAGCAAAGGTTGCGTGCGAGATGGGTCAAGAGATTGGGCGACTCACTCCAACCAGGAATTTCAATGCCGTGGAGAGATGCACGAAACAAGGTCGATCGCGGAATATTTGCAATGCGGCATATGGAAACGTATATGGGTGGAGGTATGAGGGGTGGACACCTGGCCTCGTAAGCGCGATGCAAATCTCATGTGTACCTTCCGTTCCAAGACGTCGGCGCTATTTTCTTAGACGACATGAACGAGTTAAGGGGAAAGAATTTGGCCAAGTGCAAGAAACATTGGGCTGGCAAGAAGCCAGTGTAGAAGTTGGTTATATATGTGAATGGTGGAATACTCTAGTTTTTTTTTTTTGTTAATATCTGGTAACTAATAGTGGTTGTTTTAAATGGTGTTGGATATTTTTGTTTTGGGATGACATTGGGTCTGTTATGTTTTGGTTGTTTTAAATGACATTGGATCTGTTTTGTTTTGGAATGTTGGTAATTCAAACTTTGGTACAATTTATTAAGTTGTTTTGCTTATTGTGTTTGTGTCATCTCATTTTTTTATCTTGTATGGTGTTGTTAATACCTAGATGCGTAAACTTTGTATGTATTAAATAGGTTGTACGGAATTTTATATTTAATATGTTTCATTTGCTTACTTCTGGATTACTTTGTGTTGTATATTTTGTTGTATAAATCAGGTTAATATAATTGCTTGATTAGTTAAGAGGATTTGTATTTTTTATGTGGTTGAATTGTATATAATCTAGTTCAGTGGATTTGTATAGTTCAGTGACATGTATAAATAGACATATCGGATTGTATATGTAATGGGTGGTTTTCTGATTTTAGTTCATCTGAATTGTTTTCCAGGTTGTTTTGTACTTGTATAAATAGATACATAGAATTGTATATTTAATGTAGTGCATCGTCTATTTATAGTAGTTAAATTGTATTATATGTTGGATGAGGAGATTATGGTATTTTGTATAAATATTAATGTACTTATTGCGTATACAGTGCAGTTGTTTACGAAGTAAAACAATTCTGTTTGCTTAGCGTTTTTACTTGCATATTTAGATGAATGTTATTGTATATTCAATAAATGTCTAGAGAGAAAAAATAACTTTAAAGATAAATCAACAAATCACTCAATGTATCCAAAACAAAAAAAAGTTTTCATACGAAATAAAGTGACAGAATTGTTTTTTTTTTTTTGCAAAAAATAGAAACATTGCACTAGGGCTTGTTGTCGCGTTTTGGACACGTTAAATTATGCGTCCGATCTCACCACATGTTCCACATTTTCTTTTGAGCTTTGTACTTGCTTTAATGACTTTCTCTCTTTGGCTCAATTCTACTTCTCGGACATCGCATTTGCCTTTGTTTTTTGCTTGTTTTGGTGGTAACACGAAATATCAAGTCGTGAGGTTGACCCACAATAGGTCTCGAAAATCTTGACTTCTTGGTTCCAAAAGACGTACATGCGCCCATCCTTTAACAATTTCGCCTTTTCTTCGGACACAAGTCGTGATAAATTTGATAATTTTTCAACATTCCCTTGTCTTTAGACCAATGCGGATGTGGAAGTCGGACCAAAGGTTGTTTAGTGTGATTGCGGCTTCATCGCCCCCGCAAATTGATAAGTCGGCCAGATCTTGTGTATTGTGTTATTGAGGAGTCTTCATCCATCGTCGAGCTAAAAATTCCATTGGTATTTCCCGACAATCCTTTAGTATTACGAAAACATGACAACACAAATCTCGCCTTCAAACATTTTACAATTGCAGTTTATCATTGTCTCCGTCTTATAATTTACGACATCAAAAAGTCGACTTGTTTTGTCTCTAATTCAGAGGAACACTTGTTTGCATCGTCGATTATCTCTCGTAATCGTGCACTCATAGCAGTGATTCAATTTACTGTGCTAACATCGGAAAATACGGTGTGTGTGTACACCGAACATGCATGCTTCTCAATGGTCGGTTTTGTCTTGCACTTTGTGGGAATGATGTTTGCGATGTGGTCCAATTTATCTATTGTATGGCGTTGTGACTCTATTGCACTTTCAAAGTGCATGAAAAATTCAACCAAGTTCGAACCAGGATTTGTGTAATTCCCAAACCACTATTGGTGCTCTCGACCGTGAGGTAGTTTTGAGCAAACCACTCATTGGCACATCCGTAAAATAAGTCGGTATCCAACTTCGTCTAATCTCATACAAATCGTGAACCATGGATGCGATTTTAGACTAAAGTCGATCATAATTTCATTCCATTGACTCTCAAAATCTGGTATTGAAATCTTTGCTATCCCACACGATTGAATTTAGGCGATTTATGAAATTTTTATCCTTGAACAAGGTGTGACCGACTTTTACACCGACCTTTTCCATTATGTGCCACATACACAATCTGTGTTTTTCTTTGTCTTGAATCTTTGTTTGTATTGCTTTCTTCATTGCGGATCTGATGCATTTACTATATAGTATGGCTCCGCCAACGGCTTCCAAGAACTTTGTGAACAGCCACGCATACGACTCTTCATCTTCCTTTAATATAAGTCCAACAAATGTCACACATCGGCGATGGTTATCGACTCCGTGAATGGGGCAAAAACCATTTTATACCTGCACATTTACATTACGTTAAGTTTACGGCATAAATCTATCTTGGTAAATTAGAACATGTATACAACTATAATAAACTAAGTATACAACATCAACGAAAAAGCATTTAATCATACATTTATAGTAAAGTAAGTATACAACTTAAACTAAACAAGTATGCAATTCACCAAACTATATATACAAAGAAGACAAAGAGTTTGTAAAACTCGATTCGATGTACTCACTAAATTTAGCATATAGTTCATCGAACTTAGTATGTAGTTTCAATCTATGTAGCATACAGTACAAATGAACAAATAAACAACAAAACAATTATATGTATACAATTTAGATGTATTAATATACAAGTCTACTCTAGAATTTATTCAATGGAACAGATTTGCATAAAATTCTTTAATATAAACAATTCTTAAAACTACATATACAATTGCATAAAATTAAGTATACAATTACACCAGCAATAAACATGAAGATCCATATAACCTGTTAGTATTGTATGTAGCATCAAATGAAATCACATCACCAAACGTGTCGTAGTTCCTTATAGCTTTTTGGTCTGCCCAAAACAAACGCTTGTCGATTGTTTATCTTTGTCTACACATCATAATTGAACGCCATCCCTTGATTAACTTCCTTTTGTCGAACAATTTGTCTATTACCAATCGTAAATCGCACCACTGATGTATGCTTTCAAGTCGCGCTTGAAGTTTTTAAAATCAACCTTTAGTGCCCCGACTTGTGGATATCCGCCCACCATCTCCCTGAATAACTCGTGTTGTTTAGAACTCCCTATATTAGCTTTCGTGCAGTTGATGATAAATTGCTGATGACCGAAGTTAAGGTTTCTATTAACTTTAAGAAACTGCTTGAATGTATCCACTGCCATTGGGTGAGTGTGGCGCTCTTCAAAACTGCGTATTTTATATGCGCCGTTACCAGTGTACTCGAAAATGCAACGTGCATTGCATCCGACACGATTTGAAGTCCTTTTTCGCGACCGTGTCTTTGTCTTTGCTTTCACTTTCTTCTGCAGGGTTACTGCCCGGTATGGTGTTTTTCGTGTTTTTGAAGCCTTCTCTATTGCATAGAACATAATCTTTGGCGAATGACTTCATTCAATCGCTTTGTTGTGCTCCTCCTGATGTCGAATCCGCTAAGTGCTCCATAGTCCCGGTAAAATTGTATACCGGTTTCCAATGTAGCGAAATGCATTCCCACTTGCGGAATCTTTCCGTGTTCCACTTCTGGTATCCAATATTTTGTTGATCCTGGCGAGATCTCGAGCCGTTGTCCTACGTTGTTTTTTGACATCACAAAGGATATTAGTCAATAATACAAAATGTCTAAATTATATATACAGGTTTATGATAACATTGACACATTTTTAATAGTCTATACAAGCACGTTTTGATTTATAAGTATACTAACTTATTAATTTATTATGACAGACAAATCCTACCCGAACAACTTACAGATGTACATATACAACTGTTGTCTTATATATATACAAATGAAATAAATATATACACGTTGTAATTGTTGATCAAACATGCAACGAATCAGTAACTAATGTCCTATAAGCGAGATAAGGCCTAAGTATGCATATCATAATGCTATATACACAAGAATTATATTCTAAACGGGAAAATTATTTGTACTAAACATACAAATTACTTGATTCGATGCAACCTTCATACAAAGGGGGTAATATGCAAACATATAAAACTATATATACAATGTTTGCAAAGTAAGTAAACAAGATGCACACACTAAACATACACAATTATAATACCGAACTATATATTTTCATACAAAGCAATAATTTAGACTTATATCCTAAATACGCAAATTATCCGTTATAAACATACATACTACTAATTGATATTCAACATTCATACGGGTGGGTAGTATGCACACATATAACGACTATATATACAATGTTAACAAACTAAATAGACAAAGATTCATACACTAAACATACAATGCAACAAGAATACACGTATCTATTTTTGCATACAAAGCAAAATTATTCACTTATATGAATATTATAACTTCTATCTCTCGGAAATTACCGGGAGGACATTCTTCAGTTGCGTTGTAATCAACAATTTTTTCCATTGTATAATTTTATCCAATCAAACGGATGATGATTCCTTGCCGATTGTTAGATATCCGTCGAGTATTCTATTTTTGTGGATGAATTGCAGGACGAGTTTTGGGTGACAATGGTGATTTGCAGAGATTTTTGATAATGGCGCTGTAATGTTGGCGTTGAGAAGGGGAGGCATAGTTTTGATCGCATATGGTTATCTGCGTGATTTATGGGAACGTGATCAATAACAGATCACGTTCCTATAATGTAGGAGGAGGTTACAATTAATAATTTTCTGGTTTCCAATTTTACCCTTACTCTTTGTATAGTTAGTAAACTTTGTATAGATTGTAAACGAATCTTGGCCATTGGTTTACTATTTGGATGGTCTAGATTCGGTCTTATGGACTAACCTAAGAGAGTGGTCTCACAGGATCCTCTCCCTATATTAAAGAATGCTATAAACTCATGGATGAATTAAATATGTGGAAAGAGTGACGCAAAATAATTTTTTTCTTGAATAAAAATATAACAAATCTTGCAAAAAAAAATAAAACATGTCCATCATAAATAGTTTAGTCTATATTTATAATTATTAAGTATCGTTAGTATTCCTAAACCTACATATATTATATATATCTAAATAATTGAAAATTTACAACAATCTCATTTATGGCAAAAGTCAGCACTGACATATTCTTGTTATACAGTAAATCTGCATTTATAACATTTTTGGCTTGATGCAAATTTATTGTCTATATAAACCACCCCTGGTTTCCTTCCATCTCCAACAATCCAACAAAACCAACCATCTGTTAGTTCTGCTGAAACAAAACCTAAATCCTCTTTTTTGTCACCACCTTTCTCTGGTTTTGAAATGGCCAACAACTATAGCGATTGTTCAAAGATTGAAGTTCTGGTGATGTATAAAGAATGCCTACACAACTTTGGAGCAAAAACCAAGACCTATGTTCTTGACGGTTGTCGTCAATTTGAGGCCAGTGGCCCAAATGGAACCCCGTCCGCGATGGTGTGTGCTGCATGTCATTGTCATAGGAGTTTCCATCGGAGAGTCGAGATCGAGATTGACCCTCCTCTATCTCGACGTCTCAGCCGTCTAACATCGGGCGATGGCCGTTCGGCTCTACTCTCACAACCGCAAGTTCATCGTCAAAAATCGTCGAGCAGCCTGGCAAGCCCTCTCGTACTAGGCCCTAAAATTACTGCTTTGCCCCTAAGCTGCAGGGTCCGGCCAAATTTAGATATTGAGTTCCAATAAAAAATTAGGTACCAAATCGGAAGAATAGCTATAGTACAAGTTGCAAAAAAAAAAATAATAATACATATGTACGCGGTATGATTCGATATATTCCACTACAAACCACCACCAAACAAATAAGGTGGTGCAGTTTTTTAATTGAGTTTTGAAATTCTAGTTTGTGTATCTCTTAATTGATATGATCCCCCTAATAACCAGATGTTTATTTAATTTCCCAATTAAAACGAATATCTATAACAGAGTCATAATCTATGATGAAATGTAACAATAAGAAAAATACAAAATAACATATCAATTTCTCGTCGTGTTATTTATATTTTCTATATAGTGCTTATCAAATATGTAACATTATCTCTTAATTGACGTAATAAAGTACAAAATAAATGTGTTCACTTATATATATATATATATATATATATATGGAACTTAATCATCACAAACAAAAATGACTAATTTATTTGGAGAAAATTGCAAAATTGGTCTAGTATTTATAGGAGTGTTGCAATACTTAAGTTGTAATTTTAGCTATCTGACAATTTTGCCCCTCAATAAAAATAAACATTTTAATCCTATAAGTTTATGGGTTTGATAATTTTAGTCTTGTACTCTTTAGGTGTGGCAACTCCGGTCCTTTTAGTCAAAATAATTATCAATTTGCGCAACTCCGGTCCTTTTAGTCAAAATAATTATCAATCTGCGAAATATGTATGTGTTTTTGTATTTCTTTAATTCCGAAATATTACATGTAAAATTAATATTTTGGATTTTGATCCGGATTCATAATCTTAAATAAGACTATTCTCTATTAGGCAATTTATAGTACAAAATAAATTTTTTTGGTAAGCAAATTTCATTATTAGTGGAGCGCATAAGTAAATAAACGTCATGATACTATTTTTTACTTGATTAATTTAAGCTTGTTATATTAAATATTTTGGATACTAGCGGCATTTTGGGAATAAATAAAATATTGAAATAACCATCGAACCAAATTTGAACTATAACTTAAAACATAAAGGACTAGAATTGCACAAATTCGAGATTTACGGGATCAAAATTGCAAAAACAAAGTAAAACAAAGTAAAACATGCAGACAAAAATTGCAATTTTGAAAGTTATAGCAGCACCTCTATAGATGAATGACTAATTTTGCGTTTTCCCATTCATTAATTTCCTCACCACTACCATCACAAAACACAATAGCAAAATGTGGTTAGCAAAAATATTATTTGACTGACAAATATCATTTATTCATCATAAAAAACTTATTTGACAATAATATGGTCAAAAACAATGGATGGTCACATCACTAATATTATGCTTTAATATGGTACTTTCATACATGTGGATATTTTACCATCTATATAATTAAAAATTACTTGAAACTGAATCAATAATAAAATTTCAAAAAATAAACCTTGTTTGGATTTTTAATATAACGAGCATTGGACATAGAGTGGATACATGATAAGTTTAATTAGAGACAAGTATGAATATTGAATTACGTAGTTATCCTAAATTTATGAACTCCTATAAGAATGTTATGCAATTTGTTGGACCTCAAACACTTTACTAGATTGATGATTGTCTAAACCAACACGAGTCTTTTCTAGTGTGTTTTGTCCTCACTCACGCGCTCCATAGAAATTGCTTCCCAGGGGATCACCTATCCTATGTCTATTCCATGTCAAGTACTCTTTACCTTATAGTATCTATGTAATGACACCAGAAAAGAATATACATCTGTTGGTATGGGTAGTACATATCAAATCCTTTAAGCTCTCTTTTAATTGTGCAATCTAGCACTCGCATGTTCAAATCGCGGGTCGCGCCTCACATCTCTTTTAAACCCCATTGCAGGCAGGAGGCTGGACCTATGCCCAATAATCCTCCTCCCAGCACCTGCCAACATCTCAGCTCCAGCGTTTGACAGCCTTCGTTGCCGGCCAAACTTCCTCAGTTCTAACGCCAACTTCTTCAATTCAAGCATTGCGTCACGCCATCCACTCAGTTATGTCCACCCAGCAACGATCTGTTCCAGTTCGCTCTAAGTTCCAGCCACGACAACCTTCAGTTCTGATCTGTTTACCTATGTTGCGCTAGCATCTCAATTCCACCACTCCTGGCAACCTCCATTGCAGTGTGCTTCTTAGGGAATTCGAACTTGTGACTTGCTTTGTTACCCTTCTGGTCCGTTTACCTCCGCTGTGCCAGCATCTCAGTTCCACCGCTCCCGGCAACCTCCACTGCAGCGTGCTTTTATGGGAATTCTAACCCTTGACTTGCTTTGATACTAGCTATTGGACCTCAAGTGCTTTACTAAATTGACGACTGTCCCCACAAACCAACACGAGTCTTTTCTAGCGCGTGTTGTTCTCACTCGTGTGCTCCTGGAAATTGCTTCCTAGGGGGTCACCCATCCCATGTCTATTCCAGGCTGATAACGTTTAACCTTAGAGTATCTATGTAATGGGCACTAGAAAAGAAGATGCATCTGTTGGTATGGGTAGTACACATCAAATCCTTTAAGATCTCCTTTAATTGTGCAATCCAGCACTCACGTGTTTGAATCGCGGGCCACGTCTCATGCCTCTTTTAAAGCTCATTACAGGGACGATGATGGACCTAAGCCCAACACATTTTAGAATGCAAATATCGCTAAATGATTTCCAAATAAATTAAAATTTTACAAACTAACTTAATAAAAAATTACTTTTTTGGTGGTTTAAACTCTGCATCTTAATTAACCATGATAGAAGAGATGGTGACCCACCACAATAAGAAAAGAATACATAACTATAGCGATTGTCCAGAGATTGAACTTCTGGTGATGTATAAAGAATGCCTACACAACCATGGAGCAAAACCAAGACCTATGTTCTTGACGGTTGTGGTCAATTTGAGGCCAGTGCCCCAAATGGAACGCCGTCCGCGATGGTGTGTGCTGCATGTCATTGTCATAGGAATTTCCATCGGAGAGTCGAGATCGGGATTGACCCTCCTCTATCTCGACGTCTCTGCCGTCCAACAACAGTGGCGATGGCGTTCGGCCCTACTCTCACAACCGCAAGTTCATCGTCAACAATCATCGAGCAGCCTGGCAAGCCCTCTCGTACTAGGCCCTAAAATTACTGATTTGCCCCCTCAGCCGCAAGAGTCCCGCAAAATTTAGATATTGAGTTCCAATAAAAAATAATTAGGTACCAAGTCCGAAAAATAGCTATAGTACAAGTTGCAAAAATAAAAAAAAATAATACATATGTATGTGGTATGATTCGATATATTCCAACTACAAACCACCACCAAACAAATAAGGTGGTGCAGTTTTTTAATTGAGTTTTGAAATTCTAGTTTGTGTATCTCTCAATTTATATATGATCCCCCCTAGTAACCAGATGGTTATTTAATTTCCCAGTTAAAACGAATATCTATAAAAGAGCCACAATCTATGATGAAATGTAACAATAAGAATAATACAAAATAATATATCAATTTCTCGTGTTATTTATATTTTCTATATAGCGCTTATCAAATATGTAACATTATCTCTTAATTGACGTAATAAAGTAAAAAATAAATGTGTCTACTTATATATATATGGAACTGAATCATTACAAACAAAAAAGACTTATTTATTAAGAGAAAATTATAAAATTGGTCCAAGATTTATACGAGTGTTGCAATAATTAAGTTGTAATTTCGCTTATCCGACAATTTTGCCCTTCAAAAAAAATAAATATTTTAATCCTATAAGTTTATGGGTTTGATAATTTTAGTCTTATACTCTTTAGGTGTGGTAACTACGATCCTTTTAGTCAAAATAACTATCAATCTGTGAAATCAGTATGTGTTTTTTTATTCCGTTAATAAAACTAATATTTTGGATTTTGATCCGCATTCATAATCTTAAATAAGACTATTCTCTATTAGGCAATTTATAGTACAAAATGATTTTTCCTGGTAAGCAAATTTTATTATTAGTGGAGCACATAAGTAAATAAAAGTCATGATACTATTTTTTACTTGATTTTAGCTTGTTATATTAAATATCTTGGATACTAGGGGCATTTTGGGAATAAATAAAATATTGGAATAACCATCGGAACCAAATTTGCACTAACTTAAAACTTAAAAAACTAAAATTGCAGAAATTCAAGATTTATGGGATCAAAATTGCAAAAAAAAAAAAGCAAAACATACAGGACAAAAATTGCAATTTTGGAAATTATAAGGCTAATATTACAACACTCCTATAGATGAATGACTAATTTTGCGTTTTTCCCATTTATTAATTTCCTCACCACTATACCACCATCACAAAACACAATAGCAAAATGTGGTGAGCGAAAATTACTTGACTGACAAATACTCATTTATTCATCATCAAAAACTTATTTGACAATAATATGGTCAAAAATAATGGATGGTCACATCACTAATATTATGCCTTAATCTGGCACTTTCATACATGTGGATATTTTACCATCTATATATTTAAAAATTACTTAAAACTGAATCAATAATAAAATTCCAAAAATAAACCTTGTTTGGATTTTTAATATAACGAGCATCGGACATAGATAGAGTGGATACATGATAAGTTTAATTAGAGACAAGTATGAATATTTAATTACGTAGTTATCCTAAATTTATGAACTCCTATAAGAATGTTATGCAATTTGTTGGACCTCAAACGTTTTACTTACTAGATCGACGATCTGAAATCAACACGAGTTTTTTCTAGCGCGTTTTGTCCTTACTCAAGCGCCCCGTAAAATTGATTCCCGTGGTCACCCATCACATGTCCACTCTAGGTCAAGTAAATCGATAAGTGCTATTTTGTACATATTTTGTGGTATTAATTAAATAGATTTTAAATTGTTTTGTTAGAAAAATCATAGTCTTCTTAATTATTTTTAGCATATTACCGGGATGTGCTTAACATTATAGGTGGAGCAATTTGAAGCCAACATTAAGTGCAAAAAGGCAAGAAAATCACTCAACATGACTTGGGGTGTCAAATAACATGGCCATGTTCAAAAAGAGGGAAATAAATTGAAGAAAAATTAGAAAAAGGGTCCAAAACAGCTAAACCGTGTCGCCAAACACGACCATGTTGAAGGGGATCAAAAGAGGAGAAAAACCGCACAAAACAGTCGTGTCGGGCCACTTTCTGATACTTTTTCATGCGAAATTGTGGAAAACTCACCAACCAAGCCTTTTTGACCACTTTTATACACCTTTAACACCCCATTTTGTCGCACCATGTCCCCATATTCCCTCAATCATCATATGAATACAAGAATTCACCAACCAACAATGAAAGTGGAACAATTGTTTAACAAAAGATAGCACTATCAATGTATTATTGTACAAAAATGGTGTCTATAAAAGCCAAGAGTTGAAGTTGGGAGATTCATTCATTAGACATTCGAAAAATATTCATTGTACTCATCATATTAAGTAGAATTGGGATCAAGGGGTCTTGGAGGAGAAAACTTGGGGCAATATTGGAGAAGAAGGCTTGGAGTAACATCATCAATCAAGAAAGAAGTCCATTGAGATTTTGAGAAAGATAAGTACACCATGTCTACAATACTTAAATCTTCTTGTGTAATTTATTCTTTTGTCAAAATCATGAGTAGCTAAACTCCTAGTGTTGGATGTAATGAACCCTAGAATAGATTTGTGATTAAGATTTATATGCTTTTAATAAAATCCCCATGTCTTGTGTGATTCACTTATATTATTGTTAAGTTGGTTTTATACCAACGTATTGAGTATTCTAGACGAGGATTTTGCATTGTTTTCGGGTATTTTAGTGTCGTTTGAGTCAAATTCATGTAATTAGTTGTCGTTTGAGAGTCGGGACTAATCTTGGAAGCCGAAATTGGTTAAAAACGATGAAAAACGTGTTTGGAAGGTGAAAATTGGATTTTAGAAGTTGAAAAGCGGAAAAAGAACTAGCGGCGGCTAAAAAAACCCTGCGCCCAAACACGGGGTCGAAATTGGTCTGTTGAGCAGGAAATAGGGGCAAGTCTTGTGACTGCAGCTCATCCCCGGCCAAGGCAGCATGCGACGAACAGCAATATTATTGCATCGGCGCGCGCAACACCAATTTTAAGGATCATGCCACCCCCACCCCCACCACCCATGTGCAAAGAAGCAGGGTAGCGACCGGTGTGCGGCGAAGAAGAAGAGTAAGCGCGTGCTGCAGCGCGATCAAGACAAAGAAGAGGATGGGCGGCGGCAGGCTGTTCGGCCGTTCAAGATCGCGCTGCACAAGCGTTGGCGAAACGAGGATAACCTAGCGGGCTTGTGACTGCTTTCTTGTCGCTTAGCTTTATTCTGCTTGGTGTGGCTTTGAACGGGGCTGAACGTGGGCTTATTAATTTTGGGCCTTTTTGGATGGATTTTTGAGGGTTTCAAGCCTATAAATTGAAGAAGTGACGTACAAACAAGGGGGTCGGACATTATTTTGAGCACAACGGAAGGCAAAAGACATAGAGCTACTACGTTCAGACGACGACAATTGGAGGCACTTCTCCCTGGACACGAGAGATAATTCCTTCTCTTTTTTTCTCAATTCTTTCTTTGTTTTTCTTCGTCGATTTCTTGAGATGTATAATTATTTCTTCACGAGTTTTTGTACATCCAACATGAGCTAAACCTATTTTTCTAGGGGATTGATGTAACTTACGTTTGAACCTATGTTTTGATTTCCAGTTTATGAAATTCGCATATTTATTTAATCTATTTGTGCTATTTGATTTGATTACATCCGGATTATCGATCAACAATTTAGATTGTTTGGCGTGTTTGATTTGACGCCGAGAGAGGTAATTGAACGTCCGGCCATAGAATAGCACAACCTAGGGTTTCATAGAATCGAGAGATTTATGAATCTTTTGAAGCTTTGTGATAGAATATTCATTGAGCGTATTAGGGTTTAATTTATGATTTTTATAGAGATATCGAAATCATAAATTGGAACCTAGAATCACTTGGCACTCGAGAGAGAAGTGATAAACGGTAGGAATATTGGCTTATAGATTGATAACTTGTGACTAATAAACTGGATTGAAAACATAGGGGATAACTAGTGAAATCAACCCTCTAGAATTCATATTCTAAGTGTTTGATTAATTGTCGAACCAATTTATTTGCTTATTTTCGTTTTATTTTTAGTTTAATAAATTCTCATCTCTTTTCGATTTCTAGATAGAATTAAGTTATTTTAATTATAGTACTTAGTATAAAATTTGATAACAATCCTCGTGGAGACGATATCCCTACTTTCAAAACTATACTAAAACTTAACACCGTACGCTTGCATGTAAGAATTTCGCGATCAAGTTTTTTTGGCGCCGTCGCGGGGATTGTTTTATCCTATTTTAAACTAATACTATTACCACGTAGTCTTAATCCTAATCTAGACTAGTATAGGAATTATAATTTCATTTTTCTCATTTGACTTGTCTGTTTATGCGAGATTCCAAAGATATTAATTTGCTTCCTTTGATCCATAGATTGAAAGGACACTTGAGCAATCCGAGCAGCAAAGCGAGCGGTGAATCGAGCAATGGCGGATAGGGGGAAGATGAGAACACCAAAATTGGTCGTGAATGTGCCGCCACGGCTGAGGCACCGAAAGAACAATCCGGGATTACTTTTTGCCGACCGTGAACCAAAATTACTCCGGAATTGTGCGCCACCCATAAATGCAAATAATTTCGAATTGAAACCGGGCCTCATAAGCATGGTTCAACAGAATCGATTTGGGGGAGTCCAGTGGATGATCCGAATACACACTGCCACGTTCTTGAAATTTGCGACACCATCAAGATGAATGGTGTGACCGATGAGGCCATTCGATTGAGGCTTTTCCCATTTTCACTCCGGATAAGGCCAGCGGTGGTTACTGACGTTACGCCCGGGAGTATTACTTAGGATGATCGACTCAAAAATTCTTAGCAAAATTTTCCCCTCCCAAAGAAGATACTCCAACTAAAGAGCGAGATAGCCCAGTTCAAACAGATTGATTTTGAGCCGTTATACGAAGCTTGCGAGCGATTTAAAGATCTCATTGCGAAGATGCCCACAACATGGCTATGCGGACTAGCAGAGTTCGATATTTTTACAATGGGCTGAATGGGCACACGAGACGATACTAGATGCGGCATCGGGAGGTACATTGATGGCTAAAACACCGACGAGGCCTTACTTCTACTTGAAGAAATGGCCACAAACAACTATCAATGGCCCTCCGAGAGGTCGGGCGCAAAGTCGGTTGCCGGTGTTCTTGAGCTTGATACAATGTCGGCTTTGGCGGCTCAAATCTCGAGTCCGACGAAGCAATTAGCGATCATGAATACCGCGGCACACCACAAAGAAGTCGCACTTCCACCCGACCATTCACGCAGCCGCCACTCACGAGGCCGAGCAAGCCAATTATGTGAATAACCGGGATTTTAATAACCGAGGTAATTCATTACCAACTCATTATCATCCCACTTCGCAATCATGAGAATCTCTCTTATAGCAACAACAGGAATGTATTGAATCCACCGCCGGGTTATCCAAAAAACCCATCCGGTTCCCAATGCACTCGGAGGTGAAAAAAATAGTCGCTTGAAGAGATGCTCGGCTCATTCATCGGAGAGACCAGGAATCGAATGAATAGGAGTGAGGCGTAGATTGATGGTTTGAATACTAAGATGAGCACAATGGAGACGCACATTAGGTCGATCGAGACACAAATGGGTCGATTAGCTACAGGTAGTGAATTCATTGCGTGAAGGGGAAAGTTCCCAAGTGATACAGAGGTTAATCCGAGAGAGCACTTTGCAATGCGATTTCGCGAAAAAGGAAGCAAAAATTCAGCCTGGCCCGAAGAATCACCTATTTATGCGAAACCAATGGAATCCAAGAAAATAAAGTTGGAAGATTTTGAGACCTGTCTATTTGAGAGGAATGTAGTTCTATAGTCCAAAGTAAACTACCTCGAAAAATGAAGGATCCGGGGAGTTTTACTATTCCTTGTACAATTGGAGGAGTTTTCTTTGAGAAACCACTTTGTGATCTTGGGTCCAGTGTGAATCTTATATCTCTTTCGATGTGACGAAGTTTGGGCTCGGGGAGGTAAAGCCGTCCAATATCACTTTGCGGTTCTTTGATCGATCCATCGCCTATCCGTGGGGAATCATTGAAGACGTGTTGGTAAGAATTAATAAATTTATTTTTCCCCGTGGATTTTGTAGTGTTGGATATGGATGAGGATAAGAAGATACCTATCATCTTTGGGCATCCGTTTTTAGCCACGGCAAGGGCTTTGATCAATGTAGAAAGCGGGGAGCTAACATTTTGGGTAAATAAGGAGAAAGTTGTATTCACCATCCATCCAACCAACATGCTAAAATTTGAATTAAATGATGATAAGCGGATGGTTGGGAATATTCTCAAGACACGGTGGTGGGAAGTTTCTAAGGGCAATGTGGATAACATGCCTATTGGAGCCCCAACTTGAGGATAATCGACATAGTGCCGTCAAGATCAGAAACTTAGCGCTTCTTGGGAGGCAACCCCAAGCCCCTTTTATTGCTTTTTAGTTTTAATATAATTTAGTAGTTGTTTTTGTTTTTGTGATTTTTTTCATTTTTAGGAGTAGTAAGTTGCATCATACCCCACCCCTCTTATTTGTGCAAATCCCACATACCCCACTCCATCTTCACAAAGGAGCATTATAACACCATACACACCATATTCATCTCATCCATTCACTATTTGGTAAGTTTGCAACTTCCAAACCCCACCCCATGGTTTTCCCCATTTTGTGATTTTTGGTGTGATTGGATTGTAGTAGTGCTAGGATAATTGTTGGTGATTTGTGGATTGTGGATTAGTTGATCATGTTAGACTTAGGTCTCGTGTTGATTTTTGGGATTAAATTGAGTTATCCATTGCATTCACTATCTTTGCCCAAATTCATGCATATGAGGTGTTTGATAAAATGTCCCAATGACAATTTCACATTGTTATCTTGCATATCTTTGCTTATCTTTCCGACATGGCACTATATTTTCTACTTGGGTGCATTATGTATGGGCTTTGATTTTCGATTTCTCACCCATAACCGAATTCCTTGGTTCCACGAGTTTTGTTTTCTTGTCTACCTTGCTAGGTTGCAAAAATACGAAACCAAAGAGGACCGGGCTAAGGCGAATGGGAAGAACACAACCACACCTAAGAGGCATACAACACCCACCGGCTTGTGCGCTTGGATGCATTGTGAGCTTATATGATACACCTCCTACACGTAGTAGTACCACATGACTTAAGGAGCCTTTGCTCCTCGGCTACCAGGAAAGTCCTTTTTCCCACCTCTCCATTGGGGACAATGTCGTTTTATGTTTGGGGGTGCGGTCTATTCCTATTCATCGAGTCGAGTCTTAAGTCCAAAAAAAAACAAAAACGAAAAAAAGAGTCTGAGTCGAGTCGGGTCGTTGGTAAAACTGCGTGAAACCGCATGACTAAGTGAATTTGTCGAATATGAGTTGAACGGTCAAGAGAGCATGTGTTGAATCGTGATCTATTCTTCTTTCCATTAATTTCATCTATGTGCTTAACTCTATTGATTTATATGGGGATGAATTATGCGATTGAGTTTTTCCTTTATGATCCCACCGGATTCTAAAACTTGTCCGATCACTAGTTGAGGCGAAATCCTAGGTGAAGTACCATTGAGGAAGTGATTTAGGCCATCTTTGAAAAGGCCGAGCCTAAAATGTGAATATCCTAATTACCCATCACTCATACACACAAAGTATAGAAAAATATTGGAAGTTGAGGAGGGTATGATGAGAAGGGTGTGTATTTAATTGAATGAAGTTGCCGAGAAAGCGAAAATATGGAACCCCATGTATGCAAAGAATAAGTTTGGGGTTCCGAAAAAAATATATATAAAAAAATGTGAAAAATCAGCGGGATAGAAGGTTCATAAACATTGGGGATGTCAAAAAGTGAAGGGTAGTTGCTAATTGATGATTCAAGTGATAATTGTGTGTTTGGGTGATTTGAGCTACTTAATCCTATATTGTCCTACCTTACCCTAAGCCCATATTACAATCTTTAAAAGTCCTATTGATCCTTGTGTTACATTAGCCTACATTAGTGGAGATTAGTGTGAAAGACAAGCCTATGGAGTCCTAAGCATCTCATCTCTATTCAAAAAGTGGATCATTTTGAAAATACTCGATTTTGTGAGTCTACGGATAATGAAAACGGAGTTGGCATGAACATTCCACCTTCATGATCACCTTGTGAAAATACGTGTTTGATTGATAGTGAAACGAAATTTGACGAATGAGTTTGGTTGTGAAGTTTTGCGGTTAGTCCGTTGAGTCGATCGTCTTTATTTTTGTTTCATCCATGTTTGTTGATTTTTAGAGTCCGTAATTTGCACGAGGACAAGCAAACGTCTAAGTTTGGGGGTATTTGTTAAGTTGGTTTTATACCAACATATTGAGTATTCTAGATGAGGATTTTGCATTGTTTTTGGGTATTTTAGTGTCGTTTGAGTCAAATTCATGTAATTAGTTGTCGTTTGAGAGTCGGGACTAATCTTGGAAGCCGAAATTGGTTAAAAACGATGAAAAACGTGTTTGGAAGGTGAAAATCGCATTTTAGAAGTTGAAAAGCGGAAAGAACCCGCGCCGCAGCAAGCGTGGGGTCGAAATTGGTACAACGGAGCGGGGCAAGTGTCTTGCGCTGCAAGCTCATCCCGGCAAGCGCAGGCACAAGGACGAGCAATATTGTGCATCGTAATATTGTGCTCAATTTTAAGGGCTTATGGTGACCCCACATGTCCGGCGCATGTGCAGTAGTGACCGGTGTGCGGCGAAGAAGAAGAAAAAAAAAAAGGCTATGATACCATCTCAAAGAGGTCTGCGCGATCAAGATAAAGCAAGACGCCAACGCCAACGAAAAAGGGCGAGATAGGCGCGCTGCGGATGGGTTCCGCAATGCCTTGCAAAGCGCCGTTAAAGCGCGGCAGCGGATAACTGGCAGCTGCTATTGGATAAGACAAGATATTTACACGCTTGCGTGCGGTGTGGCAGCGAGTGGCCTCGAACGGGAACGTGGGCTTATTAATTTTGGGCCTTTTTGGACGGATTTTTGAGGGTTTCAAGCCTATTAATTGAAGAAGTGACGTACAAACAAGGGGGTCGGACATTATTTTGAGCACAATGGAAGGCAAGAGACACAGCTAGGGTTCGGGACGGCAATTGGAGGCACTTCTCGTGCGGACACGGAGATAATTCCTTCTCTTTTCTTCTCAATTCTTTCTTTGTTTTTCTTTGTCGATTTCTTGAGATGTATAATTATTTCTTCACGAGTTTTTGTACATCCAACATGAGCTAAACCTATTTTTCTAGGGGATTGATGTAAATTACGTTTGAACCTATGTTTTGATTTCCGTTTATGAAATTTGCATATTTATTTAATCTATTTGTGCTATTTGATTTAATTGCATCCGGATTATCGATCAATAATTTAGATTGTTTGGCGTGTTTGATCCGACGCCCGAGAGAGGTAATTGAACGTCGGCCATAGAATAGCACAACCTAGAGTTTCATAGAATCGAGAGATTTATGAATCTTTTGAAGTCCGTGATAGAATATTCATTGAGCGTATTAGGGTTTAATTTATGATTTTTATAGAGATATCGAAATGAGAAATTGGAACCTAGAATCACTTGGCACTCGAGAGGAAGTGATAAACGGTAGGAATATTGGCTTATAGATTGATAACTTGTGACTAATAAACTGGATTGAAAACATAGGGGATAACTAGGTGAAATCAACCCTTTGTAATTCATATTCTAAGTGTTTGACTAATTGTCTCAAACCAATTTATTTGCTTATTTTTAGTTTTATTTTTAGTTTAATAAATTCTCATCTCTTTTCGATTTCTAGATAGAATTAAGCTATTTTAATTATAGTACTTAGTATAAAATTTGATAACAATCCTGTGGAGACGATATCCCTACTTTCAAAACTATACTAAAACTTGACACCGTACGCTTGCGGTAAGAATTTCGCGATCAATTATACTTATTTCATTCGAGTTAATATTTCCGATATATTAATTTAATATCTATTCCTCATCGGGTAATCGAGAGATCTATGGTGAAAAAGAACCCATATAAGTGAAAAGAGTTGCATGCAATCCTAGATATGGACGACTTAAATCTTCTAGATTAGGGTCAAACCTAATATGGGAATTCACAAATCGCTATAATACTATCTTGGGGTTTTAACTAGAAAGAGATTCCGATTAATCAACTTGTGATTAGGAGTTTTTCACCTTGAGAAAGGGTTTAACTTAAATTGGGAATTTCTACGGTCCACAAAACACGAGATTTTATTAAAAGTGGATGGTTTTTGCTAAGGGCTTATGGTTGCATTTTTGACTTGTTAAATCACAAAAACATTCTAGAAGGATTTACATTCAAACACATTTTTATCTCTTAATTTTTTATTTTACATATCTTCCTTCATTTTTAAAAATTGTAATTTATTAATTTAGATTCTTTATTTTCTTTATTCATCAAACAAAAACTCAAATTGCTAGATTAGGTAACAAAAAGACGATAATTACTAGTACTTACAATCCTCGTGGGAATGACACTCGAGACTCAACAATCTATTCTATAAAACGATATGTGCACTTGCAAGGTTTTAAAGGTAGGTTTTGAGCCATCAAGTTTCTGCGCGTTGCGCGGATTGTAATATTAAGAACACTTTATTTTTGTTAATCTAGTCATTTTTTTTAATTTTACCATAGCCTTTCATCTTATTTATCTTCGTAAGTCTTGGATTACACTTATCCTCTTTATTTAGCGTAGTGCATGCCTACTGTCGTCGCTGAATTTGGGAGCGAGACCACCACCTGGTAGCAACACGGAGGAAAGACTAATATAGGCGGCGAGGAGGATATTAACGAAGGCAAGGATCCCGACATGGTGGATGAACAACAAAGAACCATGTACGACTACACCGAGCCATCTATGGACGGCACAACGTCAAGTATCATGAGGCCCGGCCGTTGCCGCCAATAATTCCGAGATCAAACCAAATTTTATTCAAATGGTGCAACAGTTTGTTCAATTTGACGGCCTACGGGCGAAGATCCAAATAACCATATCGCAAATCAATGGGGTCTCTCGATGATGTCATCCGTTTGCGCCTATTCCCATTTACTCTTCTGGGGCGAGCTAAAGGTGGCTAAATACTTTACCAAAGAGGACAACCACAACGTGGAGCATTATGGTGAAAAGTTCCTTTTAAAGTATTTTCCACCGCCAAAACCGCCATACGATTGAGGAATGAAATCTCTTCATTGATCAAGAAGACGATGAGACCTTGTACGACACTTGGGAAGATTCAAGAATTGTTGAGGAAATGCCCACATCATGGTCTTCCCCTGTCGGATGCAAGTCCAAACATTTTACAATGGGCTACTCTCATCAACGAGGCAAATGATTGATGCAAAATGCGGGGAACTCAACAACAAAACACCGAGCCGCCCAAGATCTAATAGAGGAATGGCCATGAATGGCTATCAATGGCAATCCGTACAAGGTAAAACCAACAGTGGCGTGGTGTATACATTGCGGGGCCAATAGTTACGCTAGCCGCACAAGTCGAAGCCACGACTCAAAAAACGACGAGTTGGCGCTCCGAAACCACCGCAACAAGTCTTTTCATGCGAGACTTGTGGAGGATCGCGCAATCACCAAGAGTGCCCCCACACAATACCACCGCATGAGCACATGGATTATCTAGGTAACCAATCTCGACCTTCTCAACATAATCCTTTCGGTAATACCTATAATCCAGGTTGGCGCCAAAGACCCAAACTTCGATTGGAGCAATCAAGGTCAACAACGGCCTAATCTAAACGCACTCCCCAACTCATCTGCACCTCCCTATTTCCTACCGCGAAAGCCAAGTTTGGAGGACTTATTGTCCAAGTTCGTCCAAACAACGAAAACTCGTTTCACATCGCCACCGAAACATCATTAAGGAACCAAGAAGCGTCCATTTGCAACTTGGAAAATCAAATTGGCCAAATTGCCAAAATGATTTCATAAAGTCCACAAGGAGTTTACCCAACAATACCGAATCAAATCCGTGAGGACATGTAAAAGAAATCACTTTAAGAAGTGGAACAAAGTTAGGCGAGGTATGGATGCTTGGGAAGATGAGCCCACCCCGTGCAACAAAAGGCGAATAGGTAAGTTTTGGATTTCAAAGAAAATAATACCAGAATTCCAACCACCTATCCCATATCCAAGCCGATTGCAAAAGAAGGCGGACATGACGATCAATTCGGTAAGTTTTGGATTTGTTTAAACATTTGCATCAATATTCCTTTTGTTGAAGCCCTTTCACGGATGTCGAAATATGCCAAGTTCTTAAAAGATCTCCTTTCAAATAAAAAGAAACCTCAAGAGTTGTCCATGGTACAATTGAGCGAGGAGTGCTCGACAATTTTGCAAAACAAGTTACCTAAAAAAATCAAAGATCCAGGGAGTTTTACTATTCCTTGCAATGTTGGTAATTTGATTGTTGATCGGGCATTAGCGGATCTAGAGGCTAGAATTAATTTGATGCCTTATGATTTATTCAAACAAATGGGTCTAGGGGAACCAAAACCTACTAGGATGAGCTTACAATTAGGCGATAGGTGCATCAAATATCCTGAGGCATTGTTGAGGATGTTTTGGTCAAGGTCGATAAATTTTTATTTCTGTCGATTTTGTAATCCTTGACATGCATACCAACGTCGAAGTCCCCTTAATCCCAGGGCATCCATTTTTAGCTCTTTTAAGGCAATCATTGACGTGCATGATGACAAACTATTTTTACGAGTCGAAGATGAACAAGTTATTCTTTAAATCGCTACATCGATGAAAAATACGATAGATAAAGATGACTCTTGTTTTGCTATTGATCTTGTTGATATGGAGATAGCCATTCCTTACCAAGCATGATTTCTAATGAATTTTTGGAGACTTGTATTGTTCAAAGTGCGGGTATAGCGGAGGAAAATCCCTTTCTTAGGGAATTTGTACTCGTATTGGAGGAAAACACACCAACGAATGACAAAGAGTTCGAAAAAATTGAAAACTCTCAAGTGGGGCATAACAAACAATCCATTGAGGACCCACCACCGTTGGAGTTGAAAGAACTACCCGAACACCTTGAATATGCATTTCTAGCCGATAACTCCAAACTCCCGTGATTATTTCCTCCAATTTATCCTCACATCAAAAGGATAGATTGTTGGCGATATTATGGGAACACAAAAAAGCCATCGCTTGGAAAATCTCCGACATTCAATGGATCAATCCTTCCTTTTGCATTCATAAAATTTTGATGGAGGAGAATTTCAAGCCGGTTGTTCTACCTCAACGTCGCTTAAATCCAAACATGAAAGAGGTAGTCAAGGGAGAAGTAATCAAACTATTTGATGATGGGCTCATTTACCCAATCTCGATAGTAATTGGGTAAGCCCAATTCAAGTTGTCCCGAGAGAAAGCGGGGTGACGAATAAGAAGAATGAACTTATTCCAATGCGAACGTAACAACAGTTGGCGAGTTTGCATTGATTACGAAAACTTAAACGATGCTATTCGCAAGGACCATTTTCCCTTACCTTTTATTGATCAAATGCTTGAACGATTATCTGGTCACCTTTATTATTGTTTCCTTGATGGTATGTTGGGTTATTTTCAGATCCCGATAGCACCAAAAGACCAAGAGAAAACCACTTTCACTTGTCCCTACGGTACTTTCGCTTATCGACGCATGCCTTTTGGGTTGTGCAATGCACCGAAAACCTTCCAACGCCGCCTTCTCGCCATCTTCGACGAACTTGTAGAAGAAATCATGGAAGTCTTCATGGATGACTTCTCGGTTTTTGGGAACTCCTTTGATCTTTGTCTTGCGATCTTAAAAAAGTCCTTGTTCGTTGCGAAGAAACTAACCTGGTTCTTAATCGGAAAATGCCACTTCATGGTACAAGAAGGAATTGTTTTGGGACATAAAATTTCTTGCGGGAATTGAAGTGGACAAGGCAAGGGTTGACACATTTTCCAAATTGCCACCACCCACCTCGGTGAAGGTAGTCAAGATTTTGGGGTGCGCGGGGTTCTATCGGCGCTTCATCAAAGATTTTTCCAAAATTGCCGACAACTTACTTGCCTCTTGAGAATGATGCGATTTTTGATATCAATGATGATTGCCTTCAAGCATTTAATACTTTAAAAGAAAAACTCACCAATTCTCCCATCATGGTGGCTCCGGATTGGTCTCAACCGTTCGAACTAATGTGTGATGCCAACAACTATGAGGCGGTGCGATACTCGGCACGCGAAAAGATAAACATTTACGCCAATTTACTATGCATGTAAAACTCTCTGAATCTGATCAATCCAATTATACAACTACCGAAAAAGAGTTACTTGCAGTGGTTTTCGCCTTTGACAAATTCCGCTCATACTTGATCCTATCAAAAGTCATTGTCTATATCGGGATCACTCCGCCTTACGCTACTTGCTTGACAAAAATGATGCGAAGCCACGATTAATTGATGGGTCCTCTTACTCCAAGAATTTGATGTGGAGATCAAAGATAAACGGGTGCCGGAAATCTTGCCGCCGATCACTTATCTCGACTTGAGCATTAAACCGACAAACAACACAATGGACATATCAACGATTCTTTCCCGGATGAGCAACTCTTTGCCCTTAACTCAATTTGATTGATATTCCTTGGTTTGGAGATTTTGCTAATTATCTTGCGCAGGACAAGTTCTACCAAAAGGATGACTCATCAACAAAAGAAAAATTCTTTTCGGACCTCAAATACTATATTTGGGATGATCCCCACCTCTTCCAAGTTTGTGCGAGATCAAATCATAAGAAGATGTGTAGACTTCCGAAACAATCTCCATTTTGAATCAACTGTCACAAGGGGCCCACCGGTGGACACTACCAAGCAAGTACCGCTGCACGCAAAGTCCTTGAGTCGGGTTTTTATTGGCCCACACTTTTCAAAGACGCAAAATGGTATGTTGAAACTTGTGATAATTGCCAACGAACAGGAATATTTCTCGAAAAAATGAAATGCCCAAAAACGGTATTCTTGTTTGCAAAATTTTTGATGTTTGGGGTATTGATTTTATGGGACCTTTTCATGCATCACTCGGCAATAAATACATTTTAGTAGCCGTTGACTATGTGTCTAAATGGGTAGAGGTTCAAGTCTTTCCTAGAAATGATGCTCGAGTGGTGATACATTTTCTAAAAATCTTTTCACCCGATTCGGTACACCACAAGCCATCATTAGTGATAGAGGCACTCACTTTTGCAATAGTCAATTCGAAAAAGTACTAAAACGTTATGGTGTCACATACCGAGTCACCACCGCCTATCACCCCCAAACTAGTGGTCAAGTCGAAGTATCCAACCGGGAATTAAGATGAGTTTTGGAAAAAATGGTTCAATGCTCCCGTAAAGATTGGTCCCTGAAGCTCGATGATGCCCTTTGGGCTTATAGAACGACCTTCAAAACGCCAATAGGGACTACCCCATACCGACTTCGTTTATGGTAAGCCATGTCATTTGCCGATTGAGCTTGAACATAAAGCCTTTTGGGCTATTAAAATACTTAACTATGATTTGTCAAGTGCGAGAAATAACCATTTATTGCATTAACGAACTCGAAGAATGGTGGAACTCGGTATACGAATTAGAAAATCTACAAGGAGCGAACAAAGAAATGGTATGACAAACACATTAAGCAAACAAGGGAATTCCAACATGGTGATCAAGTGTTACTCTTCAATTCCCGACTCGACTATTTCGAGGTAAGTTAAAATCCCGGTGGTCGGCCCGTTCATTCATCACTCAAGTGTTCCCTTACGGGACTATTGAAATCACGCACAAGGAAATGGGTACATTCAAGGTTAGTGGACACCGTCAAGCTCTATTTGTAACTCCAAGTGGCTACGATAATCTAGAGGGGAGGTGAATAGATTATCTCTATCTTTTCGATTATGCCCTCTTTTTCAAATCAAACAAGCCAAAAAAAATAAAGGTGCGGGAAGTAAACAACACGCGTCGATTTATAGAGGTTCAACCCACCTAGGGCCTAATCCTCTACCACCCCATCTCGGGGATGGATTTGAAAAGAAAAAAAGATTTTATTAATTACCAAAATTAATACAACAATACTTTACAACATCACCTTGAAGAGTACCATACTCTTCTTCAACACCACCTTGAGATTACCACAATCTCCCTGAACGACACCTTGTGAAGATCACCACAATCTTGACCTTGAAGAATATCAAATTCTTCAACACCTCAAAGAGCACCACACTCTTCAATAAGAAGATTACCACAACCTTCTTGCACCTATCACTTAGACCATCCAAGTGTGTTCTTACCACAAGAACACTCACAATGATATCTTGTGTTGAATGATGACCAAAATCAAGATTACAACTCAATAATGAATAATACAATTTGAGTGCAAGTATAATCAAGAAATAAAGCCTAGACCTCAAGATGTGAAAGTGATAAGCTAGGCAAATTACAACAAGAATAATAACAATGAAGACCAAGTGTTTGCTTTGAATATGTCTTGTTGTGTTGTATCTCAATTGTTATCTTGGTTGCTCCAAAACTTCCTCTATTTATAGGAGATGATTGATCATGTATAGGCTCCTCTTGGGGATTGAAGATCTCTGAGAAAAATACAATTAAAATCAAGAATATAGTTGTTAGAAACCAATCCCACTATTTAAGGAAAGGTTGTCCGCATTTGCAACGATTAGAATTTTGTTGTCAAACAATAGGGCGACCGATCGCGTGGAAATAGACGTTTGAAAATAACACGATATTTTTACCGGCGGCCAAGTCGGCGACGGCCGAAAGTGGGTCCGACGGTCGACCTCGTCAACCCAACCCCCTTGTATTTTTGAAGAACAGAGAGAGACAAACACAAGCAGGCATCGGTCGACCCTAGGACGACCGTCGGCGCCACCGGGCCGACGCCCGAGTCAACCGTCAACCTGCAATTTTTACCTTCAATCTCGTTTTTCTGTTTCAACATATTCCTTCGTATGGGTTGCCCTATGACCGGCCGGTAACCACGAGACAGAAGTGTTGTCCAATTTTTGTCGAAAATAGACTTTAAGAAATACTCAAAAATATGTAAAAATATTTTAAAACAATTGGGAGTATTTGGACAACATTTTAAAACATTGTTTTGGTGTAAAAAACTCTTTAAAACAAAATCATCAAAATCATGATAAAACATTTATCAAACACTATTTTGGGGTACCATCGATGATAGTTATCGAGATTCCATCCATCTTGACGTCCCCCAAAATACACCACACGAGTAGAGAGGTAAAATGGCCCAGCTATACGGCGTTAAAGAAGCGCTAACCGGAGGCAACCCGATGATTTCGTGCGTTAGTGTTTTCTTCGAACTTGATTTCATTTTTTTTTATTTATTTTGCACAAATCCTTTGGGTCAATTTTTCTTTGAAATACTTGGGATAGTTTTTCCACACACAAAAAAAAAAAAAAAATTGCTGAAACAACCTCGAACACGGCCATGCCGTGTTACTACAACATTGCCGTGTCGATTTTCCAAATTTCTTGATTTTTTAATTTAAAAAAATAAAAAATTGGCGAACACGGCAGAGCCGTGTCACCAAATGCCCGTGTTCGGGCCAAAAAACAATAGAGAGCATTACGGCCGGACACGGACCACAGGCCGTTAAAAAAAATAGGACAGCCGCGATTTATCTCAAAATTTCCCCAATTTCCCCAACTTTAACCCTAAAACTCATCTTCTTCCCCAAAATTTCCCCGAATTCTTCCCACTCTTTCGTTTAAACTCACATTCTTCCACAAAAACATCATCTTTTCTTATTTTTCAACGATTCTACCGATTGTTTTCTTGAAGGATTGGGTATTTTTTTGGGTTTTGGTGTTTTTCTTGTGTGTCTTCAATAAAAGGTATGAATTGTACTTTTATTGTGTGTTCAATTTCATCTTTCTCTTTCTAGTTTTGTTCTTTTAATTTTCATTTGTTCTTGCCCTTCATTATTTTTTAGGGCTTTTGAAATTATTTACAATTTTAGGGATATCTATGCTTAAGTGTTGAAGACATGAATTCTCGTGATAATTTGAGCTCCATGAATTTTCCTTGATAAAATCATATGAATTCTCTTGTTGGTATCCTCTTGTTAAAAAATTGATGAAATAAGAATATTATGAATTGCTAGAGGAATTGTTGTTATTATAAGATGGTCTTATTGGCATGTTGGTTTGTTGTTGATTGCTCGATAAAATCACATAATGATCATGTATTGACGACATACCTTATTATGGTTTTGCTTGCCATTGTGATGATTGAAATTGAGCCATGGAGTATATTTGGTTGTTGCATTTGTTGGTTATTCCCCGCGAACCATGATACTCGAGTTTCTTAGACATATTTGTGGTCACCGTTTCTCTATTGTGGCTATTATTGGTTTATACTTGGTTGCTATCGAAGTTTTTTTCAGGATTACCATGTCAAAACGCAACCGTTCTACCGCTCCCTTCTCGGCTCCGTTGGCCCTCTTGGGCCAATTCACCTAGTAGCCATCACGGTATTACATTCCCGAATGACGAACATAAATCCGGTATCAACAACTGTTGGGCAAACCATTGCACAACACCCATTACCCGACGCCATGACCTTGGAGACCCTGGGGCTACGAGAAGATATTGATTGGATGTTCGAGCAAGTCGGGTGGGAACGATTCATGGGTGCAAAATCACCTACTCACGAGCGCGTCACACCTGAATTTCTTAGCTCATTCAATGCCGAGATTCTCACGGGAACTCATGCTAGGGATGGCCTCATCTCGTTCCGCTTGTTCAATCAAGACTATACATTGAATCTTGCCGACTTCAACCAAATATATGGTCTCCCAATTGGCGGTGAAAGACGCTACCCTAATGATTTTAATACACGGTTTTCCTAATGAAATAGCTCCCCGGAACAATATGTTGTCCCCGTCTAAAAGTATCACACGTAATAAATCCTTGTTTTCGTTACGTGCATCGTGTGATGGCTAGCACACTTTTCGATATGGGGAAAAATGGCGGGAATTTGAGGAAGGGCGAATCGTTGTTTCTATGAGCTATGGTCTATGGCAAACACCTGACACACGGTCTCACTTAGCACGCCATTTTCAAAAAATCGGGGCGGGAGAATGTAGTAAGATTCTTGTTAGAGGCCTAATTACTCCAATCGCTCTTCACTTCGAGCATGACTTAACCGGGTTTACAACAAGTGCGGGGAGCACGCGCATTGATCTTGAGGTATGTACTTGCTATGAATTTAATTGAAAGAGTCAATGATCAATTTTGTTTGTGTTTCCGACATACGACCCAACGCTACCATTTCCCGACCCGGCTCGGACTACAGCTCGTAATCGCAAAAATTGGCTAATGGGTTTTCAACGCGGTAGGGAGGGTGAGGACATCTCCTCGCTTTACCTCCAATAGCGGATGATGCTCACGAATCTTTATCTCCTCCATGGGATTCACCACACCGTGCCTCCTCATCTCGCCCACCACCACAACATCATGATCAAGATGACCTCCAAGCTATCTTACGGGAACAACAACAACAAAGGGCATGCCATCACACCAATGACCATGCTCGAACGCCAACAAACTATGCTTGACCTACAACAACAAATGATGGAGCATATCTCTCGAGGCACTTCCGCCACCACCATAAGGTCATATTTTTCTTTGTTTCATTTTTTTCTTTTGATCCATATTGTCCCATCCCTTCTTCACATTGGGGACAATGTGACCATGACGCCGGAGGTGGTGAGATTTGTTAGCATGCTTGGATTTTTTTAGACTTATTTTCTTTAGCTTCGCGTGAGATTTGCGTGTTTTTAGTTATTTTTTGGATGTTTTGTTTCCTTTTTATGCACTTTATCAATCTCTTGCAAACAAACATGAGATTTTTTTTTATATAGTTAGATAAGTTGTTCGTGGATTGGTTATAACCATTTTTATTCCAAAAAGTCATCTTTTTTAGAACTCAAATTGCCAAAATATTTTAAACTCGTGAGTCTAGTAAAAGGATGAACTTGGCCAAAAGAGTTTAATGTCATGAAAATAGTTTGGATTTTGCTTAAATATAGATACTTTGTGTCATGATCACCGGAGAAACCATAATTCGGGTTTAAAAAATAAAAAAAAATGCATTTATATTTTTATAAAAAGGACAAATCGAGGTTATACTCCTGTGAGTGTTCTTAGTAACTAGGAGCATTCATGAGCCCCATGTTTGTCTTTTAGGTAAAACGGCGGACAAATATGAGTATGGAACACCACCCTAGGAGCTTTTGGAAAGTCGTTCAAAATTTAAACATAGTGGAAGTTTGCCTCAAAAATGTCCTAATTTATAGTTATATGCATGATAAAAAACCCGAGTTTTGGACATCTCTTTTTATCATTACATTCTTATATTTGGTCTAAGCGAATGGATAACAATTTACGTGATATGACAACTTTGTGATGATTGAACGATTCCAATTATTAAAGTCACTCTCTTTTAACAAATTGGTCGACTTGAAAAATCGAATTGATTGGCTCAATTGGGAATGAAAAGGTTAACAATTTACTTCAATCATGTCGAAATTGTGAAAATAGATGTCCCTTTTTGTTCTCAACCCCACTCTTTGTTTTAAAATTGCTTGAGGGCAAACAAAATTTCCAAGTTGGAGGCGGTTTGATAAGTGTCATTTTGTACATATTTTGTGGTATTAATTCAATAGATTTTAAATTGTCTTGTTAGAAAAACCACGTTTTCTTAATTATTTTTAGCACTTTATCGCGGGATGTGTTTAACATTATAGGTGGAGCAATTTGAAGCAATTTGAAGTCAACATTAAGTGCAAAAAGGCAAGAAAATCACTCAACATGACTTGGGGTGTCAAATAACATGGCCATGTTCAAAAAGAAGGAAATAAATTGAAGAAAAATTGGAAAAAGGGTCCAAAATGGCCAAACCGTAGTCGCCAAACAGAGCCATATTGAATGGGATCAAAATAGGAGAAAAGTCGCAAAAACAGCGATGCGAACACACGGCTGGCCGTGTTGCACAAACGGCCGTGTCCGGCCATTTTTTCAACATCCAGAGCAACACGGCCATGTCGGGGCCACTTTCTAATACTTTTTCATGCGGAAATTGTTGAAAACTCACCAACCAAGCCTTTTTGACCACTTTTATACACCTTTAACACCCCATTTTGCTTGCACCATGTCCCCATATTCCCTCAATCATCATATGAATACAAGAATTCACCATGTCCCCATATAGCACTATCAATGTATTATTGTACAAAAATAGTGTCTACAAAAGCCAAGAGTTGAAGTTGGGAGATTCATTCATTAGACATTCGAAAAATATTCATCGCATTAAGTAGAATTAGGATCATGGGGTCTTGGAAGAGAAAACTTGGGGCGTGTGTTGGAGAAGAAGACTCGAGCAACACCACCAATCAAGAAAGAAGTCCACTGAGATTTTGAGAAAGATAAGTACACCATGTCCACAATACTTAAATCTTCTTTTGTAATTTTTTTCTTTTGTCAAAATCATGAGTAGTTAAACTCCTAGTGTTTGGATGTAATGAACTCTAGAATGGATTTGTGATTAAGGTTTGTATGCTTTTAATAAAATTCTCATGTCTTGTGTGATTCACTTATATTATGCTTATTTCATTCGAGTTAATATTCCCGGTATATTAATTTGATATCTATTTCTCGTCGTCAATCGAGATTTTTATGGTGAGAAAGAACCCATATAAGTGAAAAGAGTTGCATGCAATCCTAGATATAGGACAACATAAATTTTCTGGATTAGGGTCAAACCTAATATGGGAATTCATAAATCGTTATAATGCAATCTTGGGGTTATAACTAGAAAGAGATTTCAGTTAATCAACTGAGATTAGGAGTTTTTCACCTCGAGAAAGGGTTTAACTTAAATTGGGAATTTCTACGGTCCACAAAACATGAGATTTTATTAAAAGAGGATAGTTTTGCTTAAGGGCTTATGGTTATATTTTTTACTTGTTAAATCACAAAAACATTCTAGAGGATTTACATTCAAACACATTTTTATCTCTTGATTTCTTATTTTACGAATCTTCCTTCATTTTTACAAAATTGCAATTTATTAATTTAGATTCTTTATTTTCCTTATTCATTAAACAAAAACTCTGAAAATTACTAGATTAGATAACAAAAAGACGGTAATTATTAGTACTTACAATCCTCGTGGGAATGACACTCGGTACTCAACAATCTATTATATAAAACGATAGGTGCACTTGCCTAAAGTTTTAAAGGTAGCTTTTGAGCCATCAAGTACTCTTAACCTTAGAGTATCTATGTAATGACACCGAAAAGAATATGCATCCTTGGTATGGATAGTACATACCAAATCCTTTAAGCTCTCCTTTAATCACATTCTAGCACTCACGTGTTCAAATCGCGAGTCGCGCCACACTTATTTTAAAACCCATTGCAGTGTGAGATTGGACCTATGCCCAATAATCCCCTTCCCAAGACTGCCAAAGATCTCGGCTCCGTGTTTGGCGGCCTCCGCCGCCGCCAAACTTTCTCGGTTCCAACGCCAACTTCTCCAATCCAAGCATTGTGTCACGCCATCCTCTCGGTTCTGTCCACCCAAAGAACGACTCGCCGATTCATTCACACTCTAAGTTTTCGGCGCGTCGGCCCCGGTTCTAGTCCATTTACCTCTGTCGCACTTTTGAAGATCTCAATTCCATGCTCCCGGCAATCTCCACCGCAATGTGCTTCCAAGGAACCCGTGACTTCCTCCGATACCATTCTCGTCCGTTTACCTCCGTTGTGCCAACATCTCGCCCACCACGCTCTCGCCACCTCCACCGCAACGTGCTTCCAAGGAATTCGAACCCTTGACTTATTTGATACCGCTATTGGACCTCAAGTGCTTTACTGATCGTACTCCACCGTTAGTCCAAGTGGATACGATAATATAGAGGGGTGAATAGATTATCTCGATTTTCCTATTTTTGCCCTCTTTTTCGAATATGAGAATGATGACCAAAATGAAAGTGCGGGAATGTAAACAACACACGATGATTTGAAGTTCAACCTACCTAGGGCCAAATCTTCTACCATCCCAAGATGTCCTAATGGATTTCTCAAAAGGAAAAAGATTTATTAATAGATACCAAACTATTACAACCATTACCTTGAAGAGCACCTCACTCTTCTCACAACACCACCTATGAAGACTACCACAATCTTCTTACACCAATGAAGAGCACCACACTCTTCAACACCTAAAATCACCCAGTGTGTCCTTACCACAAGAACACTAACAAGGATGTCTTGTTTTAGATGATTGAAAATTACAACCAAGATTACACTTTGTTTGAAAAATATTATAACTCAAAGTGTAATCAAGAAGGAAGCCAAATACTCAAGATGTGGAAGTGTAATACTTGGCTTAAACATACAACAAGAATTTTGCCAAGAGAGAATAAGAAGTTTCTTTGAAATTTTCTTGTTGTTTGAATGCTTGTGTTGTTATGCTTGATCCTTCATAGCTCCTCCATCTTTGCTTTTGTCTACAAAAAAAGGATCAAAAGATCTACGAAAATGGTTTAAAAGTTATAAAGTAAATCTTGTTGATAATGGCTTAATAACGGATAGAATCCGTTGTCAAAAAAACATAGGTCGACCGATTGACCCGTTGAAATTTCGAACGTTTAAAAAGTAAATCGAGATCGGACACATGATGGCCAAGGGTTGGATCGTGTCCGAGGGGTTGGACCGGTCGACCAAGCTTCGACCGGTCGACCCCCATCTTGACCGGTTCGCTTTTCAATTTTGTGAAATAGAATCGAGGTTTTGAGAAAAACAAACTCTCGGACACCGCCGGCAAAGTGGTCGATCGGTCGACATCCTCCAAAAGAAATTCTGCTTTGTTTCTGTTTCAAGTTTTCAATTCCCAGGCACGGATTACCCTCCGTAGCATCGTGGTTTACCTCAAAACACAAGTGTTGTCCTATTTTTTTTGTCGAAAATGAACTTCAAGAAATACTCAAAAATTAATAAAAAATATTTAAATCGTTTTGGAGTATTTGGGCAACATTTGGGGACATTATTTTGGTATAAAAACTCATTAAACAAAATCATCAAAATCACGATAAAAACATTTATCTAACAAACTCGCATTTTTATGATTACATACCAAAATAATTTTAAGAGATCAATTTTTAAAACAAAAGACGCTTTCGATCAAAATCAACTATCCGTCTTAAGCAACACTTATCTTGATTAAAAACATAAGGATAATAGCAAAGATTTTTCAAAACATTTTATGAAAGCTCCCCTATCAACATGCTATCAAAAATAGGCATAGAAGCAAACAACTAAAAGCTAAAAGCTCAGCTTTTAAAATTATAGCTTGAAATTTAAGAGCTTAAAAGCTCCCCTGTCAAAACAATCCATTAGTCACAAATAAAAGCCCATTATGCATCCAATTGACTAAGTTCCATCCTCGCCTTATGGCTTTTTCATCCATGACTATAGTTTTTTTCGTGAGCTTTTTCTAGCTTCTTCTGATCTAAACATAAGCTTATGAGCTTATTTTATTTTTCCCCCTTTGGAATCATCAAAAAGACTATTAGCATGATAAAAACATCATAAATTCATATCAAAGTGCGCATTGAATCAATTATCATGCTCTTGAATACAAAGTTTAAAAATCTAAATTGTAAGGGAAATTTTGAGAAGAAAGTTTGTAGAAGCTCATTTGGTTGATAGAACATGATCTCTATAAACATATAAGACATTTGAAAGCAAGATATTCATGTAAAGGATGAAATTGCCACCGAGATATTCTATCGAACACTTGGCATGCGTAGAATAAAATCGAAGTAGTATATAACAACTCAAACGTAATCATGCCCGAAAATTCAACACCAATCACAATTCTACATTCACAATTCATCAACATTTATAATTTCCAACATAATTATACAAAAATTTCACCAATTCATCAAGCAAAAGCACATTCACAAGGTTCAATCCAATTGAGATTAAAGAGGTAATGAAACTTACCAATTGATCGGAGAAGATGAATAATATTGAAGATATACGCATTATAAGAGTCCAATAAAGTAGAATTTGCAAGAAAAAAATCATTTTAGTGAATTGTGTGAGGAATGGGCGAAGGGGTACCAAAGTATGCGAAAAAGAACGAAATAAATCAAGAATATGACAGAATCGATTTAAATCAGAGGCCCCAAGGGGGTGTGGTGTAAGGTTCGGGGGGTTGAATAAACCTTACCAATTTTCCGTTTTAGTCCTTTTAAAATAGTTCAATCCGAGTTGACTCAAATCAATTGTGTCCTTGGGGGACAGCTAAGTTTGCTTATTCAACTAAGTTACCCACTCAGCACTTTCGATAGAGCCATTGGTAGTATAACCATACCGCTTAAGCCAATTACTTAACTTGGTTGATTTGGTTTTATAACAATGAAGACTTGACACCCGATTGTTTTAAAGATTGTTTTTAACACTTGTTTTAGCACTTAGTTATTTATCGCTTGGATAGCAAATATTAACTAACAAAGATATAAAGTAAATGCGGGAATGTAAATGCTTTGAAGTAAATTGACAAAAGTATTTTTATAGTGGTTCAAGATGTGGTAATTCTTCTAATTCACTCTTCTCCAACTCCTGGAGGAATCCACTAAGTAATGATCAAGTTACAAAGTAGTGAACGATCTAGAGAGACGACCTTGATCACACACCGGCTTCTCCTGCGACTCGGCTCTTCATGAGGCAAAATGCCACTACTTGACTCGTTCTCAAGTTCTTGGATCATGAAGCCCTTTAACAAACTTGATACTTGGTTCGCCTTGAACCTTTCTACAATCCTTCAACTTGGAAAGTAGATCCCTTTTGATCTTCAAATTGTTTTCCTCTTCAACCGATTAGAGTTGTATCTTCTTCGCACTTGTGTTGGATCGAGTTTCTTTGAGTTTTAGTGCTCGAGGAATATCTTGGCCTTTGAGAACACTATGGTTAATTGCTTGAATATTGCTTAAAAGATCAGGCGTCAATCGTAATCTCTTCCCAAATGCTTCCCCACCCTTTTATAGTGCACATTTGAAATTTGCCCATTGAAGAGATAGGCTAGTTTCAAATGTCACTTGGTGTTCGTTGGCTTGTCTTGTCTTGGCCTCGCACTCTTGTGATGTTGACCTTTCCTCGTATTAGTTGGCTTTGCGGCTTTATAGATTCGACACAAGGTGCGTGTTTTCCATTGGCTCATTCCTTTTGCATATTTATGGGTCAAACACTTTAAGACTGGCAACTTGACATATTACTATACCGAGTAATATTCTTGAATTTATTCAACGGATCTAAGTCAATTGTCCTAACTTCACTCATGTTGCCTTTACCCTCAGTGACTTGAGTCTCCCCAATCATAGGATTGACTCAACTATCACTTCAACCGATAGACTTGGCTCTTTAAGTTGACTTGATCGACACTTTTCACAATTGTTCCTCGGTGACTCTCCTTCATCAGTCATTGATTTCCTTCCTGGACATACTAAGTCGACACACAACAGAGTCTTCATTCTAGTCCGTAATTGACTTCTTGTAATCTTGACTTAGCCGACTTAACTCACCTCCTCCAATCCTATCTATTACAATACAGAATTACAAGGAAGATGGGGTGCCAACTTCCTAGTCTAAGTTTTACATGGTATCATCAAAATCTAACAAATAAATTTCCTAACATAAACCATAAATAAGCCCTTGGTCGACCCGGTTGACAAGGGTCCGACGGCCAAGCCTTGTCGGCCGGTCGACCTCCTTGTCAACCTGGTACTGAGAATTGAGTTTTGGTTCGTCCGACTTTGAGTTGAAAAAGCAATTTTTCAGTCCTAAGTTTTCAAAAATGCACAAAATGCAATCATAAACCTTATTTGATATGCATTATGCCTAGACGAGCTCGAATTGACGTAAAGACTTCGGTGGCTAAAGGTTTTGTAAAAATATCCGTGAGTTGATCTTAAAATGGAACAAAGCACATCTCAATTTTTCATTCGGAAACGCAATCCCTTAGAATAATGTGTCGAACATCAATATGTTTTGTTCGGTTATGATGAACTGGATTTTGAGCAATGTTTATAACGGACGTATGTCCACAAAAAAAAATAGGAACATTTTCAAAAGAACATTTGTAATCCGCTAAGGTTTGTTTCATCCGAGAAGTTGAGTACAACAAAAGGCGCAGAAATATGTTCGGCTCCGGCCGTTGATAAGGATACACAATTTTGCTTCTTTGGAAACAAAGATACTAGGCAATCGCCTAAAAATTGACATGATCCTAAGTACTTTTGCGATCATCAATATTTCCCGCATAGTCCGAATCACTATATCCTTTAAGTGAAAATTTTTCATTCTTTGGATAAAACAAGCCATATGAAATAGTGCCTTTCAAATATAAAAATTCTTTTAACGGCACTCATATGAGATTCTTTGGGATTGCTTTGAAATCGAGCACATAGGCATAAGTAAACTACCAACCATACCTCAATATTTTATTTGGTTACCGATTTACCTTTCTCATCTTTATCGTGCTTGATATTTGTTGCCATCGGGGTTGCAACTATCCTTCCTTCTTCAATTCAAACCTTTTTTAGAAGCTCTTTTGTATACTTGGATTGGGATATATAGATGCCTACTTGACATTGTTTTATTTGAAGTCCAAGAAAGAAATTGAGTTTTCCCATCATGCTCATCTCAAATTCACCTTTGGTGAGCTTAGAAAATTTCTTACAAAGAGACTCATTAGTAGCACCAAATATAATGTCATCAACATAAGTTTGTACTAATAAACAATCTTGCCCTTTTTTAAAAACAAAGAGAGTATTGTCAACTTTACCTCTTGAAAATCCCTTTTGTTGAAAAAAAGAGCTAAGTCTATCACTCCATGCTCGAGTGCTTGTTTTAAACCATTTAAGGCCTTTATAAATATATGAATATCATTTGGCCTCGAAATTTTTCAATTCCTTTGGTTGTTTTACAAAACTTCTTCTTGAATAAAACGACTTAAAAAGGCGATTTAACATCCATTTGGTAAATTAAAGCTTGAAATTTTTAAAACAAGAATAGATAAGTAAAATTGAATAGCTTTTAAACATGCTACGGAGCAAATGTTTCATCATAGTTGTTGGGAAATTTATTCTATAGATTTTGATGAATGCCATGTAAAACATAAACTAGAAGGTTGTCACCCCATTTTCCTTGTAATTTTCATTGTAATAGATAAGGTCGAAAAGTCGAGCCAAGTCGCTATGCCTGGAAATACAAGAAGTCAATCAAGATCAAGTGAAGACTCCGTTGTGGAACATCCGAGTATGGCTAAGATAGAAGATCAAGAACTCGATCAAGATGTATCACCGAGGAACAGTTGTGTGAAGAGTCAAAAAGTCAACTCAAGAAGCCAAGTCTCAAGTCAAGTGACAGATGAGTCTTCCAAATGGACAATGGACTAAACGGCCATCGCCTGCGAAAGGACTATGTCCAAGGGACCGCCGCCCCCATCCTCCTCCCTTGTAGCGCTTTTTCTACCTCTAACCTCTCCATTGGTTTTTCCACTCTACAACTCACTTTCAAGGAGAGAAAGTCTCATGCACATACGGTGAAGTCTCATTCGTGGATGAAGATGGGCTAGCGATTATCCTCCAATTGCATTGATCAGTTGGATGAGAGTGAGATAGATTGGAGCAGACTCAAGTCACCTGGGGAAAAAGGCAAAGCACCACGAGGAGTTAATCGAATGAATCCGTTGTACGTAAGTCAAGAACATTACTTAAATAAGTAATACTTCCATGTTTGCCAGTCTTAAAGTGCTCATCCTGAAAGCATGCAAAAGGAATAAACCAATGGGAAGCACTCGCACCTCGTGTTAGAACCGAAAAGTCGCAAATTCATTCAATACAAGGAAGAGTATACATCTCAAGATTGAGGACCAAGAAAAGACAAGCCAACGAACACAAGTAATTTTTGAAAATCAGCCTATCTCTTCACGGATAGATTTTTGAAAGTTCGCTATAAAAGGCCGAGGAAATTCATTGAGAAAAGGTAACCTTGATTACTTGAACCACGAACAAGAAAGTATTATTCGAACTATTAACCTCCGCAAATATTCTCAAAGACATTCAAGCAAATCCTCAAGCCTCGAAACTCGAAGGAAATCGATCCAACACAAGTCGTGAAGGAAAGACAACTTCAAACCTGTTGAAGAGGAAACTTTTGAAGAATCAAAAGGGTCTACTTTCCAAGGAGGATTGTAGGAAGGTTCAAGGTCGAACCAAGATCAAGTTATTGGAGGGCTTTGTGATCAAATCCAAGAGCTTGAGAAAGTAAGCAAGTAGCAAGGCAACCGCCTTGTGAAGAAGTTCGAGGGATGAGAAGCCAACTGTGTGATTAAGGTTGTCTCTGGGATCGTTGACCACTTTGTAAACCGATCTTTTGCATAGTGGATTCCTCCAGAGTTGGAGAAGAGGGGATTAGAAGAATTACCCCATCTTCGAACCTCTATAAAAATTAATCGTGTCATTTATTTTTTCAAAGACATTTGCATTTCTCGCATACTTACATTATATATGCCGATAAACATATTTGCTATCCAACTGTTTAATAACCAAGTGCTAAAATCAAGTGTTAAAACAAGTTTAAAACAAATCAAAGGGTGTTGAGTCTTCCACGATAAAACCAACACCGCCGAAGTTAAGGTTCAGTTAAATAAGTGAGTTATTCTATCAACAATCTATCGAGTTTAGTTGAGTGGTTAACTCACAATAATCAACTTAGCCGTCCCCCAAGGACTCACTGTTATGTTAACTCAGTAATATTTTAAAAGGACTAAAATCGGAAAGTTGGTAAGGTTTATTCAATCCCCCTTCTAAACATTACTCACACCCCTTGGGACCTACAAGTGGTATCAAAGCGGTTGGCTCATTGAGCCTTCCGCACAAGTTACTAAACTAGATCTCTAATCTTTCAAAGAAGTTTTTAACACTTGCTTTTTTAAAATCTTTCATTCTTATCAAAGTTATTATCATGGAAGCAAATCGACACATATTCCTATGTTCACTATTGAGGAATTTGATGATTGGGAAATTCGCATGCGCACTCATCTATCTGCTTCTACACGATGAAATGTGGCTTGTGATAGAGGATGGGACACTCGCAAATATTGAAAGTGAACACAAACAGAAGGAGAAGAGTAGCAAATGCCGGTGAAGGGAAAGAAGTTGATGCTTGAAGAAAGACCACCCCTGGTTGAAAACCAAGGACTCGAGTGGACAAACGATGATAGAAAAAGATACAACTTGACAACGTGGCCAAGGATATACTCTACAAAACCTTGGACAAAGCAATGTTCAATAAAGTCAAATCCCGCAAAACATCAAAAGAAATCGGATAAACTAACTTTAATTTGTGAAGAATCGTAGCAAATTCAAGAAAATAAATTATCTTGCTTCGTTCAAAAATTTGAAATTTCAAAATGTTTGCAGGAGAATCTATGGATCTACCGGATGCGAGATCGATCGAGATCACGATGAGCTTTCGGCTCTTGGGAAGGAATACACACAAAAGGAGATGTGTATGAAGATCTTGAGGAGCCTCCCACCGAAATGGGAAATGAAGACTATGGCTCTAAGACATTCAATGGACCTATAAAAACATCCAATCATGAGTTATTCTCGACCTCAAAGCCTACGAGTTTGAACTGAGAAGAAAAGATCAAGAGGAGACAGTTGTACCCAAGACAAATGCATTGATAATCAAGGATGGAAAGAGAGCCTAACCCAAGGAAGCCATAGACAAGGAGGAAATAGCCCTAATGGTTAAGAGATTCAACAAGTTCTTCAATAAGAACTACAAAAGAAACAAGGGTGAAACCTCCAGAGACATTCACTCCTCTAAGTCGAGAGAAGATAGGCCACCCAAGAGAGTTGAGCATCAAAGGGTTGAATATCCGAGAGTTGATAACCCAAGGAAAAGAGTCGATCAAAGAGCCGAGAACCTATGTTAGAATTGCAAACAACCAGGACATTTTGCGATTGACTGTTCCTATACACCGCTTAATAAATACAAAAATGAGGAAGAAGGAAAAGTCTTCGTGAGAAAGAAGACGGGAAAAGAAGAAAGCCATGTTGGCCGCCGAGATCAGAGACAACAAAGTCGAAAGAAGCGCTGACACTTTCAAAAGTAGTGGAGCCGACTACTCAAGTGATTCTCAAGAAGCCTTGATCCGTCTTTATGGCTAAAGAACAAGATCAACCAGACCAAGAAGATGAGATACACTCTAACTCATCTCATTCGCACTCGGTGATAGTGATTGTATGATACACACACTTCATCACCCACTCGATATTTATGATTCATTAGGCAAAATGATGAAAGACTTTGAGCACATTAAATCCTCACACACACTTCTAAATGAGGAAAATAGCCACTCAAAAGCCGAACTCACACTGACCAAGGAGCCGAGTTCTCTAAGTGACATAGCCGATGAGAACACAGAGTCAAGGCCGAGAATGCTAAACTATTAGCAGAGATAGTCAGCTTTGTAGAAAATAGAGAAAATGATCTCAAAAATTTGATTGCCTCATTTACAAAGGCATCCAAATCACTGGATGATCTAATCTTGAGCCAAAAAGAATGTGGAGATAAGACAAGCATAGTATTCAACTCCTTTGTGCAGGCAAATAAATCCCTGTGAGTGATTTTGGAAAATGGATCTTCAAGCAATGAAGCATCTCGAAACCCAAAACACCAAATGTTGCACCCACATTCATCCCAAAGCACAATCACAAACAAGTTGGCCTTGGATATAAAGGAGAGGAAAACAACCCGATGAGTATGCTTTGAGAGGACAAATGAGAAGAAATCAAGCAAATTTCCTCAAGAAACTCCAAATAGAAAGTACTGTGAAGAATAAACAGAGCTACCAAAACCCCGTAAGTTCCATCGAGGAACACATATGATGGGAATGGTAGAAACTACCCAAGCCAAGTTTAATGGAACAATATGAAATATCATCAAAGACTAATGGAATACAAGCCTTTAGATGGCAGAGACGTAAACCTCATCAAAGGTCATTCCAAATGCAAAAGAGCTATTATCGCACACATATGCACCTAGGAACTACACTTAAATACCACAACTACCCCAAGAAAGTAATTGCTAAAACATACACACAGCATACATACGCCAAAAGAGACAGTGTATGAACCTAAAATACCCAAGCAATTTGCTAATGTGCACTATGATTATGGCACGATAGATGGCAACCTCTTAGAGTCAAGTCATTTGGCTATAGGTTGGTTGGATCATCCGACATCACTAACCTCTCGGGACCCGGTAAGTATGGGTACTTAAAACTAATTTCCTTGATTGCGGTTCAAGGAACAACAAAAGTGCCAAGGAACCTGGTACATGGATAGTGGTCGCCGGACACATGTCGGGAATAAGAAAAATATGTCAAGATTCAAGGAGATTAGGGGTGCAAAAATCATATTTGGAGGAAATGAAACTCTAGGGAAATCAAAGGCACATGATCTATCAAGAAAAATGGATTGGAAATCACAGATATTGCATATGTTGAAGGCCTCAACTTCAAGACAAAAGAATATGTATGTGGTAGATTGGTCTTTGCTACACCAAGCACTTGTCTATTAGCAAAGAGTACACCAATCAAGTTAGCTATGGCACAAGAAGTTTAGTCATCCGAACTTCAAGACAATAAACAAGCTTGCAAGGAGTCATCTTGTGGAAGGATTGCCGGACTCGAGTGTACAAGAAGGAAAGTGTATGTGATACATGTCGATGGGAAAGCAAATAAAATCTTCATTCAAGGATAAGCCTAGTCCTTCTTCAACAAGGATATTGCATCATTTGCATATGGATCTATTTGGTCTAGTTGAACCAACAAAGATAATCGAAAGAAATACACCTTAGTGGTGGTAGATGATTATTCAAGATATACATGGACAATCTCCATGTGCAAAAAAAAAAAAGAGACTTTGCGAAGTTACCTCACCATGAAAAGAGTTCAAACCGAAAAGAGTCAAACCATTATAAAGATAAGATCTCGACAGAGAACCGAGTTTGTAAATGGAATAATAACTCAGTATTGTGTTGAAAATGGTATTGCTCATGAGTTATCAAAACAAGAACTCCACAAAATGAATGGAGTAGCCGAAAGAAGGAACAAGACTCTCAAGGAAGCAGAGAGAACCATGTTAGTCAAGGACTACCCAAGAGATTTTGGGGTCAAAGCCATTAACACAAAGATGCTACACTCAAAATAGATGCATGATAAATAGGCAATTGATGAAGACTCCTATGAAATATGGATAGGGAGAAAGCCAAACGTTGGGTACTTCACGATATTTGGATATAGATGTTTCATCCACAATAATGGCAAAGATAATCAAGGCTTTCGATACTAAAGCCGATGAAGCTATCTTTTGGGATACTCACCGAGAGCAAAGCCTATAGAGTGCTCAACAAGAGGACTATGGCCACCGTAAGAGTCTATCCATGTGGTTTTTGATGAACCTAATGTGAGTGGAGAAGACATTGAAGAGTTAGGCGATAAGTCAATCACCAACTATGCGAAAGAGTCATTATGTTGAAGTCAAGTAAGAGCAATCAACCCAAATGAAGATGAGATAGCTGAATCTCAAAGACAACTGGAAAGTCTACAATCGAATGATGATGGAAGAGTCGTTTCAAGACAACTTAGCCGCAAAGACGGTGAATCCAAATTGACTTGTTCCAACTTTGATGTGAGATGGTGAGAGACCACCCACCAGAGTTAGTTATTGGAGATGTTAGAGATGGTGTAAGAACCGGATCCGAGCTCAGCAAGAAGAAAAGTTCACTTGTTTTATTTCCCAAATAGAGCCGGAAGATGTGCCTCAAGCATTGGATGACACACATTGGATTCATCCATGCAAGAAGAGATGAATCAATTTGAAAGAAACAAGGTATGGGAATTGGTGCAGAGGCCAACCCATCAAAATGTCATTGGCACAAAATGGGATTTGAAACAAGATGAATGAGGAAGGATCTGTGGTAAGAAACAAAGCAAGATTGGTAGCCAAGGGTATTGCCAAGAAGAGGGAATAGATTTTGATAAAACATTTGCTCTCGTTGCAAGATTGGAATCAATAAGGATGTTTCTTGCCTATGCCGCACACAAGAACTTCACTTTGTATATCAAATGGATGTGAAAAGTGCATTTCTAAATGGACATTAGAGGAAGAAGTCTATGTTGAGCAACCTCCGGTTTTGAGCAAAAGACTATTGGAGATAAGGTGTACAAGCTCAAGAAAGCATTATATGGATTGAAACAAGCACCATGGTATGATACATTGTCTCTATTTTAACCGATAATGGATTCACCAAAGGCAAAGTGATGAAACACTCTTCGAATCCAAGATGGATAGAGTATACCGCTTGTTCAAATATATGTGGTGACATCATTTTTGTATCCACGAATAAAGAGTCGTGTGATAAGTTCTCAAACCTCGTGCAAGGCAAATTTGAAATGAGCATGATGGGAGAGTCGACTTTCTTCCTAGGACTTCAAGTTAAGCAATCAAGGATGGAACTTTTATAATTCAAACAAAGTACACCAGAGATTTAATGGAGAAATTTGGTATGGAGAGAAGTCTTCTCGAAAATATCAATGAACACATCACAAGATGGACATGGATGCGGATGGCAAGGTCAGTAGATCAAACCGTATATAGAGCTCTTATTGGATCATTGCTCTACTTAACATCCATCGACTCGGACATCACATTTGCGGTAGGTGTATGTGCAAGATTTCAATCGCACCAAAAGAGAGCCACATGACCGCAGTAAGAGAATCCTAAGGTATTTGAAGGGATGCCATGAAGTTGGCCTATGGTATCCAAAGGAAGGTGGATCCAAACTTATTGGCTATTCAAACTCGACTATCTTTGGATGTAGAGTTGACAGAAAAAGTACTTCGTGTACATGTCAAATGCTTGGAAACAGATTGGTTTCTGGTTGAGCAAGAAGCAAAACTCAATAGCCACATCCACAAAGAAAGTACATAGTTGCGGGGGGCAAATTGTTGTGCCCAAGTCTTATGGGTGAGACGGCGGCTAAGAGACTATGAGATTGAAGAAAAGAGATTCCAATTATGTGTGATAACACCAGTGCTATTGCAATCACTCGTAATCCTATGTTGCATTCAAGAACAAAGCACATTGATGTCGATATCATTTTATAAGAGATCATGTTGAAAAGAAAGACATCACTTTGGAATATATCTCAACCGATAAGTAGTTAGCCGATATATTCACTAAGCCTCTATGTGAATCAAGATTTGAAGATCTTAAGCATGAGCTAGGATTAATTGAGCTGGTTGACACTAATAAGACTCAATCAAGAGATGGAATATGAGGAGATGAAAATTGAACAAGTTTTATGAATCAACCTTGTGAAGCGGTATGTCGAAAAGTCACCAGACGAGTTAGTTACCGGGCAAACAGTCACTTAATGAAAGGAGAGAAGCGAGTTAAGTCATTTTTTATATAAGCTTTGAGTAATTTATGAGCTAAGTGAAAAGAACGCAATCGTTTTTAATGAGCGGGAATGTTTTTAAGGATGATGTCAAGATAATAATGATAGGTACAAGAAAAAAAGTCGCACAATAAGCATATGATTGGATATAAATGTTGTCGCATTAAATGCGAGAAATTAAATGCGGTTTGATGTGCTAAATCAACCGCCGTGATCTCGACCAAAATTTCAAAATACAAAGACATGTCCTTTCGTAACCCTTATATATCCATTTTTCCCACTTTCTCTCTATCATTCGAAACCTGTTCATCTTCAAGCAAAAAGAAAGCAAGCCATTTCTCTCTCGACCTAAGTGTCCTCAACCAAGTTCGTTAAGTTTTAATCGGTAAAAATCTCTATAAATGGCACCTAAGTTTGATTTCGTCAAGCTATCGAAGAAAATCCACTCGGGATCGTTAGTGGATGTCGATGGTATGGTGAAGCAGGTTATGATGAAACCCTAGTTAAGAGATCCCCTGAGATGCTAGAAAAGTCGGTCTCAAGGCTTTTCGACTTTAGAATACTCGCATACCTATCTCGAGGAGGTAGCGCGCTTCTATGTTAACGCAGTATAGGATAGACGGCGAATCAAGTCTTCCATCCCACCGCAAGGACATTTTGATAAATGCCAAGGACCTTGCGAACACGCTTTATCCTTCGGGTGGCATGAAGGAGATAAATAAAGGCGATGTTGATTTGGTCAGCTGCGTGGAAAGAGGTAGCCAAACCGTAATACGTTGCTAAGGTGGTCTACATAGCCGAAACAAATTCTTCAAGGACGACTATCATAAGTTGATGGATGTCGTCTCCAAGTGTGTAGACATGAAATTTGGCGGCTTCAACCAAATTATCAAAACTAAGCCGATCGTCATCATGGCCGCGATCATGCAGGCAAGAAAGACAACTAAGCCGAGTTCGTGTATAGCGATCTACTGCTGAATGTGAATAAGACATTGAAGGACGACGCGATCCTTTGAAGGATCTCTTGGATATGGCCTCGTGATTGGCCACTTGATGGAAGTGAAGGGTATTCCCCTCCGACATGGAAAATGCTTCCATGTCAACAAGAAAATGTTCAGGGCGAACCTCTCTGGAGCCGTAAGAGAGCCCACGCAAAGAAAACGGACACTAGTGAGGGGAATCACCAACCCAAGGACACAACTACCCCTCCTCCGAGAAGAAAAGCGCCCTGCAATTGCGAAGAAGAAGGTTGCCCATGCAAATAAGAAAAAGGATGCACTGCCTCTGCAGTAGAGTCACACCGCCCATGCGGCCGTGTCTCTCGCCTTTCGCAGCCGAGGCCGAGAAGGAAACCCAAATCCCTTCTCCAACCATAAGGAAGAAGAGGATCGCAAGACAAGAAAGGCAAATGCCTCTAAGGAATTTCTTAAAGCTTTCACTTTTGAGGAACCGAGGATATTGAACCGAGGTTCCCCGCTACCTAAGAGAAGAAGACTGCTAGACGGTCCGAATTGGAGAAGACAATGGAATCTACCACTCACCGACAAAGCATCCGAGACTCGGGCTGAAACTCGGGGAGTGCGGTCTCTGAATCGATTGATGGTCCAGCCAAGTCTGCTGAGGGTGATCAGCAGAGGCCTCTGAAACCCCAGCTTGTGGAGAAGACGATTGAGGATAGTGAAGCGGCAGAGACAATCGAACATCCTTGGAAATGTTGTCTCTCCACTGCATCGATACTGCTGCAGAGAAGAGCGGAGTATCTTGCCTTCAATCCCGAGCAGGAAGGACAAGAAGAAGATGATGGCGATGTTATCATGTGCTCTCCAATATATCCGGACATTCAGCGCCGTCTTAGAGAATGGAGAGCATGGAAGCTAGATCACTCAAGGAGCAATTCGCTCACCCCGAGTATATCGAAGAAGAAGAGGATTTGCTTTTGCATTTCTCGGCATTGCCACGACGCTGGCTCTTGATGAAGAAAATTGCATGGATATTCTTTGGATCATTAAGGAAGAAGATAAAGAAAAGGAATCCTGTGCCTAACAACAAAGGCCAAGATGTGTGAATTCACAATCTCTCCATCTCACCCTTATACACATCTAGACATCTACTCGTAGAGTGATGAGGAACCCATTGCTGCAGTAGAAAAGTCGGACATGCAACAAGCAACGAGAGAATCCGGCGGTTGCATGAGCAATAATTTTTTGAAGGACCGGGAGAGTTGTCTCAATCTCTCCTGCAGATCGACTTTTTGGGAGCAAAGCAGCAGATTGCCACGCATATCGCCGCAGCTACATCCCCAATACTTTCGGAGAATGGGTCCAAGGAAACTGGCAATGAGATTGGGATTTTGGGCACCCAAGTTGAGCCAAACCCTGAAGGAGGTGTCTTACCATCCCTTCCCCAGCGGCCCGAGCCTTCAAAAGAAAAAGCCGCGAGTCGAGCAAAGTGACCCCATCATCGATCACTCGGCTAGTGTGCCACCGGGGGGAAACTCTCTCCACTACAAAGCAGGTCGGAGGATGTTGCGGATGACTCAACCCCTCAAGCAAGGACACGAAGTGGTAACGAGAAAGAACCAAAACAGTTGATATTGACGAAGCTCGAGATAGTTGAGTGTGTCCTAGATGGAACGTGAGCTACTTTGAAGGCCGATGGCATCATTTGTTACGATCGAGGCACAAGATGGAGATGCCCTGGAGTTAACACTGGGTAGTGAAAGTGCTATCCTAGCGGTTGAGACTCCTATGGATGCCATGGTCCAAGACCCCGAGATAGCTACGATTGTCGAAGGGAATATTGAAGACCTCCTTGCATTGAGACTGCTGGAGGTAGTGAAGGCCCAAGGGAGGTTGAGACTTCCCTAGGTAAAGTTCAGAGATTCGAACATTTCTCATGTTCACAAAATAACTGAGAAAGAAATAAGCGCACTTCATGACTCCCAGAAAATCCCGATATATCATTTATGGGGTCCAAGATGAAGCGAGTCCACTCCCATTGCAAATCCAAAGGACCCAAATGAGGATGTTCTCACAACCACGAGCGACCAAGTGACAAAATCGCCGACAAACATTCAATTTCGATTATGAACCAAGTCCCCACATTTCATCACCATGTGATGATGCGATGATGCAAAGAGGATCCTAATTCATTTAGAGAAATCTACTAAGAACAAAGATGTTGTTAAGACAAAATGAGCTCGATCGGCTAAGTAAATCTCTCCACCGCCCCGGTGAAATACGATCCACTATGCAGCTTCCACAATCGCTGCCCGAAGAATTGACTACGACTACACCAGCTCGCCACGGCTCCAACAAATGTGACCACTTTGCCGATGAAGCTATTGCGGCTAAGGTACGAAGAGTCAATCATCACAGCACAACCCTCACAACCAATCCCATATGTGAGTGATGATGCCTTTCCAAAGGTATTCCCTTTCACGCCGATCCTACCATTTGTAGGAAGAGACCGGCCGAACAACGAAGATTCATCGTGAGAGAAGATCCAATCATCCCTTCGACACAATTGTTCTTAGCCAAGTTCACTTTGTCAAGAGTGGCCTCGCAGCTTAATCAAGTGACACAAAATTTGAATTTCGTGAAACCTTCAAGAAGATCTCGTGAAGAGATTGAGAAGATTGAAAGACATCAGGCCTCACTCGACTCGACTAAGACTCGACAACAAGACGCTACCCTCACAAATGAGACTTGAGAGGGGTAGTGGTGCGGATCCGAGAATGGTCTCAACAATGAGTCCGCCATGCGAATCGAGAAAGTTCATTACTTTAAAGCAATGTATGGTAGAATGCTCTGCCTGGATGGTGACAATGCCGATCTGAAGCAAAGGATGCGAGGCATACATTAAGAGGTTGCATACCTCTCACAAAACAAAATGGAGCTACTGCGTGAATTTCGAGAGAAAAGAAGTTATGCACCTTGAGGAGACCATGAATGCAAAATTCAAATTTTCTCATGGCTGAAATGAAATTGGTGGTAGCCGAGTCCAAAGCCACTCGCTCGAGAATTTCGCACGTCTTACGCAGCAGAAAAAACTTCAAATAGAATTCCACGCTTAGCGACTCGACTTTATGCTCGTGGCATGTTCCTGGGGTCCCTCTTTCCTTTGATGATGCCAAAAAGGGGAAGAGAGTCCCTAAGGAGTTTAAAAGAAGAAAAGTTGAAAGAGTCTCGAAGTTAAGATGATGACAATTGAGAGGAAGAAGGGAAAAAAAATGAGGGGAACATTCGAAGGACTCGACATTAATGATCGCCGAAACCCCTCAGGTCATGTTACGGCTTCAATTATCGCCAGACTTCCAATGACTCTGCCGATCGAACACCCCGTTGTGCCAATATCGGGAAAAGGTGAATCGTAGAAGTAGGGATGGTGGAGTTCGACAAGAAGACGGATGCCCGAAGAAGTGTTGAAATAATACGGCGGCATTTTGGTGGGGAAAGATTAAGATGCCATTCCTAACAATGGATCCGAGCCGAGATCGCTTGAAGAATTCAAGATGCTCGAATCCGGGCTATTTCCAAAAGATGTCACCGGGCCAAGCCTCGGGATCTCATCTTTGGAGAAGGGTCTTAAATTTTGTGAAGAAGTTGATAAGCGGCGCAGACTACCATCGCCTATTCGGATGGTAAGCGAGACTCCGTGCAAAGACACACCCCGAGGAGGAGAGGAACAGGTTCTCGACCTCGTCCAAGACCCAAGAATATTGAATATGTAGATCCCGAAAAGAAGAGGAGACTCTACTAGGTCGGTATGATGAAGTCGCAAATTTGGAGGTGGCTAGGAAGAATGCCGAGGCTCAAAAGACAAGAAGAGGAAAACAAAAGACAAACTCAGCTATGTCTCGAGGGGAAGCGTAAGGATGATGCTTCAAAGAGAGCCTACGAAGAAGAAGAAGAAAGTTGGGGAAGAAGAAAGAAAGAAAGAAAAAAGAGCCGATGACTCACGAGCCAAGAGAAAAGAAGGAAAGAAGGAAGGAAGCGAAGAAGCGATGAAGTGTTGATGTGAACCCTTCATGTATTTTACTTATGTAAATACATTTTTGTAAGTCACCCGTATACTTAGTTAAGTGTTCTCGTAATTTTTCACTTTGTATTTATATCCTAGCATAGATGTCCGTATCTTGCTTTGATATAGAATGCTCGATACTAAATGTAAACAATCGTAAGCACAAGAATGCTATGATCAATAAAATGATCAATTCTACGCGTATATTCTTTTTGTTACCGCATTGTCTGTATGTATCTATGTTGTTTATATTTTCTTGAATGTTTTTAAGTTTTGGCAACATCAAAAAGGGGGAAATTGTTGGGGAATTTATTTCATAGATTTTGATGAATGCCATGTAAAACTTAAACTAGAAAGTTGCACCCCATTTTCTTTGTAATTTTCATTGTAATAGATAGGTGAAAAAGTCGAGTGAAGTCGGCTATGCCTGGATATACAAGAAGTCAACTAAAGACCGGAGTGAAGACTCACATTTGGGAACAAATTGAGTATGGCCAAGATAGAAGATCAAGAACTCGATCAAGATGTTTCAAGGAACAAGTGTGTGAAGAGTCTGTCAAAGTCAACTCAAGAAGCCAAGTCTCAAGTTGAATTGACAGATGAGTCTTCCAATGATTGGAGCAGACTCAAGTCACCTGGGAAAAAGGCAAGAACCAAGAGGAGTTAATCAAATGAATCCGTTGCCTGACAGACAAGTCAAGAGCATTACTTAAATAAGTAATATTTCCATGGTGCCAGTCTTAAAGTGCTCATCCTGCAGCGTGCAAAAGGAATAAACCAATGGGAAGCACTCGCACCTCGTGTCGAACCCGAAAAGTCAGAGATTCATTTAATTCGAGGAGGGTCTACATCTCAAGATTGAGGACCAAGAAAAGACAAGCCAACGGACACAAGTGATTTCAAATCAGCCTATCTCTTCAACGGGCTGATTTTTGAAAGTTCACTATAAAAGGTCGAGGAAATTCATTGAGAAAAGGTAACCCAGACACCCGAACCACGAACAAGCAAGTATTATTCGAACTATTAACCCGGAAATATTCTCAAGGACATTCAAGCAAATCCACAAGCCTCGAAACTCGAAGGAAATCGATCCAACACGAGCCGGAGGAAAGACACTTCAAACCTGTTGAAGAGGAAACTTTTGAAGAATCAAAAGGGTCTACTTTCCAAGGCGGATCGTAGGAAGGTTCAAGGTCGAACCAAGATCAAGTTATTAGAGGGCTTCGTGATCAAATCCAAGAGCTTGAGAAAGTGAGTCAAGTAGCAAGGCAAATGCCTGTGAAGAAGCTTCGAGTCAAGAGAAGCCACTGTGTAATTAAGGTTGTCTGGGCAGATCACACCACTTTGTAAACCGATCTTTTGCATAGTGGATTCCTCCAGGGAGTTGTAGAAGAGAGGATTAGAAGAATTACCCCATCTTCGAACCTCTATAAAAATTAATCTGTGTCATTTATTTTTTCAAAGACATTTACATTTCTCGCATACATTATATCCGCTTATAAACCTATTTGCTATCCAACCGCTTAATAACCAAGTGCTAAAATCAAGTGTTAAAACAAGTTTAAAACAAATCAAAGGGTGTTACGTCTTCCTCACGATAAAACCAACACAACCAAGTTAAGGTTCAGGTTAAACAGCTTAAGTTATTCTATCAACAAATGACTTATCGAGTTTGTTGAGTGGCTAACTCTATTTGAATAATCCACTTAATTGTCCCTCGAGGACTCGGATGTTTGTGTTAACTTTGTAATATTTTAAAAGGACTAAAATCGAAAAGTTGGTAAGGTTTATTCAACCCCCTTCTAAACCTTACTCACGCCCTTGGAACCCGCAATAGTCAATACCTTCTTCTTGACAATACCGTTGAGCCACTAACCCCTTGCCTTGTTTCGAACGATGTTGCCTTGGTCGTCGAGCTTGTTTCGAATACCCATTTTGTACCAATAGTTTGTGATGGAAGATAATGTACCAATTCCCAAACATCATTCCTTCCGTATTGGTTCAACTCTTCTTGCATTTCAAGTAACCAATCTTCATCTTCAATAGTTTCCTTTGCATTTTTGGCTCTTTGTGAGAAATAAGAACTTTCCCTAAATTTTCTTCTAGTCATAACTTTTTCTAGAGGATGCCCAATTATGAGATCTTTTGGATGATCTCCTTTGATTTTAATGCAACCGGAAGATCCGAGTTATCACCTTGATCTTCTTGTGGAACATTGGAAGTTGAAGGTTGGCATTTGATGTGGAAGGTTGATCACTTTGAGCATCATTTTGAACAATTGGTTCAGATTTCATCTTCTTCATCACTTTCATCATTGGGTATCCTTTCAACACCCGAGGCTTCATTAAATTCGACGTGAATGGACTCCTCGACCACCATGCTCGTTTTGTTATAAACCCGATATGCCTTACTCTTAGTCGAATACCCCATGAAAATTCCTTCATCGACTTTAGGATCAAGTTTGTCTAATTGATCCTTGGTATTCAAAATAAAACACTTGCAACCGGATATTTTGAAATAACTAATATTTGAAGTTCTTCCTTTCCAAAGTTCATAAGGAGTTTTATTTAACTTAGGGCAAAGATATACCCGGTTTATGACATAGCAAACGGTGTTGACGGCTTCGGCCCAAAAATATTTTGGAAGTGAGAATTCATTGAGCATGGACTCGCACATTTCTCAAAGAGTTCGGTTTCTCCTTTCGGCAACACCATTTTGTTGTGGAGTTCTAGAGCAAAACATTATGTGCATACCCATTGGTTTCACATAATATTCTAAAATCACCATCAAATTCTCCTCCTCCGACACTCCTTATAGATTTAATCGTATCTTCTTTTTCATTCTCTATAAGTCTACACAACTTAGCAAACTCATTAGAGGCATCACTTTAATCGCAAGAAAAATAGTCCAAATGTATCTAGAAAATCATCAACTATAACAAATGTGTAACATTTTCCACTTAGACTCTCGGTGCCAATATCCACATACAAATCAATCAAGTAATTGTAGAGGCTTGGTTCTGCAAATTTTATTTTTGGGCTTGAAACTACTTTTAACTAATTTGTTCTTTTGACAAGTGTCACATAAGCCAAGGTTTTCAAAATTTAATTTGGGTAGTCCTTTGACATATTGGTTTTGTAAATCTCTTGCAAATTTTTGTATCCAACATGTCCAAGTCGCCTATGCCATAAACTCATTAAATCATTATTGGCGACAAAACAATAAACATTTTGACTAACCAAATCACTTGTGCAAATTTAGTAAAGATTGCCTTTTTTACTTTCTTCACAAATAGTTTTATTATTTTTGAGAATAAGGCATTTTTCTTTATTAAAAACAAGTGTTCTAAAATTGCTAGGCGCTAGCCGGCGATAAATGGGGCCTAGCGCCTAGGTGGAGCCTGGATGGGGTTAGGTGGGACCCGAGGCGTTAAGCGAGATCTTATTGGAAAATAACGTGACGGGCAAGGGGCCTAGCGCCTAGATGGAGCCTGGACGGGGTTAGGTGGGACTGAGCGGCGTTAGGCGTTAGGCGAGATCTTATTGGAAAATAACGTAGACGGACGAGGGGCCTAGCGCCCGAAAGGGACTAATCTGAGCTAGGCGGGGTCTTTTAGAACAGTGAATAAAAATAACATCATAATTAGAATCACAAAGTTGGCTAACACTTATCAAATTAAACTTAAGCCCTTCAACTAATAAAATATTACTAAGAGAGAAAAAAGACTTACAAATTTCTCCATTTCGAGAATTCTTCCTTTGCCGTTCCCGAACATAATCATACCTTTTTCTTGGAGCTTGATGTCGGTAAAACATCCTCTTCTTCTTCTGGTCATATGGCGTGAACACCCACTCGTCCACGACTTATTTTGAATCTTTCGAAATTGTTATAGCCCCTAGCACCCACAGATAAATTATTTGTGGTACCCTATAATTTTGGGGTTCATGGGGTTGGTTTGAAACCTTTGGGTCTCCAAAAATGACTAAAGCTATTTTTTAATTTACAATCATTTGCATAGTATCCATTTTTACCACAACTAAAGCAAGTAATAATGTTAGGAATACTAGCACGTATCAAAGTCGAGCTTGGTCATTTTCCTTAGAAACATTTTGGAAAAGTTTGTAACCAAGTCCTAATTTTGAATGCTCACTTCTTTTGTGCACCAAGAATTTTTGTAACTTTATCATTACTTAAATTAAAACGTTGCACACCATTTTTCAAATCTTCAATTTCCTTTGTGAGCATTTGTTTTTCTAATCAATCAATAATATGGACTTTAACAAGAGTGAGTAATAGCATGAGCATGATCAAGAGATTCATAAGAGGTAAATAGTTTATCATTTTCTAATTTAAGCTCTTTATACTCATATTTCAAAAGTTTGTACTTGAAAATCATATCTCTAAATTCATTTTTCAACTCATCATAATCACATTGTAATACATCAATTAAAGAAGAAGATGAAGAGTTGGAGCGTACCTCGTTGTTTTCTTCATCTATGGCCATGAGACCATGTTAACGCTTCTTCTTTTTCATCGGATGTGGTAAGGAGCTCATCCCATGTTTTTGCTTCCGCATTTAGAGCTTTCTTCTTGGGAAAAGTCTTTTTCTTCTTTTGCCCCTCCTCCGCTAAATTCGGGCAATCAACTATGTAGTGCCCGGTTTTTCCCGCATTTGAAACACGAGTTGTCTCTAGATTTTCTTGCCTTATTTTATTTACAAATTTTGCAAATATCCGAACAAGGGCGGCTACTGTCTCTTCGTTATCTTCATCGCTAGTATAATATGTATTATTAGAAGAAGATGTTAAGCCTTTTGAAATAGATTGCATACCCGATTAAGAGGTGGGTGGTTTGAAATTTTTCTCTTCTTGAGATATACTTCGTAGACGAGAAGAATTCCAATAAGCTCATCAAACTTGAGAGTTTCAGATTTGAGCTTCCGTAATCACTTTACCTTTTTCGGGCAAGAACCGGGAAGAGCATTCAAGACCTTTATTACCTTGTCTTCTTCGGAGATGACTTTTCCAAGTGCCACGAGAGGATTGGCTATGTTGTCAAGCCTTTCCACCATTTTTTAAATATTTTCACCCTCAAGCATAATGAAGTTTTCAAAATCTTTAACAAGCATGATTTTTCTTCTTGTTTTACTTTCTTTGTGCCCTCATAGATGGTTTACAATTTTTCCCATACTTCATGTGCGGGCCTTATTCCTCTAATACGATTATACTCGATAGTGGTAAGCGAACAAAGGCAAAACATTTAAGGCCTTGCCATTTAGAGAAAATGACTTCTTGTCATTATCGTCAAATTCCTCGAGCTCTTGAGGTTGTGGTTCCATCCTCCAATAATCCTAGAGATTAGGATATTAGTAAGTATTAGAATATTTAACGGATTATTTTCCAATCCCATAAAATATGCTATTAGTCACATTTAGAAATAATTGATTGAATGTTTATTAATGTCGAATATCAATATTCAATCCCGACCAATTTAATTGCATTCCTATGATTTCTTTATCCAAAATAAATAAACCATTGATTTCCCACTTTTACATGAAAATAAAGAAAAAAATTAGATAAAATATTAATTAGTAAAGAAACGAATAAAAATTCTTAAAATGTAGTTTTTTTTTCTTAGTTTATGGTTGGGCTGATCCACCAATCTCCAAAGACAAGGAGGGTTGGATTGGGTTGGATTGGGGTTTTCTTGGCACCCCACAATGGCGGGTCGGTCCGTCCCACCCTGTTAAAGGCGGGTTGTGAGTGGATTGTCCTGTTGGCCCGTTCGACATGTCTATAAGTTGGTTGTGATTCTTAGTTGGATGGGTGACTATTTGCACTTCTAATCGAGGTTTGTATGGTTCACAACACTTCTTTCTCGATCTGCACTACCGTAAACCGATGAAGAACTATGAATAAGGCCCGATGAAGAACTCGTGAATAAGGCATATCTCCCCTTTAAAAACTTTGGTGCCCCAATGACCCAAACTCATTGGTCCAACTTTGGTTATATAAATAGAGCAATTACGCTATCTATCCTATGTGGATGTATCTTTTCTTCTTCCCCACTTTTTTAATTTTCCATATCAATTTCTACTTTTAAATAACTAACTTTGTAGCATTAATTTCTCATTCAACCTAGGGTTGGTTTTGAGAAATTTAAAATGCCAATCTCATTTACTCACTTAGTAGAATTTTAACGTATAATTTAATTTCATTTTCTACCAATGGAATCCGCTTAAGTATTTTGTCAAAATTGGGTCAACACTCAATTTATCCAAACCAAAATTCAAACAATCCTCCACATGAATGAAATTAGTGAATGCGTGTATGCAAATTTGCTTGGAAGTTTCACCAACTATTATGTATCTGAATAGGTAGCTTGTGGCTTGAACATTCCTTAGTAAAATACTATCGGATTTACTACCGCTTAGTGACGCGATGTCTTGAGCTACTCAAATTTTTGTATGATCCGATACAACAATATTTACACAATAACAATTCTAACACTTGTTCTCCGCTATGCCCATTTCGCCCTGGACTATATCTCGATTCATAAGTGTTTCTTTGAAACGCCATTATTTCTCATTTATATAGTGATCTCCTATTGAAGAGTATCTCGCCATACTCCACCTTTCGGTATAGGAATCATTAAAAATCTAAACTTAACCTTACCACATTCAAATGAGTCTCAATTCCGCTTGGAAGTTGCAAGAATGAGCTAACACATTTTCCAAGTGTACATCCAACATTCATAACTTAGTTGTCTCATTGAACCAAGGTCTTGGGATCCCCAATCCACAAGGTTGGGTTACTACTATGAACATTTTTTATTTGTTGATTTAAAACCCATTCCCTTAACATTTATACTATTGATCTCGATTTATTCCTTTTGTTAGCGGATCTGCTATGTTTTCCTTTGACTTCACGCAATCAACCAAGATAACCCCTTCGAAATCAACCGTCCAATGGTATTATGTCTTCGACAAACATGTCTAGACTTACCTCTTTCTTTGCAAGAAAATACAAGAAAAGACAAAGTTAGATACAACATTCTTGATTTTAATGATTGTATCATCATTTATATCATAAATGCCGAATCTATTCTTTGGATTCTTCTATTTCACCCACAACACCCCCGCACTTCAGGGTATTATCATTCACGTGGTTTGCTAGAAAGTAAAGCTTCTCCTTTCAATTTCTAGTATCCTTGTTCAACTTAGGATTATCCATAACTTTTATTGCTCGCAACCACTTTTCTTCTATTTTGATAGAACTTTGTCCCAATAATCCGGATATAACCTCGTTCTAACAGATTCCGGACCTTAATTCCAACAACTCCATTAAAACATTTTTACAGGTGTGTAATATTTGGTGTTATCGCATCTCTAGTAACACTTCGAGCTTAACTTGTTACTAAAGTTCGCCTCTTCTTTATTCAATACTTTGGGCAACACTCCATGCAACCGCGTTTTGGCCTTACAACACTTTTAACAATACTTTTGTCTTATTTTAAAAAATGCAGAGAAGCTCCCCTTGTGTTTCATAAAGTATGATCACATCCCCGCAATTGCTAATTCCCAATCGAATCGAATTGTGGTTGTCTTCCTCAATCAAAGTCGAACTATTAAATCCTCAAGCCCCATTAGTCTGCGCTTATGGTTGAGGTAGTTCTTAAAAACCTCCGCAATGGCGGCAATTAATCGATTATCGCACCACTTGGAAAGACTCCCTCTACACAACTAAAATGTGAAGTATGTTAGGGATAGTGCCCTTGAAGCAATTGTGAGTTATTTTTTGATTATTAATAAATGCGACATTTATTTTCGAACTCTTTTGCATATTGTATGTATTTTCTTGAACGTCATGGAAATCCCTAGTTTGTTTATTGTAACCATGATCTTAGTATATAAGAGTTATATACAAGACGATTAAGATTATGGATAATAAACTAAAATTAAGTCCGTGATGAAATTAATTAAAGTATGGGATCTTTAATTAAAACAACATTAATGCGGCCCGAACACTTTGAATGTGACTGTCTTATCCTGGATTTGTCGATGTGGAGACATCTTAGTGGGGGCATTTATATATGATTTGATCATATAGGACTTGGACCGATTTAATTTGAATTGTCCATACAAATTTAGTTGTAGAAATGGAAAATCAAATTAAATCACTAGATGATCATATATGAATAAATTTTAATCCTGAGTGATTATAGACTCTGTTTATTTCGGTCGATTCTTAATTTGCTCGTTCAAGTATGTCCTACGACATTCCCAACACCTACATTTTAGATTCACCTTTGAATTAAATAGCTAGGAATATAAATTCACGAGATATGGAATCCATCTCTTCTTGCGAGAAGTAGAAAGACGATTCTCTCATTTGTTAACCCCAGAACTGAATGGTTTGAGATCTCTAATTTATAATCCGATTATAAATTAACCATTCACTAGTGAATTAATGGTAAATGAGGATAAGAGGTAATTGAAGAGGTTTAACGGATACTACCTAACTTCAATTATGAATTGCCTATGGAGGATTAATCTATATGTAATGATTATATCAAATGATTACTCAATTAAGTAGAGTAAGATATTCTATGATTATAAGAGTGCAATTCAATTCATAGTGGAGTAATATCGAATTAATAAGTCGAATAAATTAATTAAAGAGTTAATTATTTATTCGATTTATTGGAGCTTATAATTATAGGTCCATGGTCCCCTGTTCGCCTTCCTAGAGTAAACGGGTTAGAAACAATATTTTATGTTCCTAAGGGTTTATGGAAAAGAATTTTCCAAAATATTTGGCTAATATATTAATATTGGTTAATTAGGGATTATCGATATTCTACGGTTTGATTTGTATTTGGAATTAAATAAATATAAGATATTTATTGTGAAGCCCCGATTTTTCCAAAAGCTATTAGTTGAACCTTATTGTTGTTTAAGCTTTTGATCGACTATTTTACCGCGTCATTTTGACGGGTAATTATTAATAATATATTTGTATTTTATTTCATTTTATTTAATTACTTGTGATCATGATCATCATTAATTCTATTCTCATTTATGATCACTTGATTGATCATTAGTACTATTTTTGTATTTATTAGTCACTTTAGAAATTTAAGAGACTATTTATTTTAGAGACTTTTACCTTATAGAATTAAGATGTTGATTTAGATTAAGTGATCATGAGACTTACAAGTGATCAAGGAAATCACTAATTAATTTGGAGATTGATATATTTCATCTATTATCATCAAATTTGGGACAAAAAAAAAATATATGGAATTACCATTTTACCCTCATAGTGGACGGCCATGGTGGATATTTTGGGATAAAATATCATCCAACTCTTGTACACATACACCATATATTAGTCATCTTGTGTATAATTATATCATTAATTCAAACATTATACACATCATCTTATACACCAATTCTTTATTACTATTTTCCCCAACTTATTCCCACTTAACCAACATTCTTCTTATTCCTCTCAAATTCAAATTGACCCACACTTTGACTTGCATTTTTGTCTCCATGCAAGAGACAAATTACAAGACACAATTTGATCAAAATTTCCTCTCCCTCTCTCTCATACTACACGGCCATTATGGCATTTTTACACCAAATTTTCATTTCATTTCTCATCAACACATTCTAATACTCAAAGCCTTCTCCTCCTTCTCTAAAAAACTCCCAACATCTCTCTAAAAACTCCCCACATTCTAACTTAAATTGGATTTGGTTTTGGAGGTATATTTAGAAGACTTTGAAGGTTAGAGCTTGACAACATTTTGAAGAAGGACCTCAAGCTTGAAGAAGAATATAGTAGAGAAAATTTGACTACAAGGTAAGAATTGTGTACTAGACCCTCCTTTCCTACTCTTCCTATTTTTTTCAAATTTTAACACCCCTTTTCCATTTTTGAGAAATAGGGGCTGACCTTAGGAGATTTTTGGAGTTGAGCCAAAATTCCAATTTTGAGCTTCAACTAGTCTCCAAACATCTACTACACAAGGTAAAGTGTAGTCCTTTTCATTTCCTTAATTCCTTCTTTTCTCCTTAATTTTTCTCTCATTTTTCTAACTCCAAATTTTGATATTTTCTTGACTTAGGGGCTGACCTAAGAAGCCTCATTCAAAATTGTGAAATTATCCTTTTATTTCACAATTTCCAAAATTAAGGTGGGTGGAAAATTATTTTTCCAACTTTTAGGTGTTTTATTTAAATACATGTAGAAAATTTAATCATGAGCCTTGAGATATATATAATCTATGTATTGCATGTCAATTTTATATATCAAGTCATGAAAATTCTCAAGAGTTGCTCAAATTTGCTATTTATTGAATTTTAGGTGCATGCATGTACACTTTAATGCTTTAATTGATGAATTATTGTATGTATTGGACATGCATGTGTATGATCTTTAAAATCTATGTTTTTGGATGCCTTATAACCTGGAAAAGTCGAGCATAATTGATTAAATTTCAATTTTGGACTTAGAAATGTAAAAATAGAAAGTTGGTGGACTAAATTGCAAGAAAATAAAAGTTAAAGGACCCCTCTGCAAATTTCGAATTTTGGGACTGTACTCAGGTTCAAAAATGACTTTTGGAAATTTTAATAAAGTTTTAAGAGTTTTAAGTTAAATAAAATCAACCTTTAAAAGCCCAAGGACTAGTTTGTAAAATTTTGAAAGTTTAAGGGCTACTTTGCAATTTTTAAAACTGTACCAGACTTAAACTTTATAAATTGAAATTTTACTTTTAAGCTACTGGGAATCACATATTTTTAAAAGTATTTTTAAAAATCCAAGTGGTTAGGGCTTGGAAAACAATTTTACTAAAATTGAGGGACTAATGTGAAAAATATTAAACTTGAGGACCCAAATGAAATTTCCAGGACTTATGCAACCCATGCATCTGGGAATACTAACTTAACTATAACGTAATTATATTTTGGACCCAAGGTTCAAATTTCATAATAATTGGACCCCTAAAAGCCTTAAAGGCAATTATTTTAAAATGGGACAAAAATAATATTTTCAAAAGTTGAAGGACCTACACATATTGTTTTTAAAAACTGCTTTTGTCCCAATATCCTACTAACCTTAGTGACATTTTCCAACTGGAACCACATTAAAATCCCTTCCGGTTTGTGAGTTCCGAATTTTAAAACTTAAAGTCCGAATTGACAATGTTTACAAATTTGGGGCCAATGTGAGATTTTTACAAAAACTCAACCTCAAAACTTTAAAAACCTGAATCTCTGGACAATTTGGAGAATTTAGGAACTGACCTCATAATTTTTCAAGGTCGGGATATTTAATTATTCAATTTTAAACCCAAAAGTGTTAGTTTTTACAAAACGGGGCTAAATTACAATTTTCCTTTTATAAAGGACCTCACTCAAATTATTTTTCTCTTTTACTAAAATAGCCCTGGACTCTCTGAATTTGAGATTTAATTAAAGTATTTTACTTTTCTCAAAACCCTTGACTTATCGGATCAATTTGACTGATTAATACCCGATCGCGGAGCGACTTCCTCGCCTTGCGATTTTGAATTTATAACGGGACTTATGTCCCACCCAATTTTTTTAAGATATCGAAGATTGCTTATCCTTCCGATGATCATCTTCACCGACACTCCACCAACGCCATAATTACCACTCGCGCTTTTCAAAACTTTTCCTAAACTGCTTCCCTGAATCAATAATACTTTCATTGCCTGGTTGATATGCATAATTGTTATTACCTTCTGCCTAAGTCAACTTGGTGTGTCGAGCTCACGGTGGAATGGATACGTCGGGATGGAACCGGGCAGCTCGGCGCTATTCCACTCTTCCCCCATCGTCCTAATCCCGGCGAGGGACGGAGTTTGTCCAAGGGAAGCGGGTCGTGAATCGAGGTATAATCATGATTATGACAGATCCGAGCCTCGCCCGGCTCCACTTTGAATTTTGTCTTTGCCTACGGAGCGATAAGGTGCGGTCTTGGACCATCTTGACCGGGAGTTACAAGGAAGAACGAAGGAATCGCTGCCCGATCCACACGATTCGGAGTTATCGTCCCGTTTTGGTTGACGTTACATTTCCGCACGCAACCGCTACCTGCTTTGCATTGGTTGGCGCTACAAGTCCGTGACGCAACCATTATTTGCCTTGCATAGGATTGGCTTTACACTTCCGCATTTAATCCTACCTATCTTGACCGTATCACATAGTGCACTGTGTGACCATGAACTCGCTTTTCTTAAATCGTATAAGTATATTATTTAAATATTTTATCACGACGCTTGAATCGTGTGTAAAACCATGCATCATACTCACGCGTTTTTCGATAATCGTTTTCTCACATTAACTTATTGCGCCACACTCGCACACGATCACCCCATCCACCGAGATTTTTGTCTCATCCCCACCTGTTTTCTAACCATTAGATGAGGATTTATTTGGGGATCTTGAACCGCTCTGGATTGAGACCTTGTACTACGCTTGTTGGATTTCTTCGCTTCTTGTTGTTGATTGGACTCTTTTCTTATTATGTTGTTGTTGGACTTTTGTATCCTAATCAATTCGGGTTTGTAATTGAGGCGTATGACCCTTGACTTTAAGTTACTACCTTGTTGAATTTCGGGTTGTTATTTGGATGTTGGAATGTAGACTTTAAGTGATAACTTGTATCTGTTATTTATTTCATTGCTATTTAGACTCCTTCTTATTGGGTTCTCATTGGTATTGTCCGGAATGTTAGTCCATTTGTATTTAAGTTGTGAATCGTTCGTCGCGTCCCGTTTGGGCGTGACATAAGAAGAGTGGTATCGAGCTCGGCTAGTAAGATGGAAACTTACACCGAGCTGACCCCAGGATAGGACCCTCGGTCCGTGTTTTGGGTAGTACCGCGACTTGACTAATTAAGTGTGAAATCGATTTCAAATTAGCATAGAACCGTCTTATTGATATTTGAACTAAGTTAGAATGCATACTTTGATATTCATAATCATACTTGTCTTGACTTAGTTGATTTTGATGATTTCCTTACTCGTCCTTCCTTATTCTTCTTATCTTTCCTCTACCTTTGTCGATCTGCCTTAGTTTGTTTTATCGGGATGGAGCCGACGTCGCCTCGTGGTGGGGATGTATTCCATGCCCGTCTTTGGCCGGGAATATTACCGGCGATGATTCATTGGCACCGAAAGCGAACGCATACGACCACAGAACTAGCTAAGAGCGCCAACGCAACAGACTGACTCGGCGCTTGGCGATAAGCCAAGATGAGAAGAACGAATCGACCATCACTTTGTCATCAAGGACCGCGATAACACCATAAGAGCGGGGAGGACCAAATACTGAGTATCCAGGAGCGCTGGATAACATGAGGGAGAAGATGAAGAGGACGGCGACGGTCGCCGAAATGGGAGATTGATGCCCGTCTATCCCGTAGTATCTTTGCCGATCGCTTGGAGGAGACCCTCATCAAGCGAGATGACGATCATGAGACCTTACACAGGCCCTAACTCGGAGGGGCGCCGCACTAGAGGTCTGCTTTAGCGACTAATGCTCGCCATTGCCACGCCCGAGGCGGAACTCCGTACGATGCCGAGGAGGATCCCAAGAGGATCCCGAGGAGGATCGAGGAGGATCCCGAGGAGGATCAATCGACATTGGAGAGCCGGAGGCTCTCCACTCGATGAAGCTTCGGGGCTTTGAGCGGTGGTTGGACTTTGTGGATTGGCCCGAGGTTGAGGCGCCGCCCAACCCCGACCTGAGCCGATCATAGACATAGGCTGCGGCGATGATGATGGCGATCTCACCGATTAGCTAGCAGATTGTCGCTTGTACTTTTGTTGTTGTAGGCTGTGTAGTCCATGTTGTACCTTACATTATTGTACTAGATCCTGATGTATTTTGATTCCATGTATCCGACTTAGTATTCTCACGATGTACTTTGGGTGTATTCAATCTTATATTAATGGATATACCTTTTGCTATTTATTCATGTCTTGTGTCGATGTTACTTTCCCTACGATATCTTTTGCTTTACGCGAATAATTATTGTATTCATTTACTCGCATTGCAACTAACGTTCCAAGATACGAGAATGGCGAACATCGAGGGCGTGGGAGACCTCGTCGCGTTCCATGAGGAGACGACGATGTACCCGGGGATCGGTACCCTCTCCCGGAATTACCACCACCTCCTCCACCGTAGGAGACAATCTGACTGCGCAAGCATTGCAGCAAATCTTTGGTGTTTATGAGGCAACGAGCGAGCCTCAACCCCGTGCTCCCGAACCCGCCCGAGAGGCGAACGATCGCACATTGGAGCGATTCTGCGATTCGACCCACCAACCTTCTTGGGAGAGCGGACGATGTGAAAGCGGAAGAATAGATAGAGAAGCTAGAAAATATCTTCAATGCTCTTCAATACTCCGACGAGCGAGAGTCACACTCGCCGTATTTAAATCTAGAATCGGTTTGCCGCCGAGACCGGTGGAGGGCGATTGAAAGGAGATGGGAACAGGGCCAGAGTAATCGAAACATGGGGAAAATTTTTGGTGAGTTCAATGAACAGATATTCCCAGTCGTGAAGGAAGCACGCCGGGATGAATTCCATAGATTAAGGCAAGGGGAACCCGACGTGGCTCAATACGAGTCTGACTTTCACCGATTGTCCAAGTATGCTCGGGACAATCGATCAAGAGGATAAGCTTTACAAGTTCACTCGAGGATTGAAACTGGAACTTGAAAGCTTGATTCTTGATCGTTGAACGCAACCTACTCGGCCATGCAGAAAGGCGGCTCTCCGCATTAGTCGGGATCAACCGTATTGGACAGATTCAAGCAGAGTAGGCCATCGAACAGTTTTAAGAGGCCAGTGTGGGACAACCATCTAAACCGCCGCTAAGTTTCGAAGGGACCGGTTAACGGGACGCAGACAAAGAAAAAGACCAAGATAAGGAAAGCCGGATCAAGAATGTGCGCATTGCGAAAAACCGACATACTGCCGACAACTGTTGGCGTAAACAAGGAAGGTGTTTGCGTTGTGGTAATGTCAGCACCAGTACAAGATTGCCCGAGTACAATGACCGATCTAAACAAACGCAACCCACGTTTCGGAAACGGCCCGGGGTAATCGGGCGAGGATGCCCGCCGAGCATTTGCACTAGCCGGATAGGAGGCTCCGGAGGCAACAGACGTGGTGGAAGGTGCGCTTCTAGTATCTAACCACTATGCTAAAATATTGTTCGACCCTGGATCAACGCATTCATTTGTTGCACCTCATTTTGTACACAAACTACATGCATGCATGGAACATATGCCTATATGCTTAGAAGTGTCAACTCCTATGGGTGCGAGTCGGATAACGAGATATTATCTATAATGCATGCGGTTAAGATTCTTTGAGATAAACTTTCCCCGCCGATTTGATCTTGTTACCTATATCCGAATACGACGTAATATTGGGAATGAATCTGTTATCTCGCACACCATGCACAAATGGACTGCCATAACAAGTCCATTAAGCTATGCGAACCGGAAAACCCGAAGTGGAGATTTCGGGAAGGGCACGAGTTAAGATTGCCCCAATCATTTCAAAGAATAAAAGCGAGAAGGGCGATCACTAGAGGGGCTCGGGGGTACTTGGCGTTTGTGATTAACAAACCCAAGGTTGAGATACAAATCAACCAAGTACCTATAGTATCGGCATATCTTGATGTATTTCCACAAGAACTCACCACTATCCCTCCGGATAGGGAAGTCGAAGTTTCACCATCGAGTGTTGCCGGGACTGCCCCGATTGCCGAACACCGTATAGAATGGCTCCTCTTGAGTTACAAGAGCTGAAAAACGCAATTACGAAAAAACGATGGATGTGGGATTTATCCGACCGAGCACGCGTCTCCGTGGGGTGCACTGTGTTGTTCGTCAAAAGAAGGATGGCACATTAAGACTATGTATAGATTATCGTGGACTTAATAGTGTGACCATCAAAAACAAATATCCCCTCCCGAGGATAGGCGAACTATTTGATCAACTTCAAGGAGCAACGTGTACTCAAGTTTGATTTACAACAAGGATATTACCAACCTGAAAATCCGCGAAGGAGACATTTCCAAAATCGCATTTCAAACCCGATATGGACACTACGAGTTTGTAGTAATGCCTTTGGTCCGAATGCACCACCAGCATTTATGGACCTCGATGCATCGAGTCTTCCAACCTTATTTGGATCAATTCGTAGTGATATTCATTGATGACATACTAGTATACTCTAAGTCTAGAGAAGAGCACGAACGTCATCTGAAAATCGTTTTAGAGACACTACGAGCATAAGTTGTATGCCAAATTCAGCAAGTACGAATTTTGGCTTAGTGAAGTCGCATTCTTAGGACATATAGTATCCCAGACGGGATTGCATAGATCCTTCAAGGTACGGATAGTGGTTGAATGGAAACAACCCGAGTCAGAACGGAATCGAAGTTTCTAGGACTAGCCGGATATTATCGAAGATTTATCCAGGACTTCTCCAAGATAGTCGGACCACTCACTCGACTAACCCGAAAGCAAGTCAAGTTTGAGTGGAACGACAAATGCGAGACGAGTTTCCAAGAGTCAAGAAACGACTTACTACGGCTCCGATCTTAGCCCTTCCAAAGGGAACAAAAACTTTGTCGTCTGATGATGCATCAAAAGAAGGACTAGGAGCGTGCTCATGCGGGAAGGAAGGTTATCGCTTATGCATCACGAAAGCTCAAGCCGTATGAGGCCAATTATCCAACGCATGACTTGGAATTGGCGGCGATAGTTTTCGCGTTGAAGAAATGGAGACACTATCTCTACGGGGCAACATTCACGGTTTTCACGGATCATAAGAGCTTGAAGTATCTATTCTCCTAGAAAGATCTCAATGAGACAACGGAGATGGATGGAGTTGATTGAGGACTATCACTTTGATATTCAATACCATCCCGGAAAAGCTAACGTCGTAGCGGATGCTCTAAGCGAAAAGCGAGCTTAGCCGGACTTATGATTCGAGAGTGGGAATCATTAAAAGAGTGAGCAATTGGAATCGACGAGAACCAAGATTTCGATTTCATGTGCTAACATTTCTGTTAAAAACCCGAACTATTTGAATGAGATCAAAGAAGCACAAGAGAAAGATACACATCTTCAAAACCTGAAGGAGAAGATACTTAAAGGAGAAAGATCGTAATTCTCGGTACCAAGATGGAGTTATCGGGTTCCTAATCGAGTGTGTGTCTTAGAATGACGAGCGATTAGGAATAGAATCTAGCAGAGGCACACCGCTCGAGATACACTATACATCCTGGAGGAAACAAGATGTATAAGGATTTGAAACGGAGTTATTGGTGGGTAAACATGAAGAACCAGGTAGTAGAGTTCGTTGGGAGATGTTTGACTTGTCAACGAGTAAAAGCGAGAACACCAACGACCATCCGGTTTACTACAACCGTTGAGAATTCCAGTGGAAATGGGAACATATAACGATGGACTTTGTGACGGATCTACCAAGGACCAGGAGGAGGCCATGATGCTATCTGGGTAGTTGTAGACCGACTCACGAAATCGCACACTTTTTACCCATCAAGAAAACGATAGCTTGCGAAAACTTGCACGACTTATATCCGAGAAATCATTCGACCGCATGGAGTACCAAATCGATATAGTATCCGACAGAGACGCGAGGTTTGTCTCCAGTTTTGGAAGTGCTTACACGAGGAATTAGGTACCTCACTAAGTTTCAAAGACAAAGAAAGACATCCACAAACCGATGGACAACCCGTCCGAGCGAACAATTCAAACCCTTGAAGATATGTTGCGAGCCCGCACTGCTGATTTTCAAGGAAGTTGGGATTCGCACTTACCATTAGCCGAATTCGCCTACAATAATAGTTATCGGCCACGATTGGGATGGCACCCTACGAGGCATTGTATGGGCGAAAATGTAGATCCCCACTACACTGGGAGATTGATGACCAATGGACTCCGAAAGAGAAAGAAACGAAAGTCGCCGATTCCAAAGGTCGACTTAGTTCGAGGAGGCCATGGAGAAGGTCAAGCTGATCAAGGAGCGGATTCGCACGGCTCGAGCCGCCAAAAGAGTTACGCGGACAAGAGAAGAAAGGATTTGGAATTAGAAGTCGGTGATGAAGCATTTCTCGGACTCTCACCACGGAAAGGATTGATCGGTCAGAAGAAAGGAGGCAAGTTGAGTCCGAGATATATTGGACCTTACAAGATTTTACGAGAGGATTGGGAAGTTAGCCTACTGCACTCGAGTTACCAACACCATATGCGGGAATGCACGATGTATTCCACGTTTGAGAAGAAGAAGTATCAACCGGATCCCAAGCATATCATCACTCGAGATACCCCTCCTCTAATGGAAAATTTATCCTACACCGAGAGGCCAATCAGGATCATCGATCGGCCAGAGACTGATAGATTGCGTAAAGAGAAATTCCGATGGTTAAAGTGGTGTGGCGGAGAACCACAACCGAGACGAAGACGCAACGTGGGAAATGGAAGATGACATAAGGAATCAATATCGAACTATTTCAAGAGAATTTTGGGGACCAAATTCTTTTAAGGAAGAGGAGGATGTGAAGCCCGATTTTTCCAAAAGCTATTAGTTGAACCTTATTGTTGTTTAAGCTTTTGATCGACTATTTTACCGCGTCATTTTGACGGGTAATTATTAATAATATATACATTTGTATTTTATTTCATTTTATTTAATTACTTGTGATCATGATCATCATTAATTCTATTCTCATTTATGATCACTTGATTGATCATTAGTACTATTTTTGTATTTATTAGTCACTTTAGAAATTTAAGAGACTATTTATTTTAGAGACTTTTACCTTATAGAATTAAGATGTTGATTTAGATTAAGTGATCATGAGACTTACAAGTGATCAAGGAAATCACTAATTAATTTGGAGATTGATATATTTCATCTATTATCATCAAATTTGGGACAAAAAAAAAAATATATGGAATTACCATTTTACCCTCATAGTGATGGCCATGGTGGATATTTTGGGATAAAATATCATCCAACTCTTATACACATATACCATATATTAGTCATCTTGTGTATAATTATATCATTAATTCAAACATTATACACATCATCTTATACACCAATTCTTTATTACTATTTTCCCCAACTTATTCCCACTTAACCAACATTCTTCTTATTCCTCTCAAATTCAAATTGACCCACACTTTGACTTGCATTTTTGTCTCCATGCAAGAGACAAATTACAAGACACAATTTGATCAAAATTTCCTCTCCCTCTCTCTCATACTACACGACCATTATGGCATTTTTACACCAAATTTTCATTTCATTTCTCATCAACACATTCTAATACTCAAAGCCTTCTCCTCCTTCTCTCTAAAAACTCCCAACATCTCTCTACTCTTCTTCTTACTTTCTTCTTCCATACTTAGAAAAAATTCAACATTTTCCTCCTCATACACCATAAAAATCGAACCACTATACTACAAGGTAAGAAATTTTAGTTTCAATCCATTTTGGATATCACCTTGTTCATCTCTTCCACCTTCTTAACTTAAGTTGGATTTGGTTTTGGAGGTACATTTAGAAGACTTTGAAGGTTAGAGCTTGACAACATTTTGAAGAAGGACCTCAAGCTTGAAGAAGAATATAGTAGAGAAAATTTGACTACAAGGTAAATTGTGTACTAGACCCCTCCTTTCCTACTCTTCCTATTTTTTTCAAATTTTAACACCCCTTTTCCATTTTTGAGAAATAGGGGCTGACCTTAGGAGATTTTTGGAGTTGAGCCAAAATTCCAATTTTTGAGCTTAATTCAACTAGTCTCCAAACATCTACTACACAAGGTAAAGTGTAGTCCTTTTCATTTCCTTAATTCCTTCTTTTTTCTCCTTAATTTTTCTCTCATTTTTCTAACTCCAAATTTTGATATTTTCTTGACTTAGGGGCTGACCTAAGAAGCCTCATTCAAAATTGTGAAATTATCCTTTTATTTCACAATTTCCAAAATTAAGGTGGGAGGAAAATTATTTTTCCAACTTTTAGGTGTTTTATTAAAATACATGTAGAAAATTTGATCATGAGCCTTGATATATATATAATCTATGTATTGCATGTCAATTGTATATATCAAGTCATGAAAATTCTCAAGAGTTGCTCAAATTTGCTATTTATTGAATTTTAGGTGCATGCATGTACACTTTAATGCTTTAATTGATGAATTATTGTATGTATTGGACATGCATGTGTATGATCTTTAAAATCTATGTTGTGGATGCCTTATAACCTGGAAAAGTCGAGCATAATTGATTAAATTTCAATTTTGGACTTAAAAATGCAAAAATGGAAAGTTGGTGGACTAAATTGCAAGAAAATAAAAGTTAAAGGACCCCTCTGCAAATTTCGAATTTTGGGACTGTACTCAGGTTCAAAAATGACTTTTGGAAATTTTAATAAAGTTTTAAGAGTTTTAAGTTAAATAAAATCAACCTTTAAAAGCCCAAGGACTAGTTTGTAAAATTTTGAAAGTTTAAGGGCTACTTTGCAATTTTTAAAACTGTACCAGACCTAAACTTTATAAATTGAAATTTTACTTTTAAGCTACTGGGAATCACATATTTTTAAAAGTATTTTTAAAAATCCAAGTGGTTAGGGCTTGGAAAACAATTTTACTAAAATTGAGGGACTAATGTGAAAAATATTAAACTTGAGGACCCAAATGAAATTTCCAGGACTTATGCAACCCATGCACCTGGGAATACTAACTTAACTATAACTTAATTGTATTTTGGACCCAAGGTTCAAATTTCATAATAATTGGACCCCTAAAAGCCTTAAAGGCAATTATTTTAAAATGGGACAAAAATGATATTTTCAAAAGTTCAAGGACCTACACATATTGTTTTTAAAAACTGCTTTTGTCCCAATGTGAGATTTTTACAAAAACTCGACCTCAAAACTTTAAGGCCAATGTGAGATTTTTACAAAAACTCGACCTTAAAGCCATAACAATTTTTACAAATTTGGGGCCAATGTGAGATTTTTACAAAAACTCGACCTCAAAACTTTAAAACCTGAATCTCTGGACAATTTGGAGAATTTAGGAACTGACCTCATAATTTTTCAAGGTCGGGATATTTAATTATTCAATTTTAAACCCAAAAGTGTTAGTTTTTACAAAACGGGGCTAAATTACAATTTTCCTTTTATAAAGGACCTCACTCAAATTATTTTTATCTTTTACTAAAATAGCCCTGGACTCTCTGAATTTGAGATTTAATTAAATTATTTTACTTTTCTCAAAACCCTTGACTTATCGGATCAATTTGACTGATTAATACCCGATCGCGGAGCGACTTCCCGCCTTGCGATTTTGAATTTATAACGGGACTTATGTCCCACCCAATTTTAAGATATCGAAGATTGCTTATCCTTCCGATGATCATCTTCACCGACACTCCACCAACGCCATAATTACCACTCGCGCTTTTCAAAACTTTTCCTAAATCGCTTCCTGAATCAATAATACTCATTGCTGGTTGGTATGCCTGTAATTGTTATTACCTTCCCCGCCTAAGTCAACTTGGTGTGTCGAGCTCACATCGGAATGGATACGTCGGGGATGGAACCGGCAGCTCGGCTGCTATTCCACTCTTCCCTCATCGTCGCCCTAATCCATGAATCGAGGGACGGAGTTTGTCCAAGGGAAGCGGGTCGTAGATCGAGGTATAATCACGATTATGACAGGTCAAGGCCTTGCCGGCTCCCACTCGGGATTTTGTCTTTGCCTACGGAGTGATAAGGTGCGGTCTTGGACCATACTTGACGGGAGTTAGAAGGAAGAACGAAGGAATCGCTGTCGATCCACACGATTCCGGAGTTATCGTCCCGTTTTGGTTGACGTTACATTTCCGCACGCAACCGCTTACTTTTTTGCATTGGTTGGCGCTACAAGTCCGTGCGCAACCATTATTTGCCTTGCATAGGATTGGCGTTACACTTCCGCACGCAATCCTACTGTCTTGATCAGTATCACATAGTGCTGTGTGACCATGAATCGTTTTCTTAAATCGTATAAGTATATTATTTAAATATTTTATCACGACGCTTGTGAATCCGCAGTGTGAAACCATGCATCATACTCACGCGTTTTCGTATAACTGTTTTCTCACATTAACTATATTGCGCCACACTCGCATTACCCATCACCCCATCCACTGAGATTTTTGTCTCATCCCCACCTTTTTCTAACCATTAGATGAGGATTTATTTGGGGATCTTTGAACCTCTGGATTGAGACCTTGTACTACGCTTTTGGATTTATGCTTCTTGTTGTTGATTGGACTCTTTTCTTATTATGTTGTTGTTGGACTTTTGTATCCTAATCAATTCGGGTTTGTAATTGAGGGCGTATGACCCCTTGACTTTAAGTTACTACCTTGTTGAATTTCGGGTTGTAATTTGGATGTTGGAATGTAGACTTTAAGTGATAACTTGTACCTTATTTATTTCCACTGCTATTTAGACTCTGTCTTATTGGGTTCTCATTGGTATTGTGCGGAATGTTAGTCCATTTGTATTTTAAGTTGTGAATCGTTAAATCGCGTCCCGTTTGGGGCGTGACATTTATGATATTAATATAATTATTTAATTGATAATTATATTGGATAATTATCAATTAGAGTTTGAGTCTATCCAGACCATGAATTCTTGATTAGATACGAAACTAACTTGAAGTGGGAACTGGTTGAACTAGGCGCATAAAAGGGGACCACATCTCACAGTTGAAAAAAAGATTTTTCGGCCACTTTATCATTGAATAGAGAATTTCCCGCCCCAGAGTTGATCTCGGTCGTCCTGCTTCCGGCAATTGAAACTAATTCCTTTTCCAAGTTTATTTAATCACGCCCCATGCCAATGATTGAATAGCATCAGCCGTTTTTCAAAGTTGGAAAAGCTATTTGGCAAAATTTATTGACTCACTGAAATATCATATTGCGGTCAATGCCATTAAAAGTGTTTATTTGTGCAATTTATTTAGAATAATATTGACGACCGACTATATTGCTTTCAAGGGCGAATCTTTACATTATTCCAATTGTGGGATTTTGTGGGTTAACTTTTACCTGGTTCAATCACTCTCCTATCCAAGTTAACCCAATCCTACTATCTCATGAGTTGAGTACATAGTAGGAAAATAAAAGTTAGGAACTTAGAATTATTATTTTGGTGCCCACACACCGCCGTTGATAGGGAGGATCGAATTGGAATATCGCAGGCGTCTACGATAAGCATGATTTTGCGTTCTTATATCCGGAACTCGATTTTTGAAATCCTCGCTTCGCTTTCGTTCGATTAGATCGGCCGAATCTTATTTGGCCCCGATTAGATCCGGGACCCGAATAATTTCCAACAAATGGTATCGAGCCATTCGGTTTTCGATATAAGAACTAGACTGTTATTAAATTTATTTTGGAGTGGGTTTAGGATTTGATCTTGCACGTTTTGATATATGGATGCATGGGCGTTTTTGAGTTCAAGGCATCTATTCAAATCGCCAAATTTATTATTTCGCGGATTAATATTTATGTGATGTATACGTGATATATGTGCCATGCATATTGATATGCCATCCATGGAACCCACTCCCAAGCATGTCATGCATCATGATAATTGAATTGTTTAATTGTTATGATAGATCTATAAGATGGATTGACATTGATATAAAAGTGTTTTATATGTATTTTAAAATTGATATAAAAGTGTTTTATATGGTTTTTAAAATCGATATAAAAGTGTTTTATATAATTTTTAAAATTAATATAAAAGTGTTTTATATGGTTTTTAAAATCGATATAAAAGTGTTTTATACAATTTTTAAAATTACGTATAAAAGTGTTTTATATAATTTTTTAAATTTTGTATAAAAGTGTTTATATGATTTTAAAATTGGGATAACTGTTTTGGAATTAATTTCGTGAAAATTGGATCCGTTTTTATGAAAAATCTCCGAATTAGAACTGACCTCATAATTTTTCAAGGTCGGGATATTTAATTATTCAATTTTAAACCCAAAAGTGTTAGTTTTTACAAAACGGGGCTAAATTACAATTTTCCTTTTATAAAGGACCTCACTCAAATTATTTTTATCTTTTACTAAAATAGCCCTGGACTCTCCGAATTTGAGATTTAATTAAATTATTTTACTTTTCTCAAAACCTTGACTTATCGGATCAATTTGATGATTAATACCCGATCGCGAGCGACTTCCTCGCCTTGCGATTTTGAATTTATAACGGGACTTATGTCCCACCCAATTTTTTAAGATATCGAAGATTGCTTATCCTTCCGATGATCATCTTCACCGACACTCCACCAACGCCATAATTACCACTCGCTTTTCAAAACTTTTCCTAAATCGCTTCCCTGAATCAATAATACTCATTGCCTGGTTGATCGTATGCGTAATTGTTATTACCTTCCCCGCCTAAGTCAACTTGGTGTGTCGAGCTCACGAATCGGAATGGATACGTCGGGGATGGAACCGGCAGCTCGGCCGCTATTCCACTCTTCCCTCATCGTCCTAATCCCGCAACGAGGGACGGAGTTTGTCCAAGGGAAGCGGGTCGTAGATCGAGGTATAATCACGATTATGACAGATCCGAGCCTTGCCACTCCACTGGGATTTTGTCTTTGCCTACGGAGTGATAAGGTGCGGTCTTGGACCATACCGATCGGGAGTTAGAAGGAAGAACGAAGGAATCGCTGCCTCGATCCACACGATTCGGAGTTATCGTCCCGTTTTGGTTGACGTTACATTTCCGCACGCAACCGCTACTACTTTTTGCATTGGTTGGCGCTACAAGTCCCGTCCGTGACGCATTATTTGCCTTGCATAGATTGGCGTTACACTTCCGCACGCAATCCTACTGTCTTATTTGTATCACATAGTGCACTGTGTGACCATGAATCTGCTTTCTTAAATCGTATAAGTATATTATTTAAATATTTTATCACGACGCTTGAATGGTGTGTGAAACCATGCATCATACTCACGCGTTTTTCGTATAACTCGTTTTCTCACATTAACTATATTGCGCCACACTCGCATTACCCATCACCCCATCCATCGAGATTTTTGTCTCATCCCCACCGTTTTCTAACCATTAGATGAGGATTTATTTGGGGATCTTTGAACCCGCTCGGATTGAGACCTTGTACTACGCTTGTTGGATTTCTATCGCTTCTTGTTGTTGATTGGACTCTTTTCTTATTATGTTGTTGTTGGACTTTTGTATCCTAATCAATTCGGGTTTGTAATTGAGGGCGTATGACCCCTTGACTTTAAGTTACTACCTTGTTGAATTTCGGGTTGTAATTTGGATGTTGGAATGTAGACTTTAAGTGATAACTTGACTGTTATTTATTTATTTCACGCTATTTAGACTCTGTCTTATTGGGTTCTCATTGGTATTGTCCGGAATGTTAGTCCATTTGTATTTAAGTTGTGAATCGTTAAATCGCGTCCGTTTGGGGCGTGACATTTATGATATTAATATAATTATTTAATTGATAATTATATTGGATAATTATCAATTAGAGTTTGAGTCTATCCGAATTATGAATTCTTGATTAGATACTAACTAAAGTGGGAAACTGGTTGAATCCAGCCATAAAAAGGGACCACATCTCACAATTGAAAAAAAAAGATTTTTCGGCCACTTTATCATTGAATAGAGAATTTCCCGCCCCAGAGTTGATCTCGGTCGTCCTGCTTCCGGCAATTGAAACTAATTCCTTTTCCAAGTTTATTTAATCACGCCCCATGCCAATGATTGAATAGCATCAGCCGTTTTTCAAAGTTGGAAAAGCTATTTGGCAAAATTTATTGACTCACTGAAATATCATATTGCGGTCAATGCCATTAAAAGTGTTTATTTGTGCAATTTATTTAGAATAATATTGACGACCGACTATATTGCTTTCAAGGGCGAATCTTTACATTATTCCAATTGTGGGATTTTGTGGGTTAACTTTTACCTAGTTCAATCACTCTCCTATCCAGGTTAAGCCCAATCCTACTATCTCATGAGTTGAGTACATAGTAGGAAAATAAAAGTTAGGAACTTAGAATTATTATTTTGGTGCCCACACCGCCGTTGATAGGGAGGATCGAATGGAATATCGCGGCGTCTACGATAAGCATGATTTTGCGTTCTTATATCCGGAACTCGATTTTTGAAATCCTCGCTCGCTTTCGTTCGATTAGATCGAAAAGCCGAATCTTATTTGGCCCCGATTAGATCTGGGACCCGAATAATTTCAACAAATGGTATCGAGCCATTCGATTTTCGATATAAGAACTAGACTGTTATTAAATTTATTTTGGAGTGGGTTTAGGATTTGATCTTGCACGTTTTGATATATGGATGCATGGGCGTTTTTGAGTTCAAGGCATCTATTCAAATCGCCAAATTTATTATTTCGCGGATTAATATTTATGTGATGTATACGTGATATATGTGCCATGCATATTGATATGCCATCCATGGAACCCACTCCCAAGCATGTCATGCATCATGATAATTGAATTGTTTAATTGTTATGATAGATCTATAAGATGGATTGACATTGATATAAAAGTGTTTTATATGTATTTTAAAATTGATATAAAAGTGTTTTATATGGTTTTTAAAATCGATATAAAAGTGTTTTATATAATTTTTAAAATTACGTATAAAAGTGTTTTATATGGTTTTTAAAATCGATATAAAAGTGTTTTATACAATTTTTAAAATTACGTATAAAAGTGTTTTATATAATTTTTTAAATTTTGTATAAAAGTGTTTATATGATTTTAAAATTGGGATAATCTGTTTTGGAATTAATTTCGTGAAAATTGGATCCGTTTTTTATGAAAAATCTCCGAATTACATGTTTTAGAAACAAAATAAGTCGGATTCACGTCCCGGCAACCTCGGCGATCCCGGGCGGCTCAGCGAGCTCGGGCAGTCCTGTTCGATGGCGCGTTGTCTCCTTTGTTCTTTCATGAAAATTTTCCATTTTATCCCTATTCCCTTAATTATTTTGATAATTTAGGGTTTTCTAAAATTGATTAAAATTATGATTTAATTTTTAAAAGTTAGATTTTTAAATTAGAGAATTTTAATCAAATAGACCAATAGAATTGGACTTGACTTATTAAAACATAAGATGTTCTATAACTTAAATGTTTAGGAAACATTTTATAAAATAATGAGTGGGAGAAGGATTCACGACAATAAATCATATGGCCTCCATTATTGATCAAAGCACCGTGAGATTTAAGTGACGCCTCGCAACGCTTAGATTCATCCCCTACGGATGGCTTTCACTTAAATCAATAACCAAGGCTTAATCTCCGAAAGGATAGGAATTTGAGATTTAACTCTTAATTTTCCTACCCTACGGCGGCGATTTTGAGTTAATTTTTAAAATCCGAAATAATGGGTAACACTCATAAGGATACAATCAAATAGTTTGGATGTATCTAGGCTAAATTAAAAGGTGATTAATAAATAAATGGAGATATGGGATGTCTTGATTATTTATTTATTAATCTGAGATGGTCTCGACTTAATCGTCACTGATTTGACCTACCCTACGGCTTCTCAAATGTGAGATTAAATTACCTTGGAATTGATAGGATAAACTTTATTGCTTTCATGCATCATGTTGATGATTCCTAAATTGGATGCCCAATGATGCCCGTTCGCTTATTTATGTCGCTTTATTTAATTTCCGCAAATGATGTCTTGTCTATGCTTGCACTTTGTTGAATGATTCACTAACCGGAGAAAATTGTAACAAGTGGAATAGTAACATGAATATTGCACTCGTTGTGGAAATCTCAAATGCGAGAAGCAAGGTTCCTCTAAACCAAATGGAAATTATTTCCATCTGCGGTGTAGAAGAACATTGGAAGAGAGATCGCCCCAAGCTCCTCTCCAAAGTAAAGGAAAACAAGAAACGTAAATGTGATTTACTTGTTCTTGGAAGTGGTTTGGTAGCTAGAGATTCTTCTACTTGGGTAGTTGACTCGGAGCTACTAATCATGTTTGTTCTTCCTTACAAATGCTTAGTTCTTATGAAGAGCTTGTCGATGGGTCTCTCACAATGCGAGTTGGCAATGGTGCGGTGGTTTTGGCAAAAGCGTGGGAGTAATTAAGCTTAATATTAGAGATAAAATATTGATTTTAAACGATGTTTATTATATTCCTGGTTTTCGTATAAATTTGATTTACTGTTTCAAAGTTGCACGAACATTTACTTTCACTATCTTTTAATAATAATTCGATTATTATTTCTTAAAATGGGCGTGATATTTGTCTTTGCAAAATTGGAAAACGGACTCTATTTAATTAAGCCTAATGAACAAGCACTTTCGCTAAATGCCGAAATGTTTAAAGTAGAACATCCTAAACCAAAAAGGCAAAAGGTTCCTCAAAATGATGAAACATATCTTTGGCATATAAGGTTAGGACATATTTCACTAGAAAGAATAAATAGGCTTGCAAAGGATGGTCCCTTGAGAGAGCTAAAAGTTGGCACTCTTCCCGTCTGTGAATCCCATCTAGAAGGAAAAATGACTAAGAGACCTTTCTCAAAAAGGGCAATAGAGCCAAAGAACCACTAGAGCTTGTGCATAATAATGTTTGTGGTCCCATGACCACACAAAGCTAGAGGTGGCTTTGAGTACTTCGTCACTTTTATTGATGATTACTCGAGGTTTGGATATGTTTATCCCATGCATAGAAAATCCGACTTTTGAAAAGTTCAAGGAATTTCATGCGGAAGGCGGTGCGGTACCGGGAAAATCTTTGAGGTGCATTCGATCCGATCGAGGGGGCGAGTTTGTAGATACCCGGTTCAAAGATTATTTTCGAGCATGGTATATCGTACCAACTCACAAAGACTGGCACCCCTCAAAGAAAATGGTGTTCTTTGAAAGGAGAAACCGAACATTGCTTGATATGGTTAGGTCGATGATGAGCTACGCGACAACGCTGATTCGTTTTGGGGTATGCAATGCAAACAGCGGTTTACATTTCGAATGTAGTTCCGTCTAAGTCAATCCAAAAGACACCACTATAGTTGTGGAATGGGAGTAAAGTTAGTCTACGCCACTTCCGCATATGGGGGTACCCAAAGACATGTGCTTAAAGGAAAGACTGGAAAGTTGCATCCACGTTGAAAGTGTATCTGTTCATTGGATACCCCAAAGGAACGAGAGGAGGTTTGTCTTACGATCCACAAGAGAAGAAAGTAATAGTTTGACTAATGCTATCTTTCTTGAGAACGATTATATAGAAAACTTCCGACCTCGAAGTAAAGTTGTACTCGAGGAGTAACTTTCGATGAGATCGAGACCACAACCAACAAGAGTCATCCGGGAAATCACTAAAAATACCACTATACCGATAAAAATGCCATGACACCGATGCGGTGGGGGTGATTAGGCCACCAATCCGCTATCGTCAAATCGAAGCGGCAAATGTTGCGATCCCGATAGGGTAGACGATGATCCATTGTCTTTTCGACAAGCGGTGGAGGATTTTGATAGAGAGAGGTGGCTTGAAGCTATGAACCAAGAAATGGAGTCTATGTACTCCAACACCGTCTGCAGGTTCTTGTAGATCCTCCTCAAGATGTCAGGCCCATTGGGTGCAAACGGACCTATAAGAGAAAGAAGGGTGTGGATGGAAAAGTAGAGACTTTCACCCAAAAGGAGGAGTCGACTATGAGGAGACTTTCTCGCCCGTAGCAATGCTATAATCTACCCGTATACTACTTTCGGTTGTTGCATGTCTTGACTATGAGATATGGCGGATGGATGTCAAGACGACTTTCTTGAATGGCCATCTAGACGAAGAAATCTACATGCAAAGCAACCGAGAGGGTTTTATAGCCGAAGGTCAAGAGTCGAAAGTCTGCAAATTGCTTAGATCCATTTATGGGTTAAAGCAAGCCTCAAGGTCATGGAACCATAGATTTGATGAGATGATCAAGTCTTGGTTTTGACCAATTGTTGATGAGCCTTGTGTATACAAGCGGATCAATGATGGTAAAGTGGCAATTTTAGTGATTTTAGAGATGTTAGTCGTTGTTAAAGGTTGGTTTGCCTAGCAATTCCAAATGGAAGATTTGGATAAGCGAATTATGTTCTTGGAATTTGAATGGTTCAAAATCACAAGAACAAATTATTGGCATTGTCTCAAGCTTCTTATGTCGATAAGATGCGGTTGCATTATAGAATGCAAGATTCCAAGAAGGGTTGCCTACCAACTTGATATGGAGTCGTTCTTTCCAAAGAGAGTGTTTAAAGACACCTCGGGAGGAAAAGAACATGAGACGTATTCCTATGCCTCTACAAGTATACAATATTGTGTACTAGGCTCGATATTTGATACGCGATCGGGATAGCCAGCCAGTTTCAATCTAATACGTAAATGTTTCATTAGATAATAGTCAAGAACCTTCTCAAATATGTTTGAGATCAAGATGTTAGTCTATTTAGGTGGTTGACCTTAAAATAGACGATCGCGACGATTCGACTTCTAGTCGGACAAGGATACCGAAAGTCGATATTTGGGTCGTGTACATTCTTGTTGATCTTGTCAACAAGACCCCGCCTAAAAAGTGTTTTTAATGGCAGAGGAACATAGGACTGGGAAACATGTCTCACATGCTCTAGGGAAAGTGGGAGATTGTTAGGGATAGTGCCCTTAAAGCAATCGTGAAATATTTTTTGATTATTAATAAATACGACATTTATTTTCGAACTCTTTTGCATATTGTATGTATTTTCTTGAACATCATGGAAATCCCTAGTTTGTTTATTGTAATCATAATCTTAGTATATAAGAGTCATATACAAGAGGATTAGGATTATGGATAATAAATGAAATTAAGTCCATGATGAAATTGATTAAAGTATGGGATCTTTAATTAAAACATCATTAATGCGGCCCGAGCATTTTGAATGTGACTTGTCTTATCCGGACCGTCAATGTGGAGACATCTTAGTGGGGGCATTTATATATGATTTGATCATGTAGGACTTGGACCGTTTTAATTTGAATTTTCCATACAAGTCCCGTTGTAGAAATGGAAAATCAAATTAAATCACTAGATGATCATATGTGGATAAATCTTAATCTTGAGTGATTATAGACTCCTCTTTATTTCGGTTTGATTCTTAATTTGCTCGTTTAAGTATGTCCTACGACATTCCCAACACCTGCATTTTAGATTCACATTTGAATTAAATAGTGGGAATATAAATTCACGAGATATGGAATCCATTCCTTCTTGCGAGAAGTAGAAAGACGATTCTCTCATTTGTTAATTCTGGCTGAATGGTTTGAGATCTCTAATTTATAATCCGATTATAAATTAACCATTCACTAGTGAATTAATGATAAATGAGGATAAGAGGTAATTGAAGAGGTTTAACGAATACTACCTAGCTTTAGTTACGAATTGTCTATGGAGGATTAATCTATATGTAATGATTATATCGAGTGGATTGCTAAATTCGTAGAGAGTAAGATATTCTATGATTATAAGAGTGCAATTCCGAATTTATAGCGGAGTAATATCGTAATTAATAAGTCGAATAAATTAATTAAAGAGTTAATTATTTATTCGATTTATTGAGCTTATAATTACAGTCCATCGTCCCCCGGTCCGCCTTCCTAGAGTAAACGGGTTAGAAATAATATTTTATGTCCCTAAGGGTTTATGGAAAAGAGTTTTCCAAAAATTTTGGGCTAATATATTAATATCGATATTCTACATTTGATCAGTATTTGGAATTAAATAAATATAAGATATTTATGATATTAATATAATTATTTAATTGATAACTATATTGGATAATTATCAATTAGAGTTTGAGTCTATCTAGAATTATGAATTCTTGATTAGATAGGAAACTAACTTGGAGTGGCTGATTGAACTAGGCCATAAAAGGGGACCACATCTCACAATTGAAAAAAAAAAAGATTTTTCGGCCCCTTTATCATTGAATAGAAAATTTCCCGCCCCTGAGTTGATTTCGGCCGTCTGCCTTCCGAGCAATTGAAACTAATTCCTTTTCCAAGTTTATTTAATCATGCCCCATACCAAATGATTGAATAACATCGGCCCGTTTTCCAAAGTTGGAAAAGCTATTTCGCAAAATTCATTGATTCATTGAAATATCATATTGCGGTCAATGGCATTAAAAGTGTTTATTCGCGCAATTTATTTAGAATAATATCGTGACACGGCTATATTGCTTTCAAGGGCGAATCTTTAAATTATTTCAATTGTGAGATTTTGTGGGTTAACTTTTACCTAGTCCAATTCCTCTCCTATCCAGTTAGCCCAATCCTACTATCTCATGGGTTGAGTACATAGTACGAAAAAAATAAAAGTTAGGAACTTAGAATTATTATTTGGGTGCCCATACACTGCCGTTGATAGGGAGGATCGAATTGGAAGATCGCGGTGTCTACGAGCTTCGGGGACTCGAAGGATTGACGGATAAGAAGCGAAGAACAAGAAAATCGTCGAAAGAGGTAAATTTTCTTTTCCTCCTTTAGTTTGAATAAATTTAATAAGCATGATTTTGTGTTCTTATATCCAAACTCGATTTTGAAATCCCTCGCTTCGCTTTCGTTCGATTAGATCGAAATCCGGTCTTATTTGGCCTTGGATTAGATCGAGACCATAATACTTTCCAACAAAGTATGATCTCAATCTCTTACATTTGGAGCCGCTATGCAACGGTTAACTTACGCCGCGATTCTCCCATTTGAGAATATAATCCACCAAGTATTGGAGCAATATTAATTCTCAAATAGACATAGTTCACCATAAATTCTTGGAAATAGAGTTAATAGTCACAAATGGAAATAAGATTACAAACCAATTGTCTAAGCAAAGGGGTCATACACCCTCTATTACATCAAACGAAATAAATTGTCCGTTAACAAAGCATAAACGACTTTTAGGGCTAGAATATCAAACTAAGAATGTGGATCACTCCGTTGCTTGCTCATCTTCGTGGACGTCATCATAATATAGTGGATCATCACCGACCGTTGAAAATGTGGGAGTGAGACAAAAATTCTCGATGTATGGGTGATCATGTGCAAGCGTGGCCTATATAGATGCAAGAAAACAGATTATATGAAGAATGCATGATTCATGATGCGCACGCCACACGCAATTCAAAAGCAACACGACATTCAAAATAATACGATTTTATATAGTTTTATGAATAATCCATGATCATTAAAGCACTATGAATGCGTCGCAAATAGTCCAATTAGTGGTCGCAAACGGAGTGTAATGCCAACCTGAAGCAAGTAATGGTTGCGCACGGAGTGTGACGCCAACCTGCTAAGTAACATTGGAACCGTGTGGATCGGACAACGATCCTCCGTTCTACCTTATGACTCCCAAAGCAAGTTTGGCACAAGGCCTATGTCTACCTTATTACTACCCGGGCGAGACAACTCCAACGATTATGGCTAGCAAGGCCCGCAGTGTCATAATCATGATTATACCCAAACTACGGCCCGCTTCCCTTGACACTCCGTCCTCGATTCCATGAGATTAAGACGATGGTGCCGGAGAGTAGAATAGCGGCCAGCCGCCCGTTTCCATCCCCGAGGTATCCATTATGACCGTGAGCTCGGCACACCAAGTTGACTCAAGCGCAATTAGATTCACGAAGTGCATATCATACCAACAAGGCATTCGAGTAAAAATAAATACGACGATACACATAAAAAATAGTACAAGATATGAACAAGATAAGATTAATTTTGTCCAAAGGCGAGGAAGTCACCATGCCTAGTGCGTATAGTCCGGTAATTTCAACATGGAAGCATAATTAAATCATAATTAAATCAGTTTTAGGATTGTAGAGAAGAAAATATTTCATTTTGGGGACCTTGATAAGAGGAAAATTTCGTAAATAGTCCTGTTTCTTGGAAAAAAATACTTATCGAGTTAAAGATTGAATCAGTCCTAGTCTCGACCCGAAAAAATGTAAGATCAGTTTCTAAGTTCTTAAAATTGTTCAAAGATTCAGTTTTCAAAGGGTCTAGGTCGAGGTATTCTGAAAATTTTAGTTTGGTCCCTTCTTCTCACAAAAACGTTATTTTCGGTCTTGAACTTAAAAATTTTGGATCCCACAAACCGGGAGGGATTTTGATGTGATTCTAATTTTGAAATATCATGTATAACATTATAATATTGGGACAAAAGCAGTTTCAAAATATGGTCGGTTTAAGTCCCTTAATATTTACAAATTCGATCTCTAGTCCAAAAATTCGGTATTTGCCCTTAAGGTTTATTTGGTGTGCGTTTGTTATGAAACTTGAACCATAAGTACAAGATATCATAGAAATAAGGTTACGTAAATTCCCAGGTGTCCGAGACGTACTTTGTTTTCTGAAATTTCACTTTGGTCCTTTAAAATTGGAATTTTTATACTTTAGTACTTAATGTTTAACAAATCGGTTTTCTCAACCCAAACCACTTTAACTTCCAAAAATACCTCAATATACAAGGTTTTCAGTTTGGGGAAGTCGAAATTTCTAAATTTCCAGGGGGTCCTTGGATATTTTTAAAAATTCAATTTTTAAACCTTAAACTTTCAAGTTTCCACATTTGAGTCTCTAAAATTCCAAGGATGAGTTTTATTACCTCAAAACCTTTAAACTATTATTATTAACTTAAAATATTAAATATTACAATTAATACAGTCCAAATTTTTGAAATTTACAGATTAGTCCTTGGATAGTCTTGAAATTATGATTTAGTCCTTAACTCGCAAAAATTGCACAAATGTCATACTTGTTCAAATTCGAGCACAAGGTCATACATTCCAGAATACATATCAAGTATAGAACATGACTTTGAGCATATAACATACCCATTTACACATTAATCAAGAGTTGGACAAGAAATTGAGATATATATGCAAATATGTCCCTATTGTGCAAGAAATCAAAACCATGCTCGTTTTTGTGGAACTTTCTGACTCGATACATATAAAACAAAATACATGTAATATATATATATATATATATATATAAATATATATAGCAATTTAAAATATTTTCATGTACTACATGCATTTTATGAAAATTATTTGCCTATTTTTGAGAGATTTTCCACCCACCTCGTAGTAGTCTTTTTCTCGGGTTGGTTTAGAAATGGAGTCTTCTTCCTTGTATCAACTTCTTGACTCAAGCTCTTGAAGGTCAGCCCCTAAATGATATCCAAACCATATTTTGGTGTTAAAATTAAAGTCTCAAGTCCAAAGAAAATATACTAGGACCAAATGGCTACTACTTGCCTTAATGCCTTCAAGTAGTCTCCAAAATTGGAAATTTCCCTTCAAGCTCCTATCTCCAACTTGAGATGGTTTAGGTCAGCCCCTAAGCTCAAAGAATTCATATCTTTGCGTCAAAAATTAATTCCTCATACTCATCAAAGAGGAAAAATACTAAACCATAATTTTCTCACCTCCCGAGTTTCTTAGCTTCTACAAACTTGTAGTCAAGTCTAGGCTCCTTGATTCTCCAAGAAATTCCTCTAGGAGTACCTCAACAAGAAGGATTCATCAAGATAGAAATTTAAGGTATAGGTTTGAAGTTTCAAGGAGATGAAATGAAATTGGAAGAAAATTTCTTACCTTAATTATTGGAATTTCCGGTCTCTTGGGAGCAAGATGAAGTGGGAATTCCTGTTTTCATGTGTCTAAGTGTTGAGTGAGATTGTGTTGGGAGAGTTTGAGAGTTGCGGGAGGACGAGGTAAACTTTTTCTATCCTTGGGAGGATTTTTGTTTTGTTTTGGTTAAATGGTGAGTTAGGATAATAATTGGGAAAAATTAGGACATAAAATAATAGGTAGGTTACTTTCCTAGGGACAATTGGCCAAAAGCTAGTTTTTTTTTGGGATTTAAAATATATTTGTCCGACCAATTGTGATAGTTGGGATCGTAGGAAAATTCTAAGATGTAGGCTTTAAAAAATGTAAATAACCTCCTATTTAAAGGGTATTTTTCAAAATTAGAAAGAAGTATATATTTGGTTTTCTCCTCTTTTATAAAATTGAAGAAAGATAAAATGTATAAACATTTATACTTAAATATTAAATTTTAAAATTGGAGGTGTGAAATAAGAAATATTTTTTAACAAAATAAAATTGGAAGTTGTTGGAAATGAATTATAGAATATAGTGAAATATTTGGATGGGGGTTGGAATATACTCCTAATTTATTGAGGGTCCAATATTTCTAAAGTCGTAGTCACTCGATTGAGTATTAATACTAGAGGAGAATATAAAATTGTTAAGCTAGAAAATGGTAGATGCATAATTGACGTTGGAAGAAATAAATAAAAGTCGAGTTGCATTTCATTAATAATAGGTTCCCGATACATAGCCGAATAAATAATCACTACATAATATTGTATCTCACGTTGTTAAAATCCGGGGCCTCAAGAGGAAGCCATGAGGAACCGAAGGAAGGGCAAGGGAGTGATGCGAAAAAATAAAGGGGAAGTAAGCAACGGGGGAGGAAGCTCACGTGAAAAAAACCCCATTGAAAATAATGTTTGCTAAAACCCCACAACAAGGAGATGCCACGACCTCAATTCTCGATGAGACTACCTAGAGAGCCGACAGGGAGAGAAAAGCTGAAATGTCAATCAAGGAATCGAGAAATCCATGGAAGTCAGGTTGGAGGAGGTAGCCGAGAAGCACTCCAAGTGCATAGAGGGTATTAAGGCAATGTTTGATGGCCCTCCAAATTCTAGACAATTTAGGGACCCCACCAATAAAACCCTCAAGAGGAATCACGATACCGATGTTGGATCCGAATAAAGATCTCTAGAGGAGTTTCAAACTCTAGAAGTTGAAGGTTATTTCAAGAATTTGACTCTACCGCATGCATGGGACTTCTATCGAGAGAAGGGTCTCGATTTGCGTAAATCACCGATAAGCATCGTAGTTCCAATAGCCACTCTGGAAAGACACCAAGACATTACACTCCCGGATGAGAAGGTGAGTCAACAAGAGAGAGAGAAGGTTTGGAAATGGTGGAAGAGACAGAGGCACATAACCACGACCAATACCACAAGATATAAATTATATTGATCCACACAAGAAAGGGAACAATTATCATGGCTGGCTATAACCATCTTGCTAATCTCAAGTAAAGCGCAATAATGAGGAGACAGTGAGAGAAGCGGGAGGCCGAAAATGAAAGAGTTATGCGTGAATTGGAAGAAAGAAAGCGTAGGCAAGACTCGCTACTAAGCGTGCATATGAAAAGAAGAAGAAAGATGAAGAAGAGAAGAAGAGAAGAAAAGAGAGAATGATAGGAGGAGAGCAGAAGATGAAGAGAGAAGAAGAAAGCAAATTGAGCGTAAAAGATGGTCAGTAACCCCTTCCATGTACTTTACTTATCTCAAATACAAGATATGTAAGTGTTAAGTTGGTATTTTACCAACTAATCGAGTATTCCGATTAGGATTTTGTATTATTTTTGGGTGTTTTAGAGTCCTTAGAGTCCAATTTATTTCATTAAGTGTCAATGAAGAGTCAATACAAATTTGGTAGCCGGAAAATGAAGAAAATGACGAGAAATGGCGCTAGGGAGGAAGAAATCGCGTTCAAGAAGAAGAAAGGAAGCAAAATCGCATTTCGCCCCCTTAAGACGGGCGGGCACCTGCAGCCCCTTGTGCAGGGCCAACATTATTGATTTCGAGTGGGCGCGCAGCGCCAACGCCCGGCGTTGTAGTGCCCGGGCGGATAAATTGCAGTGGGCGTTGTAGCGCCCGGCGGTAATCTTGCAACGTAAGTGTTGGGCGCCGCAGCACCTTTACAGAAAATTTCTATGCCACCTACCCTCTTTCTTGGACTTTTGTGGGGCTATAAATACAAGCATTGGGGCGTGAAATTAGGGATCTTGGACCCTTGGGCAGCCATCAAAACAACTACAAGATAAGGAAGAAGGCTTGAAACACCTTGGGAAAAGCTTGGAGAAGAAAGATTGAAGGCTTCTATCATCTAGAAATAGAGTAGTCCCTCAACTCCTGTTCTTATTTTGTTACTTTCTCCATATCTCGTAAGATGTATTGTTGTATTCTTATGGATTCATTTTCTTCAATCATGAGCTAAACTCTATAATTCCGGAGGGATGATGTAATCTATGTTTGAACTTATGTTTTGAGATTGTGGTTTGTCAATCTAGATTTATCAATTTATTTGTGCTATTTGGATCTATTGCTTCTAAATTACCCGATCAATAATTTAGAGTGTTTGGCGTATTTGATTTGACACTTGGGAGAGGTAATTGAATACATGACCTTGAAATAGCTTAACTTAGGATTTCATAGAATTGAGAGATTTGTGAATCCTTTGAAGTCATTTATCAAGATTCATAGTTTTTATTGAGATTTCAATTGGTGATTTCTATAGAGATATTGATTCCCCAATTGGGATCTAAAATCATTTGGCACCCGAGAGAGAAAATGATTATTGTAGAAATCTTGACTTATAAATTGGTAATTGATGATTGATGAACCATAGTGATAACATAAGGGACAACTAGATTCATCACACCTCTAGAATTCATTTAATCATTTGGATAAACTCATTTTTATTTCCATATTCTTAATTTATTTTTGTTATTCTAGTATAATAAACTCCATCAACTATTGAATTTCTAAATAAAGTCAAGCTACTATATTATAGTACTTAGCAACAATTCGATAATTATTCCCTGTGGATACGACAACCTTACTTTCACTATATTAAAACTTGACACCGTGGACTTGTGGTTAGAAAAATCCCTAACAAGCTTTTGGCGCCGTCGGGAATAATTCATCTTATTTGCGTTAATATTATTACTTAGTAGTTCTACTTTAATTTAGACTGTTCTTGTTACAATAGGGTTATTGCCATTTTCGTGTCTCCTTGTTGATGCAAAGAAATAAAAGTGCTAATTTAATCCTATTTGATCCAAAATTGAAAGAACATCCCGAAAGATTAGAGTCGCATGAAGAATCAAGTTCGCAAAAATGGCGAAATGAGGAAGAGGAAAATCGCATACCTATTATTGCACCACCGAAAGGGCCATTCAGGATTATTTTTGACCAATCACGAATCAAAATTATTCGGGCATTGCTCGCCAACCTATCAATGCGAATAATTTTGAATTGAAGCCGCCATGATCAACATGGTGCAAATGTAATCGATTCGAGGGAAGTCTTTCAGACGATCCGAACGCTCATTTGGCTACTTTTCCCGAGATATGTGACACTATTAAAATGAATGGGGTTCTCGATGAAGCTATTCAGATTGAGATTATTTCCACTCTCACTTCGTGATAAAGCTAGACAATGGCTCCAAACCTTCCCACCCTAAGCATCATTAGTCGGGATGATCTCACCGAAAAATTCGTGGCAAAATTTTCCCCACCTAGCAAGGCACTTCAATCAAGAGTGAGATTGCCCAATTTCATCGGATCGACTTTGAACCACTCTACGAAGCTTGGGAGAGATTCAAAGAATTATTGAGGAGGTGTCCACAACACCGATACGCTGATTAAGCGAAAGTTCAAAGATTTCTTACAATGGTATGAATGGGCATTCGAGAACTATTATAGATGTTGCGGCGGAGGTACATTGATGGCTAAAACTCCAAGTGAAGCCATGCTTTTACCCGAAGAAATGGTCTGCTAATAGTTATCAATGGCCTCCCGAGAGATCCATACCAAGAAAGGTTGCGGTGTTCTTGAACTTGATACTATGTCCGCTTTGTCCTCTCAAATTTCCACCTTGCCAAAGAAAATTGCTACTCTAAATTCAAAGGAAAAACAACAAACATAGGTTGTTATGGAGGTAAGTCAAGAAGTGGCGAATCCCGATATGGAGCAATCCAATTACGCGAACAATTGGGGTTTCAACAATAGAGGGAATCATTGCTAACACATTATCACTCGACTTCGCAATCATGAAAATTTCTCGTATAACAATACGAGAAATGTGCTTTGAACCACCTCCTGGATTTCAAAACCAAGCAAGTACGAGTACACACGTGGGAGAACAAAAGCGACCTTTTAGAAGAATTACTTCGTTCATTCCTCGTAGAAACACGAGCAATGATGAACAAGATGATTCTAACATGGACAATTTGAGCTCAAGGGTTACAACAATTGGAAGTCATCTCAAATCTCTGGGGACACAAGTGGGCCAATTGGCCACGACTATTAATTAACAATAGATAGTTGATACGCTCCCAAGTAACACGGAGAACCCACGTGAGCATTGCATGGCCATTAAATTGAGAAGTGGAACGGAATATGATGAAGCAAAGATGCCTACTCATACCACCAATGAACCGAAAGTAAGCTCTCGAAAACTCCACAATGAAGAGGACATTGACAAGCAATCGAAAAGTGCGAAACCCGAGGTAAAACCAACTTCCACCCGATAATGTATTACCAAATGCTCTTCCTTTCCCCGAGGTTTTAGAAGAAAAAGTTGGACTCCCAATTTTACAAGTTCTTGGAAATATTCAAGAAAATTCACACCAACATTCCTTTTGCCGATGCACTTGAGCAAATGCCAGATTATGCGGCATTCATGAAGGATGTGATGCCGAGAAAGAGAAGGTTGGAGGCATACGAGATGGCCAATCTTACGTAAGAGTGTATCTCCATCTTGAAAGAAAGCTACCACAAAAATTAAGAGATCCTGGGAGTTCCACTATCCCTTGCACTATTGGTGATTCTTATTTTAATAAGGCTCTTCGTGATTCGGTGCTAGCATTAATCTTATGACGTTATCTGCTTTCAGAAACTTGGCCTTGGAGAGGTAAAGCCATCTACCATCACCTTGCAATTAGCCTAGATCACTCACATACCAAAGAGGGGTGATGGAAGATGTGTTGATAAAAGTGGATAAATTCATATTTATTGCGGATTTTGTGGTGCCGGATATGGAGGAGATCATGAAATGCCTTTGATTCTTGGAAGACCTTTTCTAGCAACGGGACGAGCTTTAACTCGATGTGCAATGAGGAGAGTTAACATTACGTGTAAATGACGACGAGGTTTTGTTTAATATTTATAAAGCAATGAAACAAGAAGAACCTCAAACATGTCATTTTATTGACATTACGGACAATGTGCTCAAACGGGGTTATAGAACAAGATTTAAAAGATCCGTTAGAGCATTGTTTGATTAATTCAATAACGAAATGCGATGATGAAGTTAGTGATGACATTGATTTACTTGAGTGTATCCTTTCCTTGAGACTAAACAAATTGGAAAAAAAAACAAAAAGAAGAATTAGAAAATGTTAATATTGGAAATATTCCGAAAGGTACTTTAGAACTAAAGGAACTTCAGAACATCTTCAATATGCATTTTTGGGAAAATATAAAATTTACCCGGAATTATTTATGCTTCATTATCTTCACCCGAATTGGAAAAGTTGTCGCGCGTGCTCGTGAGCATAAGTCGGCTTTGATTGGTATATTTCGATTTGAAAGGTATAAGCCCTTCTATTGTAATGCACAAAATTTTAATGGAAGAGTCTTATAAACCATCTATTGATCACCAAAGACGACTTAATCCCGCAATGAAATAAGTTGTGAGAAATGAGGTTTTAAAATGGCTAAAGGCATGTATTATTTATGCCATTCCCGATAGTTCAAGGGTGAGTCCGACACAGTTGTCCCTAAAAGGGGGTATGACAGTTGTGAAAAATGATAACGATGAATTAATTTCTACACGAACTCACACAAGATGGTGAGTATGTATTGATTACAAGGAACTCAATAAAGCTACTCATAAAGATCATTTTCCCCCCCTTTATTGATCAAATGTTTGACAAAGTTAGCAGGTATGAATACTACCGCTTCCTTGATGGCTATTCAGGGTACAATCAAATCGCCATTGCCCCCGAGGATCAAGAAAAGGCCACTTTTACATGTCCATATGGTACTTTTGCATTCCGCAGATGCCATTTGATTATGTGATGCACCGCTACTTTTCGTAGGTGCATGATGGCGATTTTTCATGGTATGGTTGAGGAAATCATGGAGATTTTTATGGACGATTTTATGTTTTTGGTACTTCTCTTGACCACTTTATCCGCACAACTTATCTCCCGTCTTGCACAGCATTGCGAGGAGACTAATCTTGTACTTAATAGGGAAAAATGTCACTTTATGGTCAAAGAAGGGATTGTACTGGGCATCGTATTTCTTGTTCGTGCTTGGAAGTTGACAGGCGAAAGTTGTGGCTATTGAAAAGCTACCCCCACCTCCCAATGTGAAAGGAATAAGAAGCTTCTTAGGGCATGCAGGATTTCACAGATATTTTTATAAAAGATTTTTCAAAAATTGTTAAACCACTTTGTAATATCCTTTGAAAAAGATGCTATCTCTTGCTTTGATGAGTCTTGTTTGCAGCTTTTGGACAGTAAAAAGGCACTTGTTTCACCTCCTATTATGGTAGTGCCGGATTGGACCCAACCATTTGAGCTTATGTGCGATACGAGTGAATATGCAGTGGGTGCCGTCCTTGGTCATAAGCGAGATAGAATTTTTAAAGCAATTTACTACGCGAGCAGACCATGGACACGCCCAACAAAACTACACCACTACAAAAAAGAGATGTTGGCGGTAGTTTTTGCATTTGATAAATTCCGAGCTTACTTGGTGGGTACAAAAGTGGTTGTTTATATGGATCATGCGGCAATCCGATATCTTTTCTAAAAAAGGATGCAAAACCTCATTTATTCGATGGATTCTCGCTCTTGCAAGAATTCAATATTGAGATTCGGGATAAAAAAGGGAGTGAAAATGTGGTTGCCGACCATCTCTCCCGCCTTGAGCAACCTCATGAGGTGATTGAAAGCCCAATAAAAGAATCATCTCCTCGATGAACAAATTATGCTTACCTTGGCACGCAGATTTTGTTAATTACCTCGCGGAGGAGTTCTCCACCAGACTCGACTTCACACCGAAAGAAAAATTCCTACATGATGTTAACTCTTATTTGTGGGATGATCCATTATCGTTCAAAAGATGCGCTGACTCTAGCATCCGCCGTTGTGTTCCTAAGGAAGAAATTGGAGAAATTCTTCAAGATTGTCATTCCTCATCTTATGGGGGACATTTTGGGCCAACCTGTGCGATTACAAAAGTACTACAATCTGGTTTTATTGATCAACATTATTCAAGGATTGTTATGCTCTTGTTGTGATCGATGCCAACGGGTTGGTAATATTTCGCTATGGCGTCAGCTTCCTTTGGCAAACATAGTGGAGGTGGAGTTGTTTGATGTATGGGGTATTAATTTTATGGGGCCATTTCTGCGTCTTATGGAAAACTCAGTACATTTTGCTTGCGGTTGACTACGTCTCCAAGTGGGTAGAGGCGATTGCTACACCAACGAATGATGCTAAGGTAGTACTAAAATCCTTGCACAAGCATATTTTCGCCCGATTTGGTACTCCTCGAGCTATTGTAAGTGATGAAGGTACGATTTGCAATAAATTATTTAAAAACCTCCTTGCTAAATTTGGCGCGCGTCATAAGATTGCGCTTGGTTACCATCCTCAATCTAATGGTCAAGCCAAAATTTCCAATCGTGAAGTGAAACAAGTTCTTGAGAAAACTATGAGTTTTAATCGGGAGGGTTGGGCACAAAAGCTCGATGATGCTTTATGGGCTTATTGTACGGCTTACAAAGTACCCATTGGTATGTCGCCATACCGATTGATGTTTGGTAAAACGTGTCATTTGCCGTTTGAACTTGAGCATCGAGCTTATTGGGAAATTAAGAAATTGAATTTTAACTTAAAAGAGGCCGTGAAAACCTAAGTTACTTGATTGAACAAAATGGAAGAATTCCGTCACGAATCATATGAAAATGCCAAAATGTATAAAGAAAAATAGAAAAATGGCATAATCAAATGGTTTTGCGACGTGAACTCTTACCCGCCAACAAGTGCTATTGTTCAATTCTAGATTGAAACTATTTCCAGGTAAACTCAAATCACGGTGGTCCGAGCCATTTGTGATTGAACGTGTGTTTCCCTATGGTGTCGCCGAGTCAAGAGGAAACGATGGGAATTCGTTCAAGTGACCTGACAACGATCAAACATTATTTCGAATGGAGCAAGGAGGTTTTAAATCTTCAACTTGGTGATGAAATTTCTTGAGCCCGAGTAGTTAAGTCCGGCTAACGACTATAAATTTAGCACTTCTTGGGAGGCAACCCAAGTGATTTTTATGTGATCGCATTTTTAGTGTGATTTTATTTTCTTTTATTTTGCCTTTTTTATTTGAATTTTGGTGTGACTTTCGTGTGAATTAATTCGTGTGTGATTTTAAATTTTGAGTTTGTTTTTGATTTAAAATTATATATATAAAAATGGAAAAAATTAAAATCGCAGTAAATAAAATGCCCTAGACAGAGGACAAGTTATTTCGAAAAGCTCGAAGGCTGCTGCAGCCCGACCCCAAGCAATCGCAAATGTCGGCCGAGCGAGTAAGGCTAATAAAAGGCTAAATTCAGCCTATTGTTTTCAAAATCACAAAACCCTCACAAGCCCAAATCACAAGATGTTGATGCTCTATCCGGTTCATGGCGGGCCATTCCCGCCCACGAGCTCCCATCACGATGGTGACCCTTCGAGATGCATTAGTGCACGAGGCACAAGAGTTGAGAAGGGCCCATCGCCGCTTAGTTGTAGCTTCGAGGCGAGCAACGCATAGAGCTACACGGAGGAATATGAGAACGAGCACAATATAATTATTGCCCGTTTATAGCCGACGCACCCACAGATTCGGTTCCCGACACCACCACCACCGGTCCTATTGCTCACCTTCCACCACACGACTCCGATAGGGATTTCGATGAGGAGTCCTAGCACTCGGCTACCAGGAAGTTTTTCCCACTCTCCATTGGGGATAATGTTCATTCCAAGTTTGGGGGAGTGTAATTTGTATTTGTTGTTTATTCTTTGTCTATTCGGTTTTCGTGCCTATTGAGTCGTGTTGAAAGAAAAAAACGAGTCGAGTCTAGTAGTATGTTGAATCGAGAACTGCATGAACTGTCACGAGAGCATGCTTCTAAGTGGTGATCTATATTTTGCTTCATTGAATTCATGTACATGCATAATTCTCGTTAACTTATTCGAAAATGATTAATGAAGTTGAGTGTTGCTTCTATGATCCCGCCGGATTCTAGAACTTAATCACTAATTGAGGCGAAATCCTAGGTGAAGTAACATTAAGGAAATGTCTTAGGCCATCTTTGAAAAAGCTAGAGCCAAAGTTGTCACGCCCACCCCTATTGCTACTATTAGAAAGTAATAAATAGAACAACTCGACCACAAAGCCTTTTAAAACGTGTAAATTCTTTTTTCATCTTTTCCGTGTTTAAATTTAATAACATGCATTTATCAACGAAAACCCTGTACACTTAATCGCAACAACGATTTTATCATTTTGAGGCAAAAGGCTAGTCAACCCTATTGGTATGTAAACACGATGACTAGTCCAAAACTCAAATCAACACGCTATGTACATATTTTACAATACAGCTTTCAAAAGTTATATACGACGAGTTCTTTCATAAAACACAACATGAAGCAAACTCAAAATGAACCCAAAACAAGCCCGACAGTCGTCGTCATCCATATCCATGACCCTCAAAACCTGAAGCTCTAAGACCGGCCCAATAATCTAACAGCTCGTATTGTCATGCTCACCGCAATGCATGAACTACATGAGCTAAAGCTCAACAAGTAAAAATCATGCATGTCCAAAGAATAATGATGCTTTTCCAACATGTAATGCTAACATGTAAAATCCATGGATTCAAAATACTTTTTTCGAATCATTTTCTTTCATTTGGGCCCCCGACCCAACTACTATGTACTCTTAAAAGAGCTTTGCACACAAAGAATAATCAAATGGCCAATAATATCGTTATGATGTTACGTGTGGGCCATATAAGTCAATTATGCAACATATAATATCCACGTATATTCAACAAGATACCACAAATCACATATAATACAATCAATTCAAACAATACTATGTTCATGCATTACGATTGCGATGGATTTTTACTTACCTTTCACATCTAGGAATACTATTGGAAGTTAGATAACTGCATTTCTCCCCTAATATTACATGTAGTAAAACCTGTACAAGTATAACTTATTAATTTCATTTCGAAAATATTTATGCTAAGTGTACTAAATTCCGTAGCATATATTAATAATCTGACTTTGCCACTAGCACCTGAATCTAACTAATTCTCTCTCTCACTCCCCCAAACGTTTAATTTTCCATTTCAATTTATTGAGAAAAAAATCACTTGATCCGTGAATTAAAGTAATACTTGTATTAAGTTCCTAAATATTACGCATAATCCTAGAATCAATATAGAGAGTATTTATATAGTCCAACAAGAAATCACCACAATCTAATGCATCCTGCTAATCTAAATTGTCAAATTACTAATTTACATATTCATTTATTCCTATAAAATGAGATTTTCAGAGTTTACCATGCCTATAATTGTTAACATGTAGTCAAAGACAAACAAGTTACACCTACGTGTAAACATTATTAGCCTTCCTACTTTAAAAATTGTTGCTTATGTCACCTACCCATCCTTGATTAATTCATACTCATCACTAAACCTGTATGATTGTCCTAAATAAAGAAACTGAATTCTTTAACATATATGGTTTAGTTTTTTTTTTCCAATTCCATTTGAAACTTGAAATTTTAAAATATAAAATTAATTAAATAGTTGAGAAGTTTGAAGTTTACCAATTTCTGCCAAGGAGATGAAAATACTCGTTCATGTACCTCTGCTCTACTCGTGTGAGAGTGTTTTGTTTTTAATTTTAATGTATACATACATATCTGTTTCTATATGAGCAGATATATGAGGAGTGAGGCGGTCATCAATATACATACACATCCTAATTCCTTATCAATTAAGTTAAGTGGCACTTTGATATATGTGTTCAATTGAATAGTATACAGGTATATGTATAAGTCATCTCCTTAAGGTGCCACGTATGTGTGTTTATAAATTAAAGATTTTTATTATATATGCATACAAGATAATATATATTACTTATAAATGTATGGAGTATATCCATATATAAGCTAGTTTTACATTATTACCTATATATATATATATATATATATATATATGAGTTACGCCATTTTTAAGTAGAAGATTACTAATAGTATTTTTTTATATTTACACATAAAGTACTACTTTATTCATATCGTCTTATATGAGGGTCCTAAAATTATGAAATTTATCATGCCATATAAAATGATATAAATGATAAAAACATCAATGGCATGTAAGCAACAAATAAACCACATACAATGCATGAATTACATTGGCCTAGTGAGTACTAAGAGGCTCGGGTATTATATCCTCCTCTCTTATGAAAATTTCGTCCCCGAAATTTTACTTATCTAAATAGGTCAGGGTACTTAGCCCTCATCTCATCCTCTCTTTCCCATGTAGCTTCTTCTATAGATTGATTCGTCCAAAGCACTATAACTAATGGGATTTTCTTATTTCTTAATCTCTTTACTTCTTGTAACAATATCTCCACATGTATCTCTTCGTAGCTCAAGCCGGCTTTTAATTCTATTTTTGTTCACGTTTCAAAAATATGAGATGGGTTTGAAACATATTTTCTCAACATAGACATGAAATACGTCATGTACTTGAGTCATTGACGCAGTAAGTCAAGTCTATAAGCCACATCACCAATTCTCTCAGTCATATGGAATGGGCCAATGTATCTAGGATCGAGCTTTCCCTTCTTTCCAAATCGCATTACCTCTTTCATTGGTGCCAACTTCAGATCACTAGGTCTCCTACAGGATATTCTAAAGATTCTTCTTCTTTGATCTCGAATAAATTTTCTCGTTGGCTCAACAGCTTCCCATCCTTTGCCGAATTTGTGTCACATCCTCTGTCATTTCTCGAACCATTTCTCGGGCCTAAAAGCTTTCTTTTGCCAACCTCGTCCCAGATGAACTGCGATCTACGCTTTCTACCGTACAATGCTTCATAGGGAGCCATCCTGATTGTGGCTTGATAGCTATTGCTATAGGAGAATTCTATTAAAGGTAGATGCTTACTCCAGTTGTCCTTGAAAATCTAGAACACAAGCTCTAAGCATATCTTCTAGAGTTTGTATTGTTCGCTTCGATTGTCCGTCGACCGAGGGTGATAAGCGAAAGACTAAATGACAATCATGTTCCCAATGCCTTCTCAAACTTCTCCGAAATTAGATAAGAATCTAGAGTCCTCAACCAGTCTTCCGCAATGTGGGATCGATGCATCTTCAAAAGTTGGTGGATTTAGCTTTGAACCTTTCTCCCACGATCTCGACTTGATCCGCCCTTTGGTGTGGTTGATTCATCTCTCGCTCTATGTTCTCCAACTATATCTCTATGATGGATGAGTTGTTGAATTTGTTCAGATCGTCATTTGGATAAGCTCAGAAGACGAGTTATAACATTATCTCGATCACCCACCGGTACAGTGTCCCCCTCCTTGATTTATATTCCCACCCCTACTCTCACCTCTTGTTCTCACCATGACCAAATATTGTTTTAGGATAACCTAATAATACATGGCCAATATAATTTCATGAAACATAAAATTCATCGACAATAAAAAGTAAAACTTATCGGCATTGCCGCTCTCACAAGTTTTGAGTTCATGTACGTGGATAGTCTCACAACCTCGTAGCCGAGCTCGATACCACTCTGTGACGCCCACCCCTATTGCTACTATTAGAAAGTAATAAATAGAACAACTCGACCACATCACCTTTTTTAAAACATGTAAATTCTTTTTTCATCTTTTCCTGTGTTTAAATTTAATAACAGACGATCAATGAAAAAACCCCGTACACCGCAACAACGATTTTATCATTTTGAGGCAAAAGGCCGCCCAACCCTATTTGTATGTAAACACGATGACTAGATATACAAACCCAAAACTCAAATCAAAGATGCTATGTACATATTTTACAACACAGCTTTCAAAACTTATAAACAAGATGCGAGTTCTTTCATAAAACACAACAAAGCAAACTCAAAATGAACCCAAAACAAGCCCGACAGTGCGTCATCCATATCCATGACCCTCAAAACCTGAAGAAGCTCTAAGACGGCCCATGAAGCTAACAAAGCTCGTGTATTGTCATGCTCACTGAAATGCATGAACTACATGAGCTAAAGCTCACAAGTAAAAATCATGCATGTCCAAAGAATAATGATGTTTTTCCAACATGTAATGCTAACATGTAAAATCCATGGATTCAAAATACTTTTCTCAAATCATTTTCTTTCATTTGGGCCCCCGACCCAACTACTATGTCCGAAAAAGAGCTCTACACACAAAGAATAATCAAATGGCCAATAATATCGTTATGATGTTACGTGTGGACCATCCTCCCGCGCCCGACCAAAGGTCCCATACTTGCGTCCTTGTGTCCGCCAAGAAGTATCCCACCCCGCAGGTCATAACATGGTATCCACAAATGGTCCATTCTCCTGTGACCCACCGAGAGCCCATCTCCCATCTAGCTCTGTGTTCACCAGAAGTACCCCACTTGCTATACCTAAATATATATCATAAGCACGCCCGAGCGTGCCTCGGTGCACTAGCAAAGTGGTCAAGAAATATCTATTTTCTTCCGTAAAATATTTTCGTGCATGCGAACATCCTCTTGTAATATGCATGCACATGCAAATGCTTGTGAATGACATGTTCAATGGCTCACCAAGCACCATATTGCAAAATCATACAAGTCAATTATGCAACATATAATATCCATGTATATTCAACAAGATACCACAATCACATATAATACAATCAATTCAAACAATACTATGTTCATGCATTACGATTGCGATGGATTTTTACTTACCTTTCACATCTAGGAATACTATTGGAAGTTAGATAACTGCATTTCTCCCATAATATTACATGTAGTAAAACCTGTACAAGTATAACTTATTAATTTCATTTCGAAAATATTTAAGCTAAATATACTAAATTCCATAGCATATATTAATAATCTGACTTTGCCACTAGCACCTGAATCTAACTAATTCTCTCCCCCCCAACGCTTAATTTTTCATTTCAATTTATTCAGAAAAAAATACTTGACCGGTGAATTAAAGTAATACTTGTATTAAGTTCCTAAATATTACGCATAATCCTAGAATCAATATAGAGAGTATTTATATAGTCCAACAAGAAATCACCACAATCTAATGCATCCTGCTAATCTAAATTGTCGAATTACTAATTTACATATTCATTTATTCCTATAAAATGAGATTTTCAGAGTTTACCATGCCTATAATTGTTAACATGTAGTCAAAGCCAAACGAGTTACACCTACGTGTAAACATTATTAGCCTTCCTACTTTAAAAATTGTTGCTTATGTCACCTACCCATTCTTGATTAATTCATACTCATCACCAAACCTGTATGATTGTCCTAAATAAAGAAACTGAATTCTTTAACATATATAGTTTAGTTTTTTTTTTTCCAATTCCATTTGAAACTTGAAATTTTAAAATATAAAATTAATTAAATAGTTGAGAAGTTTGAAGTTTACCAATTTCTGCCAAGGAGATGAAAATACTCGTTCATGTACCTCTGCTCTACTCGTGTGAGAGTGTTTTGTTTTTAATTTTAATGTATACATACATATCTGTTTCTATATGAGCAGATATATGAGGAGTGACGCGGTCATCAATATACATACACATCCTAATTCCTTATCAATTAAGTTAAGTGGCACTTTGATATATGTGTTCAATTGAATATTATACAGGTATATGTATAAGTCATCTCCTTAAGGTGCCACGTATGTGTGTTTATAAATTAAAGATTTTTATTATATATTCATACGAGATAATATATATTACTTATAAATGTATGGAGTATATCCATATATAAGCTAGTTTTACATTATTACCTATATATATATATATATGAGTTACGTCATTTTTAAGTAGAAGATTACTAATAGTATTTTTTTATATTTACACATAAAGTACTACTTTATTCATATCGTCTTATATGGGTCCTAAAATTATGAAATTTATCATGCCATATAAAATGATATAAATGATAAAAACATCAATGGCATGTAAGCAACAAATAAACCACATACAATGCATGAATTACATTGGCCTAGTGAGTAGTAAGAGGCTCGGGTATTACAAAAGTGCCTACCCTTAAACGATATAATTTCAACAAAGTGTCCCCTTTGAGCCTATTAAACCGGTTCTTTGGCGACCAATCTTATACCTTAAGCCTACATGTGAAAATCCTAATTACCCATCACTCATACACACAAAATGTTGAAGGTTGAGGAGGGTATGATAAGTAGGGTATGTGCCCACTCGCATGAAGTTGCCAAAAAAAAAAAAAAAATATATGAAACCCCATGTTTTAAAATATGCGAGAAGAATAAGTTTGGGGGTTCCGAAAAAAAAAATCGAGGCTCATAAAGGGAGAATAATCGAGAATTCAACAAAAGTGAAGGTAGCTATTTTGTTTGGCAATTGTTGATTTGAAATGATAATTGTGTGTTTGGGTGAGTTGTTAGGAAATTTATTGTTCGATTTTGATGAATGCCATGTAAAACTTAGACTAGAAAGTTGACACCCCATTTCCTTGTAATCCTAATTGTAATAGATAAAATGAATGAGTTTGAGTCAAGTCGGCTATGCCAAAGAGATACAAGAAGTTAATCAAGAAGTGAAATGAAGAACTTATTTGAACAATCGAGTACGGACAAGAAGAAGATATGGAACTCAATCGGGATGTATCACCGAGGAACAATCGTGACAAAAGTGAGTTGAGACAACTCATGGAGCCGAGTTGAAACACCAATCAAGTCGTCGATACTTGAGAAAAGAAGAAGCGGTCAGTGAAGCCAACTAAATTCAAGTCGTTGCACATAAAGCATGGGAGGTTACTTATTTAAGTAATATCCCCATGATATCCGCACCGAGAATAAACTAGTGCAAAAGTGTGCAATACAATAAGCAAAAAGTGGACATTCAAGAATACGAGGTAGTGGATGTCTCACATGCTTGAAAAGAAAGAGAGCAAATCGATGTCTAGCGGTATTATTTGAATAATTATCCATCCCTCCAACGGATAATTTTTCAAATAATCTATGTTTTCTTTAAAAGCATGAATGTTTCTGCTAAAAAGGGATGGACTAAAATGCCCTGATTATTTTCATTAGACATGGCTCCCTAATTCTTTTCATTATTACAAATGTAACGGAAACTGAAAAGGTTCCTACAAAAGAGAGTTGTAACTGCCACTACAAATGGTTCATATGGTATTTGATCAACTTTATTCTTTTTTTGGAAGACACTCCAAATTACATTGCTACATCTCTCCAATGTTAAGTTGTCTACTTCATAAATATGATATTACATTAGCAAATATTTTTTATTTTGTGGAAATAGCTGTATCATCGAATCGATCGAGGTCCGAATTATTTGAAAGCAACCGAACTACTTAACAGATTGTTGCTTAATTCGAATTATTTGAAAGCAACCGAACTACTTAACGGACTGTTGCTTAGTTTAGTCGGCTTGTACTACTGCTTGTTTTAAGGTAAGTTGTTTTCACAACATATATTTGGATTAGTGTGTGCCTCTGTTCTTATGCTTTCTTTATATTATAGTGGGCCTTTGTTCTTATGCTCTCTTTATATTATAGTGGGTTCTCTTAGTTTAATCTGCACATGATAGCATTCTCCATTTGGCATCTGCTCTTTTGATTTTATTTAGATAGAGATAATTTCAAAGAAAATGAGTGTGTTTGAATTTTGTTTAAGGTAGAAAGCTACCTCTAATCTCTTGGAAATTTGAGCTTTTGTGTTTTAGTATGTAACATATATATATATAGCAGACTAGCAGACATTTGTATTACTTGTATTCTCTTGAATGTGAATATGTACGAAGAGGATGCGTGGACTGACAAAGTTTTTGGATTGGAGATAAGGAAGAGTAGACAAGATGAGAGAAATATGTTTTTGGCTTTCGTTGAATTTTATTTTTTAATTTGTCCTAATAAAAAAAAAATGAAAGTTCAATTGAATTAAATCCCTTTAGCTTATATATACTGTATATAAGAGATGATGTAGTTTGGGATATGATTTCAAGATGTCACTGACGTGAGAAATTTTTATTGTTTGAATGTGAGTGCTTGATTGATATTACGAAATCTACTATTGCTAGAAAGATGAACAAAGTTTTGGCATTGAGGAGTCCTATGATTGAGTGTTGGCAACAAAATGTGGGGTATATATTATATTACAGTAGCATATATTTTGTGCAAATAGCTTTATCATAGGAATCGATCAAGGTCCGAAATTATTCGAAAGCAACCGAATACTTAACTCAATCAAGATTGGATGGCTGCTTAATTTGGTCGACTTGTACTACTGCATCATCTGGCTTTCTTTTTAAGGTAAGTTGTTATATAGCTCAAATGGAGATTTCATGTGTATTTGATTTACATGGACTGCTAATGATCTATGAATTATTGCATAGTGGTCTTCAAGAAGTGCCTTCATAGCTCCAACTATATATATCTGCATAATCAAGTAGTTTTGCTGCAAAAAAAAAAAAAAATGGAAATAACTCTCTGGTACATTATACTTCCGGGAATATTCATTCTCATACTAAAAATTATCCAAAGAGCTGCTTTGAAGGCAATTCACAAACAGTCCATACTTGTGTATTTTCTGTGTGTTTATTATTATTTCCAAAAATTGCGGCTCTACTGAAGAGAAACTTACAACTCTTATCCAGTCATAGTCTTTCCTTTAGTTTTTGTTTGTATCATGTAATTAAGAGTACTTCCAGAGTTTTTCAATTATTATTGTATTTTTGTTCGATACAATAACTTAGGACTTTATTGCTATTTAAGCTTTGTTTGGTCAGTAAGGCATCTTGGATTAAAGTTCAAATTAATTCATTAGCATTTATCAGATGAGCTATATAAATAGTCTCTTTTACTGTTGGGGAAGCCTTCAAGATCTTTATAGACTTACTAATCTTAATTTTGTAAAGTTGACACGAGATATTGCTCGGACATGGTATTCGTTTTTTTTTTTGTTACTTTATAAGTGCAGAATGCTCAACAGTGAATACAATTTCTTATTGATAGGAATATGATAGTTGTTAAGAATATGCACAACTAAATTTACATGGCAATAATTACAAAAAAAAAATCCCCAGGTGTTTTTTTCTCATTTACATAATATTTTCTATCTGATATATATATATATATATATATATATATAATACACAATAACGTGATTATTTCCAGCTAATATCCAATTTCGGTTTCATTCTTGTATATTATATGTTATGTTATTTTATTTATTTGTTTATTATTTCTTATACATATTTTTAACTACAACTATCAAACTAGATAAGCCTTAATATGTTCCCTACATTCTCAAACTCTATTGTTCTAAGAGTTCGTTTACTCATTTGATGTAGGTCTTCTTACTACCTGATATAACTTTTTCTTTGAGAGCAATATTTTTCAATAATTCAAAGTTCGTACTCCTTTTGAATATAAAAATGCATCGAAGGTCATCAACAAATTTACCATCAAGTAAAATTGATGTAATTTGAATCTTTTTGGTATTTACATTTTGAAATATTTTAGGTCTTAAGATACATATGTGATGCTTTTCTAAAAAAATGTTATAGTAGCGGATGTTTATCGGGAGAGGCAATGTGAAAGGATGAAAAGAAGGTATGCTTGATCTCAATACCACACAAAGACAAGAATATATAGACAGGGGTTAAGAAGGATAAGAAGAAACAAGGTTAGTAATTTAAACCTTACAAAGATAAAATATTAAAGTAGATTTTTACATTGTTAAAATCAAATTATTGTTTTTTTTTCACCTTTTAGGTTCCATAGTTATTGAGCCTTTTTGTTTGGGGACACATGAGTTGAAAAAAGTGCCTAATTGCATACATTGTCTTTCTTTGTGAGATTTGAGTATGAGCCTCCAACTTTTTGTCTTTGCGATAATGGAAAACTTAAACGGCACCTATTGAATTTCCCGATGAATTGTTTGAGTTGTTTACTTTCATCGATGAGGCCATCCAATTTCGAAAAATATTCGCCCATTCAATTGCACATTCTCTTTTACTTCATTCGGGGTGAAACTAGATAAAGAACTTGCATCTTCAAGGCGTGGAGTTTATACTTTTCGAGCACAAGGAATGGTGTATCACGAACTTCCGGGTTTAATACCCAGGAAGACGGCCCTTGTCATTTTCAATTATACTTCGTGGAAACAAAAAAGAGATTGCAAAAGAATGAACATACTTGAGAACTCTACTTTATGTGAAGTTCTTGTGAATAAGCTCATGAGAATTCTAGAGTCAAATCCATATGTAAAAGTCTTGAAAGCTTAAAGGATTATCCAAGGATGGATGATGTTCAACTCCATATATCAAAAGATGCAAAATTAGATCGGCGAGTGTATAATTCTCCAACAAATGATCAAGTTGCGAGAATATGGGTTGAAGGAAATAATGCAGACATGCCATTTGAACGAGACATTGTGGTCCATGCACATTCGGAGATAGACATAGAATAAAATATTATTATGGATGTTATGACCCTTTGCAATATCCGCTTCCTTTTCCAAGAGGCCATCGAGATGGCATCAACATATTAAAAACTTGATGCGAAGAAATCCACTATGCAAGAACAAGGTATATAACTATTGAATATGTGTTATTAATTACGCATTCAAATTAAATTTACGTCTTGTATAATTATAATGTGTGCTATTGTAATTTTTTTTTCAAAAATTTTCTACTAAATAGAATGTCCAATACGAAGAATAATAATGCTTTATGTGTGTATGTATATATGCGTGTGTAGTAATAATATTGTTGAAACATTGCTTTATGTTTTAATTTGTTGTATTAAATACGTTACGGGTAGTAATCCAATCATTGATGATATATCTACAATACCAACATTTTCTTCTCCAAGTGATATTCTTTATCAAGAACTAGAAGGTATATATTTATTATTAAAATCACTAAATAGTATCACATATGTAATCACGGGTTTATTTGTGATATATATGTTTTAAATTACAATCTCGTACTAAATAAATTATTTACCATTCATATTGACTAAATATTGATGAAAAAGTTCATACTTCCTGAAGTTAATATATACAAGTTTACAAGTATTTTTTATTTATTTATTAGAAATTTTCATATTGCTAATTTTTGTTTTATTTCTCATATCTACGATTCTTGGTAAAGAAAGTAATAAAAAAGTGTCTTGCAGAGAATATAGTTATTCTGATTACAAATCGAAATCCGAGACAATCAACACTACATTTTGCGGGAAGGCTATTGCAAAGAATATGTTGTCGACATGTACATAAAACTAGAGACAACAAGATTGGATTACTACCGCCAAAATCAATCGAACATGAGAGCCGAGATATACCAAGGAATTATAGATAGTGTTATGAAAGGAGAGGTTAGAGGAAATGAAGTTGCGGAAGAATCGTTCTTCCCGCATCATTTATTGGGGTCCAAGAGATATCGCCGAAGATATCTTGATGCGTTGGCATTGGTACAAAGATTTGGAAAACCGGATTTATTTATTACAATGACTTGCAACCCTGAGTGGAAAGAGATACAAGAAAATCAGATCGGGGACAAAAAGCTCAAGATAGACCCGGTTTGACCTCAAGAGTATTCCGAGCAAAATTACAAGATTTGAAAGATCAGTTGTTTAAGAAGAAAATATTTGGAGATGTAGCTGCACATGTTCATGTAATTGAATTTCAAAAAGAGGATTACCACATGCTCATATGTTGATAATTCAAGTCCGAATATAAAATTACAACTCCAGGACCACTTTGACAGATTTGTATGTCTTGAACTTCCCGATCAGTGCGAAGTATCCCGAGCTTTTTGACTTAGTTGTAAGACACATGATGCATGGACCATGTGGAGCTAAAAACATGAATAACTCTTGTATGATGGATGGAAAGTGTAAATATCATTATCCACGTCTACATTGTGAAAGTACCATACAATGTAAAGATGGATATCCGATCTATAGGAGAAGAAACAATGGATTGACAGCCAAGTTCGCAATGCACAATTAGACAATCAATGGGTGGTACCTTATAGTCCATATCTCTTATTAAGATATAATTGTCACATCAATGTTGAGATATGTTCGTGTGTGACAAAGAATGATGAAATATTTGTACAAATATATCTATAAGGGACATGACAAAGTGGCAATTCATATCAACCACAATAATGATGAAAATTTGGTTGATGAAATTAAGCGATTCAAGATGCTCGGTGGGTATCGGCTCAAGAAGCAATGTGGAGGATTTTTGAATTCAACTTGAATGAGATATACCCAAGTGATTATTAACTTGCCGCTTCACCTCCCAAATCAACAATGTGTGACTTATTGGTCAAATCAAAATTTAGAAAATGTTTTGACTTGGGACCATGTCTCCAAAACAATGCTCACAGAGAATATTTCTCGATGTGTTCTAAAAGTGAAGAGGCAAGAAAATATCTTTATCGAGAGTTCCCAAACAATGCTCCCAAACAAACAAGGTAAATGCTTTGGAAGGAAAGAAAAAAAAAGAGATATCATTGGCGTGTGAATACCGCAAGTCCGAATGAAGGTGAAAGATATTATCTAAGATTGTTGTTAAATCACGTCAGAGGGCCTACATCTTTTGAAGATTTGCTAACAGTCAATGATGTACGTTGCTCGTGTTTCAAAGAAGCAGCACAAAAAAGAGGGTTGTTGGAGTCTGATCATAGTGTTATTGAATGTCTAAATGAAGTTGTCACTTTTCAAATGCCAAAGGAATTTGCGAAGATTATTTGCAATCATATTGGTATATTGTGCACCAACAGATGTGAAGGTTCTTTGGGATACATACTTTGAGGCAATGTCTCAAGATTTTAGAAGAGACTCAAGTACCTCAATTGAACTACAAGTTGTCAAAACTTTAAAAAGTTTAGATTTTTTCTTGCGAGTATGGGAAAATGCATAAGTTCATATGATCTTCCAAGTATTCCCATTGATTCCGATAACATGGACAATGATATTCATAGAGAGGTGCGCGATGAAATGTCAATAGAAATACCTCCATAAGATTACGAACTAGAGTCGAAGTTGAATCAGAACAACGCAAAGCCTTTTCAACTATCTTAGATTGCATCAAAAAGGGCATGGGTGGCATTTTTTTATTGATGGTCCAGGAGGATCTGGAAAGACATTCTTGTACCGCGCATTGTTAGCTCATATTAGATCCAAGAATCTAATAGCGCTTGCAACTGCACATCCGGAGTTCTTTGCCGCAATAATGCCAGGAGGAGAACAACACATTCTCGATTCAAAATACCAATAGACGTAAATGAATCAAGTGAGTGTAATATGTCCAAACAAAGTGGTGTGCAGAGCTATTGCGCAAAGCACGATTAATTTTATGGGATGAAGCACCAATGGCAAAACGATGGGCTATCGAGAATGTCGACAAATTATTGAAAGATGTCTTTGGATAATAAAAGAGACTTTGGTGGAAAAGTGATAGTTTTTGGTGGAGATTTTAGACAAGTATTACCAGTTGTTCCTAGGGCAACAATCCATCAAACTATTTCTCGCAAGTTTGGCAAAATCGTACTTGTGGCCTAAAATGAAAAAAATGACTTGTACAAGGAACATGAGGTCGAAGAATGATCCAAATTTTAGTGATTTTCTACTTAGAGTTGGAAATGGCGAGGAACCAACGATCAAGGCAACATCAAAATTACGGAAGAGATTATCATTGAGTATGACGATGAGGAACAATCAATACAACGACTTATAAGGGTTATTTTCCGACTTTGAATAAAAGTGTTCTTTCACTCATTACCTAACAAGTCGAGCAATATTAGCCGGTAAAAATGAGCACGTTGATAGATTGAACGATAAGTTGATCTCTATGTTTCCTGGAGAAGCAAGAATATTTAGCAGTTTTGATGAAGCCATTGATGACACAAACAACTACTACGAAGAGGACTTTTTGAACTCTTTAACTCCAAATGGTTTGCCTCCTCATAAGTTGGTGCTAAAAAGAAATTGTCCAATAATTCTGTTGAGAAATCTGGACCCATCAAATGGATTGTGTAATGGTACAAGAATGGTATGTAGGGATTTCAAGAATAACGTAATTGATGCGAGATTGTGTTTGGACAAATATAGTGGAAACATGTTTTTATACCTAGAATACCGCTTTCACCACCTGAAAATGAAGGTTATCCATTTCAATTCAAGCGTAAGCGATTCGATTAGACTTTGCTTCGCCATGACAATCAATAAAGCTCAAGGACAAACAATTCCAAATGTTGGGGTCTATTTACCTCAATCGATATTTTCTCACGGTCAATTATATGTTGCTCTCTCAAGAGGAACTTCAATGTCCACAACCAAAGTATTGATTAAGCCGGACTCCACAATTGGAAGAAGAATCATGACTACTAAAAATATTGTGTACAAACAAGTATTAAATGCAGTACAAATCATTTTCATTTACGCAATGTATTATATCTTATAAATAGTATCTAATATTAGTTTTTATTAGGAAAATAAAACATCAATGTACAACTCAATGTATCGTCAATTTCCGATACCTAACAACCAGGTAACATGAATAAAGTTTCTTCATTCAAGTAATCAATGAAATAATAATTAGATTACTTGGTGATACTCCTAAGTTCAACAATTTTATGTAAAAACTACTTCTAATATTTACTCTAATGTTGTTCAGTTGCTAATCTTCTCCGAGTCTCTAGGAAACAAGTTTGTTCAAAGTATGATTCAAACTAAGTTGAAAGCGGATCACTACTTTGTGGCCAAATTGTCAACTACAATTTTTTTGTAGCACATCCATTTGTATTCTTTTGCAATACTTATTTTCTCCATGTTATTTTGTAGTCTTAAAGTTGAAGGGCCGGACCTTACAAATTTATTCCTCATGCTTAGGAAATGATAGAATTTTAGTATATCATATTTTTATGTATTTTAAACGAAATTATAATTAATAAATTATGTTATCACGCAACGCACGTACGTTACCTTACTAGTGCTATAAAAGGGCCGGAGATTCAAAGGAAGAAAAATGGACGAAAAAAAAGAAAACGCTGCATACACAAGTATGACAAGAGAACAAGAAGAAACGATCATATACGCACAAAAGCCGAACAAAAACTCTTACATCTTCAAGTCCAATCACAAGATTTCAACATCCAACACAAATTGTGGAGGACTACGAAATCATCAAAGTTGAAGAGAAAATTGTAACAATCTTTGGGGTCTACATTCCTAGTGTGGAAGTGTAGGGAAAACTCAAGTTGCTTGGAGGGTCAGGGTGATCAAATCCAACAACTCGATCAAGTGAGTCAGTAGTAGCAAAGCGCCCGCCTCGTGGAGAAGGCGAGCCGCAAGAGAAGTCGGGGGGTGATCAAGGCATCTCTAGATCGAGTCAAAAGGAGAAAGTCACCGTGTGTGATCAAGACTTGTCTCTGGATCGTGAACCACTCAGAAACGATCATTACTTAATGGATTCCTCCAGGAGTTGGAGAAGAGAGGATTAGAAGAATTACCCCATCTTCGAACCTCTACAAAACATTGTGTCTTTTTACTCGCAACATTTTATTCCTACTTTATTTATCTTATACTTGCTAAAAACTGAGTTACAATTGATATCCAAAGTGATAATAAGCCAAGCATACAAGAACAAGTGTTAAAACCATATTCATTCTATTTTTAAAAGGGTGCTAAGACTTCGCTCTGAAAAACCAAGTCAACTCCATAAACACTTTACAAAACAATCATGTTACATTACAAGCAACCCTCTTGAGTCGCTATACAAGAAACTCAAATTGACTTGAAATAACTCGTTGTTGCATTGTTGTTGAAAAGATTCTTATTGAAATTTTTGAGGAAGGTTTATTCAACCCCCTTCTAAACCTTCTAATACACCCCTTGGGACCTACAAGTGGTATCGAGTGGTTGGTCCATTGAGCCCCCCGCACCGTTCTTGAACTAGATCTTTGCATTTCAAAAATTTAACACTTGATTTTTTAACAAGCAAACTTATCACTATGGAAGCAAATCTAACTCGTATTCCTATGTCTTCCATCGAAGAATTTGGTGATTGGAAAATTCGTATGCGGACTCACCTACCGACTTCACATGATGAAATGTGGATTGTTATAGAAGATGGGCCACTACAAATACTCAAGGTCAACACCACTTAGATGAATTCAAGCGGTTTGAAGGAGAAGAGGTCGCCGACCCTGACCGACTATGGTTGAAAAACCTAGAGATGGGTGGACAAATGATGATAGAAAAAGATATAACTTGGACAATGTGGCCAAGGATATACTCTACAGTCCCTGGACAAAGCAATGTTCAATAAAGTCGAATCTTGCAAGACAAAAAAAGAAATCGGATAAATTAACTTTAATTTGTGAAGGATCGGAGCAAATTAAAGAAAATTAATTATCTGTTGTTGTACTGAGAAATTTGAAAAGTTTAAAATGTTTGCAAGTGAAACCTTGGATCACCGGATGCTAGATTCACTGAGTCACGGATGAGTCACAAAGACTAGGAAAGAGTATCCACAAAATGAAATGTGTATGAAGATTTTAAGAAGTCTCCCGGTGAATGGGAAATGAAAGTCATGGCTCCAAGACATTCAATGGACCTATCAAAAACATCCAATCATGAACTATTCTCAAACCTCAAAGCTTATGAGTTTGACATGAGAAGAAAGGATCAAGAGGAGACAGATGTGCCCAAAATAGCATGACCGATAATTAAGGAGGAAAAAGAGTGAATCCAAAGAAATTATAGAGGAGGAAATAGCCCTGGTGGTCAAAAGATTCAATAAGTTCTTTAATAAGAACTACAAGAAAAACAAGGGTGAAACCTCCAGGAGACACTCAACTCCCTCCAAGTCAAGGAAGATAGGCCACCCAAAAGAGTGAGCATGAAAAGATTAAATATCAAAGAGCCGACAATTCAAGGATCAATGAAATGATCAAAAAGTTGAAAACCTGTGTTGAACTGGAGACAACCAGGACGACTGTGCTATTGACTTGCCCATATCCAATAGTCAACAAGTACTGGAATGAAGAATAGAGAAGAGTCTCGAGAAAAAGAAAACAAGAAAGAAAAGAGGCTATGTTAGGCTCGAGACAGACAGACGACCAAGTCGAAGGAAAGCAATCGATCCTCGAGAGTAGTGAAGCGATTACTACTCAAGTGACTTTGAAGAAGAACCCTTGATCCGTCTAATGGCTAGAGAACAAGAACAACTGACTAGGAAGATGAGGTACACTCTAACTCATCTCATTCGATTCTAGTGATTGTGATACACACACCTCATCACCCACCGATCTTTATGATTCACTAGGCAAAATGATGAAAGACTTTTAGCACATCAAATCCTCACACACACTATCAAATGAGGAAAACAACCAACTCAAAAGCCAAAACTCACACCACCACTAAGGAGTTGAGTACTCTAAGTCACATAGGCCGATGAGAATAAAGAGCTAAAGGCCGACAATGCTAAACTATTAGCGGGATAACCGCTATAGAAAAGAGGAAAATGATCTCAAGAATGTGATTGTCTCATTTACAAAGGCATCTAAATCATTGGATGACCTTATTATGAGCTAAAGATAGTATGGAGATAAGACAGGGCTTAGGATTTAATTCCTCTGTGCAATTTGTCGAACTCCTAAAGTGATTTTGGAAAAAGGATCTTCAAGCTATGAAGCATCTCGGATACCTAAAACACCAAATGTTGCACCCACATTCATTCCAAAGCACAATCACGCAGACCAACCGGTCTTGATTCAAAGGATAGAAAAACGCCACTGATTGAGTATGATGAGAGGACAACGAGAAGAAATCTAGTAGAGTTTCCCAAAAACTCCAAATAGGATGTACTCTGTAAAGTATAAACAGAGCCACCGTAAATCCCGTTTATCAAAGAAACACATATGATGGGAATGGTAGAAATTATCCAAGCCAAGTGATTGGAACAATGTGAAATATCGAAAGACCTATGGAATACAAGCCTAGATGGCAAAGACCTGACCTCGGCAAAGGTCATTCCAAAGGCAAAAGAGCTATTACCAAAGACACATATGCACCTAAGCACTACACTCAACAATATCACAGTTACACCAAGAATGCAATTGCTAAAACACACACACAGGCATACATACAAAAGAGACAGTTGTATGAACCTAAAACACACAAGCAATTTGCAAATGTGCACTATGATTATGGCACTAATAGATGGCAACCTCTTAGAGTCAAATCATTTGGCTATAGGTTGGTTGGATCATCTTACAACACCAACCCCTCGGGACCTGAGACAAGCATGAGTACCTAAAAGTTAATTTCCTTGATTGCGGGTTCAAGGAACAAATGGGTGCCAAGGAACCTGGTACATGGACGTGGGCATTCCCGGACATATATGACGAGAAATAAGAAAGAAATATCAAAATTCAAGGAAATTAGGGGAGCAAAAGTCATATTTGGAGGAAATGAAGCTCCAGGAGAAATCAAAGGCACATGATCTATCAAGAAAAATGGATTGAAAATCACCAATGTTGCTTATGTCGAGGGACTCAACTTCAATTTACTCAAAGATAAGTCAACTTTGTGACAAAGGCTACAACGCTGGATTCAATATGGGAATGTGTCGGATCAAAGATCTTGAATCAAATGAAATAGTGCTACAAGGATCCGGGAGGAAAAATATGTATGTAGTAGATTGGCCTCTTTTGCACCAAGCACTTGTCTGCTAACAAAGAGTAACAAAGTGCGTAGAATCGAGTTGGGCGTGGCACAAGAAGTGAGTCATCGAACTTCAAGACAATCAACAAACCTGCAAGAAGTCATCTTGTGGAAGGATTGCCACCACCCGTATAGAAAGAAAGTGTATGTGATGCATGCGGATGGGAAAGCAAATCATATCTCCATTCAAGGAAAAGTCTAATCCTTCATCAACAAGAATATCGCATCTGTTGCACATAGATTTATTTGGTCCCATCGAACCCGGCCAGCATAAGTGGAAAGAAATACACCTTAGTGGTGGTGGATGATTACTCAAGATATACATGGACAATTTTTATGTGCGGGAAAAAAGGAAACTTTGCAAAAGTTACCATAGGTTAAAAAGAATCCAAAATGAAAAGAGTCAAACCATTATAAAGACCGGATCCGGTAGGGGAACCGAGTTTGTTAATGGAATAACTACTCATTATTGCGTTGAAAATGGTATTGCTCATGAATTACTGCAGACAAGGACTCCACAAAAAATGGAGTAGATGAAAGAAGAAAGCAGAACTCTCAAGGAAGGCTGCAGGAACCATGTTAGTCAAGAGTTGGACTCTTTAAAAGATTTCGGGCTAAAGCCATCAACACTACATGTTATACCCAAAATAGATGCATGATTAATAGAGCAAATTGACAAAGTCCCCTATGAAATGCGGGCGGGATAAAGCCAAAGTTGGATACTTGAGAATATTTGGATGTAAGTGCCTCATCCATAACAATGGGAAGGATAATCTAAAGGCTTTTGATGCCAAACCCGATTAAGGTATCTTTCTCGGGATACTGGTTTGAAGCGAAACCTATAGAGTGTTGAATAAGAGGACAATGGTCACAAAAGAATCTATTCATGTGGTTCTTGATGAATCTAATGTGAGTGGAGAAGACATTGAAGAGTTAGGTGACAAGGTAAATCATCAACTATGCGAAGAGTTTCTATATTGAAGGTGAAACAAGAGAAATCAATCTAGATGAAGATGAGATAGCTGAATCCCAAAGACAATGGAAAACCTACAAATGAATGATGAGAAAGAGCTGCTCAAGACAACTCAATCGTGAGACTACCGAACACAACTAACCTACTCCACGGCGATGTGAGATGGGTGAGAGACCATCCTCCGAGTTAGTCATTGGAGATGTTAGAGATGGTGTAAGAACCATATCTAAAGCTCGACAAGAAGCAATGTTCACTTGTTTTATTCCCAAATAGAACCGAGAAGATGTGTCTCAAACCTTGGATGACACACATTGGATTCGAGGCCATGCAAGAAGAGTGAATCAATTTGAAAGAAACAAAGTATTAGAATTAGTGCAAAGGCCACCACATCAAAATGTTATTGGCACAAAATGGGTTTTTAGAAACAAGATGAATGAGGAAGGTTACATTTGTAAGAAACAAAGCAAGATTGGTAGCCAAAGGGTATTTCCAAGAAAAAGGAATAGATTTCGATGAAACATTTGCTCATGTTGCAAGATTAGAAGCAATAAGGATGTTTCTTGCCTATGTTGCACACAAGAACTTTATTGTATATCAAATGGATGTGAAGAGTGCATTTTTAAATGGAATATTGGAAGAAGAAGTCTATGTTGAGCAACCTCCGGCTTTGAGCGAAGACTCTTGGAGATAAGGTGTCGAGCCCAATAAGGCTCTATATGGACTAAAGGGGCGCAGGAGCATGGTGTGATACATTATCTCAATTTCTAAATCGCAAATGGATTCACCAAAGGCAAAGTGGACAAAACACTATTCGAATCCAAGATGGAGAAAATATCTTGCTTGTTCAAATATATTTGGATCCACAAATAAAGAGTCATGTAATAAGTCCTCAAATCTCATGCAAGGGGAAATTTGAAATAAGAATGATGGGAGAGTGACTTTCTTCCTAGGACTCCAAGTTAAACAAATGAAGGGTGGAACCTTCATAAGTCGGACAAAATACACCGAGATTTAATGAAGAAATTTGGTATGGAAGAAAAGTCCTCTGTGGAAATACCAATGAATACATCGGTCAAGATGGGCATGAATGCGGTGGCGAACCCAGAGATCAAACAAGATCTGAGCACTTATTGGCTCATTGCTCTACTTAACAAAGAAGCCGACCGGACACCACCTCTGCGGTAGGTGTATGTGCAAGATTTCAATCTGCACCAAAAAAGGCCATATGACTGCAGCCTAAGAGAATCCTAAGACATTTGAAGGGATGCCAAGAAGTTGGCTTATGGTATCCAAAGGAAGGTGTATTCAAGCTTATTGGTTATTCGGACTACGATTATCTTTGGATGTAGATTTGACAGAAAAGTAATCCGGTACATGTCAAATGCTTGGAAAGCAGGCTCACTTCATGGTTTAGCAAAAAGCAAAACTCAATAGCAACACCCACACCAGTGACGAGTACATAGCAGGGTAGGTTTGTTGTGCCCAAGTCTTATGGATGAGACAAAAATGAGAGATTATGAAGTTGAAGAAAAAGAAATTTCAATTATGTGTAATAACACAAGTGCTATTGCAATTACCTTAACCCTACGTGTTGCACTCAAGAACAAACCACATTGATGTCGGATATCATTTTATAAGGGATCATATTGAAAAGAAAGACATCACCTTGGAATATATCTCAACGATAAGCGGTCAATGACATATTCACAAGAACTTTATGTGAATCAAGATTTGAAGAGCTTTGAGCTAGGGTTAATTGGTGAGTTGATACTCGGAAGACTCAACTAGAAGAGATGAAGGATGAAGAAGTGGGAATTGAACAAGTTTTTCACACCAAGTGAAATAGCTACATCGAAAAATCACCAGATCGAGCTAGGCGACAATGGTGAGTTAACTAATGAAAGGAGAGAAGCTAAATTAAATTAATCTTGACTTAAGTTGAGTCATTCAATAACCAAATGACAAAAACTATGTTGTTTTAAAGAAGCGAACGGTCTAGTATTAAGCACCAGGCATGCGCCGCGCTAAACGTGGAAAAGGCCGCCATTATGTCCATGATTGGATATAAATGTTGCCGCATTAAATATGGAGAGATAATCGTTTTTCAAGACTCGACCCCAACCGTTGATCTTGATCAAATGATTCAAATTCTCAAACCGTCTGTTTCAAGTCATATATATATACAAAAATTAAAACTCTCTCTCTCCTCACGCTCACAAAAATACCTTCAAGCTTTCAAAGGAATCCCTCTCTCTCTCGCAAAACCCTACCTTCCTCAAGATTGAAATTCTCTCGATTTCTTAAGCAATTATCTCAAGCAAAAATGGCACCAAAGATACGATTTTGCTAAGCTCATAAGCAAATCCACTCGGGTCAACGTGGATTTCGAGGGGATGGTGAAGCGGGGTTAGATGAAACCCTTATAAAGAAAATAGCTAACATGATTGAGGAGTCGGGACTCAAGCCCTTTCTCACGATGGAGTATCAAATGACCTACGCCAAGAAGAAGTCGCCCGATTCTATATCAATGCCGAGGTGCGCGGGGCGGGGATTAAGTCTTACGTCCCACCGCAAGGACATCACAATCACTAAGGACCTTGCGAGCACTTTGTTCTCTGCCCGTCGGAGGAATGACAGAGATATACTGAAGTCGATGTCAACTTGGCCGCATGGAAGGAAGTGGCCAAACCGGGGTGTGTTGCGAAAGTAGTCTACCGCACACCGGTGAGAAGAAGAAGCTTGGACCATTATCGGCCCGATGGATATCGCCGCCAAGAGTGTAGACATGAAGTTTGGCGCTTTCAATCACCAAAAAAAAACAGGTTGATAGTCATGGCCGCGATCATGGAAGGAAAGAAAGTCAATTGGGCAAAGTTCATATACAATGACTCTGCTAGAACATTGGAAATAAAACACTTAAGGAGGACGGATCCTTTGGGGATCACTTGGCTATGGCCTAGTAATTGGCCATCTAATGGAGGTGAAGGGCATCCCCTTAGGTATGGCAAGCCTTTCCATGTGAACAAGAAAATGTCCAGGGGCCAATCGCCAGAGCCCGGAAGAGATCTTATGCCAAGAGGGCGGATACAGTGAGAGGGAATCATCGACCCGTGAGACACGGTGATTCCTCCCCTCTCAAGAAGAGCTTCCCTGCGACGCTAAGAAGAAAGTTGCCCTGCAGGACAAAGAAGAAGGACGCCCCCTGCGGTTGAGTCACCCGCCCGAGCAGCCGTATCTCCTACCCACGCGGCCGAGGCGGAGAAGGAAGCCCAAATACCTTCTCCACCATCGAAAGAAGAGGATCGCCAAGCCAGTAAGCGACTCCTCTACCCAAGAAAGATGCTCCATCCCCTGGCCCGAGAACTCCGAAGAAGAGGCATCGGAACCAGAAATCCCTTTGGTGAGAACAAAGAGAAGAAGAAGAATCTCCAAAGCTGCAGCTTGAGAAGCCAATTGAGCCTACAACTCAGTGAGGAAGACTTTGGAGATCATCCATCAAGAGTGTAGTCTCCCGAAATAGGCGATGAAGTTGCCAAGTCTGCTGAGGGTGATCAACAGGGGCCTTCCAAAGACCAGTGTGGAGAGGAAAGGTGAGGACACCACATCACCGAGACAACCGAGTTGGCACTTGAAAAGGCAATCTCTCCACCTACCACCGATCTTTGCTTTGAAGAAGAAGAGAGCGTGAGCATCCCCCTTCCATCCCGAGAAAATGAAGGGCAACAAAGGGAGGATGAGGATGATGATTTAGTAATGTACTCTCCTTTGTACCCGACATTCAAATTTGACTTAGAGAGTGGAGGGCATGGAAGATGAGTCATTCGGGTGTATTTTCAAAACCCTAAATTCATTGAAGAGTTGGAGGAGTTGTTGATTCCCGAAGTCAACAACACCGTGCTCCGGCTTTGACGAGGGGCAATTTGCTGAACATTCTTCGAATCTGCGAGGAAAAAGAAAAAGCCGGAAGCAGTGGGAAGCCGGCCCGTGAGCAAGCGATATATGTCCCCTTCATCGGACTATGGAACACACCCACCTCACCTAGATGCTCTGTCGAGAGAGTGATGAAGACTTGGACCCCATTCTTTGCTAAGAAAAGTCGACACGCAGCAAGCCTTGAGGAATGAAGAATGATGCATGAACGACGCATGTTTGAAGGACCCGGGAGTGTTGGACCTCCAGCGCTACTCGGATTGACGATCGTCCCGACAAACCAACACGAGTCTTTTCTAGCGCGCTTTGTCCTCACTCACGCACCACTGGAAAACTTCCCGGGGGTCACCCATCCCATGTCTACTCCAGGCCAAGCACGCTTAACCTCGGAGTTTCTATGTAATGAGCACCGAGAAAAGAAGATGCATGTTGGTATAGGTAGTCCAAATCATATCCTTTAAGCTATCCTTTAACTATGCAATCCAGCGCTCACGAGTTCGAATCGCGGGCGCGCCTGCCGCCTCTTTTAAAGCCCATTGCGGGCGGAGATCTTTGGACCAAATCCCAACAATCCCTCCCAAAGACTGCCCAAAGATCTCTGCTCCAGATCTTGGCAACCTCTCTGCGCCCGCCAAACTTCCCGGTTCTAACGCCAACTTCTTTCAAGCGTCGCGTCACGCCCGCCTCGATTCCGGCCACCCAAAGAACCTACACCTTGATTCCAGTCCGTTTACCTCGATTCCGGCCATCGGCAACCTACCCTTCGATTCTGCCCGTTTACCTCATCTGCGCCCGGCATCTCGGTTCCACCGCTCCCAGCAACCTCCATTGCAGCGTGCTTCCAAGGGAATTCGAACTCGTGACCTGCTCGATACCGCTTGTTGGACCTCCAGCGCTACTCGGATTGGGCGATCGTCCCCACAAACCAACACGAGTCTTTTCTAGCGCGCTTTGTCCTCACTCACGCCGCACTCGAAAAACTTCCCGGGGGTCACCCATCCCATGTCTACTCCAGGCCAAGCACGCTTAACCTCGAGTTTCTATGTAATGAGCACCGAGAAAGAAGATGCATCTGTTGGTATAGGTAGTCCAAATCATATCCTTTAAGCTATCCTTTAACTATGCAATCCAGCGCTCACGAGTTCGAATCGCGGGCCGCGCCTCGCGCCTCTTTTAAAGCCCATTGCGGCGGGATCTTTGGACCAAATCCCAACAAGGAGAGTCATCACAATCTCTATCGAAACAGACCCATTGAGGGTAGTGCAACAGATTGCTACTGATTATAGTTTTTAGCCTACATCCCAGTATCTCTGGAGATGGGTCCAAGGGTTTTGGCGGTGAAACCGGGAATTTGGGCACCCGTGTTGGGCCAACCCCTCTTTGGAGGTGTGCCACCACCGCCCCTACGGTTGAGCACTCAATGGAAGTAACCGGGAGTTTGGAGAAGAGTGACCCGTCGTCGATCCACTCGGCTAGTGTGCCCGGTGAGGGCGAAGCTCCCTCCACTACAAACAGGTCGGAGGATGCTGCAGATGACTCCATGATGAAGGAATGAGGCAAAGTGGAGAAAGAAAAAGAAAAAGAACAACAACAAGTTGACACCGACGAAGCTCGGACGGTTGAGTCTGTCCCACCAAGTGTCGCTACTTTGCGACCCCGATGACACTGCTGCTGCGGTAGAGAGTACGAGATGGAACCGCCCGGGAGTCCACACTGGGCACTCGAGAGTGCAATCTAAGGAGTCGAGACTCCTGTGGATGCCACACCAAGAAGGGAATGTACAGGCCTCGTGAGCGATTGAGAGACCGCTGGAGGTGTAGAAGGCCCAAAGGAAGTTGAGATTCCCCCGGGTAAAGCACAAGGCACACAAAACATCCCTCCCGTTCTCAATATTGACTCGAGGAGGACATTAGTGCTCTTCATGATTCCCAGGACAATCCCGACACAACATTTGTGGGATCGAGACGGTTGAGTCCACCCCAGCACATCAACAGACTCACCGAGATGTTCTTCCACAGACTTTGATGATGAACCAAGCCCTCGATTCATCACCCTCCGATGACGCCGATGACATAGCCGAGGATCTATCTACTAAATTGGCAAACCCACTAAGACCGAGGCGGCTATTCGATACCGAGGTTGATCGCTAGGCATACACAATCAATCGCCCCAATGCGACAACTTCAATCGCCAGGCTACGGAGTCGCCGATTGACCACCTCGCAAACTATATTCCAAGTGCGAGATGATGCCTTCGAAGAAGTGTTTTCCCCTCTCAAGAGCTGCCCGTGATGGAAGAAGAGACGGCGAGAGAAAAACATCGCTATCTTGTCCGAGAAGATCCCATCATTCCTACTAACTCAATTGTGCCAACGGGTTTTAACTTTGATGCAAAGTGGTGGCCACTCAATGCGCATAGTTGAGATGAATATTCAAGAACATCTTGAAGAGATTGAGAAGATGGAACAACACCAAGCCCCTCTTGATATGCGCTCAGGCAACAGAGATGCCACCTCATAGCATTTAAGATCTGTAGCGATCGGGATAAGGGGTGGTCTCAACAAACAGAGTGCAATGCGTCTTGAGCAAGTCCATTATTTCAAGGCACTCTACAATAGAATCTTTGATCCTGGGAGTGCCGACAATGCCGACATGAAGCAAAGAATGCGGACCTATATGGAGAGATTGCATGCCTCCCACACAACGAGATGGAGTCTGCTGCGCGATTCCATCGAAAGGAAATTCTTCGTGTTGAGGAGGACATGAATACGAAATTTAGCCTTCTCATGGCTGAAATGAAACTAGTGGCAGTGAATCAAAAGCCACCCACTCAGAATGCAGCAGCACACGCCGCAGTTGACTCAAAGCACTCTGCTCTCGGTACCGATGGACTTCATGCTCACCGGGATGTTTCGGGGGTTCCTCTCTCCTCCGATGATGCCAAAAAGGGGTAAGAGGAATACGTGAGGAAGTTGAAGGAAGAGACAACCACGAGAAGAAGAAGGAGAAGGGAAAAGTCATTGAGGGGGAAAGGTCAAAGGATGTGACCTTAATGCTTGTTGAAACCCCTCGGCAAGGTCATGCCACAACATCAATAATCGCCAGATCGCCAGGTGACTCTGCCGCTCCAACACTCTGCTTTGTGCCCATGTAAGAGAAGAGAAAGATAGTGGAAGCGGGGATGAAGGAAGTTGAAACAAAGACGGATGCCCGTGTACTAGAAGTATTGAAACAATACAATGGCATTTCGGCGGGAAGGATCTGGATGCCATTCTAGATGATGGAGACGAGCCAAGATCGGTTGAAGAATTTAAAATGCTCGAATCCGAAGGATACTTCAAGAAGATGTCCGTACCCCGGGCCCGGACTTGTCTTGGGAGAAGGTCTGAAGGCTGCATGAAGAAGATGATAGGCGGCGGACTACAAGCGGTCGGCGGACTACAAGCGAAAGACAATCGGTAAACAAAAGACTCATGTACGCAGTATACACCACGAGGAAGAGGAAGAAGTGGTGGAGGAAGAGGTTTAAGACCTAGACCTCTACCCAAAAATATTGAATATACGGATCCGGGCAAGAAGGGAAGGATCTACCGGGCCGGGTGCGATGAAGTAGCCAACCCGGAAGTGGAAAGGAAGAATCTTTGAATATATAAAAAGAATTGAGGAGGAAAATAAAAGACAAGGTCACCAAAGAAAAAGAAAGAAAGGAAAAAAAGAGACAATGTTGCTAAAAGAGCCTATGAAAAGAAGAAAGCGGTGAAGATGAAAAGAAGAGAAAGAAAGTTGATGATGACAGAGTGAAAAGGAAAGAAGGAGGCGTGAAGGCGATGAAGTGTTGCTGCGAACCCTTCATGTATTTTACATTTGTATATACATTTTGTGTAAGTCTTCCGTGCATCCAAGAAAAGTTCGTAATTTCTATATCTTTGCATAGATGTTTGTAATTTGCTTAGATATGAGTGTGCCCTGATACACATTGTAAACAATTGTGTAAAGGACAAGAATGTCATGATCAATAAAAGATTGATTCTACGCATACATTTCTTGTCACTTTGCATTGTTTGTATGTATATCTCGTTGTTTACATGTTGTTTGTATGATTTTAAGTTTTGGCATCATCAAAAAGGGGGGAAATTGTTAGGAAATTTATTGTTTATATTTTGATGAATGCCATGTGAAACTTAGACTTGAAAGTTGGCACCCCATTTTCCTTGTAATTCTCATTGTAATAGATAGAAATGAATGAGCTGAGTCATGTCGGCTATGCCAAAGAGATACAAGAAGTCAATCAAGAAGTGAAATGAAGAACTCATTGTGGAATGCACATTTGAGTACGAACAAGGAGAAAATATGGAACTCAACTAGGGATGTATCAACCGAGGAACAACTATGACAAAAGTGAGTTAAGATAACTCATGGAGCCGAGTTGAAACACCAATCAAGTCGTCCTGAGATCAAGAAAAGAAGAAACAGCAGTTGAGTGAGGCCAATCAATTCAAGTCGTTGCACATAAAGCATGGACGGTTACTTATTTAGGTAATATCCCCATGATATCTCGCAGAAATAAACTAGTGCAAAAGTGTGCAATATAATAAGCAAAAAGTGGACAACAAGAATACGAGGTAGTGGATGTCCCACATGCATGAAAAGCAAGAGAGCAAATCGATGTCTAGCAAGATATTATCTAAATAATTATCTATCTCTTCAACGGATAATTTTTCAAATAATACTATGAAAGGATCAAGATTCAAAAGAAGAAAAATGGACGAAAAAGAGAAAGACTCGTATTACCTAGAGTATAACAAATGAACAAGAAGAAATCGATCATATACGCACAAAAGTGAACAAAACTCATACATCTCCAAGTCCAACATCGATTTCAACATCAACATAAAATGTGAAGGACTACGAAATCACCGAAGTTGAAGAGAAAATCAGAACAATCTTTGGGGTCTACATTTCTATTGTGGAAGTGTAGGAAAAACTCAAGTTGCTTGGAGGGTTGGGTGATCAAATCCAACAACTTGACCAAGTGAGTCAAGAAGTAGCAAGCGACCGCCTCGTGAAGTAGGCCGGGTCGCAAGAGAAGTCCGGTGGGTGATCAAGGCATCTCTAGATCGAGTCAAAAGGAGCAAGTCACCGGGTGATCAAGACTTGTCCCTGACCGCGGACCACTTTGTAAACTGGTCATTACGTAGTGGATTCCTCCAGGAGTTGGAGAAGAGAGGATTAGAAGAATTACCCCATCTTCGAACCTCTATAAAACATTGTGCCTATTTACTTTCAAAGATTTTATTTCTACTTTAATTATTTTATACTTGCTGAACCGGGCTACAATTGATATCCGAAGTGATAATAATCCAACCATACAAGAACAAGTGTTAAAACCATATCCACTTTATTTCCAAAAGGGTGTTAAGACTCCCGCTCTGGAAAACCAAGTCAATTCTATAAACAACTCTACAAAACAATCAAGTTACAATACAAGCAACCCTCTTGAGTCCGCTATATAGTAACTCGGGTGGCTTAAAATAACTCTATTGCAATCGTTGTTGAAAAGTTTTCTATCGAAAAGTTTTCGAAGAAGGTTTATTCAACCCCCTTCTAAACCTCCTAATACACCCCTTGGGACCTACAAGAGTCAATCAGATTTGGTAGCCGAAAAATGAAGAAAATGATGAGAAATGTTGCTAGGAAGGAAGAAATCGCATTTGAAGAAGAAGAAAAAGAGAAAAATCGCATTTCGCCCCCTTAAGACGGGCAGCGGCATGCCTAAACTTGCCGCCGCAACGTCGTGCATGGCCAACATTGTTGATTTCGAGTGGGACGCTATACGCCAACGCCCACTGCGCCCGGCGGATAAATTGCGAACAGGCGGATGGGCGGCTGGCTAGGCTGACGCCCAGCATTCTGGCACTCGGCAATAACCTTGCAACGTAAGTCTTTGGGCACCGCAGCGCTCGGGCGGAAATTTCTATGCCACCTACCCTTTTTCTAGGACTTTTGTGGGGCTATAGATACAAGCATTGGGGCGTGGAATTAGGTATCTTGGACCCTGGGCAGGCGACAAAAAAACAGCTACAAGACAAGGAAGAAGGCTTGAAACACCTCGGGAAAGCCTCGAGAAGAAGGTTGAAGGCTTCTACCATCTAGAAATAGAGAAGATCCCTCAACTCTTGTTCTTATTTTGTTACTTTCTCCATATCTTGTAAGATGTATTGTTGTATTCTTATGGATTCATTTCTCCAATCATGAGCTAAGCTCTATAATTCTAGAGGATGATGTAATCTATGTTTGAACTTATGTTTTGACATTGTGGTTTGTCAATCTAGATTTTTCAATTTATTTGTGCTATTTGGACTTCCATCGCTTCTAAATTACTTGATCAATAATTTAGAGTGTTTAGCGTATTTGATTTGACGCTCGAGAGAGGTAATTGAATACATGACCTTGAAATAGCATAACTTAGGATTCCATAGAATCGAGAGATTTGTGAATCTTTTGAAGTCATTTACCAAGGCCCATAGTTCTTATTGAGATTTCAATTGGTGATTTCTATAGAGACACCGTAGACTTGCGGTTAGAAAATCTCTAACAAGTTTTTGGCGCAGCCGTTGCTTGAATAATTCATCTTATTTGCGCTAATATTATTACTTAGTAGTTTTACTTTAATTTAGATTAGTTCTTGTTACAATAGGGTTATTGCCATTTTTGTGTTTCCTTGTTGATGCAAAGATGTAAAAGTGCTAATTTAATCTTATTTGATCCACAAATTCAAAGAACACTCCGAAATATTAGAGGCACACGGAGAATCGAATTTGCAAAAATGGCAGAAACGAGGGAGAGGAAAATCGCCTACCTATCATTGCACTACCTAAAGGGTCATTCGTGATTATTTCCGACCAACCATGAATCAAAATTATTCTCGCATTGCTCGCCACCTATCAATGCGAATAATTTTGAATTGAAGCCGCCCCGATAAACATGGTGCAACGGAATCGGTTTGGGGGAAGTGTCGTAGACAATCCGAACGCTCATTTGGCTATTTTTCTCGAGATATGTGGCATTATCGAAATGAATGGGGTTCCCAAAAGCTATTCGGTTGAGATTATTTCCATTCTTACTTCGTGATAAAGCTAGACAATGGCTTCAAACCTTCCCACCCTAAGCATCACTAGTTGAGATGATCTCACCTGGAAAATTCATGGCAAAATTCTTTCCACCTAGCAAGGCACTTCAATCAAGAGTGAGATGGCTCAATTTCATCCGATCGACTTTGAACCACTCTCTACGGAGTTTGGGAGAGACTCAAAGAATTATTGAGGAGGTGTCCACAACACGGATACACAGTTGGCAAAAGTCCAAAGATTTCTACAATGGTATGAATGGGCATTTAAGAACTATTATAGATCTTTGCGGCGGGAGGTACATTGATGGCTAAAAGTCCAAGTGAAGCCATGCTTTTACTCGAAGAAATGGCTGCTAATAGTTATCAATGGCCCTCTCGAGATCCATACCAAGAATGGCGGTGTTCTTGAACTTGATACTATGCCCGCTTTGGGCTCTCATATTTCCACCTTGTCAAAGCAAATTGCTACTCCTAATTCAAAGGAAACAACAAACAAACGAGGCTATTATGGATATAAGTCAAGAAGTGGTGAATCCCAATACGAGCAATCCAATTATGTGAACAATCGGGTTTCAACAATAGAGGGAATCAATTGCCAACACATTATCATCCGACTCCGCAATAATGAAAATTTCCCGTATAACAATACGAAAATGTGTTGCAACCACCTCCTTGATTTCAAAACCAAGCAAGTACAAGTACACACGTGGGAGAACAAAAGCCGTCTTTGGACTTAGTTCATTCCTTGTAGAAACACGAGCAGGGATGAACAAGACTAATTCTAACATGGACAATTTGAGCTCAAGGGTTACAACAATTGAAAGTCATCTCAAATCTTTATGGACACAAGTGGGCCAATTGGCCACGGCTATTAATTCACAAATGAAAGTTGATGCGTTCCCAAGTAACACCGAGGTGAACCCACGTGAGCATTGCAAGGCCATTAAATTGAGAAGTGGAACGGAATATTATGGAGCAAAGATGCATACTCATACAACCAATAAACCAAAAGCAAGCCACAAACACTCCACAATGAAGAGGACATTGACGAGCAATCCGAAAGTGCGAAAGTCAAGTAAAACCAATTTCCAATTCGATAATATATTACCAAATTCTCTTCCTTTTCCACTGAGGTCTCGGAAGGAAAAGTTGGACTCCCAATTTCCCAAGTTCTTGGAAATATTCAAGAAAATTCACATCAACATTCCTTTTGCCGATGCACTTGATCAAATGCCAAATTATGCGGAATTCATGAAGGATGTGGTGTCAAGAAAGAGAAGGTTGGAGGCATACGAGACGGTCAATTTCACGAAGAGCGTAGCGCCATCTTGCAGAGAAAGCTACCACAAAAATTAAGAGATCCGGGAGTTTCACTATCCCTTGCACTATTGGTGATTCTTATTTTAATAAGGCTCTTCGTGATTTGGGTGCTAGTAATAATCTTATGACGTTATCTGTTTTCAAGAAACTTGGCATGGGGAGGTAAAGCCATCTACCATCACCTTGCAATTAGCCGACAGATCACTCACATACCCAAGAGGAGTGATAGAAGATGTGTTGATAAAAGTGGATAAATTCATATTTCCGGCGGATTTTGTGGTCTTGGATATGGAGGAAGATCATGAAATGCCTTTGATTCTTGGAAGACCTTTTCTAGCAATGGGACGAGCTCTAATTGATGTGCAATGAGGAGAGTTAACATTACGGGTAAATGATGACGAGGTTTTGTTTAATATTTATAAAGCAATGAAATTCCAAGAAGAACCTCAAACATGTCATTTTATTGATATGATCGAGCAATGTGCTCAAACGGAGGTTATAAAACAAGATTTAAAAGATCGGTTAGAATACTATTTGGTTAATTCAATAATGAAATGTGATGATGAAGTTAGTGATGACATTGATTTGCTTGAGTTTATTCTTTCCCTTGAGGCTAAACAAATTGAAAAGGAAAAACAAAAAGAAGAACTAGAAAATGCTAATATTGAAAATATCCAAAAGGTACTCTAGAACTAAAGGAAATTCCGAACATCTCCAATATGCATTTTAGGGAATTGTTTCTGCTTCATTATCTTCACCCGAATTGGAAAATTTGTTGCGTGTGCTTCGTGAGCATAAGTCGGCTTTGGGTTGGTATATTCCGATTTGAAAGGTATAAGTCCTTCTATTGTAATGCACAAAATTTTAATGGAAGAGTCTTATAAACCATCTAATGAGCACCAGAGATGACTTAATTCCGCAATGAAAGAAGTTGTGAGAAATGAGGTTTTAAAATGGCTAAAGGCAGGTATTATTTATGTCATTCCCGATAGTTCAAGGGTGAGTCTGTACAGTTGTCCCTAAAAAGGGGGTATGGCATTGTGGAAAATGATAACAATGAAATAATTTCTACACGAATGTGACAGATGGCGGGTATGTATTGATTACAGAAACTGAATAAAGCTACTCGTAAAGATCATTTTCCTTCCCTTTATTGATCAAATGTCGGACAAAGTTAGCCGGGTATGAATACTCTTGCTCCCTTGATGGCTATTCAGTGGTACGATCAAACGCCATTGCCCCCGAGGATCAAGAAAAGACCACTTTTACATGTCCATATGGTACTTTTGCATTTCGCGGGATGCCATTTGGGTTATGTAATGCACCCGCTACTTTTCGAGGTGCATGATGCCGATTTTTATGGCATGGTTGAGGAAAGCATGGAGATTCTTATGGACGATTTTCCTGTTTTGGTACTTCTTTTGACCATTGTTTGCATAACTTATCCCATGCCTTGCAACGTTGTGAGGAAACTAATCTTGTACTTAATTGGGAGAAAGTCACTCTATGGTCAAAGAAGGGGATTGTACTTGGGCATCATATTTCTTGTACAGGTTTGGAAGTCGACAGGCGAAAGTTGTGGCTATGAAAAGCTACCCCCACCTTCCGATGTGAAAGGAATAAGAAGCTTTCCAGGGCATGCGAGATTTTACAGAGATTTATAAAAGATTTTTCAAAAATTGTTAAACCACTTCGTAATCTCCTGAAAAAGATGCCATCTTTTGCTTTGATGAGTCTTGTTTGTAGGCATTTGAACAGATAAAAAAAGGCACTTGTTTCACTCTTATTATAATAGTGTCGGATTGGACCCAACCATTTGACCTTATGTGCGATGCGGGTGATTATGCAAAGGGTGCCGTTCTTGGTTAGAGGCGAGACAAATTTTTAAAGCAATTTACTATGCGAGCGGGACCATGGACAATGCCCAACAAAACTACACCACCATAGAAAAAGAGATGATGGCGGTAGTTTTTGCATTTGATAAATTCTCGAGCTTACTTGGGTACAAAAGTGATTGTTTATACGAATCATGCGGCAACCCGATATCCTTTCTAAAAGAGGATGCAAAACCTCGTTTAATTCGATGGATTTTGCTCTTGCAAGAATTTGATCTTGAGATTCGGGATAAAAAAGGAAGTGAAAACGTGGTTGCCGACCATCTCTCCCGCCTTGAGCAACCTCATGAGGTGATTGAAAGCCGAGACAAATCATTTCCTTATGAACAAATCATAAATGCCGAGACATCATTACTTGATGACGCGGATTTTGTTAATTACCCCACGGGAGGAGTTCTCGCCGCCGAACTTGACTTCACAAATCAAGTCCCTGTTGAGGGGTTCTAGCAACCATTAGGGTCATGTCCTTCGAACCTTTCCCCTCAACGGATTTTCCCTTTTTCTTCCTCGATCCTCAATTGTCTTCTTCTTCACAAATATTGCGTCCTTCTCAACCTGAGACCCTTCCAGCTTCTTCTTTAGGTATTCCTCTTCCCCCTTTTTGGCATCATCGAAGGAGAGAGAACCCCTAGAAACAGATTAGCAGCATGAAGTCGGGGCGGTGATGGTTGAGTTATGCTTTGAATCAAGGAATATGATGCACGGAGTTCGAAGTGGGTGGCTTTTGATTCACCGCCAACACTTCATTTCAGCCATGAGAAGGCTGAATTTATTTTCCATATTCTCCTCGACGCCGCTCTTTCTTGTGAAATCCACGCAGCAGATTGCATTTCCGTGTTGTGAGATTCATGCATTCTATCAATGTTTTCTTGCATCCTTCTCTTCATATCGGCATTATCGCGCTCGATCCAAAGATCTTATTGTACAATGCTTTGAAGTATCGGACTTGTTCCGCACGCGTTGTTTGTTCTTTGTTGCCACCATTGCGGATTAAGCCACTGTTCCACGCAAATCGGCCGTAATGTTTGCATCTCTCAAGTTATCCACTTATGTCCAGTGAGGCCTGGTGCCTTTCCATCTTTTCAATTTCGCAAAAATTGCCTTGAAAACTTCTCGAACTTCAAATTGTACCTTACCTCGGTCTCGGTGGTGGCGCCAAGTCAAAGTCAAAATTTGTTGGGACGATGGTATCGTGGGAAGAACGGGATCGGTTGGTGGAAGCGTCTCGCTCTTCGACGATTCTTCATTAAGATCGGCGACTCGGTGAGAAGGAAATGTCTCTTCAAACGCATCATCACGGACATAGGGAATGTGTTCAACGGTGACTCGTGGCGTGATGTGCCTAGTTGAGTCGATTCTGCTGCTTTGGGAGCCTACGTAGATGACTCTGTTGTAGCCGGGCCTCGGTGTGATGATTGGCCGATTGATCGAGCCTCACTCCTCAACAACTTCCTCGTTCTCGATGGGTTTTGCTTTTTATTTTTCGGGTCCTCTACCGCACCGTCGCTTCATTGGAAGAATCATCGTCAAAATGAAAAACTTGACCAAAGCTGACGCTTGAATCTCGCTTGCTCGTCTTTGGGAAGAACATCCCCAAATGAGTCTATTGATTCGCAAACGGGGATGACTGACCATCTTCATCTTCACCCTCGGATCCCGAAAAAGTTATATCAGGGTTGTCTTGGAATCATGAAGGGCACTTATCTCCTTCTCGATGCATCAATGATAAGAGGAGGAATGTTCTGTGTCTCTCGTTTGCTTTACCTCGGAAGTCTCGGCCTCCCGCAGCCTTCATTACCTCCCGCAGCCTCAATCTGCAGCAAAGGCCTGGACATTCTCTCTCGGCTGCACTTACTGCCTTAGGGTCTTCAGTGGCATCCACAGAGTCTCAACTCCGTGGATTGCACTTTCATTGCCAGTGTTAACTCCCGGCAGATCCATCCTTTGCCTCTACCGCCAAAGAGTGTCATCGGCCCACAGAAAGCGCTTGGCACTTTCACCGAGACAGTCTCAACTGCCTAAGCCTCGTCTGACAACTCATTGTGTTTACGTGTGTTGTTTCTTCTCCACTTCGCCTCCTAGATTCTTTGTGGAGTCAATCGCAGCAACCTCCGACCTCGGGCCGCAGGAGGGGATTTCTTCCTCGGTTGGAACACCACCGAGTGACTTGATTGGGGTCACTCTTCTCCGGACTCCCGGCTTTTTCTTTGAGTATTCAGCCGTTGGGGCGGTGGTAAGACACCTTCAACAAGGGTTGGCCCGACTTGGGTCCCCAATTTCCCGGCCATCGCCATTTCCTTAGATCCATCCTCGGGGTGGGTCAGGGAAGTGGTTGCAAAGACAATATGTGATGCAATCTGGACCACTTCCAATGGATCGATCTCCACCGAGACTTGGAAGACTCCCGTGTCCTTCCATCACCGCTTTTCATGCATCTCCCTGGATTCCCGCATGGCTTGCTGCATCTCCAACTTCTCCGTCGCAAAGAACGGATCCATGTCCTCATCACTCTCCGAGAGAACATCGATATGCGGATGAGTGTGATCACATGTTCAAGTGAGAGGGCAAATGTTGGCTTTTCTCGAGCTTGACTTCCTCTTCTAATCTCCTTTTCCTTTTCCTTGAAGATATGCAAAATATCGATGCGCTTCTCTTCATCAAACGCCTTAACCACGATTGTCAATCTGAGGAAGTTCATCAATCCTTCTTCTTCCTCGATGAATTCAGGGCATTCGGATCGTTCCCTCAAGCGACTTAGCTTTCATTTCCTCCATTCTCTCGCATTTATTCGGATGTCCGGATATGTAAGTCCAAGCGGCTACGATAATCTAGAGGGTGAATAGATTATCTCCATCTTTTCGATTTCGCCTCTCTTTTTCGAACCGAATGCTCAAAGACAATAATAAAGGTGCGGAATGTAAACAACACACGTCGATTTAAAGAGGTTCAACCCACCTAAGACCTAATCCTCTACCACCCCAAAGATATCCTCAGGGATGGATTTCAAAGAAAAAGAATTTTATTAATTACCAAAATTAATACAAATTCAACTTACAACACCTTGAAGAGCACCACACTCTTCTTCAACACCACCTTTAGGATTACCACAATCTCACTTGAAGATTACCACAATCTTCAAACGGCACCTTGTGAAGATTACCACAATCTTCACCCTTGAAGAGCACCACACTCTTCAACACCTCAACAAGAAGATTGTCACAATCTTCTTACACCTAACACCTAGTTCACCCAAGTATGTTCTTACCACAAGAACACTCACAAGGATATCTTGTGTTTGAATGACGACCACAAATTCAACATTATAACTCGATAATTGATAATACAATAGAGTGCAAGTGTAATCAAGAATAGCCTAGACCTCAAGAATGTGAAAGTGAATAGCTAGGCAAATTACAACAAGAAATAAGACAATGTAAGAACAAATGTATTCTTGAGTGTATCTTGTTGTGTTGTAGTTTTCTCTCATTTTGTTGTGTTGCTTCAATTCTTCCTCTATTTATAGAAGATGTCTTGTACATGATAGGCTCCTCTTGGGGACATGAATTACGTAAAAATTGCAAGACAATTGAAGAAAAGAGCTATTAGAAATCAATCCCACAAATTAAGGAAAAGATGTCTGTTGCTAACGGTTACATTTTTTTCAAACTCAAGGGCGGCCGTCGTCGCGACAAATAGACGTTTGAAAATGAGAAAACACATTTACACAGGCGACCGGTCGACGTAGGGTTCGACCGGTCGTCCCCGACTTCAACCGTCGCACACCCTCAAAAACGAAGGGCAAATGTTCTGTTTCAATTTTTGCTCCCAGTGTACCGGTCGCCCGGGGGGTCGACCGGTCGACGGCACCGGTTGCCTGACCATTTTCTCGCAAACATGAAGTTTTCTTTTTCCTCAACTTTCGTGCACGGGTTGCCCTATACGGTGACCGGTTGACCTCAAAACAAAAGTGTTGTCCATTTTTATATCAAAAATAAACTTCAAGAAATACTCCAAAAATAGTGAAAACATTTTAGACCGATCGGGAGTATTAGGACAACATTTAGAAACATTGTTTTGGTGTAAAAATACATTAATGTAAAAATCATTAAAAGTGTTGTCCAATTTTGTCGAAAATAAAACTTGAAGAAATACTCCGGAAAATATTAAAACCATTTTAAATCATTTAGGAGTATTTGGACAACCTTTAAAAACATTGTTTTGGTGTAAAAACAAAATCATCAAAATCATGATAAAACCATTTATCAAACAGGATATACGGGAGAGAGCATTATTACATCGTCATCTTCATTATCTCCTTGTTGCCCTTCTCGCTTTCCTAATGGAGGGCAAGAAACTCGCTCTACACCTCCAACAATATTGCCGCAGCGGAGATACGATTACGTCGATAGAGATTGACTCTCTCACCGCTTCTTGTTCCTCACTTGCTTCGACCCACAGGTGGTATTCGGTTTGCCTCTCACTGATCGGCCACAGAGACTTGGCCGTTTCATCAATATTTTCTCGAGACTCTACTTCTCCAAATGTCTCGGCGATCTGTTCCAGCAAAGTGGCGGACTCACTGTTTTCTCAAGCTTCGAGAGCTTGGAAATTCTCTTCCTTCTCTTTTTTTCCTTACCAGAGGAATTTCTGGTTCGGATTTTTTTCTTGATCCCTTGGAGGTGAGGGTCGGTGCATCTTTCTTTGTCCGAGGAGCTGCGCTCTAGGCTTGGCGCCCTCTTCTTTTGATGATTGGAGAAGGCATTTGTGGTTCCTTCTCCATCAAGGCTGCAGGAGGAGCGAGACACGGCTGCTGGGCGGGTGACTCACCGGGGCAGTGCGCTTTTCTTCTTCGCAGGGCAGCTTTTCTTCTTCCAATCTGCAAGAGCAAACTTTCTTCTTAGGAGGAGAGAGACGGCTGCTTTTCCGGATCACCGATTCCCCGCTTGTGTCCGCCCTCTTGGCGTAAGCTCTATTCTCGGGCACTGAGAGGTTTGCCCGGAACATCCGTTGTTCACATGAAATGCCTTTCCATGTCGGAGTGGAACTTCCTTCACCTCCATTAACCGGCCAATTACAAGGCCATACCCCAAGATCCTCCAAATGTCCCATCATCCTTGAAGGACTTATTTGTAACATTCTCGCAGAGTCATTGTAGACGAATTACGCGATTGACTTTCTTTTTTCTTCAATGATCGCAGCCATGACGATCGGCTTGGTCTTGGAAAGCTAATTGAAGCTTCCAAATTTCATATCCATGCACTTGGCGACGATATCCAGCACTTGTGGTAATCGTCCTTCAAACTTCTTACCACCGTAAACCACCTTTGCAAAGACACTCGTGTCGGGCCACTTCCTTCCACGCAAAGCGGCCAGGTTTACATCAACTTCGAATATTTCCTACTCCTTCCGACGGCAGCAAGCAATGCCCCGCGTCTCTCAAAGCAGTGATGGTGAAATTCCGTGAACAGAGGACTTGATGCCCTCGCGTGAACTTCAAAGATTCACATAGAATCTGCGCGACTTCTTCCACGTAGGTCATCGGAAACTCCATCAAGAGAAAGGGTTTCGCATCATTTTTCGAGTTTGTCGGCCTATCTTCTTCATGGGGTTTCATCGAACCCCGCTTGATCATTCCTTCAAAATCCACCGTAGAACCAGTGTGGATTTGCTTTCCCAACTTGACGAAATCATAAGTAGGTGCCATTTTTCCGAGTTTTACCGAAAGAGACTTGAGAAATTTACTTTGAAGATTGATAGGGTTTTGAGAGAAAAATGCTTTCTTTTGCTTTGGGAGAGATGAACAGTTTGAGTACTTGTGAGAGAGAGAAACGGGCAAAATGGTATATATGTGAGTTATGAAAGGACGCAATTTCGGTGTTTGAAATTTGATTAAGATCGATGGTTCGATTCAACACGCCGAATAGCATTTAATTGCCCGCATTTAATGCGGCGAAATTTATATCCAATCGTATGCCTTGTCGTGCATGACTTTTGACCTGCATCCGATCATTATTACGCCGACGCGTCATCCTTAAAACATTCCCGCTTCCGAAACGATTTGCGTTTTGTCATTTTGCTCATAAATAACTCACTTGCATCTTAGCCGATTCGACTCTTCTTCTTTCTATTCACATAGTGACTCACTTGTGTCGCCTAACTCAATACAAATGATTTGCCCGACACACTGGTGATTCACTTAGCCGATTCACGAACTCTACTCTGTTTTCATCTTCTTTCGTTCCATCTCTTTTCTTTGAGTCTTCTCGAGTATCAACTCACCAATCAACCCTAACTCATGCTTAAGCTCTTGAATCTTGATTCACATAATGGTTTTGTGGAGATGTCGGCTAACCTTGTTTATCGCGGTTGAGATGTATTCCAAAGTGATGTCTTTCTTTTCAACATGATCTCGTATAAAATGATATCTCGACATCAATGTGCTTTGTTCTTGAGTGCAACACCGGATTCTCGAGTGATTGCAATAAAGACTTGTGTTATCACACGTAATTGGAATTTTTTTCTTCAATATCATAATCTCTCACCGTTTGTCTCATCCATAAGACTTGGGCACAACAAATTGCCACAACTATGTATTCTCGCTTCACCGTGTGGATGTGGCTATTGAAGTTTGCTTCTTGCTAAACCAGAAACCGACCTATTTCAAGCATTTGACATGTACCAGGACGTCTTTTTCCTGTCAACTCTACATCCAAAGATAGTCGAAATCGAGTATCCAATTAGCTTGAATCCTCCTTCCTTTGGATACCATAAGCCAACTTCTCGGCATCCCTTCAAATATCTAAGGATTCTCTTCTTCGCCGATCATATGGCTTTCTTTAGGTGCAGATTGGAATCTTGCACATACACCTACTTGAAAAGGTTATGTCCGGTCTTGGGTACATTAGATAGAGCAGTGATCCAATGAGTGCTCAGATCTTGTTTGTAGGTCCCAAGGGGTGTGGGTGTAAGGTTTAGAAGGGGGGGTTGAATAAACCTTACCAACTTTTCGATTTAGTCCTTTTTAAAGTTCAGAGTTGATACTACACAGTTGTGTCCTTGGTGGACATGACCAATTTAGTTAATCAAGAGAGTTAGTCTCTCAATAGACTCAACCGAGTCATTGATGGAATAACTCGATTGTTAAGATCAATTAACTCAATCGTAGTTTGTTTTTAGCGGAAGACTTAACACCCTTAATAATGGTTAAGCAAAGATTTAATGCTTGGTTTAGTACTTAGAAATTATCAAGTGGATAGCAAATTTATCAGCAGAGTTAAACAAATAAGATGCAGGAATTAAAGTGCTGAAATGTAAATGACACAATAAGATTTTTATAGAGGTCCGAAGATGGGGTAATTCTTCTACTCCTCTCTTCTCCAATCTCCTGGAGGAATCCACGATCCGATACAAGTCTTGATCACACAAATGACTTGATCCTTTGGGACTCGATCCGGAGATGCCTTGATCACTCACCGGGCTTCTCGTGCGACTCGGCCTTCTTCATAGGGCAATTGCCTTTGCTACTACAGCCCACTTGCTCAAGCTCTTTAGATTTGATCACGAAGCCCTCTAAAAACTCGAGACTGGTTCGACCTTGAACCTTCCTACAATCCTTCGTGGAATGTAGACCCCTTGATTCTTCAATAATTTCCTCTTCAACCGATAGAAGTTATCTTTCCTTCATAGGTGAGTGTTGGATTGATGATCTTCGTAGTGTAGGCTTGAGGATTAATCTTGAATGATTTGAGAATATTTTCGCCACAATTCTAATAGTTTCTTGAATGCTTGTGGTTCTCGGTAACCTTCTCTCGTCATTTCTCACCTTTTATAGTGATCTTTCAAAAATTTGCCCGTTGAAGAGATAGGCTTATTTTTGAAAGTCATTTGTGGACGTTGGCTTGTCTTATTCTACAATCCTTGAATTTGCCACTTCCTCGTATAAAATGTTCTTCACTTTTCGTAGTTCGACACGGTGTAGTGCTTCCCATTGGTTTATTCCTTTTGCACGCTTCCTCGGGACTCGAGCACTTCGAGAAAGGTAGCATGGAGATATTATTTGTTTAAGTAATTCTCTTGATTTATGTGCAACGGATCTCTTTCGATTATCTCGACTTGACCGCATTTTCTCGCTTTCCCCGGGTGACTTAGAGTCGCCTTCCAATTATTGGATGACTCTCCGTCATTTCGACTTGAGACTTGGCTATGTTTGGTGACTTGACGGATACTCCACTCGATGTATCTCGGATGTTCCTTCAATCGAGTCCCTGTTTTCTCTTCTTTGCCATACTCACTGCCTTGTCTTGAGTCTTCCTTCTAGTCTTGATTGTCTTTTTGCATGTTCATCATAGTTGTCTTAACTCGGCTTGACCAACTCTATTTATTACAATACAATCTACTGAAAAAAAATGGGGTGCCAACTTCCTATTCTAAGTTTTACATGGCATTCATCAAAATCTAAACAATAAATTTCCCAACATTGTTTGATCCACAGTTTGCCATCCGCATGCATGTCCATCTTGATCGATGTATTCATTGGTATTTTCACGTAAGACTTCTCTTCCATACCAAATTTCTTCATTAAATCCCTAGTGTACTTTGTCCGACTTATGAATGTTCCATCCTTCACCGTTTGACTTGAAGTCCTAGAAAGAATGTTAATTCTCCCATCATGCTCATTTCAAATTTTCCTTGCATGAGGTTTGAGGACTTATCACACACTCTTTCTTTGTTTGTGGATCCAAAGATGGTATCATCCACATATATTTGAACAAGCGAAAGATACTCTCTCCATCTTGAATTCTCAAGAGTGTTCTGTCCACCTTGCCTTTGGTGAATCCATTATCCATCGAGAAATTGAGATAATGTATCATACCATGCTCTTGGTGCCTGTTTCAAACCATATAGAGCTTTCTTGAGTTTGTACACCTTGTCTCCAATGGTCTTTTGTTCAAAGCCTGGAGGTTGTTCCACATAGACTTCTTCCTCTAATAGTCCATTTAAGAATGCACTTTTCACATCCATTTGATATACAAAGAAGTTCTTGTGTGCGATAGGCAAGAAACATCCTTATTGCTTCTAGTCTTGCAATAGGAGCAAAGGTTTCATCAAAATATATTCCCTCTTCTTGAAATACCCTTTGGCTACCAATCTTGCTTTGTTCCTTACCACGATCCTTCCTCATTCATCTTATTTCAAAACCCACTTTGTGCCAATGACATTTTGATGAGTTGGTCTCTCGCACCAATTCTCATGCTTTGTTTCTTTCAAATTGATTCACTCTTCTTGCATGGCTTGAATCCAATGTGTGTCATCTAAAGCTTGTGACACATCTTTTGGCTCTATTTGGGAAATAAAACAAGTGAACATTGCTTCTTGTTGAGCTCGATCCTGGTTCTCACACCATCTCTTACATTTCCAATGACTAACTCGTGGATGGTCTCTCCATCTCACATCAGTTGGAGTAAGTCACCGATTCAACCGCTCAGCCTCTCTCATCATCACTTAGCCGCAGATTCTCCACTGTCTTTGAGATTCTCGCAATCTCATCTTCATCTTGGTTGAGTGCTTCACTTCAACTTCAACATAGGGACTCTTCTCGCATAGTTGGTGATTTAGCTTATCGCCTAACTCCTCAATATCTTCTCCATTCACATTTGGTTCATCAAATACCACATGAATAGACTCTTCTCTCGACCATAGTTCTCTTGTTCAAGACTCTATAGGATTTTCTTCCGGATGAGTATCCCAAGAAGATACCTTCATCGGCTTTAGCATCAAAAGCCTTTAGATTATCTTTGTCATTGTTGTGGATGAAGCATTTACATCCAAATATTTTAAAGTACCCAACATTTGGCTTCCTCCCCGTCCAAATTTCATAGGGTGTCTTTGTCACCGCCTATTGATCATGCATCTATTCTCGAGTGTAGCATGCAATATTGATTGCTTGACTAAAATCTTTTAGGCAATCCCCTTCACTAACATGGTCCTTACATGACTTCCTTGAGTGTTCTTTTCTTCTTCCAAACTACTCCATTCTTCATTTGGAGTCCTTGCTATGCAGATAACTCATGAGCAATGTCATTTTCAACACAATACTAAGTTATTATCCCATTGACAAACTCGGTTCCTCTATCGATCTTATTTTTATGATGGTTTGGCTTTTCTCATTTTGAATTCTCTTCATCACCGTGGGTAGCCTTTGCAAGGTTTCCTTCTTTTTGCACATAAAGATTGTCCAGTGTGTATCTTGAATAATCATCTACCACCACTAAAGTGTATTTATTTCCACTTATGCTGGCTGGTTCAACAGACCAAATAAATCCATGTGCAAAGAAATGCAGATTCTTGTTGATGAAGAATCGGATTTCTCTTTGAATGATGATTTGATCCGCTTTCCCATCCGCATGCATCACATACACTTTCCTCCTTGTATATCGAAGTCCGAAATCCTTCAACAAGATGACTCCTTGCAAGCTTGTTGATTGTCTTGAAGTTCGATGACTCACTTTTTTGTGGCACAGCCCAACTTGATTCGGATGTGCTCTCCTGGTACAGACAGTGTTTGGTGTTGCGACCAATCCACCACATACATATTTTTCTTCCTTGATCCTTGTAGCACTACTTCATTTGATTCATCATCCTTGATTTGGCACACTCCCATATTGAATCCAACATTGTAGCCTTTGTCACGAGTTGGTGATGCTTAGCAAAGTTGAAGTTGAGGCATTCAACGTATGCAACATCTATGATTTCTAATCTATTTTTCTTGATGGATTTTGTGCCTTTGATTTCCCCTGAGCTTCATTGCCTCCAAATATGACTTTTGCGCCTCTAAACTCCTTGAACTTTGACGGATTATTCTTGCTTCCCGTCATGTGTCCGGAATGTACCACTATCCATGTACCAGGTTCCTTGGCACCCACTGCTTCCTTGAACCTCGTAATCGGGAAATTAGTTTTTAGGTACCCATGTTGTCCGGGTCCTGGGGGTTAGTATTTGTAAGATGATCCAACCAACCTATAGCCAAATGACTTGACTCAAGAGGTTGGCATCTATCTCGTGCCATAATCATAATTCACTCGCAAATTGCTTGGGGTTTTAGGTTCATACAATTGTCTCTTTTGTCCGTATGTCCGTGTATGTGTCTTAGCAATTGCCTTCTTTAGGTAGTTGTGATATTTCCGAGTATAGTGCCTGGGTGCATATGTATGCCGATAATAGCTCTTTTGCCTTTGGAATGGCCTTTGTTGAGTTCTAGGCCTTTGCCATTTGGGCTTATATTCCATAGGTCTTTGCCGATATTTCACGTTATTCCAAATCAACTTGCTTGGGTAGTTTCTACCATTCCCATCATATGTGTTCCTTTTATAGAACTTTTCGGGTTGTTGGTAGCTCTGCTTTCTTCTTTACAGAGTACTTTCTGCATTCGGAGTTTGCTTTGAGGAACTCTGTTGATTTCTTCTCACCGCCCTCTCAAAGATACTCAATCGGCCGCTTTTCCTTTTCCTTTATATTCAAGGCCGCTTTGTTTGTGATTGTGCTTAGGAATGAATGTGTGTGCAACATTTGGTGTCTTGAATTTTGAGATGCTTCATTGCTTGAAGATCCTTTTTCCAAGATCACTCGGGAGTTTGACTGCACAAAGGAATTGAATCCTATGCCCGTCTTGTCTCCGCATTCTTTTTGACTCATGATAAGGTCATCCAATGATTTGGATGCCTTTGTAAATGAGGCAATCACATTTTCAATAGCCGCTATCTCTGCTATTAACTTGGCATTGTTAGCCTTCGGCTCTTTGTTCTCATCGACTATGTGACTTAGAGTACTCGGTTCCTTAGTCACCGTGAGTTCGGCTTTGACCAGGCTATTTTCCTCATTTAAAAGTGTGTGTGTGAGGATTTAATGTGCTCAAAGTCTTTCATCATTTTGCCTAATGAATCATAAAGATCAGTGGGTGATGAAGTGTGTGTATCACAATCACTATCACTAGAGTCCGAATGGGATGAGTTAGAGTGTACCTCATCTTCATGTTCGATTTATCTTGTTCTTTGGCCATAAGACAAATCAAGGCTTCTTCTTCGGAATCACTTGAGTAGTCTTCTTCACTACTCTCTGAGTCGCCTTCTTCTTTTGACTTCGTTGTCTCAAATTGTCTCTGCAGCTAACATGGCCTTTTTCCTTTCCCCCCTTCTTTCTATGAAGGCTCTTCTCTCTTTTCTCATCCCTATATTTATTGATGTTGGGTATGGACATGACAAATAATAGCGAAATGTCCTGGTTGTCATAGCCCAACACGGAGTTCTCGCTTTTGATCGGCTCTCTCCGTTCTTAAGTTATTAGCTCTTTGGTATTCAACTTTTTGATGCTCGGCTCTCTTGGGAGTCTTGTCTTCCCTTGACTTGAAGGGTGTTGAATGTCTTCTGGAGGTCTCACCCTTATTTCTCTTGTAGTTCTTATTAAAGAACTTATTAAATCTTTTAACCATCGTGGCTATTTCCTCCTGGTCAATAACTTCTTTGGCTTGACTCTCTTGTCATCCTTGACTATTACTTTTGATTGTTTTGGGTACAAATTGTCTCTTCTTGATCTTTTCTTCTTAGCTCAAATTCGTAAGCTTTGAGATCCGAGAATAGCTCATGATTGGATGTCTTAGATAGATCCATTGAGTGTCCGAGAGCCATGGTCTTCATTTCCCATTCAAATTTGGGAGACTTCTTAGTATCTTCACACACATCTCCTTTTGTGTGTATTCTTTCCCAAGAGCGCAAGCTCATTTGTAATCTCAAAGTGAATCTGCATCAAGTTGATCCATGGTTTCACCCGCAAGCATTTTAAAATTGTCAAATTTTTGTACAAAGAACGATTTATTCTCTTTAATTTGTTCGATCCTTCACAAATTAAAGTTAATTTATCCCAAATTTCTTTTCTTTGTTTTTGCAAGATTTGACTTTGTTGAATACATGGCTTTGTCCAAAGTCTTGTAAAGTACATCCTTGGCCACATTGTCCAGTTGTATCTTTTTCTATCATCATTCGTCCATTCACTCTTGGTTTTCCAACCATAGCTGGTCTAGGAGGAGCGACCTCTTCTCCTTCAAAAGCGCAGCTCTCCTTGCTTGTGTGTTCACCTTCATTATTTGCGGTGGCCCATCCTCTATCACTATCCACATCTCATCATGTAAAGTGATAGATGAGCCCGCATACGTATTTTCCAAATCATCAAATTCCTCAATAGTGAACATAGGGATGCGTGTCAAATTTGCTTCCATGATAGTAACTTTGCTAAATGAAAAGAGTTTTAGAAGAGCAAGTGTTAAAACTTTCTTTGAAAGATTAGAGATCTAGTTCGAGAACTAGTGCGAAGGCTCAATGAACCAACCGCTCCGATACCACTTGTAGGTCCCAAGGGGTGTGAGTGTAAGGTTTAGAAGGGGTTGAATAAACCTTACCAACTTTTCGATTTAGTCCTTTTAAATTATTACGAGTTAAATATCACAACTAGGTCCTGAAGGACCGCTAAGTTAGTTAACCAAAGAGTTAGCCACTCAACGACTCGATCGAGCCGTTGATAGAATAACTCACCGCTTAGTATAATACTTAACTTGACTTGTGATAAGATTTTCATTGGAAGACTTAACACCCTTGAATTTGGTTTGAGTTTGTTTCAACACTTGGTTTTAGCACTTTGTTAATTATCGGTTGGAATGCAAATTATCGTGAGATATAAAGTAATATGCGAAAATTAAATCCCGAAATGTAAATGACATAATAATTTTTATAGAGGTTCAAGATGGGGTAATTCTTCTAATCCTCTCTTCTCCAACTCCTGGAGGAATCCACTAAGTATTGATCGAGTACAAAGTGGTCATCACCCGGATGCAAGTCTTGATCACACAAATGACTTGATCCTTTGGGACTCGATGCGAGATGCCTTGGTCACACACCGCTTCTCGTGCACGACTCGGCTTCTTCACAGGCCGCGGTGCCTTGCTACTACATCTCGCTTGCTCAAGCTTCTTGGATTAGATCACGGAGCCCTCCAATAACTCGATATGGGTTCGACCTTGAACCTTTCTACAATCCGTCTTGGAATGTAGACCCCTTTTGATTCTTCAAAAGATTTCCTCTTCAACATTTGAAGTCGTCTTTCCTTCACAACTTAGTGTTGGATTGATTTCCTTCGATGTTTAGGCTTGAGGATTATGCTTGAATAACTTGAGAATATTTTGCGGTTCTGAGAATGAATATTTCTTGCTTGCTCGTATTTCCGTAATCAAGGTACGTGTTTTTTTCCTCAAAGTGATTCCTCACCTTTTATTGTGTTCTTTCAAAAATCAGCCCTTGGAGAGATAGACGATTTTCAAAAGACACTTTAGTTCGTTGGCTTGTCTTGTTGCGATCCTTGATGTTGACATTTCCTCGTATTAAATGAATGTCCACTTTTTCGTAGTCGACACGAGGTGCGATGCTTCCCATTGGTTTATTCCTTCGCACGCTTCCTGGGGACTAAGCACTTTAAAATATTGCGATGGAAGTATTACTTATTTAAGTAATCTTCTTGACTTACATGCGGCGGATCCTTTTCGATCGTGGATCTAAATTTGTGAGACAGAACCCTAACCCGACCCAACTCAATTGTAGAAAAATATAAAAGCTGCCACGATATCATTCTTCCTGAGGGCTGAGGGTATAGTCAGATAATGGTTTACCTCGGCACCTCGGCAAAGGCATGGCACTGCGAAGAAAATACAGAGAAGCTAGGATGATTTACATCAGCTTGTGTTTCTTGATATGGCCGTTGAGTTGAAATAATTATTCACTTGCATTTTGAATATTTATTTAAATTTATATATCCAATTCAAGTAATTTAAACTTAATTTAATCTGTCATGTTTTTAATTTTGGTGTTTGAATTCCATAAAGAATCCTCATTCTCCTCATTGATTTGGTAGATTTAAGTCTTGGGAGATGTATGAAGTCATATGTTGGAGTGCTTTCATATTTGGCAATTATTGTGAACTTATCGTGAGGATGATTCTCTAATTTATGTTTTCTAATTTCAAATTCCTAACTAATTTTTTTATGATATGCCTGCCAAAAGCTCTTTGAAATGTGCGAAGTATCAATTTTTTATTTAAAAGTATCAATTTTTACGTAAAAAGTATCACTTTTAAAATTAAGATATCGATAAAAATACAAGAGGTTAATCGAAAAAGTGTAAATCACGAACTCGAGATCTTCATTTGATCAATAAAATGATATCACAACGCGTGGAAAATAAATCGAAAACATACATCCATGTAAGAGTGTCTATTTTTTTCTTTAGAGGCATGAGTTGTTTCCTCAAAAGTATCACTTATGAAAACTAGATATTGAAATAAAAATACAAGAGGTTGACCAGTCAAGAATGTAAAATTATCAATTTTGTCATTAAAAATTATATTTTTCACCTTAAAAGTATCATTTATAAAACTGATAAATGGAAATACAAATACGAGAGGTTGAATTCTGTAGATCGCAATCTTTGTGGTCTTCATTTGATCAACAATACCATCAACACATGCAAACACACGAACAATCAACAATGTAAAAGTATTCATTTTGTCTATAAAAGTATCGCTTTTGTCTTTAAATGTATTATTTTTACCTTAAAAGTATCATTTATAAAAACTAATATATTGAAACAAAAATACGAGAGGTTGGCATGTGTGGGTCACAATATTTGTGATTTTTATTTGATCAACGAGGATATCAACACATGCAAAACACAAATTGGACATCCATGTAAAAGTACCATTTTTTTCTATAAAACGTATCATTTTTATTTTTAAATTGACAAATTTCACTTTAAATTATCACTTTTAAAAACTAGGATATTGAAACAAAACCCTGTATAGATTATGGTCTTGATCAACAAGAATATCGACACATGAAAAAAAAAAAGAGGAGCCATTTTAAAGATATCAAATTTTGTATAGAGTATCAATATTTTATTTAAAAGTATGAGATTTCACCTTAAAGTATCGCTTATAAAAACTAAGATATTGAAACAAAAATATAAGAGGTTTGGCCTATGTAGATCACAATCTTTGTTGTCATAAATTGACCAATAAGAATATAAGCACATGTGGAACACGAGAAACAAACATTATGTAAAAGTATTAGTTTTTTCCTTTAAAAGTATTATTATTTACCTTAAAAGTATCACTTTTAGAATCTAGATATGAAACAAAAATATGAGAGGTTGGCCAGTATCACAATCTTTGAAATATGGATTTAATCAAAAACGATATCATCACATGCAAACAAATAAAAACAAAAAGTCACGTAAAAGTATCAATTTTTTATATAGGTATTAGTTTTTACTTTTAAAAATATTACTCTGAATAAAATCAATACTTCTTAATTATCATCAAAACTTACCCTACAGTCCTACTGTATACACATAATCACTAGTATTATAATATAACAAATAACTTCATTTCTACTATGTCTTGTTCTTCTTCTTGTTCTTTCTTTCTCCTTCTTATCCTCTAATAAAATAATCTTCATACTCTAGAACTCAAGTACTTTTTCGTGCAGATTCAATGCTCAGGGTCATGAGTAATCTCTGTATCAATAACATGGTCCAAAGTTATGTTCTGATTAATAAAAGATATAGAACAAAATACATAAAATGGTTGCTCAAAAGCATTAAAAAAAACAAGTTTAACAGCAAAAAATGGGGTAAAATTCGAAACACAAATGCGGTAACTTTTGGCTAAGCCACTAGAGCAAAATCAAATTCGCAGCGAGCAAACAATTCCCAAATTCATAAAATGGAAACAAGAAACCAGGATTGCAAAGAAAAATAAAAGGAAAAAAAAAAAAGGCTTTTACCTTTTCACTTTTCCAACACTAGAAAAGCAGCAAAGAGGAAATTATTAAAAAAACACGATTAAAATTTCAAACAACCCACTGACAATTGAAGATGCTCTTGTTTATAATTTGATGAATCTTCTCATGGAAATAGTCGAAATCTTACCTGGGATATGCAAGTCACAATTTCTTTGCCTCAATTTACGGATTCTTTGCGTCAATTTTTTTTTCTCCACGAACTATTAGACAGTGTTTTGAAATTAAGATAACGTGTTTGGGTCCAAGGTGAAACCCAAGTAAGAACTGGGACTTTGCAGGGGAAGAGCGAGATGTTAGGACAAGTGCCACTCATCTTTACTCAAATTATTGTTCTTTTTGTCTCTTTATATTATATCACAACTTGTTTATTTAATAATTGTATGTATATATCATTCGTATATAGAATTTTATTTAACCAAATAAAATATAATGTGAAAAATTATAAGAAAAAGTTAAAAGTAGAGAGGATCAAGCAATGGTATGTCCGTCATTGTAAAATTTAGAAGAAAAAGCTATTTAGATCTTTGTTAAATTAACATTTACGGTAAAATCTAGTTACACTTGAAAAATACACATTTTAAAAATTAAATTGTTCATTAGTGGGACATGATTTAAAATGCATAACTATAAAAATAATGTTTGGCCAAAATTTGAATTATTACTTTGACAAATACATATATATACACTACAAAATGTTAAATCAAAATCACAATTATTTTTTTATATATGGAATTTATGTGTAGTGCTTATATCTTTAAAGAGACTCGAGATTTAAAGGTGACTAGAATAAGTTATTTTTATTAATGTGACTAATATTTAAATTATAATGAACAATTTATTTTCAAAATCATGTCTGTTTTTTAAATAGGAAGGGGTATATTACTTTGACCCACAAATACACTTTTTGATAGAAAATTTCAATCGGATGTGATGTTGTGGTCGCTTAAATTTAAATATCAAATAAGTTTTATAATTACCGTGCATAACTTAATACAATATTTTTTAAGTTAAGGAGTAACATATCAAAATGTAGATTATAAAATATGTACGTATGATATAAGTGTCGATTATTACTTTTTAGTTTTTCTTAGATATACATATGCTTATTATTCTTGTTTTCATATTATATGCTTCAATATTATATTACTTTTTTTGTTAAGTTAGATTATTTCACTATCTAAATAATTAATACATATATATTTACCTAAACTTAGATAATTTATTAAGGTTGCATGTAAGTTTTAAACAAAGCTAAGTCTTGTCATAAATATTACATATACATATGTAAGTGATTTTCTTCAATATAACTCCTACCATTCTTACAATGGTATATATATATATATATATATCATTTTTGACTATATTTAATTTAAATCTATTCATTTATTATATTAGTTTTTATTTTTTTAGACCAAAGTATATTTATTGATGTAGCTTTTTTAATCAATACACCTCTATAAAGTAATAAATAAAAAACATTACCATAAAATAGAAAATAATAAATAGGAACATTAATTTCAATCAATTGAAATTGCTAGTGTATAAAATAGAATAAGATTATTAAACGTCATATTGACTTCTTATTTATAATTTAAAATAAAATATTCTCAACAATAAAATAACTTAGTTTCTTTTATCCAAACTTGTTATACCGTGCATCCTATTAATTAAAAATTTATTATGCCAAGAAAAATATAATCAACATACAAACAAATTGTGCTACCTATGCCTAGGTATTAAAACATAATTTATAATTACATTTCATTAAGTTTGGAAATAAATATTTATCTCTTTCAATATCTTTTATAGTAATTTCATGTTTTTATTATCATATCTACAGAGCCTATTTAACTATAAGAATATATAATTATATATTATTAAAATTGATAAATGAATTTAAATTATAGGATTTGAAAGGTCAATTAATGGTGCATCCGCAAAAAAAAAAAGCATAAATAAATTTAGAAGAAATTAGTTATCTTACATTGTTTATTATTGTAACCAATTTTTTCATTTAGCCTCAAAACTTTTAGTATTGATTTGTTTTATATTGTTATAATAGTTTTTGTCTTTGAAAAATTATTCTTTTATTTTTTATTTAATTTGTTTTACAATAGAAATATGTCAACCCTTAAAAAAGTAAAAAAATTATAATGATGTGAATAATCAGAATTAAACAAATATTACTCATCTCATCCACTTCACCTTGAGTTTAAAATCTCATTTCATTAATTTCGGACACGTAACTATCACCCAGGTTTATTCCATTTTTAAAAATTTTAGAGTATTTACTTATAATATATTTGTTTTGCAAATTTAACTTTACATTGTTACAATGATCGAGTTTTTTTATCAAAAAATACATGAATAATATAAACTTGTAATTGAATCTAAATCATGTTAAATCGTATATCCATTATTACGTGAGAAACATACATAAAGGTTAATGAATATATCTTAGAAAGAAGATAATATTTATTCAAAATTTCAAAGAAAAAACTATATCTAAATTATCTTAAGAACTAATTATGTTTTATGGGAAAGGCATAAAATTCCTTGAAATCCCATCTTCCTATACCTAAAAATGTATCATTACTCCACCAAAGAAAACATTGTCTCGCAATTTAGGGGCGTGTTAGGTGGCAAATTTGATGTTGTATGGACATTCTCAACCAATAGTGAAGTTTAGAAAATGTATTTTGTCCTGCTTATTTATTTTGGATAAAATAAAATTAATTATTTTTATTTGTTTTTTCTCTTCATTTTGCTATAAATTCATACTTTTTTTTTCTTGTCCGGTGTATTTAATTATTTAGACAATTCAAGAAAGATATTATAAATGTACATTTAGCATAGCACTCAACTTTAGATGGATAAAATTCACTCATATGAAGTGTTTTATATATGCTTGCTTATGACATATGGTTGAAAGCTCTCGATACCTAATATAATATAAACTGAATATTATCTAAAAAATTTAAAATATTCTAAGAATTAAAATTGAAATTAGTCATATAAGGAGGATTTGGAATATAAAGAGAGTTGTCAATATTATTAAACAATTAAAATCCAAATCAATATGGAAAACTATTTAATTGCCCTTAAATCTAACTTTACCATTAAATGGCAAAAATTCACTCATATAAAGTCATTGTCTATGCTTATGACATATGGTTGGAAAGCTCTCGGTGTCTACTACGGTATAAAACGGATATTATATAAAATCTTAAAATATTCCAGAAATTAAAATTGAAATAAATCATATAAGAAGGATTTGGAATACAGAGACTTGTCGATATTATTAAATAAATAAAATCCAAATCAATATGAAAAACTACTTAATTACCCTTAAATCTAACTTTACCATGAGGACATTTTTGGCAAATCAAAATTTTCAAGAAACCTTAAAACTTATTAACACTTTTATAATAAGTGTATATAAATATATATATATATATATATATATATATATATATAGGGGAGGTTAAAATGAGACCACATATTATAGTGGGACAATGTGGACTCATCTCAACCCTCCTTTAGTTATATCAATGGCTAAGATAAATAGGGCTTATGATTACATTAAATATTTAATTAAATCAAAATAAGGGTATAGTAGTCAAATTACCCGGTGGGGACCATCTAAATATGGAATCAGTTATTAGAAGAGAGAAAATCACGTGGGGAGAGAGAAAATCGCGAGAAAATTGCGGCTGAGAGAGAAATCACGCATGTGCTTTCTGCGCTGCGCAGTATGTTGTACACTTATCATATATTTGTTGTATATTTAACACTATTTTCTTTGTATGTTTAGCATAATTTTACTACATATTAAAATGGTCAAACAAAAATATGTTGGGACCGTGAATCTAGGAATCAATTATATATAGAGAGAGAGAAATCACGCCATTAACATGTGGGGCCAGTGGATTAAGTAAATCAATTATATAGAGAGAAAATCACGCTCATTATTGTGTTGTATATTTAACATATATTTGGTGTGCACTTAACACTATTTTTCTTTGTATGTTTAGCATAATTTTCTTTGCATATTAAAGTGGTCAAACAAAAATATAAGTATACAACAAAACACATATAAGTATACATCAAAAAACATAAGTACACAACAACATAAATACATACATCAAAAAGTAACTACTTATACAAAGAAACACATATAAAAGATACATCGAAAAGCATATAAGTGTACATTAACCTATACTAAAATATAAGTATACATCAAACATATAAACCATAATCCATCTTCTTCGACTAGAAAAAAAAAACTAGAACCTCCATTAACTAAAGCTTAACCACCATCACCGAAAAGATACATGGAAGAAACAAACTAAATCCTAGATAACGATTTCGACTCACAATCGCATTCTCCCCAAAAAACAACAAAATCCTAATAAAAATAAAAATTCCAGAAGATTGGTCATCACCAGCATCGCCAATTGAGGTGTTACAACAATTGTCTCAGGAGGCAGTTAGAATGGCTGGTGATGCGTGGCATAGTGCGTATCTATAGTGAAATGGTCTCTTCATTTCATAGGTGTTCTAATAGCACCAGTAATTTTCTTAAATGGAAGTGTCATATGCAGAGGGCTCTGCACTCTGGGGTGGTCGTAGTTTTCATGAAGATAGCCAGTATTCTTCTTTCTTTTTTTGATCGGTGCCAGTATTCTTCTTTCGATTTGGGGAAGATGAATTGATTTGGAACAGTTACCAAGTGGATGAAACTGCTAATAATACAATTACCATCTTACCTTTTACTGATTTAAAATAAAATAAAAAGGGCCATTAAATTGGGTAAATCTCAACCATCCAAAATTTCAAATTTGTGGACAGGATTAGTCCACACTGCCTCACTCTAATAATGTGGTCTCATTTGATCCTATTCCTATATATATATATATATATATATATATATGGGATATGGATCAAATAGGTCCTCCTAATGGGGTGAGTCCATGAGACACATTCTAACCACACCACATTAACAATTTTGGGTGGCCAGATTTTTAGGGGTTTTTATGTTTATTTTTTTTGTCTCAAAGAAACTAAGGGGGTAGGGTGGTCATTTCGCATTATAAAATCGATTATTGAGATTCCATTCCCTCTTTCGCGCGATTTCACCCACTCTTCACGCACACTCTCTCTCCAAATAAGCCGCCAAAAAAAAATTTCTCTTTTGCTTATGTAGTATAGGGTTGTTGCTTATGACTTGCTTATATAGTTAATGTATCCGTGATGCATGTGTAGTGTATATTCGTTGCTTATGTAGTATAAGCTATCGCTTATGTAGTATGGGTTTGTTGCTTATGACCTGCCTATGCGATTAATGTATTTGTGGTGCATACATAGTGTATATTCGTTGCTTATGTAATATAGACTTGTTGCTTATGTAGTATGAGTTTGTTATTTATGACTTGCTTATGTGCTTAATGTATCGTGGTGCATACATAGTGTATATTCGTTGCTTATGTAGTATAGGCTTGTTGCTTATGTAGTATGGGTTTGTTGTTATGACTTGCTTATGTAGTTAATGTATTCGTGGTGTACGTAGTGTATATTTGTTGCTTATATAGTATATGATTGTTGCTTATGTAGTATGGGTTTGTTGCTTATGACCGCTAATGTAGTTAATGGTATATAAAAGCGCCATAACACATCTACACGAGCAACAAATTACATCATCATAAGCAAACTTCGGACTCAAGTCGGGCTCTAGCAATCGAGGCGAATTGTCCGCAACTTTTTTCACATAATAGTGCATTGAAGAAGAAGGATAGATGATTTCTCAAAGTAGTGCTTGAAGAAGAAGATAGATGATTGTTCATGTTGATTTGCTATGAGGTTTGGATGGATTGCCTGTGTTCTATCCAAGCAAAGGTGATCGTTCTTGTCCTCTCATGAAGAGTGTTTGGAGAAGAAGGAGAATGAGATTTGTCCCCGTTGAATTTGACGTGAGATTTGGAGAGATTGTGTGATCATAATGTGAACAGTAATCCCATGAATATCGGGTAATTTTGTAGGATTACTAATTTACCCCTCCTCTATTTTCCAACATTTAATTTGTAATTTTAGCTCTAAAATCACAACCATTATAAAATCTAGATATGTGGCTAGGATTGGTTTCCTACGGACTGCTTCATGAGGTGGTCTCATATAGTCCCCTCCCTATATATATATATATATATAGGGATTGGTTCAAATGAGACCAACCCTTTAGGTTAGTACATAAGAACACCTATGGACCCTTGATTTAAAATTTAGATGGTGTAGATCTCTCTTGTTATTTTAGGCTTATAAGGGTATGATTGTACTTTTACTTATAATCGCTTTTCTTAATAACACGTTAATAGCTATTTTTAAGGAAAACATAATCTCACCTTTTTCAGTTACCCGTTTTTTAGGAAGGAAAAACCCATTAATTCCAATCGTGTCTTTTCAAAATTGAATATTCTTGTGTCCATCTTCTTGAACGGTTTTTTCATTCAAAACAAACCCTACATTCTCAAGTTTGCCCAAAATCCCGTCTGTTCGACTTTCTCAGTTATTGGCCAAAATCACACCATAATTTCCGTTTGTTCTCGCCGCGTTCAAGTAATTTTGGTGGTTGAAGGAGTTCGATTTTGTGGAGAAGGAAGTAGGGTGGGGAACCGTCGTCTGATTTTTGTGCCTTGAAGGTATTTTTTTTCTTTTTCTTCTGCATTTTTTTTCTTCTTTTTGCTAGATATTGACGACCTTTTACGCATTTGCTCTGATTAGTTCATATTTGATCAGTGGGTTTTACTTCATAGCAAATGAGGGTAAATATTTTTTGGGGGTTGAAGGAGTTCGTATTTTTTTCTGTATACTAAGTAACAGATGTTGTATACTAAGTATACAAATATGTTATGATAAATATACAACATTAAATGGAATGTAAACAAGGAGTTGATACTTGAAACCCATCTTCTATTTATTCTTTTTACGATTATGCTCCTGTAGAAATTTGCGGTTTGTACTCAAAAAATGAACTTGGTGTGTTTATATATAAAAAACAAGGAGTTGATACTTGAAATCCATCTTCTATTCTTTTCTGACACCCATCTTTTTCTATTTCATATGTATACTAAGTATGCAGATGTTGTATACTAAGTATACAAATATGTTATGATAAATATACAATATTAAGTGGAATATAAACATAACGTTGTATAAAGTTTTGTTATCCGAATTGTGTGTTTTTCTTATGTAGGAGTTGTAGTTAATAAAATGTCAAGCGAAGAACAGGAAAGAGAGGTTGGTAGTCGCGAAGAGGAGAGTTCGGGAGACAAGCCCTTCAAAGAGGCGCCGGATTTGTTTAATTGGATAAATTGAATTGTATTATTTGTTGTATAATTAGTTTAGTGTATTTGTTTACTTAGTAACGTGGAATTGTATTCTTAGTTAAGTGGAATTGTATCCTTAGTTATATAGGTGGTTAAGTGGTTTTGTATTTTTAGTTCAAGTGTAATTATAAATTTAGTTTAATATTTTTGCATACTCAGAATGTTTATAATATAGTTAGTTCAGTGTAATCGTATATATAGTTAAACAATTTTGTATGCTTAGTGTTGATTTATTGTATATTTAGTTCAATGTAATTTTACATGCAATACATGTATGAGAAGCAAAAATATTCTTAAAGATAAATTAACAAAGTTACATAATGCTATGACAAAATTAAGTATACAATTGTAAGTTAATAATTTATATGATCGCATTGTATTAAATATACAGGAACACATAACTAGGTGTACAATTTCAATCCAATATGTATACAGATCCCATCAACTAAATAAACACGGTTGCTTTGTAAAAATACAAGTTGTTTCATTTTTTAACAATACACATTATTTACATTATGATAAATCCAATTTGGCATGCAATGATACTCAATTATATGAACAATTTAACTAAAATAAGTATACAACACTAAAAGGAAAAATTATATATCTCAATGTATTAAATATACAGTAAAACATCATTCCTTGTCCATTCTGGAACAAATAATTATACAAATCACATTAACTAAGTAAACATGATATATTACTTCGTTCTTGAACTTCTTTGTCGTGCTCCTTCTGATGTCAAACCCGCTAATTGCTCCATACTCTTTGTACAATTTTATACCGATTTCCACTGTAGCAAAATGCATGCCCACTCGTGGAATCTTTTCTTGTTCTACCTCTGGTATCCAATATTTAGTTGAGTTTGGTGAGATTTCGAGCCGTTGACGTCCATTGAAATCGTTGGTTGGTTCTGTGATGTTTTACATTAAACAAGACAGAGCATTATAAAAATAAAATGGATGTATTATTTATACAATATCCAACCATATACATACATATTATTATTAGTAGTAACTACGTTCATATAAACCACCATACATTTTTTTTTTGAGAGGAATTTATATCCAATCCAACTAAATGGAATTAGGGAAACTAATATAACAATCATACAAGTTTATATTATAATTATACAACACTCATGACTATGTATACAAGTTAAATATGTTAAATATACACGTAAAAGCTTAACAACATATATGCAATCTCCGGACTAGTTGTAAATATTTAAGAAATAAATATTCAAATACAAGATTTATATACTAAATATACTAACATTGTTCACTACATATACAAACTAACAAGAAATATACAATGCACTGAGACAATTTCAAATTTTGAAAAAATGTAAAATATGTATACAATGTTTGTACACTAAATATACATCTGTTGTATACTAAACATACAAATTACGAACAAAAACATACAATTGGTTCGATTTTGCGTTGATGTTTTTCGATGATTCCTCCTAAATTTTTTTGCAAGTATATCGTAAGATATTACCTTGGAAACATTCATCGCGTTGGAGGAAGATCTTCGCCATTGTACAATCCCTTTGCTCTAATTGATGACAACCTCGTCAATTAACGAAATATATTGTATGTTTTTTCCCGTCTCGCAAATGTATATTGTATAATTTTAGAGGTCTAAGAGATTGATGTCAATGATGGTAGAGAATGTCGTGGTGAGGAAGAAGGGTTAACGCGGTGGATTTCCACGATTATGGGAGGTGATCAATTCAAGATCACGTCCCTAATTTTTAGCATTCGGTTACCATTTTAATTTCTCTGATTACTATTTTACCCTCTCCTATGTATAGTTTCTTATGTAAAGTTGTATAGATTCATTTAGATCCCGGCCGTTGATTTATGTTTTTAATGGTGTGGATTTGGTCTTATGGACTAACCTAGGGGGTGGTCTCACAGATCTCCTCCCTATATATATATATATATATATATATATATATATATATATATATATATATATAACGGTCATTTTGTGTGGAGGGCTACTCAAAGAGCCCAAAATACAAAAGAGTGTTTCAATTCTATCTGTCATATAGGTTTAAGGGCCAGTGGTCGAACATTAAATAAGGGAGAATTATAAGGAACACTTTTTAACGTGATCTCGATTTCTCTAAAACATGACACAAGCATCTCTTTACTTAACCAATTTGCCTCACCCACAACTATTTTAAAAGAAATTCGGATTGGTGGTTAGTTGTTATTATAACTAGTGTTATTATTATTCAGTCCGTTGAGGATGTATAAATTGCTGCATCTCAAAATATACATATGCAGGGCTCTTTGTCGTTAATTAAGTCGACATAAAACCTCCACATTATGGGAAGTAGTGAATCATCACCTGATGAAACGTATGAAAATTCCTCACGTCAACCGGCTTCATATCGGTATCTGCCTCAATCTAGAGAACATGCTAGAATTTTGACGCACGCTAAGCCTAAGCACCTGCAAGAAGTTCAGCAAACAATAGTTATAGAAAGAAACAAAACTAGTCGTATAAAGCTTACAACTTCAACTCTACTGCATATATTTTCGACTTTTCCTGCTGAAGATCAATTCTAAGTAGATATCTGTTTACATGACTTATTTGAAATTTGCATCAAATTAATATTAGCATGATTGTTTTTCTCCTTTTGCTGGTTCAAGGAGCTTTCAAGGACTAAAACAAGATGTCATGGTTTTTCCAGGTTACCGATGCCTTAAGAAGCTGCCCAGGAATCATCAAATTTAATCATCGGAATTGATTTTACGGAGAGTAATGAATGGACAGGTGAATAAACTGAATACTTATTTCTGGGGTGCTTGATCAGCGGACAGGACCATCTGACTTGAGCATGGTTGTAGGAAACTATTCTTTCAACGGGAAAGCCTCCATGCAATCGGAAACACTCGTAACCCATACGAGCAAGCCTTTTCCATCATTGACGAACTTTGTCTCCCTTTGATGAGGACAATGTGATACCTTGTTTTGGATTTGCGATGGTCATTTTTTCTTTTTTCACATTCTTTATTTTTTGTTTGTCTAATTTAATTTCAATTACCTAAATATGAATCGGACGACTTTTCTTGCAGCAACGTCACATGATCAGCATGTATTCAGCTTTTACCTTGACCATCGACCTTGTTGTTATGTATCTGAAGGTATCTATCTGAAGAAGCTCTTGGACGATACAAATAAATTCTGCCGCATTTTAATTTAGCATGTAATAATTCCCTAAGTTGGAGGTGTATTTTTTTTTTTTTTCTCGTCGGATCAGTTATCCGCTAGTGAGAACTTGATGCTGTAATCACCTTCGCTCCAAGATACAAACTTCTTGAGAGATGCAGGAAAACTTTCATATGTTACACGCGTTGAGAGTAACAACTCATGGTCTGAGCAATTTGATTCAATATACGTATTAATAGTGACATAGATTTATCCACTTAAGGATAATCCAACTTTCAGAACAAATGATTTATGGGTTATAACAACCATGCAATGATTACCTATTGTTTTTGTATGCCAAAATTTCTGTATATAACTTCTTTTCACCCGTACTATTGACCTAGACTAAATTTCTATTATGAGCAATAATCAAACTTTAGTTGCTAGAGATTGAATTATCAATCTATCTTAAAAAATATTTGTGTCGATAATAAGCTAGAAGAATGATAAAAGGGACCATTTTTAGATGGAGTAAACCACTCGTTGCCGTCAGTCGTACAGTTCTCTGTGAATTTTAAATGGGAAAATGGGATGCTAATCTAACGCGCAAAACAATTACGATCGTATTTCAAGGTCCTAAGGACCGGAGTTCCAGAAGAAAACAGAATGGAGAAAGTCTTTTATCAGACTAAAAGTGAAGTGGCCTTTGTTAGTTGCTAATTACTGAATAGTAGGCATGTATTTTCACAATGTAGACCAATGTTTTTCAAGGATCAGGAGCTCCATCGATCTAGTTGTTTCCTGGCTTCTGCCATGTCCCTCTCTGCTTTTCTCCTCCGATAAAATATTGGGCAATCTTGACTGAGAAAGTATGCACTTATTAGAACCAAAGAACCAATCCTTAAGGATGCAATCAATAGAGACAAAACACCTGAACACCCGGCAAACCAACAGAGTAGATCCGCAGACACCAAACGATGGAATACCTCAGGGTTAACCCAATTATCTTTAAAATTTATTTCTATTTTACAGATTTCACATTTGAGAGGGGATAGTTTTTAGGGAATTACAAACCTCAAGCAGGTGTTTGAAATACCTTGAGGGGTTATTTGTAATTTCGAAAGATAACTGCTTTTTTTTCCGTAAATAAGCAAAACCTAATAGGTAATTTTTGTAATTGTCCCTAATGGAAGAAAAAAAAAAAAGTGCAAGAGCAAGAGGCAGCCAGACATGATGGATTGGTTATAACATGCCAACAAGATGTTCAGAAGCAGTTAACAATATAACCCCACGCAAGCAGCTAACAAACATGTTAGAGACAGATAGCATATCTAACCTAGTGCAAAGCACATCCTGATGAAGTGAGCCTTGACACTCCTGGCATTGTGTCCATAATTTTCCAGAAAGCTCCTCTAAGTCAGCGACTGCAAAAAAAAATAAACAAATTTAGTATTGATATCTTGAGAAGTTAGAAAGTTCTGCATGGCTACCTACATATAAATTGGAGATACATATACCATCAAGACATTATAAGAAGTATGCATACCATTAGCTATGGACTTGCAATAGAGTTCAGCTTCTCTTCCTTTGCAGTGTGAGCATAGGGCACGATCCGAATTACTGGAACATATATTAGGAGTAGTTAACTCTGAATTTTTTTGACATGGTAGAAAATATAATAAAGAGTGTCTAGGCGAGTGGGAGGCATTAGGACACCAGTTCATGTGGGAATTTACAGAAAGTTTTTCATGATGAGTTGTCTGAAAATGCATATACAACGCTATTAACATAAAGGAGAACACAGGGTAAATACGATCGTTTTTCCTTATAAGTGTAATACACGACTTTTACTACATGGTCTCCCTCCTGGCATAAATTATTAAAAAGAATAAGCTATAAAAAAAAAAAAACAGGGCAGACAACAGTTCAATTACTCTCAGTGCCTTAAAATTACAGCTTATAGCTTATACATGAAGAATTTTTAAATGCTGAAAAATAAAATATATTAAAATATCAGAGGTGAGGTCGGAGGTGGGAGACAGAAGACAAACAGGAAACAGGCAAAGATCGTGCGGGCAATAGTATAAATCTAGCCGTCAATAAAAATAGATCCTACTGGCATGACCCTAACCTATCTACTCGTATGATCATTAGCTACCTTCATTGGGGCAATATTTTAATTTTGAACTGCGGAGATAGTAGAGCAATTTAAATTCTAGGCAAGACTTGTGCCCAGTAATAGAACTTCCATGAAATGTGTAAGATTCTGTCATATGTGGTCCCAAGTTTGCAAAGAACTGAATCTCAGCCATACATCAAAATTTGTCCTCTCTATGTTCTGCTTTTTAAAATGAATCAGCAAAAGCAAAGTTGCGAAATCCATCCATTTAATCCTATGATTTGCAGAAAATAGTTGGCAAATAATGTCCAAAGAAGAATTTGGATGCTCAAATAGTTGCAAAAGTCACACGAATAAAAATCTGAAGGCTCAGGAGGAGGACAGAAAACCAAAGGGGAAAACAAATCATGTCTTTTGTTTAATATACTCTTCATGAATGAAACAGGAAGAAGCTAATATCTGACCCTTACCTAATCAAAGCCTTGCATCCGATGCAAGTTGGTTGCTTTACAGCGTACTTCATGATGCCACTGTTTGAAGGGGTAGAGATGGAAATAGATCTGGTATGACTTCCTTGAAAAAGCTCTTTACTAGCATTCTTCAAGATAGGATCAAATATCCTAAGCAGTGGCTGCAAAAGAACATCGTTAATAGCTCAAAGGAATCAACAACTAAAAAACCATGAAATTGCCTCACGAACCTTGCTGATTTGATTTTCAAGGTAGTATTGTGTGTCGATGGGTATGTCCTTCTCTAACACGCGGGCGGGGTCCTCTGATCTTTCGTGGACCTGTTTATCATCAATATATCAGGTTTTCTACATATTCTTCTAGAAGGTTATCAGAGATATGTCAATGAGAAGTTACCTTAACACCTTTTGCCGCTTTTATCATGACGTAAGGTACTCGATCCCCGACATTTGGGGCGGTAGCCGCATCCCGCTGATTATAACAGCCATATTTTTCAAAATGATTGTGGAAATAACAAAAATTTACTATTAAATACTAAATTGAAATCACAATAATGTTCAGTCTGCATCCTAAAGAAAGATTAATCAGCCCAGAGAATGTGACCTTGCAATGACTACTAAAGTAATCAAATAACTCAACCCGACAAGGTACTTGTACATGGAAAAACAAATTCCACATAACAATGATATTGGACATAAGATAATACATCCGCCAGAAATGGTACTATAAGAATTACTTTTATACTGAAAAATCCATCCTTTATGAGATCGGCCTTGTGCTAAAGGTTAAAATGGCTATATATCTTTATCAAACTCACAAATGCTCATCGATGTGGCAGGGCATAGAAGAAAAGTCTGTTAAAAATTACAAAATGCCATTTTTAGGTGTTTGATTGAAAATTGAGAAGGAGGGTGACACAACAGTTATGCAAGATATCTAGAGGAAATTGGATTTTTAGAGTATTCAGCAAATTGATAATGTACCTAATGAAAAGTAATCAGATTTATAGTTGAATCCGGAATATATTTTTTATTTTTTTAGTTGAATTTAAAATATTGTGCCTTGCAGTACAGTTTCAGTAAAGCGGCTGTTAGGTTTCTGTTGAGACTACATATACCGGACTTCTTTACTACATTAACTTCAAGCTAAGGACTCACTTCCGAAGGCAGCTCTAGTGTCACCAAGAATATACAAATCAGCAAAGTGAAATCCTAACATACAGAATGTACGATAAAACCATCTATCTTCATCTTTGTAGGTCACAGCGACTCTTGGGTGTGAATTGACACCTCAACAAAATTATTTTTTTCATTTGACTGTTTCTTAAGTTCGAACTGACATAGAATGTGTTGAATGCTAGGAACCAAATGCATGCACAATGTCAAAGTGATCGCACTGTTAACTAAATTATGACCACATATCAAATTAATGACACATTTTCAACCTCGCGCATTCGTGCCGCAACCTCGGCATGTGCCGTTTTAACTCCATATTCAGCTTCTGGTTTCTTGAGACCCTATTGAAAAGGAAACATTAGTGCAAGAAGTATCAATATTACAATCAAACAGGTCCATAGCATTAAGAACTTAAAAGCAGAGAAAAAATGGAAGTAAGATTCCGGGCCTAGTTTCGTACCTTGGTGATAACTAAGAGTGATGTATCCATGCGATTCATAAGGAGGTCTGAGACTGTGCTCTTGACATATTCGGCTGCTCCAGGGACATCTCTATCTATCAGTATTTTATTGAGGCATTCATTGATCAGGTTTTTACCAGCAAACAATTATCCCTTCGAACATTTTCAATCCCTGAGATCAGGAAAAAATAAACGTTTGTCAAAAATCTCCTAGAGGATAATCCTAAAAGTTCAGTATATAGCCTCAACTCGTCAATATGGTGAGATGGTAATGACAAAGGAGAACAACTATAGAGAAATACCAAATTTCATATTGAAGTAGAATGAGCAGCCTGGCTCACCTTTGGAGTCAATCTTGTCAAATTTCGTTGGATTAGTCCAGCAGAGTCCAGCATACCTCTTTTTTACTAATCAATAGATATGGATAGTAAACCTTCTCCAGCTCTAGTTTTATGGGCTGATAAACCAGAAAAAAATAAGAAATGAGGAAGAATGGACACGAGAAAAGCATGGTCAGAGGTGGAGAAGGCGGGTGGAGGGAAATAGAAATAACAAACGTGAACGTAAGGTTCAAAATGTAGAACCTGATAATGTAAATGTAAGAACTATCATTCAGAGAAAATCTCAGATAAAAATATTGATAAGATTAAAACAATCTCCAGTTACAAGAAACTTAAGAAAACCGAATAAATCAATTAGCACAAACTTTGGAGAGGCACCTGACCAGCTAAACAGTGCAGAGAAGCACGGTCAATTGCGATTAATTGAAACAAAGAGTTAAATCAGGCAGGCAAGCCGTGTATTCAGCTAAACAAGAAGCGCACAAACTGAAGAATAGGCAGAAGCTACATGTGGATAATAAATATGCAAAAAGATTTAGAATGATCAATTATGCAGAAGGCATCCAAGATAGCAATTCTAAAAAAATAGAGTACCAATTTTAAGTATGCGGATTGAATAAAAGGTATGGAAAACGTCCCATCCAGCATTATAATTCAGACAAGATTTTTAGAAGTAACTAAAGTACACAACTACTGTCACCCATTTCAGATTCTTCACTTTCTTCTTCGCTGGATGCCTTTATATATAGTGCTAAATGGAAAGCCAGAAAGGAGCAAAATACGCCAACAAGCAAAATTACCTCGTTGAAGAAACTGCTGATAAAACGGCAGCATCCCTACCCAAATTCATGGCTGCTTCCACCGAGGGCACACCAAATTGCACCATCACTGAATCTGTATCTCCATATATGACCTGACATCAAAACAATTATATAGTGTATCATGAGAGACGAAACAGGCGAAACTGCAATATACTATCCAATAAATTGATGCGTTGGCTGAACGAATAAACTGATACGTTGGCCCAACAAAACGAAGTAATTAACCAAGGAGATAATTTACTGTCCGCAACCGCTTAAGTTAGTAGAAAACCTAAACAAAGCATCAAACAATCAATACTGTCAGCTCCCCACTTTCAAAATTAGACGCTATGGGCCCTGGTAATGAGATTCCAGAATCAACAGCAAATTTATCTTATCGTGTTTGTCCAACATGATATCCAATATTTTGGAATAAAAACTCATGCTACTTTTCTTCATTCTCTACATAATTAAAGCCCCATATTTTAATTCAATGTTATTAGTAGTGTTCTGCTTACATTAGAAACTTCACAGTATAGGCAATTTAATTAATTGATTGTGTGGGAACAGGATCAAAAGAAATAGTACAGCAGCATTTGACATAAATCACTAACTGCAATAAAACTTTTACAACCATTAAAACTACATTGAACTCAAAACTCGAGGCACAAATAATGCTTTTTAATATTTACGATCAGGTTGATGCCTTCTGTTTAACTTGCTAAACCAAATTAATTCTTGGAACAACCACAGGTGCACCGTTGTTCCAGAAGCCATTGTTCCTTCATTATGACTAAAACCCTTTTTAGCATCAGAGGGTCATACTACAGGGGATATTGAAAAGATCAAGATAACCTGGATTACGCTCGATGATCTGACAATCAAGAATAACAACACTTCATCCTTTATGAGCAATAATACAATGCAGATAAAAGCACCCAGGTAATCTTTATTATGACAAATACTCGCTAAGAGATTCGAACATGAAGGTCGCCTTTTACAAATGATACAAATGCTGTTCTTGCGTTTTTTTTCCCCCATGTGCATTCTGATGTATAATGAAGCCATTCAAGTGGTAATTCCAATTCCTATGGAAAGAAATAGTTATAGAAACAAAAGTTTCATCTGTAGTTTTTTATCAAGAATGTTCTTTCTTCCTAGCCTATTAAAAAGTCTTAACATTATTACATAGGAAACTGTCCAGGCTCACACATCATAATAGTAACAAACAATCTATTATATCAGCCAGATTCAGGCAGAGCTCAGAGGAAAGCAAACTATCTCATATTTATATACTTCCCAAGTAGACAGACTTTTCTGGGTAGCGCAATAATGTCTAGCATAAGATACTTCACAAGTATCAATTATTCACTCTATTGTCAAAGAATATAAAATAAGCATATTGATGATCAAACAAACAAATGTCTCATCAAGAGACTGATAATGGATGCTATACCTTGGCATCGTGCTCATGGCCCTGAACCACAGTGAATTTATCTTCCAACTCTGTTTTGGTCTTTTCAATCATTTGTCGACCTTTGAAATACCCGTAAATCATTAGATCAAATGGCATGAAGAATTATGTCAACTCTAAATATTAGAGAACAGAGTTCAAGTCATGCATCCAAGTGACTAAGATTTATTACCATAGCTGGTTACACTCGAAGATATCTGTAAACAAGGTAACGGACCAGCTGTACATCCAGTAAATCCATGTACAGAATTCGCACTTTTCTGCGGTAACAATCAAAAAACGAACCACTCCAACAATGTGAATTTCTTGGCGAAGCCAAATACAGTAGTTAACATATGATAACATGCGAAACAATGAAAGAGATCAGAATGATATGATTTACCTTGAAAGCCAGTTGCCGGCCATCTAACACAGCTTTCACAAAAGGATCCTTTGCTTCCTAAATATCAAATCATACAGTTGGATCATCATGGTTTGTATCGTTTATTGATGGTTTATTGATGACTGCACTAGATATTCTTACTAAAAAACAAAAATTTCAGATTAACAAAAATCTATGACATTGATCACATTTAATCCATGTCAAGCTGCAACAAGAGGTTTGAAACTTCCAACTGTGGATCTAATTTTTCTGACACTATCTACGCAATTTGAATAGCTAAACTGGGTTCGGGCATGCGAAAAAACATTCAATAAAGCTTATTTCTTGTTCGAAAGTAATCGAATATAGTGTGCAAAATTAGCACAGATAACTTGAGAACCTTCAAATCCGCTTTAGCCCTTCTACGAGCGGCCAAAAGTTCTTCAAGAATTTCTGGTAGTATTCCCTGACGTTAAGAGAAAGGTAAATTGAAACTTATGCATATTGAAAACTCCAAAGTTCACTACATCAAATTGATGATGTATAGTAAACTGTATGGATGCAAAATTTAACCTTCCGTATATGTGATTTGACAAATATTTCGCCAGATGGAGTTTTACTGACAGATCCTGGTGGGAGGTTGAGTTTTTGAGCATCTCCTGGGGATAACTATGTAGTAATCAAGAAGAGATAGTAAATATACATCTTTAAGTACATTGACATCTCAATATAGATGAATACTTAAATTTATTAGCTCTCTAGATTGAAAACTAACAGCGCCTAGGCCGGGTTAAGCGAGGCATAGATAGAATTAAGCAGGCCTAATCGGAAGAAAAACGTAGGTGGCCAAGGGGAGCCAAGTGCCTGTGACTGGGCAGGAAATTTTAAAACAATGCACATAAAACCCCACCCCACTTCCACCCAACTCTATAAAAAGAAAAAACAATGGTTCGCGAACTGACAAGAAAATGTCCTTACTAGTGTACAGTAACACAAGTTATTTGCCATCATAATTGATGGATAAAGAGATGCAAAGTCTAGCACTGTGATTGGCTTCTCATATAATCCTGCTCTGGGTTCCAGAACCTGCATATAAAAATATTTTGTCTATAAGAAAGTGTTTTATTCCTTCTGCAACATTTCTCAACGTCGTCTCTGCAGAAATAAAAGACAAAAAATTAATAAAAAAGAAGCACCATGTAAGTCGAGAGAAAGAAACAATGAATGGCGATTTATAATATGCCCAAAGAAATATATAATAGTGCATTAAGATTTCAACACTAACTCCATACATCAAACATATCTCCTGTTCCTTCTCTCGTAGGACGCAAAACATGTGAAGAAAGCTGCACCCCAACCCTTCCCATTCTTTAAGTTGAACTCGAACACGAAAAAAAAAAAGAAAAGGAGGGGAAATACATTCAAACAATTGTATAACTGAATGATATGAAACATTCCAGCCGCATATAACCATGGACTTGATCACCTGATTGCAAAACTCATTATGTAAAACTGTTTATAAAAACATAGACAAATAATTCCTAACAAGCCATAAGCCAGCAATATGGAAATTATCAGAAGCTTCCCGAAGTCATTTGGAATAATGATAATGCTGCTGTTAATATTACCAAAAATGTAACTAGAGCTTGCATTTTAATATCATGAAAAGACTAAATAGTTAATTTCTAAACCTCCATAACTATAAAAAGTTGACTGATTTAGACCAATCCAGTGAAATGGTCGCACTTGCCGAGACTATTTAGCTTCAGTTCATAGGTACACCCTTAGCGAAAATCATTTTCCAAGTCAAATAGCTGCAAATACGCAGGAGCTCCAACAAGTTCTAGTACTGAAACTTCCTACTCATCACAAGGTTGGGGCGAATGGTTGAACTGTTATCAAATTTAATAAAGCTATTATCTGGAATAAAAGTTAAGCATTCAAATAGGAACTTGACTATCAAGCATTCACATGTGCTAGTCGTCTAGCCACAGCCCTTGCAGCAACTCTTGTATTCAGGCCCTAAATAATCAGCCTGTCAAACAGGTCAATGCTAAGAATCCTTATGTCGTGATCAAAGAAAAACGACGATCATCGAGAATTTGGATCGGCTCTTGAAAAATTATGTCAATCCTGCATTCATATTTAATATAGCTAGCCTAAATTCTATCTGCAGAAATAAAATGTGGAGCAACTTTTTGCATTAATATCCTTGTGAATTATATGATTGCATGTCCAGATAACAAAAACTGAACACCTACAGTTGCACCCTCGAACGTTCCTCTCGTCCAATCGGCCCCACATGTGGAATAACTAGATCCCGCTGTTTTGCTTTCCTCAGAAGCTGACACAGCACCTGGGGATAAAAGTTATAATTAGATCTGTTCACAATCCTCCAACATACCTGTAATTATCTACTACACAAAAGGTTGTAGAGCTCGCGACTTAACCCTCGTGCCCTGCCCACTGGAAAGTATAGATGAAAGCGGAATCCCGATACTCGAGCCATCTCCACATAGTTATAAACCAACATCAACTTATCCAGAAGGCGTTGTGGCAGGTAAGCACCCTAAAAATATTTAATTCAGCAATCGTACACATGATGAAACAGAGTTTTCCATGTCAGTCTAATATTTCTAACAGGAATATGTAGAGATCCAATTATTCGTAAACATTAAACCACAGTTAATGACAACTATTTAAAAACATGAATAAGCTTGCCAGTAGATTGCAATTATGTTATTAGTGGATCTATAGCAGATTTCTGTCTTCGTAGATGATTCATGTTAGTTGGATGTAATAAACCAACATAATCTACCGGGCTTGGTGACAAGTGTAATGCTGCCAAATATTGAGAACAATTATAGTTTATATGGGAGTTCATTATGAGTGCTGGAAATTTGAGAATGTCTGCTTAACAACAAAATTAAGCAAGTTAAATTGGTGAAAATTATCTAGCATTCAGGGTGCTTTAACAGTACACTTCTTCAACCATGAAAATACAAGCGAAACATTCGTGGAAGATATGGAACACGAGCATGCAAAAAGCAGCCACCACGTAGGTTTCATGTTATATTGTTATATCACTCTTAATGCACAACATCCGCAAATATATATTACTTCTATGAGGTGGGTCTCACTTGTTCATCCACTTTTGCTGGAGCTCATGGAGAGTTTGATGTGTCTCAATGATAAAAGTAACACCATTTCCCTGAAAACCATGTTTTCCAACTGGTACAAAAATGCCTAAGCACATTTGATTCACCCAACATATCAAAATATCGACCGAAAATAATAATTAATCACTGATTTTCTATGTAGACGCAAAAAGATACAATTATCCAATTTTAAACCATGAGAATCATGAGTAGTTACCTTAAAATAAAGGTAATCACAAAATTGTCCCAGATGGTTCTCGGAGATAGATAGTGAACTCGTAGAAGTTACCAAGTGAAAGATTTAATAAGTAAATTCTCATCCGAATGATGAGCCTCAATGATGAACAATCGGAGGACTCCAATTACGAGGTAATTTATATATCATATGAGCAAAGAAAATGCATTCCACTAACCCATCCTTGGATGAGAAACAATGGGTAGGTCCAATTTATGCATCACTTGGAAAGTATAGGATCCTTTAATATTTAAAAGAAACAAAGAAAATGTCTCTTATCTTAAGGCAGAGGTCAGCTGAGAGTTTACATGATGATTAGGATATAAATGCAACAAATAGGAGATATACTCTTAGTATTGCACCTTTGTTCGAGGGAACTTGCTTACGTGGCGAAGTACAAAAGCATAATAAGTTAGAAGCAGTACTGAATCAGAGATATAATAATTTCTCATGGTGTATATGAGATACTTAGCATCGAAAGACTGTTAGGGAAACTCAAGATAACTAGTTGCCTTTCTGGAGAGTGTTTTCAGTGCCAATAAGACCGCTATATAGCAATCGCTCACATGTCCTGCATGAACAGACGTGACATGCTGAGGATCATAGGCGTTGTATTAAGATAAAATTGGAGGATGGTGATATTTGTGTGCCAGGCATTCCAGCACAAGAACAAGTTGTTGATGTGAGAAACAATTCCACGAGTGAGCAAGTTGACCGAGAAGACATCTTCAAACGAGCTTGGGAGATAGTGTTGAAATTCTCGAACAAATAGGCAAATTTATATAGAAAGAAAAGGAAGACTAATTTTAAAAAGAAAAAAATAGAGGGTGAAAAGAAGAGGAAGCAGAAAAAGAGAAGGAAATACGACTCTAATGAAAAGAAAAATTGCCACAAAATGGAGTCCCATTAGTACCCAGTAGCATGCATAACCTAATTAATTTACTAGCACAAACATAGAAATATCAAATGACGAGGACACACATGACAAGCCTGTAATGTGATACAACACACAGAAATTACTAGTCGAAATATACTTAAACCCTACAAAGATCATTCACCTTCAAACAATATACAGCAAGACGCCTCCTGGTTTCTGAATTCCCATCCTGAAGGTCATATATCACCGAGTGATCTAAATGCTCTTTCTGCGCATTTGTACAAACAGTTCACAGTAGTAAACACCAATTCGGTCAATAAATCAAACACTAAACCAGGCCAACATTGTGGTAACACTGCACGAGTAAGTGAGATCATAATTTAAACTGTAACATCAATTAACAGTTTTATGTAGAAAGTGCGAATTCAGGATTTAAAAAAGGGATTATCAATTTTGACTGGCCAAAAACATAATCTATATATATAATTTAAAACTTCCAAATGTCAAATCAACAAGAGGAGATAACTGCACCATTGTCATGTTAATGTTATCATAGAGAATACAGGTTACTTTTATTTGATTCCTTAGAAACATATAGGTTCCATCAGTTTTAAGAAATCTTGGATGGCTGCAAGCTCGATAACAGTGCCGAAACTGATCCAGTTTGCTTATGCTCTTCCAGATTTCATTGTCAGTTGTAATTCATTTTTTAAGTCAGCAACAATAAGTCTTTAATCTTATTGACCTGTTTTGCATGATTACCTTCATCCAGCATGAGAATCTATACGAGCAGTACCCTCTGTCAAACCAGGAATAAAGTGATATTTTCTTTCTGAAAGCAAAAAGTTCTTCTAAACATGACTTGTAAGTTATAATTCTCTGTTGCTTCTTTAGCCTAAGACTGTAAGTGGTGGAGTGCATTGACATTATTCTAGTTAGCTATGGAAAGTATGGATCCTATCACATGGTGAACCTAGCACATGCTTCTCCAGTATCATGGACGGTTCTACATCTTGAGGACAAAGGACAAGGCACAAATCACAATAATAAGGTAAATCACCATCTAGGGAAATATTATGCCAAAATATATAATTCAGAACTTAATGCCCAGGCTATGCCAAAGGCAGAGTAAATGAGGTAATTCTGGCCCAGGTGGACCCTCCATTGTGTGTAGCCTTAAAAGTTAGGCAATGTAAATTAAACACCAATTATGTATAACTGCCCATATTGGTTTAGTATAGGCATAAAAGTCAGCATGATATCTAGAAGTCAGGTATGATTTACCATATTCGACCCGTGTAAAGAAGCTGATAGACTGAGGAAAGAGAATACTGCTATGTCCATCTCTATATATCTTAGCATGGACAAAAATATCACACGGATGTGAGGTAGTTTAAATTCCAAAGGTGGATCACGAAAGAGAAAAATATTAGTGACAGTTGTCTGAAGTACTCATATATAAAAAGCATAATATGCTAAATAAATCAGAAAGAAATAAAGCAACAATTCTCTGAACGAATTTAATATAAACGATGCTCACCTGCTCATTAAGAAAGTGTGCAGAAACAGAATTGAGCGAATAAGAACGTAAGTCGTGCTCTCTTTCAATAGCCTGCAAGGACCATAAAGTGGTAAGCTATAGAAGAATGTTCATGGATGTGATAACAAGACTTCCAGGAAAATTTCTCATATCATTCTGTAGTTCAATGAAATATCAAATGACAGTCCGGGGGGAACCTGTAGCAGATCAAGGACAATTCTGCCCTCAATTGTAACTTCTTTACTATCCCTGGTCCCATATAGTCTGCAGTTCCAGAAGCATTAATCAGTTACTTGACTTAGCAACAAGTTATGAAATAAGAAACTAAAAATAACCCATTTCATGACATTGAGTGCACAGAGAGCACATAGTTGCGGGCTTGATATACGTCTCACGAATATTTCATCCACCCAAAGTGCTAGAAATCATGAGACAGCCAAGGGAAGGAAGAAGACAAAAAATAAAGAAAGAGAAAAGAGGAGAAAAAATTGCTGCCCGATTGCTTAGTCTGCTAATATTGAAGCTTTAACTATTTACGCATTGGACGTAGCTTAGAACTGTTACTGGTACATGTTTTTGCATAAGAGTTAAGAGATAGAAAATGCTTTGGGGCTACATGATGCAACAAGTACTGGGTAATAACTATTTTTATTTTTCCGTACTGTTTTCGTTTAGAACTCAGATTGTCGCTATGCTATTCTTCGTTCTCTCAAGCTTTAATGTTGCCATAGTAACATAATCAAAATGAAAATAGTCCATTTCCAACTGGTCTAGGCAAAAAGGTACGAGAAACAGAACCGAGGGTAAGAGTGAACTAAATAAAATGACTTTTTGGTAACTGTATATCCCAGTAGTTGCAAGTAAGACTCCTTTTGTAGCTGTAAGTATAAGGGCAGATATTTCATGACCTTGATGGAGTGTTACGCATGCGACCAAGTATAAATTCCGCAATCCCCAGTGTTTCGGCCCTCTGCCGGGAGAAAAAAAAAAAAAAAAGCATATAAATCATTAACTTGTTATAATATCATGAAATCCATTTCCATCTTGGAATGATGCCAGCCGGTCAAAGAATTTGTGTATTGGTTGGAATGAAATACTTAAAAAGGAAGTGAAAGGCAGTATAGAGAGAAATTTTCCACCCGGATAATGTATGGCAAATCAAATTTGCAGATGTTATAGCCAATTATAATATCTGGGTCCACTTCACGAATAAAGTCCTGTAATTAGAAGATAAGAATAACAATTGAAATGGGGGAACTTTTGAACATAAGGTCAAATGCCATGCTATATTAATGCTGCTCAATAAAGGATAATAAGATAAGTATCATAAGGAATAGAAATATAAATAGCTTAATCTGGGATACAACATGGCTACTGTTTTGACTCTGATCAAACTAATACCATATTTGCCGCACTAGAGCCAACTAGAGTACCTTCCAAGCTGAAAGAACTTCATTTTCTGTGTCAAATGATAAAACATTGACACCAATGATAGGTGAGCAAGACTTCAGGGTCATCACATTACGAACAAATGGTTCGTCTTGTCCCTGTACGGTTACTAGATTGGCTATCTAGAGAACAACCAAGAGAGTATCAGAAACTGGAATTCGAGTAGAGCAGCAAATATATATAATTAGAGATTAATTGTACACAAACCTGAATGATAGGATCATAACTGGGCTTAGGGAAAGGCCTTTTCTCCCAGCGCACTCAATGTTGAAACTTAATATGCGAAACGGGGCTACTTCTGAGAATTCCCTTCGGGAGCATGATTGATCAAATTTTCAAAACTATGAGCATTTGTAAAGGAAAAGATATATCATTTTAATAGATTAAATATGCGGAGAAACAATGGCATAATTATGAGACACTACTAGTTTTCCATGCATGAGGATACGGGCAATCAATCTGTAACTGACACTGGGAGACTTTTTCTGCTGTCTTTTCATATTTCCCACCAGGAATTTCGATCCAGTTGCTTCCTACTAAATTGCAATCAATCATGAAACGGAGAGTAAAAGAAACATCACTCTCATACGTCGTAAAAACCTCCGTGCCCTCATCCAACTTTATTCCCCTACGAAAGATACCTGCCCAATTTGCATTTTAGATAATAATGAACACCATAATAAAATATTGCAGGGTAAAAATCATAATTATACTATCAGCAGTTTATATGCCATCTACTTCTTGAATACTGGATAAGTTTGTGCCGCCTATTGTCTCTATCTATTAAGCATTAAGCATTACAGGCCATTTGAAGATATTTCACCACCACTTAGTTAAGGAATCAAGGCTTATCAGTTTGGACTATGAACCACGGAAAATCATAATTCTTCTCACCACGGCAGGTGGTAACCATTGATGGCAGGGCCACTATAATCTTCAGGAATGATGAACTATTCTGTTGATAATTCATTATACTCCTCTTTTAACCAATTCGATCGTCTTACAGGCTTGTGGATAGCATTATTACTCCTCTCAACCTATCCTGTAGCAACGCAAAGGTTGACAAGAAAACCAAGGAAAAACCTATGGTGAACGACACAACCATGCAATTGATCATGATAGTTCGTGAATGCAAGTGTTTAAGAAACTTGATAAAAAAAATAATAATATTAATAATAAAACACTACCTCCAGAATTTTACTGAGAAGGGAGATATCCTGAGGACCCATTCCAGGAGGGCACTCCAGGTAAAAGTATGGTTCAAATTTCTTACGAGGCAACAAACACTATATCCTGGTCAACAAAAAACTTTAGACGAAGAAAGGAACACAATATTTTTCTTAACCCAATATAGGAATTTCTATGATCAACTAGGTCTCGAATAAAACAAAAACTGATAATTACTAGTACAACATCCAGGTTCCAGGTTCAGTTGCCAAACACCATATACAGTTGATGTATACTCTAAGATCCTTAAAGTAAGCATTGCAAAATAGAAAAAAAAAACAAAAAACAAATAAATAAACACATAATGTATATGTTTATTTTTAAGATCCAATGAGCAACTTAACTATTTGCTATGATCCTTTCATGGCCAAATTGCTAACCCAGAAACATTAGTACCAGATGAAAGTGATACTCTAACTTAAGTTTGTGAAGCTCCATAGCATATGCTAGCGTCAAAATATCGAGTACCCAAAATATTTGGCTTTAAAGTTTGATATGATATGAGCAGTTCTGTGACATCTCCAATCACTACTAGCTTCAAAATATGTGCATACAATTTCCATAAAAGTATATCATCAATAACAGTTCCACTGTTTTAAACCAAAAGGCATGCAAAAATTACAACTAGTCCAATTCCACAGAGTTCTATCGTGTCTATCAAGAAACACCAGAAAGAATTCTGGTTGTAGGTCTTTTGCAAAAATGACGGTGAGGGGAAAAACTGAGAATGCAAGAAGACTCTCTCACATTATTTTCCACGTGTCAATCAGACAGCAGCATGGTCACAGGTTTGAGTTAATACAAGTTCTCTTTCCCCTTGCGATATTGAAACATATGAATGCCTAAAACCATAGAACACGCCACAGTAATATGGCCAGCACCTACAACCTAATGCTTCTGGCCTCTACCGCCTCTACCTGAAGCCAAGTTTTATGTATCTTATCTCTTGCTTGAACCCACGCACTTCAGAAATTGCACTAGTTTGCAGATATGTGTATATACATACATATATACATATATATATATATACATATGGAGAGAGAGAGAGAGAGAGAGAGACAGAGACAGAGAGATGACCTTCTCTGGTCACACCAAAAATTCTAATAATTGCAGCCGGACCTGGAGGACTAATCATGATCTCTTCGTAATCAATTTCCAGCTGTTGGAATACTTCAAAATAGAAAACGAGGAGGAAATTAGAACACGACACAAAATTGTAGTAGGAGTTTCCATTTCATAAATTTTTTAATTTACCTATACGCTCTTTATTGGATATGTACGATGCGGCGGGGCACGGCGGCCGTGCGAGTTCTCCATTCTACCGGATGCGCTGCTCGTGGCGTTGGAAAATCTACGGGTGATGGTTGATCGTTTTCAGATGCTTGTAAGTTGTAACTTCCCGCGCACTCTGCACCGTGTGGGTTTTATAGAGCAAGTGGTTGTCACGTTTTTTTTTTTTTTTTTGAGGGGGTGGTTGTCACGTTTTGAATCCGCCTTCATTTATTATTTTCCTTATCGAGTGAGCGCAAAAACTTGACCTGCGCTTTAAATTTAGAGGATATTACGCTAAACCCCTATATTATTTGTATATTTATACTTTATCACATAAACTATTTTTTGTTACATTTTACCATATGAATTATGTAAAATTTTGCACTTTGCCCTATATGGACAATTTTGCCCTAGAATTTAATTTTCTTGAGTAATGACAATAGTTCATTGTGATCATCGGCCTATCATGTTATTATTAGGGTTGCGCACGATGCGATGCGGAGACGATTCGAGATTTGGAAATCTCGAACGTCCCTTTGAGTTCGAGAGATTATAAAAAAACTCGAGAATCGAACCATAGAAAAAAATTTCCGTCGAACCGCACCGAAAGTTCGGAACGGTCCCGGTATGGATATTCGGTTCTAATGGGGCGATGCGGTTCGATTTGATCCGGGGCCGGATTTTCCCAGTTAGTCATAAATAAAATAAGCAAATTTGGGGGAAAAGAATCAATATAAAAATTACCAAACGGATATAATTTCGAGTCTCTTTTTAATGTAGTGTCGGAATAAAAGCTAAAATCATAATAGGTTTTATTAAGTGTGTGGTTTATTTTAAATTAAAGAGAAAATGTCAAAACCTCCCGTACTATTCGCGTTTTAAAACTTTAGCATATAAACTAATTTTTGCTACACTTTACCATATAAAGTTATGAACTATGTAATTTGTTTTCCACTTTGCCCTATATGGACAATTTTACCCTAAAATTTTATTATTCTTAAAATAATAAAAATGGTTCATTACGATCATATTGACCAATCATGCTTAAATACAAAAAAAATCGACAATCTCTTAAATTCATATATTGTTTTTGGTGTAGTTAAGTATTCTTGTTTATTGACAATCCTATATTCTAAATTTAATAACCTTTAATACAATAATATTCTATTGTTTGGATAATTGTCCTTCTACTCAATTAGAATAATTGATAAATTAGTATGAAATAAAAATTTATATAGATTTATAATCTCAATATCTCCTACTTAACAACTTAACATAATCAATGAGAATATATTTATAATTTATGTGACATGGTAAAAAATTAAAATATGATTTTTATTATTATAACATGTTACTATTACTTGTTCGAATATGTTTATCTTTTAAGTGCGGTTTACTAATCATTTAACTAATTTTAACTTCAAATAATTTACTTTATTATTAGTATTAAAGTTTTTTTAAAATTCATAATAGTTGCATCATTCTGTTTTTTCATAAATATATTTTATATTCAATTTAATTTCAAATAATTTGTAGTTAATTAAATATCAAAATATAAATAAAAGTAGAAATAATGTATATGTATTTATATATAACCTTTAAAATCGATTCTAGCTTCGGGTCCTCGGTTCGGAGTGGTTCGAAGCACTGTTCTCGATGCGGGTATTTGAGAAATCTCCGAACCATACCAAAATATTTTCGGTCTTATAAGGTTCGGGAAAGTCAAAAAGTCAACGGATATTTTCGATTCAAGAATTTCCGATCCGGATATCGGTTCGGTCTCGGTGATCTCCAAGTCTCGTGCACAACCCTAATTATTGTCATATATAAAATTAATATTTCCTTAAATTCATACATTATTTCGACAAAATATAACTAGTTATTTTTCGTACAATTTTTAGGATGCTCGTCACAGTACAATTTTATGATTGCTACTTACACAAGACACTCAACCTTAGCGAGGCATCGCAATGGTTCGTACCAATACGATAGAAAAGCAAAAAAAATAGCAAAAAAAAAAAATGTTGCTAACTTTGGGCATTGATCAATCTTAAGTATTCGTCACTAACCAATTGAAAAATAAAAAATATATATAATTTTAGTCAATTAGCAATGAAAATATTCGTCAATAAACAAGAATACTTAACTACATCAAAGAAAAACAATATATGAATTTAAGAGATTGTCGATTTTTGTATTTAAGCATGATTGGTTGAATATGATCGTAATGAACCATTTTTATTATTTTAAGAATAATAAAATTTTAGGGGTAAAATTGTCCATATAGGGCAAAGTGGAAAAAAATTACATAGTTCATAACTTCATATGGTAAAGTGTAGCAAAAATTAGTTTATATGCTAAAGTTTTAAAACGCGAATAGTACGGAGGTTTACTTGACATTTTCTCTTTAATTTAAAATAAACCACACACTTAATAAAAAAAACCACTTATAATAAGCATAAAATAGCGGTTTTGATGGGAAAAATGGGAAATTACACAAAATACCCTTAATTTTGACCGAATCCCCAAAATACCTACACATCCCATTTCTACCTTTTCATTACCTTTTATGCTCTTTTTAAACTTTTCCCCTAAAATACACCCTACAAAGCTGTCGTGTCTAATCTATCATTTTCCCTCTCTGTCTCTTCTCGACGTCTCGGTTCACGCATTGCATGTCCGCCATTTTTGTTGTGCTTGGTGTGTGATTCTTGCAACTTCTTCGTTAACTTCTCTGTAATTCTCTCTAAAAACGCCTCTGTGGTGGTATTTAACTACGTTTGAAATTATATTTTCTCGTGTGTGCTTTTGGTTAAAGTATTTACACCTAAAATTGAGGAATGTTGGTGCTAGTTCAAGAGTTTTGATAAGCGGTTTGAAATCAAGCCTTAATTCCTTCATCGTCTAAATAGAGGAAGATGAAACATGGCGATGATGTTGAAATACAAGTTGTTAAGGCAAAATCACCGAAATAATGTTGTCGGTTTAGAGGAGGATGTTCTTTGAGATATATTATTTTCTCTTTTATATTCTTGGATATATTTTTGTTATTTAGTGTTATATGCCACGCGCCCCAGGCAAACGTGGCGGCGATCCACAACTTAAACACAAGTAAACCAAACAATCTAGACAAATATCAACATAACCCCAAATGAAACAGTCCAATAGCAACGGAGAAAATAACAAGTACGATTACGACACAACCCGACAAATAATATCCAAATTACATCCTACGCCCTTAGGTTACATCTTAAAACAGAGAGAAAAAAAAAAATAGTCCAACAACAAAATAAAATGAAATTATCCCAAAGTCGGAACATAGAGAGACCATTCCATAGCTTGACCGGCTTCATCAACAAATTCTTCATCCCATTATAAAACATGAGGGGATGAGACGAAAATTCTCGTGGATGGGTGAACGCGTGTGCGAGTGTGGCGGTATATATAAATGCAAGAAAATTGTTTTATGAAAAATGCGTGAGTTATGATGCGTGTTTCACACACAGTTCACAAGCTACATGATATATATTTAAAATAATACACTTATGCGATTTTGATGAAATAGTTCACGATCATACGGACACAATGTGATGTCAAGAAAGATAGATAGGGGTTGCGTGGGGATGTAATGCTAACCCATGTGAGACAAGTAGTGGTTGTGTATGGATTTGTGGCGCCAACCAAAGCAAGTAAATGGGTCCGAGTAACTCCTAATCGTGTGAATCGGACATCGATTCCTTCGTTATTCCTTATAACTCCCCAAGTAAGATGGTTCAAGACTTGCCACCTTATCTCTCCACGAGGCAAAGACAAATCCACAATAGAGTGACTAGGCCCGGGTTGTCATAATCATGATTATACCTCAAGTACTACGACCCGCTTTCATTGGACACTCCATCCCCGATTGCCGAATTAGGGCGATGGGGCCGGAGAGTGGAATAGCGGCCGAGCCAAGTTCCATCCCCTCACGTATCCATTCGACCGTGAGCTCAACACACCAAGTTGACTCACGCAGGAATATAATCACAAGTACGATGTCAATCGGCAATCGAGTAAATTGATTCATTGAAGCGATTCAAGAAAATTTACAAAATTTGCACGTGGCATTTGTCGGCCTTTGTGGAGTAATTTGGATGAATATAATTACCGGGAGGATAACTAATCTTTGATGACTTGGTAATTTAGGTGGACATAAGTCTCGTCCTAGATTCGGGGCACAAGGCGGGGAAATCACCCCGCAAGCATGCGTTAATCGGTCGAGATGATCTATTAAGTTAAAGGAGTTTTTAAGAAAACTAGATTTATAAAAATAAGAATTATGATTCAGTAGTTCAAGGGCCGTAAGAAAGGAAATAATTTAATTAAGGTCCTTATTAAAAGAAAATTTTACAATTAGCCCCGTTTTGCGAAACTAGTCTTCTTGGGTTTAAAATTGAATAAGTTATTGTCTCGACCTCAAACAACTATAAAGTTAGTTCCTAAATTCTCCTAATTGTCTAGAGCTTCAAGGTTTTTAATGTTTGGGGTCAAGTTTTTATAAAATCCTCATTTTGGCACTAAATTTGTTAAGATTGTCATTTCGGGCCCGGGTTTAAAATAATCGGATCTCACAAAACGGAATAGCTTCTAATGTGATTCCAATTGAAAAATATCACTAAGGTAAGTAGGTTATTGGGACAAAATCATTTTTTAAAAGAGGTAAGTATAAGTCCCTTAACTTTTAAAAATTCCATTTTAGTCCTATTTTCAAATATTTGCTTTTAAAGCTTATTAGGGGTCCAATTATTATGAAATTTGAACCTTGGGTTCAAAATGTCATAAAGTTATAGTAAAAGTATATTTCAGGTACATAGATTGTATAAGTCCTGGAAATTTTATATTTCGGTCCCTAAATTTTTGTAAAATTACTTTCTTAGCTCAAACACTTTGATTCTTGGAATAATTTGAAAATATGTATTTTTAATTCCCTAAATTTTGAAAAAAATTCAAAATTTAGAGTAGGTTTGGTCGATTTTGGATTTTATATTTCAAATTTAATCTTCCATAATTTATAAACTAGTCCTTGGGCTTTCAAGGTTTATTCTATTTATCTCAAAACCTTTAAAACTTTGTTGAAATGACCAAATATCATCTTTGAACCCGAGTACAGTCCCAAAGTTTGAAAATTCCAGAGCGGTCCCTTAAGTTCTATTTCCTTGCAATTAAGCCCATTAATATAAAAACGCGGAGTACTTACCTTTGCTGCATCAAGTTTAGAGTGTGAAGGCTCATGTTACGAATCATCGGTTTGATGTGAGAACTAGATGTTTCAACACTAGTATATGCACCTCCATCGGGTCCGAGTGCAGTAAGTGCATCATCATCCTTTGCCATCTCGACTCGACTCAGTGCTTTCACTACCTTCATTTGAAAAAGAATCATCCTCACTGGTTCAATCCCACTTTCTTCAACAGAATGTTTGCCAACAGATATTCCCTTGGAAATTCAACTCAGTCGTGAAAACCATCTGCCTTATTATTCTCTTTGACGGTTTCTCGGACGAGTTACTCCTTTTCTTACCACAAATGATTCCTCATCTCCTTCCTTTTCAACAAGTTCTCTTCTTTTCCTTTTTTGATATTAAGTGTTTTGGAAACTTTGATCCGTAGTTTAACACGAGGGAGGTAGGAGACATCCTAGGAGGTTCATTGACATTGCCCATGGATGAAGGCCCTCGCTCTACTTTTTCGGGGGTGGGAGTCTGCAACACGTCCGGAGAGTTATAATTTGGATCAACGGTGGAGGATTGTTCAAATCAACACCGAGGAGATGTCCCCGAGATGTCTCGACATTGAAAGTGGCACCGACAGCGTGTTGTTCTTCTTGCGACCTGCAACTTCTCTCAACTTGCGGAGGATTATTCTCTCGTTCAAACCATTTGAATCTGTGGGAAAAATAATCTAACAACCCACAAGATATTCTTGGGAGATTTTGGTGAGAAAAAGAATAGAGATATCGATTTTTCAAGGAAACAAGAAACTACGTTTTTAAATCACATAAGGAATGAGAGTATATAGGGAGACAGACAGAGAGAGAGAGAGAGAGAGATAACTTCCATGATTAGATAGATACAATTGGTGGCCACATGGTAGTTTCCAAGAAAGAATTTCCAACTCGCAAATTTGAAATTCAAATATTTTTTGAAAAGTCCCATAATCCAAGGTATGCATTTAATCTAGAGTAAGCACGGATGAACAATACCTTCATTAGAGACAAATTTAAGGAAAAATTCATTTCCAAAATTAATACACCACATCGAATGAAGAGAGAAAATATTTTTCACAAGCCCAAGAATAATTACGGATGTCAGAATGATGAGTTTATCCCGACAAGAATAAAAAAGGCATCGGGCGTTTTGGTGTTGTATCCCAGTGATGTACCACCTTTTTCAACAACATCGCTATACAAAGTCAATGGATCAAAATCCTTTTCCCATTCAAATAAAATCTTTTGAGTGAAAGGATAAATCACGAGAACATTTAGTCGATCGGTAGCTTTTTGCTCCAAAAAACACGGGTAGCTCTTTTTTATAAGATCATAACAAGATTCAAGCATATAAAAAATACATCTCTCACATGGGAAAAATCATTATGTTTGCAATTTGATCCGCAATTATTATTAGGCAAGAGTTATATCAAAGGAGTACTCAATTGAGTCACATCAATAATAAAGATAAACCAATGAAATAATCTTGAAAAATGCAAAATGACTAAGGCAAAATAATTAAGATCGATAGAAGATGCGACACATCAAGAAAAAGAGATGATGGAAATGGTGTTGCAACACGAAGCCCACATTGTTTAGAAAGTACAAACACCTAGAGAAGTTTTCGTAATTAAACATCCGGAAGTCTAAGGCTTTGGTGAAAATATCACAATTTGATTCTCGGTGGCGACAAAGTCAATGGTAACAATTCTATTATCAACCAAGTCTCTAATAAAATGGTGTCGGATATCATGTGTTTTGTTATGGAGTGTTGCACTAGGTTTTTATAAATATTTATGGCACTAGAATTACCACATAAGCGGTAAGGACTTTTTCTTCAACCCCCACATCGACCAACATTTGTCTTATCTACAACAAATGGGAGCAACATCTTCCCAATGCTATATACTCGATTCAACAAATGTAGATGATGAAATACAATTTTGTTTCTTACTATACCAGGAAACCATATTGTTTCAAGGTAGAAACACCCGCCATGAGTGCTTTTTTCTCATCAACATCACCCGCCCAATCAAAGATCGAAAAACCAGTCAAATTAGTGTTAATATCATAATAGTACAAGATACCAAGTTCTGTAGTCCCATTTATATAACGAATGATTTTTTTCACGGCTTTCAAATAAGACTCTTTAGGACAAGATTGATATCTAGTACAGGCACTATAAGTAATATCGGTGTGCTAAATGATATACAAGAGACTCCCTATCATCTTACGGAAAGAGTAGGATCATTAAGAGTTCCACTTTCATCTTTGGACAATTTATCATTCATCCCCATGGGAGTTATCATGTGTTTTATTATTGTCTAGCCCAAATATTTTTAACAAGGTTTTTGGCATACTTATTCTAAGTGATAAAATGCCTTTGTCAAACTATTTAACTTGTAGACCAAGAAAATAGTTCAACTTACCTACAATGCTCATTTCGGACTCGGAAGACATGTAACTAATAAACTCATCAAACTTTTGTTTAGAGGTTGATCCAAACACTATGTCATCAACATAGATTTGAGCAATGGTGATACCATTCTTAAATTTTTTTTATGAATAGGGTTTTATCAACACTTCCCCTTTCATAACCTTTATCACACATAAAGGTAGTCGACCTTTCATACTAAGCCCGAGGAGTTTGCTTCAATCTATAAAGAGCCTTTTCAATTTAAAGACATGATTGGGAAAATGGGGATTTTCAAACCTTTGGGCTGCTCAACAAACACTTCCTCATTAAGAAAACCATTTAGGAAGGCACTTTTGACATCCATCTCGAAACAATTTGATTTTAAGAACACAAGCAAAAGCAAAAGGACTTAAGTCTACCCACAGGGGCAAAAGTTTAATCGGTGACTCAATGTCCACTCTTTTCACCTGGTGTAGCCTTGTGCCGCTATCCTCTTGTTTCTAGTTGTGTTACCAAGTTCATCGCTTTTATTTTTTTAAAATCCACTTGGCAATAACATTAGAATTTTACGGCCTAGGAATAAGATCACATACATTGTTTCTTTCAAGTCGTTCTAGTTCTAATTGCATGGCATTAACCCAAATTCATCAACAAGAGCTTCTTTAACATTTTTGGGTCCAATGAGAGAAGTAAAATAGACAAATCTTACCATTTCCTTGTAGTTAACCTTCTCTTTACCTCTTGTTTTAATGACCTCGATACTTGCCTAATTACTTGACCGATTTGGGTGATTTTTCTTTATCCTACTTGGTGGTTGTCTTTTGACTTGATCAAAGATATCAAACTTAGTGGCATCATCTGCATCGACTCGGGTGCTGCTTCAAAGACCCTATGTTTGGTGTGGACCGGATGTTGTAACATCACTAGTTACACCTTCAAGATTCCCGATGAACTCACCTTCAACTCGCTCCTTCTTCATCTTTATCTTTGGATATTTCTGCAAAGATGTTTAGTGTCGTCTACAACAACATTTATAGATTCGGTGATAGTTCGAGTTCTCATGTTGTAGACCCTATAGGCTATGCTATTAATAGAATACCCTAGAGAAATTCCCACATAACTTTTCAAATCAAACTTACCAAGATGTTTGTCTGTCATTAATAATATAACAAACACATCAAACATATGAAAGTAGGCGATGTTAGGCTTTTTACCTTTCCAAATCTCATAGGGTGTCATGTTAATACCAAGACGTAAATGAACCCTATTAATGATGTAACGAAAGATCTTGACCCCCTCGGCCAGCATTTAGGAGAGATTTTCTTGGAGTTAATCATAACACGTGTCATCTCCCCGAAGAGACGTATTCTCTATTCTACAACTCCATTTTTTGAGGTGTAATGGGTGTACATAGAACTATGAAAGATTCCGGATTTCCACATAAATTATAGAAATTAGGATTTTGGAATTCTCTACCATGATCACTTCGATTCTTCCAATATCGAACATTTTTTCATTTTGCAATCTGAGAACCGCTTTTTTGAGACAAAGAAAGTATCGATTTTTCTCTTATAAAGCCAATCCAAGTGAATCTAAATAGTCATCAACACACGAAACACATACTTCCCCGCTCCTACACTTACAACATGCATTGGTCCCATAAGGTCCATATGCACAATTTTCGACAATGTGAAGAATCGATGTGTTGCAACACCTTGTGTGCTTCCCTTTATTGTTTTCCCAATTGACACGCATCACATATACCAAAATTATCTTTATTGAGTTTGAACTCCTAACACAACTCCTATTTCAATAGGATTAGACATACCACGAAAATTCACGTGCCCTAACTTTTGGTGCCATAATTCGGTGTCACTTAAATAGGATTTATTGCACACAAGAGAAGTGTTGAAACACCGAACTTGTTCATGTATCGATAACGATTATCATAGGATTTGTTGCCTTTCAAAATGCATTTGTCGGTTTATCAAAGACATCACACACATTTTTATCAAATCTCACAAGCAAATCATCATCACAAAGTCGACTAATACGATAATATTGGCTTTTAGTCCTTCAACATACAAAATGTTTTTAAGAGAAGGAAGACTACGCACATTCGAGGTTCCCGTTCCCAAAACATTATCTTTAGCACCATCACCGAAGTAACCAATCCATTTTCATGATTTTCAAATTCAAGTATGTTTTTCCATTCTCCATCATATGACGAGCATCCACTGTCAAAATACCAAGATACGATCACATCGGCTTTTAGGGAATTGTGCACAACATAGCAAGGAAATTAATCCTTCCCAACCCGATTTCCTTGGGGTTGTTTGATAAATCAATTTTAAAACGAGAAGTATTTATTTGTTGATCTTTGGAACACTTGAGATTGCACCTTGTCTTGCCTATAGTTTTTAAGGCGATAACACCCAGGTCTTATATGGCCAGGACGATTGCAATAGTGACAAATAGGAACAAAATTGTTGCTTCTTTTTCAATCTGACCGAATGATATTCCTTCTTTAACAAAAACAATTTTAAAATTTTTATCCTTTGTAGCAAAGTTCTGTTAGAATTAGAGCTAAAAACAATACCGCGCACGGTCTTGGTGATATTTTACTTGAGATAGAATTTCATCTAACCTCCCCTTTCCAGTGTCCAATTTTTTGGCATAATTTGTCATGTCACCGAGTTCTTTCTTTACTTTGGCAAGTTCGTCTTTTATCTTCGCTGCCAGACTTTTCAAACATAATAACCTCTCCCTTGAGTGTCTCTCTTTTCAGCGAAGAAGACACACTATTTTCTTTTCCAAAATCCATCCGTCTTGACGACAATTACGCATTTGTCGAGGAACTTTTGGTAAACTCTTCTTAGTTCTTCGTTTCTTGATTCTTCATCTACTTCTGACTCATCCTCGGAACTTTCAATATCTTAATTGTTCTCCTCTGCAAGAAGTACAAAGTTTAGACATGTTTTAGTGAAAAGGAAGTTAGAGTTATATACCTAATTGGTGTTGTAACTCCGGAAGTAACACTTGGGGTGCGTTTGATTACAACAACCTCTTCCTTTGTAGCAATTGAAGGAAACTCGATTGCACACATTTTATTCTTCTTCCTCATCATTTGGTTCATCATCGCTCCATGATATGGTCAATGATTTTCCATTCTTCTTCAGGGTATTTGCACATTCGGCTTGAATATATCCAAAACCTCCACATTCCCTACACTTTATGCCTTACCTCCATCATATTGTTTTCTCTGTGTTCCGAATTCTTCCCAATTCTAGGAAATTACCCCCCTGTTTCCCCCATCCGAAGAGTTTGCTAAAATTCTTGGTAATCAATATAATGGATTCGTGAATATCTTTTCTGCTTCAAGAGTTAGCTCGTATATTTTTTCACAGAAGGCAATCTCCTACTTTTCTCTTTCTTGTAACTTGCTTCTTTGGGTTTCTCTTACTTTGTCTCTTCAAGGTTCATTTCAAAAGTTTGAAGAGACCCAATTAGTTCATCAAGTTTCATCTATGAAAGAACCTTTGATTCTCCAATGGCAATTGCATTGTAGACAAATCTTTCGAGGAAGGGACCTTATAACTTTCTTAACAAGTTTAAATTATAGTATTTCTTCCCTAAGGCAAAAGACTCATTAGAGATATCACATAGTTTAGAGTTAAAATCACTTATGGCTGCGAAGATTCTCAAATTTAGAAGTAAGCATTTGGAATTTAGACATTCTTGTAGCCGGTTTCTTCATAGGCAACTTGTTGGATATCCTATGCTTCCTTTGAGCTTTCACGGTAGAGATCGGTTTGAACTGATTTTCATCTACTACATCAAGATTATTGCATTGAGTGCCTTTGAGTTTTAATTTGCTAAGCGATCCTCGGCAATTGTCCATTCGGTTTTGTTTTTGGAACATTTTCACCGCCAACAACTTGGGTGGTGGTGTCCACCCGATTAGGATGGATTTCCAAGCATGTTCATCTACAAATTTTATTAATGCTCTCATTTTTGCTTTCCAATAGAAGAAATTTGTTCCGATGAGAAGAGATGGTCTAGAAATAGAGCTTCCTTTACAACGACTATCCATGTTAACAACATATATAAAAATAATAGGATCACACTAATAAGGACTAGTAGAAGGCTCCTGGTGCCAATTGATGGAATATGAGATCTTAAATCAACTTTAAACATACCGATTCTTACGATGTTCTATATTAATGTCGTAGCACTAAACCAAGGAACACATGGACACAATGGAATAAAAATAACAAAAGTATTTTTAATGTGCTTATATTCCTCAATCTTAATGCACAAGGCCACACCTAGAGAGGAAACAATACAATATTAATTCACTCTACTTTTCTTCCTCTTATTTCTTATACACTTACGTAAAAAATTCAAGACTTCCCTTTCTACTTCATCATGAAATTCAAATTATTCGAAGCCAAGGTAAGAAAATTACTTCTTCTTCAATCACCTCTTATAATCTTCACACCTTCTTTCATTTTCTAATTTTTATCTTTTATTTTTCTTCTTTGAGGTACTTAAAGGCTCCCAACTTGAAGGATATTAAGAGATAGAGTTCATCTTGAAATGGCTTTAAGATTTAAGTGTGGAGACAAGACAACAAGGTAAGAAATTGGGTTCGTAGCATTTTTCTTTCATTCCCTAGAAATTCGAAAATCTTGACTCCTCCATTTCTAATTTTGGAGGTTTAGGGGCTGACCTTGAGGGATTTGTTCGAGGCTGATAAAGTTATATTTTTGAGACCTCCTACTTGACACACAATTTCCACTACACAAGGTAAGTGTAGTAATTGACCTCTCATACTTCTTCTTCTTTCTTCTTGTCTTAATACTCCAATTTCTAACTCTTAATTTTTTATTTTTCTGATATTTCTTGACTTAGGATCTGACCTAAGTGAGTGCATACTCAAAGTTTTGAAATTTATCCCTTTATTTCACAACAATCCAATTTTTAAGGCGGTGGAAACATCTTTTTAACTTCTAGGTGTTTTCTTTAAAATGCATGTAGTATTCATTCCCCGAGAGCTCGAGATATATATTATGTATTGCATGTTGATTTCAAGTCTTGAGTTGCAAAAATCTCAAGTGTTGCCCGAAAAATGCTATTTATTGCAATTTAGGTGCATGCATTTAGATTTTAATGACTTATCGGATGAATTATTGGATGAGATGTACATGCATGTTTATGATTCTTGATTTCCATATTTTATTTGACTTATAACCTGGAAAAGTCGAGCATAATTGATTAAGATTTAATTTTTAGACCGAAATGCAAAAATGGCAAATTGGTGGACTTAATCGCAAGAAAATAAAACTTAAGGGACCCCTCTGTAATTTTCGAATTTTGGGAATGTACTCAGGTTAAAAAATGATATTTGTATATTCTAATAAAGTTTTAAATGTTTTGAGATAATTAAAACCAACTCTTGAAAGCCCAGGACTAGATTGTAAAATTTTAGAAGTTTAAGAGCTAACTTGCAATCCTCAAAATTGTACCAGCCCTACTTTTTAAAATTTAAAATTTAAACTTTTAAGGACTGGAAATAACATATTTGAAAGGTATTCCTAAAATCCAAGTGTTTAGAGCTTGGAAAGTAATTTTATAGAAATTAAGGCAATTATTTGAAAATTAGGGGTTTGTAGGTCCCAAGGGGTGTAAGTGTAAGGTTTAGAAGGGGGTTGAATAAACCTTACCAAATTTTTGATTTAGTCCTTTTAAAAATTCGAGTTGATACTACACACCGTGTCCTTGGTGGACAACCAATTTAGTTAATCGGTAGAGTTAGTCTCTCGGCACTAATCATTTGGTCATTCTTTGAAATAACTCAAATTGTTAAGTCTAAATTAACTCAACTTGTGGTTTGTTTTTATTGGAAGACTTAACACCCTTAAGTTTGGTTAAGTAGAGATTTAGAGCTTGATTTAGTACTTAGAGATTATCTAATGGATAACAAATATGCCAATGAGAAATAAACAAATATGATGCAAGAATTAAAGTCTTTGAAATGTAAATTACACAATAAGATTTTATAGAGGTTCGAAGATGGGGTAATTCTTCTACTCCTCTCTTCTCCAACTCCTGGAGGAATCCACTAGGTATTGATCGGTATACAAAGTGGTAATGTCCGGATACAAGTCTTGATCACACAGTGACTTGATCCTTTGGGACTCGATGCTGAGACGCTTGATCACTCACCAAGCTTCTCGTGACTCGGCTTCTTCTCACAGGCAGCGCTTTGCCGCTGCTACAACTCACTTGCTCAAGCTCTTTGGATTTGATCACGAAGCCCTCCAAAAGCTCAAGACTTGGTTCGACCTTGAACCTTCCTACAATCCTTCGAGGAATGTAGACCCTTGATTTTTAGTAATTTCTCTTCAACTGATTGAAGTTATCTTTCCTTCACGGTGAGTGTTGGATTGATGTTCTTCTTAGTGTAGGCTTGAGGATTGAGCGTTTAATAACTTGAGAATATTTCATGTTTTACGATTCTAATAATTGCTTGAATGTTTTTGGTTACGGTCTTTTTCTCTCGAGTCATTCCTCGGCCTTTTATAGTGATCTTTCAAAAATCACGCCGTTGAAGAGATAGGCTTATTTTTGAAAGTCACTTGCGTCGTTGGCTTGTCTTGTTGCGATCCTTGGAATTGCCATTTCCTCGTATGAATTGTTCTTTACCTTTTGAGTTCGACACGGTGTAGTGCTTCCCATTGGTTTATTCCTTTTGCACGCTTCCTCGACGAGCACTTCGAGAAAGGTAGTATGGAGATATTACTTGTTTAGGTAATTCTCTTGATTTACGGCAACGGATCTTTTTCGATTATCTTGACTTGATTTGCATTTCCTTGCTTTCCCAGGTGACTTAGAGTCGGCTTCCAATCATTGGATGACTCTTTCATTATCTTAAACCATTCAAAAATGTAAATAGCAAAGATACATACTGAGATAGTGTATTCACATAGAATGTATGCGTAGAATCAATCCTTTTATTGATCATAACATTCTTGTTCTTTTACACAATGGCTTGTTTACAAGGTGTATCGAGCAAACATTTGTCTACACAAAAAAATAAAGAATTTATAGTTTTATTGCGAAAGACTTACATAGTATGTATTTACATAATAAAATACATGAAGGGTGAACAAAGAACACTTCATCTCCTTCATTTGTCTCTTTTCTTTCATCTTGTTCAAAGATCTTCTCTCTTCTTCTTTTTTCTCATCGTCACCTTTTTCTTCTTTTCATATGCCTCCCTGGCACTTCATCTCTTCTTAATCTCTCTTGTCTTTCCTCCCATAGCCGAGTTTGTCTCTTGTTTTCTTCTTCTATTCTTTTCGCATACTCAAGATTACTTTTAGCCACTTGAAAATTTGCTACTTGGTCAAGACCCGGCTAGTAGATCCCTCCTTTCTTGCCTAGATCTACGTATTCAATGTTTTTGGGCGAGGCCTGGTCTCGAAACCTCTTCCTCCACCACGCTTCTTCCTCTACCTGCGGCGTGTATTGTCTTTGGGGTTTTCTTTCTTTCGGTGAGTGACCCGGTGAGTGACCAGTGAGTGATTTGTCGGTGAGTCTGCTTTGCTGTCGTCGGCTTCTTCACATAACGTGAGACCACTTTTCCCGATAAGTCCCAAGCTTGAGCCATAGACATATTTGCAAAGTATCCTTGAGATGCGGCGTTTTAAATTCATCAACGATCGTGGCTCTGTCCGACATCCGAGATGGCATAAGTGTCTCTCGTCTCTTTGGAATGCCTCCATTTGTTTCAAGATGTTCATAACTCGGGCATCCATTCTTCCTTCCACTTCCTCCATCCCCTGCTTCAATTGTCTTTCTCTTTTTCGGCCATAGATATAGCAGAGTGTTGGAGTGGCGAGAGTCATTTGGGAGTTTCTTTGCGATAATATCACCGTGACAATACCTTGTTGGGGGTTTGTCACGATCATCAAGGTCACATCTTTCGATCCTTCCCCCTCAACGGACTTTCCTTTCTTTTGTTTCAACACTTCCTCATTTGTCTTTCCTTCGCAATGCATCCTCTTTTTCAGCCTTCGGATCTCTTACGTGCTTTAAGGTATTCATCTTCCCCTTTTTGGCATCATCAAAGGAGAGAGGAACGCTGGAAACATCTTGCAAGCGGAAATCAAGCCTGGCGATAGTAGGAGTTCTGTCTCGAGTCTTTGTGGAGTATGCGGCACGAAATTCGAGCGAGTAGCGTTGGACTCTCTTTGAAATTAGCTTCATTTCAGCCATGAGAAGGCTGAATTTTCTGTCCATATTTTCTTCTTCCCGACGCCGGAGATCACTCTTATTTTGCTCACGCAGCCAGCTTTATCTCGCGGTGTGAGCTTCATGCATGTGCTCAATGTGTTCTCTCAATTTCGTTTTTGCATCGGCATTCTCGGCTCTCCATACAAGCGACTTGTTGAACAATGTCCTGAAGTATCTAACTTGTTCCACACGCATTGTTTCTTCTTTGTTTGCCACCATTCCCTTATCTCGATCAATGCCTCTCAAGTCGGTAGTAAGGTTGCATCTCTGTTGTCGATCGCATGTCCATAGAGGCCTGGTGCCTCTCCATCCGTTCAATTTCAGCAAATAATGCCTTGAACACTTCCCGAACTTCACTTTGTTTCTTCCGTTGCATCGATGGCCACGCAGCGTCAAAGTCATAGTCACCGAACGATGGTACCTGAAATGACAGAGCTGGTTTGTGGAAGCGTGCGAGCTCATTCTCGACTCTTCATGGAGGTCGGGTACCTCCAAGGAGAAAGGAAATGATTCTACAAAGGAATCATCACGGCCAACCGGGATTTGTTCAATGATGAGAGGTGCACGTGAAGTTCCTTTTGAGTCGAACTGCTGCTGCAGCTTGAGGAGCCCTGTGCGGTGGACTGTTTCACTGGGGTCTTTAGTGAAGTGGACCCGACTTGCCGAGCCTTAGCATTGTCTCAACAGCCTTCGTTGGTCTCAAATTGGTTTCTCCAATTGAGTGGATCGTCCTCGGCCTTATCGGCATCATCGGATGATGATGAGATTTCCATTGGTGGCTCATCATCAAAATTGAAAGTTTGACGAGTAGTTTTGAGATCGGACTTGCTCGTCTTTGGGAACATCCTCGGTGAGTCTTTTGGATCTTTCATGGGGGATGACTCGGCTTCTTCGTTGCCTTCGATCCCGGAAAGGTTACATCAGATTATCCTGGGAGTCATGAAGCGCGCTTATCTCCTTTTCGAGATGGATCAATGATAGCGGGAGGGATGTTCTCTACTTCAGACTTCTTTACCCCGGGAAGTCTCAACCTCCCGTGGGCCTTCATTACCTCCTGCAGTCTCGATTGCAGCGAGGCCTTGACCTCCCTTTCGGCGATGTCAGCTGTCTTAGGGTCTTATGTGGTGGCATCCATTGGAGTTTCAACCCCATGGATTGCACTTTCATCGCCAGTGTTAACTCCCGGGGTTGTTCCTTCCTCGCGCCTCGACCGCATCGGCGGCGTCATTAGCCTTCGAAGCGGTTGGCACCTCACCGAGACAGTTTCAACTATCTCGAGCTTCGTTGATGGCAACTTGCTGTTCGTTTTGCGTTTGTACTTTCTCCACTTCGCCTCCTAGATTCGTTGTGGAGTCATCTGCAAAGATTCTCCGACCTTGCCGGTGGTGGGAGTTTCCCCTCGGTGGCTCACCCGGTGAGTGACTTGGAATAGGGTCACTCGTCTCCAAACTCCCGGCTATTTCTACGAGTGTTCACTAGTTGGGGCGGTGGTAAGACACCTTCGTTAGGGGTTGGCTCAACTGGGGTCCCTACTAACCCGGTTTCATCGCCATTTCCTTAATTCCTTCTTCCGAGTGAGTGGGGAAGTGGTGGCGGCAACAACGGTGGAGATTTGTTTGAACCACTCCCATTGTATCAATTTCACCGTGTTCGAGGACTCTCCCTGGTCCCTCCATCATGCTCTTCTCATGAAGAATTCGGATTCATGCATTGCTTCTCGCATTTGCAACTCTTCCGTGGTAGCGGTCGAGGTCGAGATCCTCATCACTTTCGATAGAATATCCAAGTGAGAATGTGTATGTTCTGTGGTTCCATGAGAGAGGCGATCTTTGGCCTTCTCTCTTGCCTCGGCCTTCTTCGCGCCGCTCATTCTCCTTATCCTTGAAGATCTGCGGGATATCATGCAGCTTGTCTTCATCGATCTTTGGATCACAGAGGTCGGTCCAAGGAAGTTCAACATTCCTCTTCTTCTTCTATAAACTCGGGCCGTTGGAACTGTTCCCTGGATCGACTCAATTTCCATTTCCTCCACTCTCGCGATTTTTGGATATCCGGGTAAAGTGGGGATAGGATCATCACATCACTATCATCTCTATCGACCTTCTTCAGGTCTCACCGCGGGGACTACAAATTGTCTTTGATTTGCCTCTGATCGCCTTCAACAGAGACTTAGTTTTTCATCAATTACATCTGGGGACTTTATCGCTTCAAATAGCGTTTATTTGTTCCAACAGTGGTGGGCTCGACTAGGTTTCTCAAGCTCGGATCGCTTGATGATTCTTCGTCATCTCTTAGTTCGTACCAGGGACTTCCTCGGTTCGAGAGAGAGTTTCTTCCGAGTCTTGGGTGGCGGGGGCCGGTTGGTGTCTTCTTCTCGAGGAGTTGGCCGTCTTGGCTTATCGAGATCTCCTCTTTTGACGATCCGAGAAGGTAGTTGAGAGTCCTTCTCGACCGCTGCTGGCTGGGCGGGACACGGCTGCGGGGGCGGTGACTCTCGCTGCGGGCGGGGCGAGGAGTTGACTTTCTTTCTTTGCAGGAGCAAGAAGCAGTCTTCTTAGCAAACATGCGGGCGGCTTTCTTCTTTAATGGAGTGGAAACAACAGATCTTCGAGGGTCACCGATTCCCCCTCACTCGTGTCGGCTCTCTTGGCGTAGGCTCTCTTCGTGCGCCCGAGAGAGGTTTGATCTCGAACATCCTCTTGTTTACATGGAATGCCTTTCCATGTCTAAGAGGGACTCCTTTCACCTCCATCACCGCCAATCACCTGGCCATATCCTGAGGATCCTCCAAATGTGCCATCTTCCTTGAAGGATTTGTTCCCTACATTCTCGCATAGTACTTTGTAGACAAACTCAGCCTAGTTTATTTTCCTTTCTTCAATGATCACAAATGCATTACGATCAACTTTGCTTTTGATGTTGGTCAAAGCCGCCAAATTTGATGTCAATACATTTGGCAACTATGTCCAACAACTTGTGATAATCCTCCTTCAAAGACCTCTTGTTTCTTTGTGTAAACTATTTTATTAGCATAGTCGGGCTTGGCTATTTCCTTCCAAGCGGCCATGTGTCTACATCGCCCGTTGATTTCTCGATGCTCCTTCCGTCGGTAGTGGCGATGTTCACCAAATCCTTGGCGAGAGATGGTGAGCTTCTTTCCGTGAACAGATGACTTTAACCCTTCATCGTGAATCTCGGCGTTCACGTAGAACTCGTGCGACCTCCTCCACATAGGTCATCGATATTCCAGCGCCAAACGATTTCAAATTGAGGCGTTTCCAATTTCTCGGCCAATTTTCATCACTAGGGTGTTGTCGGACCCTTGTTTCACCATGCCGTCGAAATCTACAAGAGACCGGTGTGGATTTACTTTCCTAACTTGACAAAATCATAGGTTGATGTCATCCTTCAGGATTTTACCAAGAAAACTTAGAGATTGATTTGAAGATAGATAGGGTTTTGAGAAAATTTTTGCCTTTGCTTCGAGAGAGAGAAATGAACAGTTTTTGGTAGTGTGTGAGAGAAATGCAGACGAAAATGGTTTAAGTATGGTTTATGAAAGGGCGTGCGGGTGGTTTTTGAAATGGGATCGAAATCAACGGCTTAGATTTGGCACCCGATTGAGCATTTAATGTCTCGTATTTAATGCAAAAGACATTTATATCCAATCATAAGCTTAGTGTGCTTTTGCACAGTACGTCATAATTATGCTTGACGTCATTCTTAAAAATATTCCCGCTTAGTAAAAACGATCAAGCGTTTTTGTCACTTTGTTCATAAATGATTCAGACTTTTGCCCTCACCGGTTTAGCTCTTCTTTTCACATTCCTCTTTGTGACTCAAATTGTCACCGACTTGGTATAAATTGTCTTTCGATACGGTGATTTACTTAGGCGATTTGTGAGTTCACTCTTTTTTCCCTTTTTGTGTTCCATTTATTTTCTTTGATTCTTCTGAGTGTCACTCCTCAATTAACCCTAACTCATGCTTGAGTTCTTCAAATCTTGACTCACATAATGGTTTTGTGAAGATGTCACCAATTGTTTATCGCTTGAGATATATTCCAAGATGATGTCCTTCTTTTCAACATGATCTCTTATGAAGTGATATCCGACATCGATATGCTTTGTTCTTGAGTGCAACACAGATTTTGAGTAATTGCAATTGCACTTGTGTTATCACACATGATTGGAATTTCTTTTTCCTCAACTTCATAGTCTCTCACTCTTTGTCTCATCCATAGGACTTGGGCACAACAAATGCCCATGCACTATGTATTCTCGTTCACCGTAGAGGTGGTTATTGAATTTTGCTTCTTGCTAAACCAGAAATCACTGTTTCCTAGCATTTGACTTGTGCCTCGAGGTGCTTTTCTGTCCCACTCGCATCCAAAGATAGTCGAGTCCGAATAGCCAATTAGTTTGAATCCACCTTCCTTTGGATACCATAAGCCAACTTCTTGGCTTCCTTTCAAGTATCTCAAGATTCTTTTAGCCGTTGTCATATGACTGTTTTGGAGCGATTGAAATCTCGCACATACACCTACAACAAAGGTGATGTCCGGCTGCTTTGCCGTGAGATAGAGCAATGATCCAATAAGTGCTCAGATCTTGTTTGATCTACAGCTTGCCATCTGCATCCATGTCCATTTTGACTGATGTATTCATTGGTATTTTTACGAAGACTTCTCCTCCATACCAAATTTCTTCATTAAATCTCTGGTGTATTTTGTTTGACTTATGAAGGTTCCATCGTTCAGTTGTTTCACTTGGAGTCCAAGAAAGAATGTCGGCTCTCCCATCATGCTCATTTCAAATTTACCTTGCATGAGGTTTGAAAATTTTTCACACGCTTCTTTGTTTGTGGATCCAAAAATGATGTCATCCACATATATTTGAACAAGCGATATCTATTTTTGTCTTGAATTAAAAAGTGTTCTATCTACTTTTCCTTTTGTGAATCCATTCTCGATTAGGAATTGTGACAAAGTATCATACCATGCTCTCGGGTGCCTGTTTCAATCCATACAAAGCTTTCTTGAGTTTGTATACCTTATCTCTAAGAGTCTTCCGCTCAAATCCTGGAGGTTGTTCAACATACACTTCTTCTTCCAATAAACCATTTAGGAATGCACTTTTTACATCCATCGATATAAAATGAAATTCTTGTGAGCAAGATAGGCAAGAAACATCCTTATAGCTTCCAATCTTGCTACAGGAGCAAATTTTTCATCAAAATCTATTCCTTCTTCTTGGCAATATCCTTTGGCTACTAGTCTTGCTTTGTTTCTTACCACGTAACCTTCCTCGTTCATCTTGTTTCGAACACCCATTTAGTACCAATAACATTTTGATGTGTGGGTCTTTGAACTAATTCCCATACTTTATTTCTTTCAAACTGATTCACTCTTCTTGCATAGCTTGAATCCAATGTGTGTCATCCAATGCTTGTAACACATCTTTGGGCTCTATTTGCGAGATGAAGCATGTAAACATAGCTTTTGTTGAGTTCGGATCTCGTTTTGACACCTTCTCTTATATCTCCAATGACAAGTTACGTGGATGGTCTTTCACCATCTTACATCGGAGTTGAAGTAAGTTAGGCGGGTTCGATTGTCTAGCAAATTGTGTTGCTTTGATCACTCTCTCGCACTCACTTAGCTGCAAATTTTCCAAAGATTTTATGAGACTCGGCTATCTCATCTTCATCCGAGTTAATAGTTCCAAAACTTGACTTCAAGATAGGGACTCTTCTCGTATGGTTGGATGATTCACTTATCACCGACTCTTTAATGTCTTCTATATTTACATTTGGCTCATCGAATACCACATGAATGGATTCTTCCGCAACCATAGTCCTTTTGTTGAGTACTCAGAGGCTTTGCTTTTGAGTATCCCAAGAAGATACCTTCATCTCGCTTTAGCATCGAAGGCCTTTAGATTGTCTTTGCCATTGTTGTGGATGAAGCATTTACATCCAAATATTCTAAAATATGCAACATTTGGTTTTCTTCCAGTCAAATCTCATAGGAGTCTTTGTCACCGTCTTTTATCATACATCTGTTTTTTGAGTGTAGCAAGCCGTGTTGATTGCTTGAAAAATCTTTTTGGTAACCCCGCTTGACTAACATGGTCCTTGCTGCTTCTTTTTGAGAGTTTTGTTCCTTCTTTCTCGCAACTCCATTCTCATTGTGGAGTCCTTGTCGAGATAGTTCATGACCAATACCATTTTCAATACAATACTCGAGTTATTATTCCATTGACAAACTCGGTTCCTCTGTCCTCGATCTTATTTTGATAATGGTTTGGCTCTTCTCGTTTTGAATCCTCTTCATCACCGTGGTAGTTTTACGTAGAGTTTCTTTCTTCCTACACATGAATATTGTCCATGTATATCTTGAGTAGTCATCTACTACCACCAAGGTGTATTTCTTTCCACTTATCTCATTTGGTTCCACTGGGCCAAATAGATCCATATGTAGCGGATGCAATATTCTTGTTGAAGATGGACATGTCTTTTCTTTGAATGAAGATTTGATTTGTTTTCCCTTCCGACATGCATCACATATACTCTCCTTCTTGTATATCTTGAGTCCGGAAGTCCTTCCACAAGATTACTTCTTGCAAGCTTGTTAATCGTTTTGAAATTCAAAGTGACTTAGCTTTTTGTGCCACGTACCAACTTGATTCACCGCTCTTTGCTAATAGACAGTCTTTGTGTGTAGCGGTTTACCAATCTACTACATACATGTTCTTTTGTCTCCGCATCCTTGCAACACAACTTCATTCGATTCAAGATCCTTGATTTGGCATATACCCATGTTGAATCCAACATTATAGCCCTTGTCACGAGTTGGTCGATGCTTAGCAAGTTAAAGTTGAGTCCTTCAACATATGCAACATCTGTGATTTCTAATCCATTCCTCTTGATGGATCCAATGCCTCTTATTTCACCTGAGCTTCATTTCCTCCAAATATGACTTTTGCTCCTTTTACTTCCTTGAATTTTGACAAATTTTTCTTGTTTCTGTCATATGTCCGGAAATGACCACTATCCATATACCAGGTTCCTTGGCACTCACTTTGCTCAACTCCGCAATCAAGGAAATTAAGTTTTAGGTACCCATAATTGTCCGGGTCCTGAGGGGTTAGAATTGTAAGATGATCCAACCAACTTATAGCCAAATGATTTGACTCTAAGGGGTTGCCATCTATCGTGCCATAATCATAATTAATCTTGGCAAATTGCTTGGGGATTTTAGGTTCATACAAATTGTCTCTTTTGTCTCGTATGCCTGTATAAGTTTTAGCAATCGCCTTCTTTGGGTAATTGTGGTGTCTCTGAGTGTAGTGCCTAGGTGCATATGTGTGTTGATGAAAGTTCTTATACTTTTGGAATGGCCTTTCTTTGAGTTCTGTGCCTTTGCCATTTGGGCTTATATTCCATAAGTCTATCTTTGATAGTTCACATCATTCCAATCAGCTTGGCTTGGATATTTTCTACCATTCCCATCATATGTATTTCTTTTATAGATTTTCCGGGTTTTTGGTAGCTCGCTTTTTCTTTACTGAGTATTTTCTCGTTTGGAGTTTGCCGAGAACTCGATCAACCTCTTCTCACTTGTCCTTTCAGCGCACTCAACTGGCCGCTTTCCTTTTCCTTTATAACCAATGCCGCTTTGCTTGTAGTTGTGCTTTGGAGTGAATGTGTGTGCAACATTTAGAGTTTTGGATTTTTGGACTCTTCATTGCTTGAAGATCCTTTTTCCAAGATTACTTTTGGAGTTTGACATAGCACAGAGGAATTAAATCCTAAGCCCGTCTTGTTTCCACATTTTCTTTGACTCATAATAAGATCATCCAATGATTTAAATGCCTTAGTGAATGAGGCAATAACATTTTTGAGGTCATTCTCCCTCTTTTCTATGGCAACTATTTCTACTATTAACTTAGCATTTTCGGCCTTTTAAACTTTCATTCTCATCAGCTATTTGACTTAGAGTACTCGGCTCCTTAGTCACTTTGAGTTTTGGCTCTTGAGTAGGTTGTTTTCCTCATTTAGTAGTGTGTGTGAGGATTTAATGTGTTCAAAATCTTTCATCATTTTGTCTAATGAATCATAAAGATCGAGTGGGTGATGAAGTGTGTGTGTGTGTGTCACGATCACTATCACTAGAATCGAGTTTGATGAGTTAGAGTGTACCTCATCTTCTTGGTCAGTTGATCTTGTTCCTTGGCCATCAAACAGATCAAGGCTTCTTCTTCGAGTCACTTGAGTAGTCACCACCGCTCTCAATCACTTGTCTCTCTTGACTTGGGTTGTTTAAAGATCTCTGCGCACCAACATTGCCTTTTTCTTTTCTTGTCTTCTTTCTCTCAAGACTTTTCTTTCTTCTTCATTTCTCGTATTTGTTGACTACAGGATATGGGCAATCAATGGCGTAGTGACCTGGTTGTTTACTGATTCAAAGATAGATATTCAACCTTTGATCGCTCTTTCCATTCTTGGATTGTCACCCTTTGATATTCAGCTTTTTGATGATCTGTCTCTTGGTTGGCCTATCTTCCCTTGACTTGGAGGAGCCGAGTGTCTTCAAAGATTCGCCCTTGCCTCTCTTGTAGTTCTTATTGAAGAACTTGTTGAATCTTTTAACCATCGGGCTTCGGATCAATGGCTTCTTTGACCTCGGCTCTCTTCCCATCTTTAACAATTAGAGCAGATTGTTTTGGGTACAAATGTCTCTTCCTCGGTCTTTTTCTTCTCAAACTCGTAGGCTTTGAGGTCCGAGAATAGTTCATGGTTGGATGTCTTTGATAGGTCCATGGAATGTCTTAGTGCCATGACCTTCATTTCCCATTCAACTCGTAAGACTTTTTAGGATCTTCATACACATTTCCTTCGTATATTCCTTTCCAAGTGCGAGATAGCTCGTTGGTGATTTCTACGTGAACCGAGCATCCAGTTGATCCAGGTTTTCTCCGAGATCATTTTGAAGTTCTCAAATTTCAGACGGCCACCGATAATTTGTTTTCTTTGATTTGCTCTCGAGCCTTCACAAATCAATGTTAGCTTGTCCCAGCATTTCTTTAGCCGTTTTGCATGATTTGACTTTATTGAACATGGCTTTGTCTAATGTTTTGTAAAGGATGTCCTTGGCTACATTGTCCAGGTTGTATCTTTTTCTGTCATCATTTGTCCATTCGGTTCTTGGTTTTTCAACCATAGCCGGTCTAGGGACAACATCCTCTTCACCTTCACCGCAGCTCTTTCTTACGCTTGTGTTCACCTTTAAGATTTGCAAAGTGGCCCATCCTCTATCACTATCCACATCTCATCATGTAATCTTGATAGATGAGCACGCATACGAATTTTCCAATCATCAAATTCTTCAATTGTGAACATAGGGATGCGTGTCAAATTTGTTTCCATGATAATAAATTTTAATGATAAAGGTAGTTTTGAAAGTTTAAGTACTAAAGCGGACTTTGAAAAGTTTGGGGATCTAGTTCAAGAACCGGTGCGGCGGGCTCAATGAACCAATCGCTCCGATACCACTTGTAGGTCCCAAGGGGTGTAAGTGTAAGGTTTAGAAGGGGGTTGAATAAACCTTACCAAATTTTTGATTTAGTCCTTTTAAAAATTTAGAGTTGATACTACACAGTTGTGTCCTTGGTGGATGACCAATTTAGTTAATCAAGAGAGTTAGTCTCTCAACGGACTAATCGAGTCATTCTTTAAATAACTCATTGTTAAGTTTAAATTAACTCAACTGTGGTTTGTTTTCAATGGAAGACTTAACACCCTTAAGTTTGGTTAAGTAGAGATTTAGAGCTTGATTTAGTACTTAGAGATTATCTAATGGATAGAAAATATGTCACAGAAATAAACAAATATGATGCAAGAATTAAAGTCTTTGAAATGTAAATGACACAATCGATTTTTATAGAGGTTCAAGATGGGGTAATTCTTATACTCCTCTCTTCTCCAACTCCTGGAGGAATCCACTAGGTATTGATCAAGATACAAAGTGGTAAATCCGGATACAAGTCTTGATCACACAAATGACTTGATCCTTTGGGACTCGATCCGAGACGCCTTGATCACTCACCGGCTTCTCGTGCGACTCGCCTTCTTCACAGGCGCTTGCCTTGCTACTACAGCTCACTTGCTCAAGCTCTTTGGATTTGATCACGAAGCCCTCCAAAAGCTCAAGACTTGGTTCGACCTTGAACCTTCCTACAATCCTTCGAGGAATGTAGACCCCTTGATTTTTCAAAGAATTTCCTCTTCAACCGATTGAAGTTATCTTTCCTTCACAGGTGAGTGTTGGATTGATGTTCTTATTAGTGTAGGCTTGAGGATTGAGCGTTTAATAACTTGAGAATATTTCAGGTTTACGATTCTAATAATTGCTTGAATGTTTTTGGTTTTGGTCTTTTTCTCTCGTAGTCATTCCTCGGCCTTTTATATGATCTTTCAAAAATCTGCCCGTTGAAGAGATAGCTTATTTTTGAAAGTCACTTGCGTCGTTGGCTTGTCTTGTTGCGATCCTTGGAATTGCCATTTCCTCGTATGAATTGTTCTTCACCTTTTCGTAGTTCGACACGGTGTAGTGCTTCCCATTGGTTTATTCCTTTTGCACGCTTCTCGGGGTGAGCACTTGAGAAAGGTAGTATGGAGATATTACTTGTTTAGGTAATTCTCTTGATTTACTGCAACCGATCTTTTTCGATTATCTCGACTTGATTTGCATTTCCTTGCTTTCCCAGGTGACTTAGAGTCGCCTTCCAATCATGGATGACTCTTGTCACTTCAACTTGAGACTTGGCTTTTCTTGAGTTGACTTGACCGATACTCCACTCACCGCATCTCGATTGCTCCTTGATGAGAGTTCCGTCTACTCTTCTTTGCCATACTCATTGTCTCGCAACGGAGTCTTCCTTCTAGTCTCCATTGTCTTCTTGCATGTTTGGGCATAGCCGATTTAACTCGGCTTGACCAGCCCTATTTATTACAATGCGCTTTACAACAAAAATGGGGTGCCAACTTCCTATTCTAAGTTTTACATGGCATTCATCAAAATCTAAACAATAAATTTCCCAACAAGGACAAAAATGGGATTTTCAAAAGTTAAGAGACCTATACTTATTTATTCTAAAAACGCTTTTGTCCCAAATTCCTCTTGACCTTAATGACATTTTGAAATTGGAATCACATTGAAATCCCTCCCAATTTGTTAGATCCGATTATTTTAAACTCGGGGCTAAAATGATAATTTTAACAAATTTAAGGCCAATATGAGGATTTTATAAAACCTCAACCCCAAAACTTTAAAAACCCGAATCTCTCGAATAATTTAGAGCATTTAGGAACTAACCTTATAATTTTTAGAGGTCGAGACAAAAATTTATCCAACTCTCAACCCCTAAAGTATTAGTTTTCAAAACGGTGCTAATTGTAATTTCTTCTTCTAACAAGGACCTTAACTCAAATTAGTTTCTTTTAAGAATAGCCTGTTACCTTTGACTTATAATAATTATTTAAAATATTTTATTTTCTTAAAATTCCTTTGACTTATCGGATCGTCTTGGCCGATTAATACGTGTTCGTGCGGCGACTTCATTGCCTTGCGATTCCGAATCTACAATGGGACTTATGTCCCACTTAATTCTTCAAGTCACCGAAGAGTGTTTATCCCCGATAGTTATATTTATCCAATTACTCCACAATGCCAATAAATGCCACACGCGATTTCCGAAAACTTCCTTAAATCGCTTCCCCGAATCAATATACTCGACATCCTGGTTGACATCCCGTACTCGTGATATATTCCCGCCTAATTTAACATGGTGTGTCGAGCTCACAAAATGGATGGATACGTCGGTGATGGAACCGAAGCTCGGCCGCTATTCCACTATCCGCCCCATCGTCCTAATCCCACAACCGGGGATGGAGTTTGTCCAGGAAGCGGGTCGTAGTACTTGAGGTATAATCATGATTATGATAATCCGGGCCGGCTATCGCCATTGTGGATTTGTCTTTTCCTAAAGAGCAATAAGGTGAAAGGTCTTGGGCCATCTTGCTCGGGAGTTACAAGGAAGAACGGAGGAATCGCTTGCCTGATCCACACGATTATGGTGTTAATCGGACCCATTTGGTTGGCGCTACAAATCCGTATGCAACCGCTACTTGTATTGCTCGGGTTGATGTTACATTCTGTGACGCAACCACTACTTGTCTTGCTTGAATCACATAGTGCTTGTATGATCATAAACTCTTTCATCAAATCGTATAAGTATATTATTTTAAGTATTTATATCATGATGCTTATGAATCGTTTGTGAACCACGCATCATGACTCACGATTTTTTGTATAACATTTTCTTGCATTTAACCATATATATCACCACACTTGCACCCGATCACCCCATCCATCGAAAATTTTCATCTCATCCCCCCTGTTTTCTAATGGCGAGATGAGGAGTACATTGAAGATGCCGAACCCGCCACTGATCGATTTCCCATGCACCGCCTTTGTTGGATTTGTTCCTTTTGATTCTTTGTTATTGTTCGACTCTCTTTTATTCTTTTCCCATTTTAAGTTGTAACTCAAGGGCGTAAGATCCATTGACACTTAAGTTTATGATTCGTTATGTACTTTGGATTTTTCCTGACTATAAATTGATTCAAACTATCGTTGGACCGTAAGCTAAGCTATGTTGGGATATTTGGTTGGATGTACTTGTAATTCGTACCGCTTGTAGTTTATTTCCGCCGCTTTAGACTCTGTTTCCATTTGGGGTCATGTTATTATTTGTCTAGACTGCTTGGTTTATTTATGTTTGAGTTGTGGATCGTCGCCGCGTTAAAATGCCTGGGGCGTGACGATTTTTCTTGTTATGATTGTACTTTTTTAGATTTGGAAATTTAAAAATTCTATAATAAGTCCTATAATTATCATATACAATTAATAAATTGATTGTAATTATTACTATAGATACAATAATTATTTATTATTGTATTTATTTAATCTATAGTATCATCAACTATTGATTGAAATAATTTTAAAACTAAGTCTTTGGTAAAACATTTGAGAGTATCTATTTATATTTTCTAATTGAATTTGACTATGTTACACACAACGGATAATTGACAAGAAATTTAACAAAAATAAGAAAAGTACATTATGATTAAATGTTTGTCGAGTCTAAAAAAACGTATTAGCTTAAAAAAAGACAATAATTGTCAATGAGATTTTTTTGTTCTTAATTTCAAGGGTGCACAAGTTTATGATTGGACAACAATATATCACCTTAATTAAGAAAGACAACTAATTAAAATATTTACAAAACTAGAAATGGTAACAAATATTTGATTGTTTGAAAATTGTACATATCTCTTTCATATCTTGATATGAGATTAATAAAGCTAATTAAATAAAATTAATGTTAAATAATCGGCATGACCAATCAATGCTACAATTGTCCTATAAAATCAATCATATAATTACTTAATTGGTATATGTAATTACTTAGTATTTATTAGTTTTTATAGTTTATTAACTAAAACTCTAGAATATAATCATAGAATTGATGGTGTTTTACTTGGTAAATCAATAAATTAATACTTGGGAGATGAAATAATCAATATCTAGCGACCAATGTATGTTCGAGTTATCCAAAATTGACGGTGTTTCGCTCTGTAAGTCAATAAAAAGATTTCCTATAATCTAAAATAATGTGTTATTCACTCAATATATGATAATTAATAATTATAATGTCAACAATACCATTAAATAAATTGATGTAAAATCAATTATATGATCGTTTATATAGGATTAATCGATTGGTGTTACATTTTAAAATAAACTTCCCGATTAAAAATTCCTGAATTGTCGACTCCCAGTGTATTGTATCATTTCTTTTGATTGATGGGGAACTCACATCAATCTATTGTTGATCAAAATGAGAAACCCCACGGAATTTACATACATCTATTGAAAATAAATGTCAAAGAATGAATATTGATATCTATTATACTATTTCTATACCCTGTTTTTCGTTATATCATGCTTATGTCCGTAAGTTTCTTAGTGTATTACTATGATATTGCTTTGTAAAATCTATGTTAATACTACTAGTGTTTATATCAATGACATAATAGTCCATTCTAAATTCTATTCACGATTTTTTCTACCATATTGTTTTGAGTCAATTTACATTTTTTATTAACAATGTGAAGTATTCATTTTTTTCAACTCGTACAAGTACAATATAAAAATACATGTCTCACGAATTATATATAATTATTTATACAAATGTGTGTGAGAAAGAAAGTATATATCAAACAATTATTTAGAGACATGCATAAATTGAGGGGTAATTCAACGAGTTGAATTAGACATAAGTTTATAATTGAAAATATAAAATTGATAGATAGACTTTTATTTTTAATAACCTTATATGAATATTACTATTAAAATAAAGTAATAAATACCAGTTCATGTTTATAGATATTATAAAACAATAATATTAAAATAAAAATACACATGCAATGCACGGGGAATTACTAGTTATTCCAAAGGACTAAATTTGAAAATTTGGTAATGTCTATTCAACCCTCACTCTAAACCTTACAACTCACCCTTGGGACCTAAAAGTGGTATCGTAGCGGTTGGTTCTAAGCCTTCTGATCGATTCGAACTAAATCTCAATCTTTCCAAAAGATACAAAGACTCGAGTTTTTAAAGCTCTTATTCAAAAAGCAAAGTTATTATCATGGAAGCAAATCTAACTCGCATTCCCATGTTTATCTTGTGGAAAAGTTTGATAACTGGAAAATTCGTGATGCGAGCTCACCTATCGCCTTTGCACGATGAGAAGTGACTAGTGATAGAAGATGGGCCACTGCAAATCCTAAAGGTCAACACTGTTGTAAGGAGAGCATATCCAACTAAAGGAGAAGATATCATAGTGAGCCCATACCTACTATGGTTTAAAACCCATGTTATGAATGGATCAACGAAGATAGAAAAAGATACAATCTTGACAATGTTGCCAAGGATATCCTTTTTACAAGACCTTGACAAGGCTATGTTCAACAAAGTCAAATCGTGCAAATCACCAAACAAATGCTGGGATAAAGTAAACTTGACTTGTGAAGAATTCGAATGCAGTTAAAGAAAATAAATTAAATATTGCGTCCAAAATTTTGAAAATTTTAAAATGCTTGCAGGAGAGAGTCCGGATCACCGGATGTCGGATATATAGAAATTACAAATGAGCTTCCCCCGGAAATGAGTACACTTAAAAGGAAATGTGCACGAAGATCCTAAGATCTTTTCCAACTGAGTGGGAATGAAGGTCATGGCCCTATGACATTCCATGGACCTCTCCAAAACATCAACTCATGAGCTTTCCTCGACCTCAAAGCACATAAGTTTGAGCCGAGAATAAAAGAGCAAGAGAAAACAGTTGTGCCCAAGACAATGTTGCACTATTGGCCGAGTGAATGGAAGAAAGTTGAGCCAAAAGAAACAATTGACCAGAAGAAATTGCCTAATGGTGAAAAGGTTCAACAAGTTATTCAAGAAGAACTATAAAAGAAACAAAGGTGAAACCTCCATAAGACACTCAACACACTCCAAAGTAAAGGAGGACAGCCGCCAAGAGAGTGAACATCAAAGAGCCGACTATCGGAGCCGACTTGCAGAGAGCGACTATCAAAGAGCCGATAATCGAGAGTTGAATGCAGAGAGCTAACTCGCAGATAGTTGATAACCTGTGTTGGAACTGCAGACAACTAGTACACTTTGCTATTGGTTGTTCTTGGAATGTAGAGCATAGAAGAGTCTTCATAGAGAGAAGACAAGAAAATAAGAAAGCCATGTTGGTCAAGCCGAGAGTGTTGAACCAAGTGTGCAAAGAACCAATGGACAGATAGTAGTGAAGCGCACTACTCAAGTGGCACAGAGGAGGAGGCCTTGATTTGCCCCGTGGCCAATGAACAAGATTAATAAAATGAGGTACACTCTAACCCATCTCATTCGTGATTCTAGTTATAGTGATAGCGGCGTAAATCCTTTCACCCACTAATCATTATGATTCAAGTGGCAAATGATGAAAGACTTTGTGCACATCAAAACCCCACACACAAGCACATTTAAATGAGGGAGACGACCATCTTAAATCCAAAAACTCACAAAAAACTAAAGAACCGAGTACTCTAAGTCACATAGCCGGTGAGAATACAAAGTCGAAAGTTCGAAATGCCAAGATCCAAGCGAGTTAGCTACTCTTGAAAAGACAAATATCTAAAAAATATGATTGCTTCGTTTACAAAGGCATCCAAATCATTGGATGAAATTATAATGACTCAAAAAGAGTGTGAAGACAGAGAGACATGTGATCCATTCTCTTGTGCATGCTTAAGCTCCCGAAGTGATTTTAGAAAAAAGATCCTCAAGTAATGTGGGAGTCCAAAAATACAAAACACCATATGTTGCACCAACACCCACACCAAACACAATCACAATCATACTGGAACAAGGGCAAAGGAAAGGAGCCATTATAGTATGCTTAAAGGATAATTAAACAAAATTTATAAAAGCCCATCAACAAACTCCAAACACAAAATACTCTACCAAAAGCCCCGGGGATTTTAGCAAAGAAATTCACATGATGGGAATGGTAGAAACTATCATACCAAGATGATTGGAACAACCAAATGAGATATCAACAAAGACCTACAGGATACAAGCCAAAATGGCAAAGACCTCAACCTCGACAAAGGTCATTCCCAAGGAAAAAGAGCTATTATCAACACACATATGCACCCCGGACACAAAACCCATCGAGCATAAAAATTCCATTACTACCCCAAGAAAGTAAATGCCCAAACAAATACACAGCATACAAACAAAAGAGATAAATGTATGATCCTAAAACCCCCAAGCAATTTGCTAATGTGCACCATGATTATTGACGATAGATGGTAACCTCTTAGAGTCGATAATCTGCTATAGGTTGGTTGGAACATTTTATAGCACTAGGGATGGCAATGGGCGGGGACGGGGACGGAAATCTCCATTTCATCTAACCGGGGTGGGGACGGGGATGGGGATGGGACGGGGATATAAATACCATCCCCGTCCCATCCCGGTTTTAGAGAAAAGCGGGAATCCCGTCCTCGCTCCCATCCCCGAATTAATCGGGGATTCCCCGTCCCAATTTTTTTCTTACCAACGGGGATGGTTTCCCATGATTTTGCCATCCCTATATAGCACTAAAGAACCGAGTACTCTAAGTCACATACCGGTGAGAATACAAAGTCAAGGTTGAAAATGCCAAGATCCAAGCAGTTAGGCTAGTCAATAAAAGACAAAATATCTAAAAATATGATTGCTTCGTTTACAAAGGCATCCAAATCATTGGATGAAATTATAATGACTCAAAAAGAGTGTGAAGACAAAGAGACATATGATCCATTCTCTTGTGCATGCTCAAGCTCCCGTGATTTTAGAAAAAGATCCTCAAGTAATGTGGGAGTCCAAAAATACAAAACACCATATGTTGCACCAACACCCACTCCAAACACAATCACAATCATACCTGGAGCAAGGGTAAAGGAAAGAAGCCGAGATAGTATGCTTAGAGGGACAAATTGAAACAAAATTTATAAAAGCCCATCAACAAACTCCAAACACAAAATACTCTGTGAAAGCTAAACGGCGCTACCAAAAGCCCTGGGGATTTCAAAGAAAGAAATTCACATGATGGGAATGGTAGAAACTATCTTACCAAGATGATTGGAACAACCAAGTGAGATATTAGCAAAGACCTACAGGATACAAGACAAAATGGCAAAGATCTCAACCTCGACAAAGGTCATTCCCAAGGAAAAAGAGCTATTATCAAGCACACATATGCACCCGGACACAAAACCCATCAAGCATAAAAGTTCCATTACTACCCCAAGAAAGTAAATGCCCAAACAAATACACAGGCATACAATCAAAAGAGATAAGTGTATGATCCTAAAACCCCAAGCAATTTGCTAATGTGCACTATGATTATTGAACGATAGATGACAACCTCTTAGAGTCGATCATCTAGCTATAGGTTGGTTGGAACATTTTATAGCACTAGGGATGGCAATGGGCGGGGGACGGGGACGGGAATCTCCACTTCATCTAATCGGGGCGGCACGGGGACGGGGATGGGATGGGGGATATAAATACCATCCCCGTCCCATCCCCTGTTCCCGAGAAGCGGGAATCCCCATCCCCGCTCCTATCCCCGGGATTAATCGAGGATTCCCCGTCCTAATTTTTTTGGTTACCAACGGGGATGGTTTCCGCGGGGGATTTTGCCATCCCTATAGCACTAAAGATTGAGTACTCTAAGTCACATAGCCGATGAGAATACAAAGATGAAGGTTGAAAATGCCAAGATCCAAGCGAGTTAGTCAAGCATCGAAAAGACAAAATATCTAAAAAATATGATTGCTTCGTCTACAAAGGCATCAAAATCATTGGATGGAATTATAATGACTCAAAAAGAGTGTGAAGACAAAGAGACATATGATCCATTCTCTTCGCATGCTCAAGCTCCCGAAGTGATTTTAGAAAAAGATCCCCAAATAATGTGGGAGTCCAAAAATACAAAACACCATATGTTGCACCAACACCCACACCAAACACAATCACAATCATACTTTGGAACAAGGGTAAAGGAAAGAAGCCGAAGATAGTATGCTTAAAGGACAACGAGACAAAATTTATAAAAGCCCATCAACAAACTCCAAACAAAAATACTCGTGAAAGCTAAACGACGCTACCCGGAAGTCCCGGGGATTTCAAAGAAAGAAATTCACGTGATGGGAATGGTAGAAACTATCATACCAAGATGATTGGAACAACCAAGTGAGATATCAACAAAGACCTACAGATACAAGCCAAAATGGCAAAGACCTCAACCTCGACAAAGGTCATTACAAAGGAAAAAGAGCTATTATCGGCACACATATGCACCCACACAAAAACCTATCAAACATAAAAATTCCATTACTACCCCAAGAAAGTAAATGCCCAAACAAATACACAGGCATACAAAAAAAAAAAAAAAAGATAAATGTATGATCCTAAAACCCCCAAGCAATTTGCTAATGTGCACCATGATTATTGAATTGATAGATGGCAACCTCTTAGAGTCGATCATCCTGCTATAGGTTGGTTGGAACATTTTATAGCACTAGGGATGGCAATGGGCGGGGACGGGGATGGGAATCGCCATTTCACCTAATCGGGGCGGGGATGGGGATGGGACGGGGATATAAATACCATCCCCGTCCCCATCCCGTCCCAGTAAAAGGGAGTCTCGTCCCGCTCCCATCCCCCGAATGTCGGGGATTCCCCGTCCCAATTTTTTTCGGTTACCAATGGGGATTGTTTCCGCGAGGATTTTGCCATCCCTATATAGCACTAACCACCCTAGGACCCCAGGCAAGTGTGGATACCTAAAAATTAATTTCTTGGATTGTATGTTCAAGAACGACTAATTGCCAAGGAACCTGGTACATGGATAGTTGTTGCTCTAGACATATGACATGAAATAAGAGAAATTGTCGAATTCAAGGAAATCAGGGGGTGCAAGAGTCATATTTGGTGGAAATGAAGCTCTAGGAGAGATCAAAGACAAGCGATTCATAAAAAAATGGACTCGGAGATCACAAATGTTGCGTAGGTTGAAGGTCTCAACTTTAATCTACTAAGTATCGACCAACTCCGTGACGGAGGTTATAATATGGGAGTTGCCAAATCATAGATGATGAATCAAATGAAATTGTGCTACAAGGGACAAGGTATAAGAACATGTATGTGGTGGATTTGTCAATCACACTAAGCACATGTTTGCTAGCAAAACGCATACGATCGAATCAAGTTGGTTGTGGCACAACAAGTCGAGTCACCATAAATTCAAGGCAATTAATGAGCTTGCACGAAGTTGTCTTATGAAAGGATTACCTCACTCAAGATATAAGAAATAAAGCATTTGTGATGCATGCCATATGTGAAAGTAACTCAAATCATCCTCCAAGGACAACCCAAGTCCTTCTTCAACAAGAATATTACATCTTTGCACATGGACTTATTTGGCCTGTCGAACCAGCCATCATCGGTGGAAAGAAATACACCTTTGTGGTGGTGGATGATTACTCAAGATATACATGGACTATCTTCATGTGCAAAAAGAAGGAAACATCATGAAATTGCCTCATATGATGATAAGAGTTCAAAATGAGAAGAGTCAAACCATTATAAAGATAAGATCCGACAGGGGAACCGAGTTTGTCAATGGGATTATAACTCGGTATTGTGTTGAAAATAGTATTGCCCATGAGTTATTAGCTGCAATAACTCCACAACAGATGGATGGAGTAGCCGAAAGAAAGAACCGAGTTCTCGAGGAAGGTGCTAGGACAATGTTAGGCAAAGTGGGTTGCCTAATAGATTTTGGGATGAAGCCATAAATCGCTTGCTATACTCAAAATAGATGCATGATCAACAAGCGATTGACCAAAACTTCCTATGAGATTTGGACAGGGAGAAAGCCAAATGTTGGATATTTCCGGATCTTTGGATGTAAGTGCTTCATCCACAACAATGGCAAGGACAACTTAAAAGCTTTTGAGGCTAGAGTCGATGAAGGTATCTTTTTTGGATACTCAACTCAAACCAAAGCTTATAGAGTGCTAAACAAGGGCACTATGGCCACGAAAGAGTCCATCCATCTCGTGCTTGATGGATCAAATGTAAATGGAGAAGACATAGACGAATTAGATGAGTAGAAAAACCAGCCGACTATGCGGAAGAGTCCCAATGTTGATGCGGATGTGAGAGGACTCAATCCTGGAGAAGATAACATAGTTGAATCTCAAAGACAAATAGAAGGTCAGCAGAGTGAATGATGATAAAGAAGTTGTTCAAGACAACTTAATCGCAAGATGGCCGAATCCAACGACTTACCCCCAACAGATGTGAGATAGGCGAGAGGCCATCCACCCGAGTTAATTATTGGAGATGTTAGATATGGAATAAGAACCAGTTCGAGCTCAACATTAAGCCACGTTTACTTATTTTATTACCCAGGAATAGTATAGAAATGTGTCTCAATCATTATGACACACATTGGATTAATGTTATGTAGTAAGAGTTGAATCGATCTGAAAGAAATAAAGTATGGGAATTAGTTAAGAGGCCTACCCACCAAAATGTTTGGGAGTTAATGTACACTCTGACCGGATGATGACATCGTGCATATATGTTGACCGCCATCAAGTAAGATGCAAAAATAAAGTAAGATGCAAAGGCAAAGGCCATTGTTGAATCGCAAAAGCCCCATTCTTTCCCATTTCACGAGATGGATGCCCTGGATTCAAATGACAACAAAGGATGTGATGACATAGAAGAAATTGACCTTCTTGTTGCGGCCGAGAGTTGAGTTACGCAAGCTATCAAAGAATCAAAAGAGATGTACGAGCAACAAATGAGTAGGAGACCTAGGAATCTTCATCTATCATGACTACCCCCTGGTCCGACACATGTGGTGTGAATCATTGATGCCACCACATCACATGTGCACTCGAAGAAGATGGTACGGAAAAACAGGCGATGAAGGTGCGAAGGTGATGACGTGGGTGCCTTAGACGAGCCATTCTGCAGAAGGTGTTGAGACACCTACCCGAATGGCTAAACACTCAACTCGGAATAATAGTCGGGTCTCGGGTTTTGAGTAACCCCACTACTCAAAACTCGGTGTACCACCAGGGGAAAACTCAAGCCACCACAAATAGGTCGAGAGGATGATGTGGGAGACCAACTATCAATAGAGTTTGGGGCCAAAGGATAGAACCCTAACATTCAAATATAGTAAGGTTGACGAAGTTTAGACGGTTTATTGTCTCAAATGAAATTTCGATTGCAATGCAGCAATGACGCCGTTGAAGCAAAGAAATTCAAATGATGGAACTAAGGCCATAAGAGTTGAGACTCTTTGCCTTAAAAGTTCAATCCAAGGAGTTGGGACTCGACGGATGCCATTAGGGGATCCCCAAGTAGCTCTGTCTGCTGAAGGGACAAGTGTAAGAGACCCTGTTGTTGCGATTCGAACGCACACAGGGATGTACGAGGCCCATATAATGAAGCCCTAGAGGAGGTTGAGACTTCCCTAGGTAAGAAAGTTGTTGAGAAAATGCCTTCTTCTCAAGTGGAGGTTCTTTGAAGAAGAATAGATCGGCGCCCCGTCATGATTCCTAGGAAAATATTGATATTGGATTTCTATAATCTAAAAATGAAGTGGTCCATCCATTGATACTAACAAGGACAAAGATGATGAGGAAGCATAGGTAACACGGAGGTAAGCCGCTGATAACGCCGCTCAATGAAGTTTATCTTGGTTGATGGGCCATCTCCAATGGCGCCATCACACTCCGATGAAGTTGATAAGTTAGCCGAGGAACAGATGACTCAACAGAAACAAACAACTAATGCCGAGTAAGTTGTTAAGATAGGCCGAGGATCGGTCGGATCGGCAGCTAACACAACTACTCAAGATCTTGATGACATCGAAACAACTAAGGCACATAGAGATGAGGAAATATTAAAAGAAAGGAAAGGTTACGCAAACTCAAGATATAGAGCTACCTATCTTCCCTAAAGATTTATTTGCGAACATTTTACGTTTGAAGCCCGATTCCTTTTGAAGCCGAGCCGATCGCGAACATGCTAGATATAATATCTAAGTCTCCCCATAAGAAATTAGAACTCCAATCGAGACTTATATGGTGCCCATTGTTTTGATTTTGATGTTATTTGGCCTCGAGGATCATTCTCTTGAGGCAAACTTAAAAAAGCCTTTAAAGCCATCTCAGTCTTTAAATTAATAAGATGGAGCATGGTTTTGTAGCATTCGACAAAAGGCTAGACAACAAGGGTGTTACCATCATCGAGATATCCGGGGGACCGTCTTGAGAATTTGAGAATGGGTTAGATAAGTCAAGAAATTGAGGTGTGAGCGGGTTACCTACTTTAAATCTCTCTTTGCGAAAATGGTGATCCGGAGCTCAAATAGTACTAAGTTCCAAGCAAAGGCGGATGGACAACATGTTCGGGATGGATGAATCAAATAGGTCGATATGGAGTTTCCCAAGGCTCAAAGATAAGTCCGAAATTCAGAGAATGGAGGCCAACGTTGAACAACAGATAAATGTGCTCGTGTAAATGAAGCTAATGGCAATGAGTCTAAAGCATTAGCACCAAAGTCCAAATCGTGTACTCCAAGACCCTTGATAAGCATGACATGACAAATAAAAAGATTGATCTCTTCCTGGGTGGTATATCCCCAACCTGGCTCTACCCCTTGGTGATGATGCCAAAAAAGGGAAGAAAATCGGAATTGAATGAAGGGCATATGAGTGATAAGGAATGAATGAATGGGAAGCAAGCAAGGGAAGTTAGTTCATTGAAGAAACTTCCTTTGAAAATTATGCTTGTTAAGACCCCACGGCAAAGTGAAGTGACAACCTCGATTCTTAGCGAATCGAAAGAGTTGGTCGTAGAAGAAAAAGTCAAGTGACAATCAAGCGATCGGGAGAGGTCATAGAAGTTGAGTTTGATAAGGTAGGCCGAGAAGCACTCCGAGCATATCGATGACATTAAAGCTAAGGTTTGAAGGCTCCCTATTAGGACTACTAAGAGATTCCCCAACTATAAAACCCCTCGGAAAATCACAATGCCCGGTGTTAGATCGAACCAAATTACTAGAGGGGTTTCAAACTCTAGAAGTTGAAGGTTATTTCAGAACGTGACTCTACCAAAGGCGTGGGACTTGTGCGGGAATAAGGACTCGAGTTGTGCGGATCGGCTATGAACAAGCGGACTTCCAACAATCACTCGACGGAAAGACACCCATACAAAGACACTCCTATAGGAGAAGTTGAATCATATAGAGGGAGGGAAAGGTTTGAAAGTGGTGAAAGAGGCGAGGTGCTCCAACAAAGCCAAGACCTAAAGTTACAAGATTCATTAATGCTCTTGCTAACCTAGAATGGAGCGCAAAACCGAGGAGGCCGAAAAAGACAGAAAATTGAGAATGAGAGGTCAAAAAGAATGGAAGGAAAGGAAGCGAAGGGAAGACCTGCCGCAAAAAGAGCTTTTGAGAATAAGTGGAGGGAAAGATCTCAAGAACATGAGAAAAGAATGAAGCGATCGAAATGGTAATCGAGACGATGAACCCCTTCAATGTATTTTACTTAATTGTAAATACAAGTTTTGTAAGTTATTCTCGTAATATCATTTTAATCTTGCCATGATACCTGTTGTACTTTAGTACTATAAAAAGCTCGATTCAACGTAATTGATAGTATAAACTCGATACAATGTATAGAGTACACTATATAACAGACTTTCTCAAGTACATTTGTAAAGTACAGAATGATATGATCAATAAAATTGACATATTCAACAAATACATTCTTTATTACTGCATTTCTTATTTTGTTGTAATTACTTAAATTTTGGAATCATCAAAAAGGGGGTAATTGCTAGGAGAATTATGTTTAGATTTTGATGATACCACGTAAAACTTATAATAGAAAGTTGGTGTTTGATAAATGGTTTTATCATGATTTTGATGATTTTGTATTTATACCAAAACAATGGTTTTAAAGGTTGTCCAAATACTCCTAAATGGTTTTAATATTTTCCTGAGTATTTCCTCAAGTTTTATTTTCGACAAAATTGGACAACACTTTTAATGATTTTTTGTTAATGTATTTTTACACCAAAACAATGTTTCTAAATGTTGTCCTAATACTCCCGATTGGTGTAAAATGTTTTCACTATTTTTCGTGAGTATTTCTAGAAGTTTATTTTCGATATAAAATTGGACAACACTTTTGTTTTGAGGTCAACCGGTCGATAGGGCAACTCGTGACTGAAAGTTGAGGAAAACAAAAACTTCATGTCTGCGAGAAAAATGGTCAGGCAACCGGTCGCCCTATAGGGCAACCAGCTTGATGTCGTCGACCGTCGACCCGACTTTGGGCGACCGTGCACTGGAGCAAAAATTGAAACAGAACGTTTTTTTTTTCTTCCAAACCCATGAGGGGGACCGGTTGAGGCATAGGTCGACCGGTCGAGGTAGACGTCGACCGGTGCCTGTAAATGTTGATACGTTTTTTCAAAGTCTATTTACGTGCGTATGATCGTCGCCCTAATGTTTGACAAAATTCTAAATCATTGTCGGCAAGACAACTTTTCCCTAAATTGTGGGATTGATTTCTAACTAAAAATCTTGATTTTAATTGCAATTTTTTTGTAGATGTCGATTCCAAGAGGAGCCTATCAAGTATCAATCATCTCCTATAAATAGAGGAAGATTTGAAGCACAACTAAAAGAGATAAAACTACAACACGATAAGATACGCTCAAGAATACACTTGTTCTTACATTTGTCTTATTTCTTGTTGTAATTTGCCTAGCTATTCACTTTCACATTCTTGAGGTCTAGGCTATTCTTGATTACACTTGCACTCTATTGTATTATCAATTATTGAGTTGTAATCTTGAATTTGTGGTTGTCATTCAAACACAAGATATCCTTGTGAGTGTTCTTGTAGTAAGAACACACTTAGGTGAACTAGGTGTTAGGTGTAAGAAGATTGTGGTAATCTTCTTGTTGAGGTGTTGAAGAGTGTGGTGATCTTCAAGGGTGAAGATTGTGGTAATCTTCACAAGGTGACGATTGAGATTGTGGTAATCTTCAAGTGAGATTGTGGTAATCTCAAAGGTGGTGTTGAAGAAGAGTGTGGTGCAATTCAAGGTGTTGGTGTAAGATTTTGTTGTAATAATTTTGGTAATTATTAATAAAATCTTTTTCTCTTTTCGAAACCCATCCCTGATATCTTTGGGGTGGTAGATCACGTAGTCCCTAGGTGGGGTGAAGCTCTATAAATCGATGTGTGCTATTTACATTCTCGCACCTTTATTATTGTCTTTGAGCATTCCGTTCTAAAAAGAGGGCGAAATCGAAAAGATGGAGATAATCTATTCACCCCCCTCTAGATTATCGTAGCCGCTTGGACTTACAAGTGGTATCAGAGCCAAACTCTTTGGCAAGCTCGTTTCACATCGCGAGTGAAGAGAAACGATCATCGGCTACGAACGAAGCTCATCTATCCGGCACCTCCACCACCAAGCCACCACTATTTGATTCCAAAAATTTTATATTTTGGAAAGAAAGAATGGAATGCTATTTACAAGGTTGCGGGTTTGATATTTGGAACACCGTCATTAATGGAGAATCCATTCCGAGGAAGAATACACCACACACCTCTAAAGGCTTCAAAGAGCTCAATGATGAAGAGAAGAGAATCATCTCCTTAAATGGTAAAGCTCTTAGTATTTTGTATTGTTCACTTACTACTTTGGAATTTGATCATGTTGTAGGTATTCGATCGGCACATGAAGTATGGCAAAAATTAGAAGCCATCTATGGAGTATTTGCAAATGAAAAGAGTCAAACAAAAGCATCTACTTCTCAAAGGGATACAAGTTTAAATCTAAGGAACAAGCCTCTTACAACTTCCAACTATGAAGAAGTTGAATATTGTTTTATGGGCATCGAAGAAGAAAACGAGGTATGTCTTAAACCCTCTACTTCCTATGATATTGTCATTCAAAATGATTATAGTGATTTGCAAAATGATTTTGATGAACTACAAAATGAATTCCAAGGCTTACTTGTTAAATACAAAAATTTGAAAAAGGAATTCATTGTTTTGAAGAATGATAAGGATAGTTTATTTACTTCCTATGAATCACTTTCATGTGCTCACACCACCACTCTTGACAAGGTTAGAAACCTTGAAAAAGAAAATAGTACTCTTGTTGAGAATATTGATTGCATGAAAAAGGATTTATTAAAATCCAACTTGAGTATCAATAAAATGACTGATATTGTTGATTGTTATGATGATTCAAACTAGAACTTGATCATAAGCCTAAGGGTGTCAATCACATGAAAAAGATTCATGTCTCTAAACATATTGGTTATTATGCCCCTAGAATTATTACATGTTTTTATTGCGGTAAAAAGGGTCATACGGCTAATACTTGTCGGGCTAGAAATAGCTCTAATTATTGTTGGGAACCTAAAAGTCTCAAAGCTAATCCTAAAGGACCCAAACACTTGAGGGTACCACAAAATAATGTCATATTAGGTACCCGCAAAATAATGATCGAAGAAAATTTATACCGCCAGAAGACATCAAATGACCGTTTCATTTGATCAAAGAAGGAGAAACTATTTTCGACAAAGCCAATTTCAAGAAGAGGATATAATCAAAAATGAAAAGAACACAATCCTTGAAATGGCAAAAACATCATCAACAAGATGATTTTCAAAGAAGAAGAGACCATCAACAATGGGAAGGTAACAAACCTTGAAATGGAGTAATCAAAGAAGTCATTATCAACAAAGTGACTTCTCGAGGGGAAGATATCATCAACAATGGGAAAAACACAACCCATGGAAACGACGTAATTGGTAAACCGTATCTCCTCATTTATATATGCATTTTATTTTGTTATTATGCATGCTTTTATTTGTGTCTTAATTGCAAAATGAGTTTTCTAGTATTTGTTTCTTTCTAATTAAGGTCTTCAATATATATTTGTGCTTTTAAACTATTTTTGAAAAAGAAGACCTTATATGATGTTTTTAAAACTCTTGTGCATTTTTGTAGACTAAAGTGTGTTATCATCTCTTATGGATTTTTATGGCATTAGCTTACTTGTGATATCTCTTAGCCTATACTTTTATCATTATGATTTGTGCTAGATTTGTTTTAAGAATTGTGTAGGATTTACATATTTTCACAAATGGCCATTTACGTCATTATTTGTCAAGAAAGGCATAAATTATCGAGGCGTTTACTTGTGTTATTCTTACTCTTATAGACTCGATATATGTATTGCCATGTGCCTATGTGCTTGTTTTTCATAGTATTTCATACAAATGTCATTAAGAGGACTTTTAGATTTTTTTTGAAAGGCACTATTCGATATTTGACTTGTCAACTCTTGTTCAAATACTTCTTTTAAATGAGGTCTCAACTATATGCTATCGGTTTTTCAAATTTCAAAAGAGACCTTTATAGCTTTCTTAAGCTTATTTGAACTTGAATGATTGATTAGACTCTTGATGATCTTCTAAATGCATAGTATGTGTTTCTTGCTTCATGGTCTATATATATAGTGTCTATTTCTACTATGCTCTTATGCAAGATATTTTGTGATTGATGATTGAGGCATGTTTTTACACTTGGGCTATTTTTCTCTTGCTTATATAAGCGATGCCGTTAATGAGTTTGTTAAAGTTGTGTAGATGAGAAATGAAGTACTCCAAATTTTGTTACCTCAAAATATTTGGATGTAAATGTTCTATTATGAACACCTTAGATCAATTGGATGCCCTATGATGATATTAATGGAGAAGACAAAAAGGGTATTCCTAACAAACTCAATGACCAAGGCAACATTGGTCGAACTAAGGCGAAGTTAGTAGCCCGAAGGTATTTTCAAGAAGAAGGTAATTAATTTTGATATAACATTTGCACTCATAGCACATTTTGTAGCTATTTACTTGCCCATTCTTGTTTTAAGAAAATTTCAAGCTTTACCAAATGGATGTTAAATCCAAATTTCTAAATGGTTTTATTCTAGATGAAGTCTATATAAAACAATCTCCGGGTTTAAAATTTTTCTAGGCCAAATGATTGTTTTTAGGGCCTTGTATGGTTTAAAACAAGTACCCCCGTATGTATGGTATGATAGACTTAGCTATTTTTGCTAAATGATTTTACAAAAGGTAAAGTTGATACTACTCTCTTTGTTTGTGAAAAAGGGCAAGATTGTTTAAACTTGTGCATATTTATGAGAATATTTTTGGTGCTACTAATGAATATTTGTGCAAGATATTTTTCTAAGTTGATACTAGGTGAACTCGAGATGAGCTTGATGGGGGAGCTCAATTTATTGCTTGGACTTCAAATTATTCAATGCCAAGAAGATGGTTATATTTCAAAAGAACTCTTGAAGGAGTTAGGCATTGAAGAAAGAAGAACTATCTCAACCTCTATGGCTAAAGATTGACAAAGCATGTCGGTCGACAAACAAATTCGAGGTATGTTTTCTTGTATTATTCCTATAGACTCGACATTCCATATGCCTTATGTCTATATGCTCGACTTCAAAAACTATCCCAACGAATCTCATTAAAGTGCCATTAAAAGAAATTTTCAAATATTTGAAAGGCACTTCTTCTTATGACTTGTTGTATCCAAAGCTTTAAAACGTTCTTATTTTTTCGGGATAACAAGTTCGGATCTATTATACGATTATTCGTATTCAAAATTTGGTTCGTCATAATCGAACTAAACATATTGAGATTCGATATATTTTTTTAGGGATTGTGATTTTTAACAAAAACTTGAGATGTGTTTAATTCCGTCTCAAGGATAACTCGCGGACTCTTTGATCGTTAACCGCCGAGTATTTTACCTCATTTCGAGCTTGATTATGACATAATGTATATTGAATGAGGTCTACGTTTGCATTTTGCACGTTTTAAAACTTAGGGGCGAAAATCGGTTTCTGGATCAAAATCTGGATTTTGCAAATCAAACGAACAGTGGGCAACCAGGGGGGGGGCGGCCGCCGCCCTTGCCCATGACCGGTCGCCCTAAGGGATTTTTGGTTAAAATGCTTCGTTTTCCGGGACTTAGCCATTTTGGCTCTTTTGGTTCATTTTTCGTCCCTTTGTCATTTTCACACACAATTCACTTCAAATGTGTTTTGTTGCATAAATTATATATCTTGGGGATTATCTAGCTCGATTATCATCATCATTGCTCGTCTTTACCGATCGAATGGTAAGAATTCCACTCTCTTTAGCTCAATTGGGTTGAACCTCTTGAGTTTGTGGCTTATATGTATTTTTCTTGATGCAATTCATATATTTTTGTGATGAGCTTATTGATTGTTGATGAATGATATTTGTTAAATTGCATTTGGTGATGAAAAACTTGGCTTGATTACATTTACAAGGGCTATATATATCATTTTCTAATTTTGACGTCCGCCAAGTGTTCGATAAAACGTTTCAATGAAAAATTCATCACCTACATGATTCTCTCGTTTTCAAATGACTTTTATTTTTATAAAGATCATGTTTTGCAAATCTCACGAGTTTTCATAAGCTTCTACAAGTCGTATGATTCGACTTTTCACTCTATTTGGTTTATAAGCTTCACTATTCAAATAGTGGATACATCGGTTTTGTTGTGCACTTTGATATGAATATATGATGTATTTATCATGCTAACATTCTTTTTGATGATTCCAAAGGGGAGAAACAGGTTATGAGCTCTTTAACTCAAAGAAGCTAAGAAAAGCTCAAACGAAAAAGAAGTATAAGTTGTGGCTTCCTAAAGCCATAAGTTGTGTATGACTCTTGGTCCATTGGTTGTAGTATGGACTTATATATGTTTCTAATGTTGTCTCTTTGACAGGGGAGATTTTAAGTTATTGATACTTAAGCTCAAAATCGGAAAGCTAATATTTTAGCTTATGTTTAAGTTGCTTCTATATAACTCTTGATGTGCATGTTGATAGGGGAGCATTTGCTATATATGTTTGAATCTCTCTACTCCCATCCTTGTGTTTTTTGCACAGAATGTTGTCGCTCACAACGGATAGTTCTCTTTAACCGGTAAAATTGTTTTGTTTTCAAAATCGACCTCGTTAAAATTGTTTTGGTTTGTAATCATCAAAAAGGGGGAGATTGTTTGATAAATGGTTTTATCATGGTTTTGATGATTTTATTTTTATACCAAAACAATGGTTTTAAAGGTTGTCCAAATACTCCTAAATGATTTAAAATGGTTTTAATATTTTCCTGAGTATTTCCTCAAGTTTTATTTTCGACAAAATTGGACAACACTTTTAATGATTTTTTGTTAATGTATTTTTACACCAAAACAATGTTTCTAAATGTTGTCCTAATACTCCCGATCGGTCTAAAATGTTTTCACTATTTTTCGGAGTATTTCTTGAAGTTTATTTTCGATATAAAATTGGACAACACTTTTGTTTTGAGGTCAACCGGTCGCCGTATAGGGCAACCCGTACACTGAAAGTTGAGGAAAACAAAAACCTCATGTCTGCAGAAAATGGTCGGGCAACCGTCGCCTATAGGGCAACCGGCCGTCGACCATCGACCCTCGGGCGACCGGCACTGTGAGCAAAAATTGAAACAGAACGTTTTCTTTCTTCAAACCCATGAGGGGACCGGTTGAGGCATAGGTCGACCGGTCGAGGTAGACGTTGACCGGTCGCCCTGTGTAAATGTTGATACGTTTTTTCAAAGTCTATTTACGTGCGACCGCCTAATGTTTGATGAAAAAAAATTCTAACCGTTGTTGTGCGTGATGACTTTTCCCTAAATTGTGGGATTGATTTCTAACACTATAATCTTGATTTTAATTGCAATTTTTGTAGATATCGATTCCAAGAGGAGCCTATCAAGTATCAATCATCTCCTATAAATAGAGGAAGATTTGAAGCACAACTAAAAGAGATAAAATTACAACACAACAAGATACACTCAAGAATACACTTGTTCTTACATTGTCTAATTTCTTGTTGTAATTTGCCTAGCTATTCACTTTCACATTCTTGAGGTCTAGGCTATTCTTGATTACACTTGCACTCTATTGTATTATCAATTATCGAGTTGTAATCTTGAATTTGTGGTCGCCATTCAAACACAAGATATCCTTGTGAGTGTTCTTGTGGTAAGAACACACTTGGGTGAACTAGGTGTTAGGTGTAAGAAGATTGTGGTAATCTTCTTGTTGAGGTGTTGAAGAGTGTGGTGCTCTTCAAGGGTGAAGATTGTGGTAATCTTCACAAGGTGACGATTGGAGATTGTGGTAATCTTCAAGTGAGATTGTGGTAATCTCAAAGGTGGTGTTGAAGAAGAGTGTGGTGCTCTTCAAGGTGTTGGTGTAAGATTTTGTTGTAATAATTTTGGTAATTATTAATAAAATCTTTTTCTCTTTTCAAACCCATCCCCGATATAATCGGGGTGGTAGAGCACGTAGTCCCTAGGTGGGGTGAAGCTCTATAAATCGACATGTGCTATTTACATTCCACACCTTTATTATTGTCTTTGAGCATTCGGTTCTAAAAAGAGGCCGAAATCGAAAAGATGGAGATAATCTATTCACCCCCTCTAGATTATCGTAGCCGCTTGACTTACAAGTGGTATCGAGATCCAAACTTTTGGCAAGCTCGTTTCACATCGCGAGTGAAGAGAAACGATCATCGCCTACTTAACGAAGCTCATCTATCCGCACCTCCACCACCAAGCCACCACTATTTGATTCCAAGAATTTTATATTTTGGAAAGAAAGAATGGAATGCTATTTACAAGGTTGCGGGTTTGATATTTGGAACACCGTCATTAATGGAGAATCCATTCCGAGGAAGAATACTCCACACACCTCTAAAGGCTTCAAAGAGCTCAATGATGAAGAGAAGAGAATCATCTCTTTAAATGGTAAAACTCTTAGTATTTTGTATTGTTCACTTACTACTTTGGAATTTGATCATGTTGTAGGTATTCGATCGGCACATGAAGTATGGCAAAAATTAGAAGCCATCTATGGAGTATTTGCAAATGAAAGGAGTCAAACAAAAGCATCTACTTCTCAAAGGGATACAAGTTCAAATCTAAGGAACAAACCTCTTTACAACTTCCAATTATGAAGAAGTTGAATATTGTTTTATGGGCATCGAAGAAAAAACGAGGTATGTCTTAAACCCTCTACTTCCTATGATATTGTCATTCAAAATGATTATAGTGATTTACAAAATGATTTTGATGAACTACAAAATGAATTCCAAGGCTTACTTGTTAAATACAAAAATTTGAAAAAGGAATTCATTGTTTTGAAAAATGATAAGGATAGTTTATTTACTTCCTATGAATCACTTTCATGTGCTCACACCACCACTCTTGACAAGATTAGAAACCTTGAAAAAGAAAATAGTACTCTTGTTGAGAATATTGATTGCATGAAAAAGGATTTATTAAAATCCAACTTGAGTATCAATAAAATGACCGATATTGTTGATTGTTGTGATGATTCAAACTAGAACTTGATCATAAGCTGGGGTGTCAATCACATGAAAAATAATCAAGTCTCTAAACATATTGGTCATTATGCCCCTGAATTATTACATGCTTTTATTGCGGTAAAAAGGGTCATACGGCTAATACTTGTCGGGCTAGAAATAGCTCTAATTATTGTTGGGAACCTAAAAGTCTCAAAGCTAATCCTAAAGGACCCAAACACTTGAGGGTACCACAAAATAATGTCATATTAGGTACCCGCAAAATAATGATCGAAGAAAATTTATACCGCTAAGAAGACATCAAATGACCGTTTCATTTGATCAAAGAAGGAGAAACTATTTTCGACAAAGCCAATTTCCAAGAAGAGAGATATAATCAAAAATGAAAAGAACACAATCCTTGAAATGGCAAAAACATCATCAACAAGATGATTTTCAAAGAAGAAGAGACCATCAACAATGGGAAGGTAACAAACCTTGGAAATGGAGTAATCAAAGAAGTCATTATCAACAAAGTGACTTCTCGAAGGGGAAGATATCATCAACAATGGGAAAAACACAACCCATGGAAACGACGTAATTGGTAAACCGTATCTCCTCATTTATATATGCATTTTATTTTGTTATTATGCATGCTTTTATTTGTGTCTTAATTGCAAAATGAGTTTTCTAGTATTTATTTTTTTCTAATTAAGGTCTTCAATATATCACAAGTTGCGATCAAGAAAAGACAAGCCAACGACTAATAAGTGTTATTTGAAAATCACCTACCTCTTCAACGGGCAAATTTCCAAATAAGCACTATAATAGGTGAGGAATCAAATGAGAGAAGGTTACGAATTCTAACAGAATAATCAACCAATCAAGCAAGCGATTTGCAATAATACTCTCAAGCTTTCATAGATATTCCTCAAGCCAAAAATCGAAGAAACCCGAGCCAACACTATTCTAGTAAAAATAGAAGTCTAAAACATCTAGGATATTAAATCCCATCCCCAACATCGGTATATATATATATAACACATTGAAACTTATTTTAAAAAATCCTTATCATAAATCAAAAATGGTCAATCCGCCAAGCCTTACTTCTTCCAAAGAAGCTTAAAAGATTAACTCTATGTGGGTTGTACAATTACTTGGGGAGTATGACGGTTGTTGATGCATTGCCAAATCCTCGAAGTTCAAATTGAAAAGTAATGATTGTTTTACCTTGATGATTTTATGTAGATTCCGTTATAGTTAAGTACAACATTTCTCTTCTCCACAACCACAAGCTAGTTATCTTTTAGGAAACTTGTAAAAGTTTGGTTTCTAGCTGCCACTAGTACAAAATTGACTATTTGCATCGGTTCTAAAAGAATTTAAGCATTGGTTCCAACGGCGATGCTTATGAAGGCGATGCTTATAATCACATGTATAGGCATCGGTTTCAACTGATGCCTAAAGTAAACAATAGGCATCGGTTTACGAGCAAACACCGATGCCTAGTCTTATTTTTTTAAACACACTTTTTTTTCCAATTTCCGACCTCCCTGCAAAATAAAAATCTAGACCACAAATAAAAATTCAACCCAAAAATATTAGAGGACTCAATGTAGCAAATCATGGTCGAACTAGAACATATTTTATTATTTTTCATTATATCATGGTCAAGACAAATTTGGTACAATGCACTGGAATTTTCAAGATTGACAAAAGCAAAAAACGGCAGCAGGAAAATATCATTTCTTGAGTTATCAAATAGATTAGCAGCAAAAAGGCAATATTGGTTTCATATATTTCCACCCCGGAAAATCTACAAAGATTCCTCCCATTCCATCACATCTACAACCCAAAATAAACCTCCTTGAAATCCCAATGCCACCACTCGACGATTTACCAAAAAACTGTGAGGCAATGATCGATCTTCAGCAAAACCAAATCTATTACCTGGAAAAAGCACACGACAAATTAACCGATGTTTATAGCTTGACAAAAGCTACATCCAAATCCTAGTTATTCACAACTTTGATTGAATCCCGGGCTAAAGTAATTTCCTTTGGTGCAAGCTGACAAGCACTCGTGGAAAAAACTTCCCTTGGCATAAACTTCTGCAGCAATTCTATAACTTCCGGCTAGAGGAAGCATTCACCAGCTTTACTTAGCTCAGGCATACCACACTTTTCCAAATATATATTCCCTGCAGAGGGAAACATATTCAAAATCAACCATAAAGCAGGACTTAATACAATGCTTAACAATTACAAAAGATATGGATAAACAACACTTGTGCATCAAGTATAGCACGTGCACATATAGGGTGGAAACAAGAAGGATGAGACTAACAACAAATTACTCAATTGTGAAGAACCTGCTAAAGTATATATATCTTTGCAAGAAAGTTCCAGTCCCCCTCCTCACTCATATTGCAGTCACATTTACAGTTGTCACATAAACATAAACAACAATACTTATATTACATTAATATAATTACACGTACCTCTTTTCACTAACAAATTCAGCTATTTGCATATACAGAAATTCTGACCGAGGGTGTAATGAATCAATCCGAACTGAACAAGATATCATTCAAGCTTGGATTGAATTCTTTATTGAGCTTGAAATCGTGTTTTAAAAGGAATCAAGCTCGAATGAGTTGTCGTTATGCTGATGACAGTCGAGCTCAAACCAATTCTAACTTCATTCTCGGTAACATCTTTAACCTTTTGTGCCTGGATCTACTGACTCAAAGAAGAAACACCAGGAAAACAAAAATATGGCCTCACAACAAGTACCAATTTTCTTTAGGGATGATTACAAAAACTACCACTGATGTTTGGAATAATTACGAAATTCCCAAGAGATTGTAAATCAACAACATACCTGCTCTTTTGTATTCCCCTAGTCGCAAAAACATTCGGCTGCTGGATCAGCTCTGTCAATGGGATCAAATATTTGTGTTAATTTTTAGGCAATAGTTCGTTGAGGATCCACATCAACGAGAAAAGTGGCACTTTCTAATTAGAGGGTATAAATAATACATTGTCACAAAGCATAAAGTATTAAAAATTAACCACTACTTATTTCTTATTCACACCAAAGTCCTTCTGATCCAAGTAAACTCTTCATGCCTCAGCAAATTCTGTATTGGAAAACATCCACAGAATGATATTTTGCAATGTTAAATAGGCACTAGAAATGTCTACTTAATTAGTTACTTAATTGGAATATAAGTTCATAAAATCACCTGTATTAGCTAATTTCATGTGATTAGGAATGTCTAATTAATTAAAACTTGCCTGCCCTTAAAATGAACACAGGCTTTCTAAAATGCTAATGTTATCATCATGGCGGAAACAAAATTCAGACCTATTTGCTGCTATTATATAATTAGTATAACGATGTATTTATCAAATATAGCTAGCATTAATTAGCATACCTAACATCAGCAAATTACACGCTATTTTCAATAAAATATTGTGCCCATAGTTCACGTATCTCGTCTATTTGCTCCTGAGAGTACAATTTATCTCCAAATGAGTCCTACAAAAGATTCATAAGAACTTTTAATTATACTAATTAAAAACACTTAGTAAGTTACTATATATTAGTTTCTACGTACCTTATCTAGAAAAGAAGCATCGGACATTTTGTGCATATCTCCCACATAAATCTCATAACATAATATCCACACTCAATGCCTCCCGGCTGTTGAGGACACTAAAAAATAATATAGAAGACAGTGATATAAACAATACATTAATTAACAGATTTATACTAACTTTCAAAATTTAGTTTGTATATATACCTTAAGCCTCGTCCAAATTATGTTTCGTCCTGTTTTACCTACTTGATCCCACATCTTAATTTCTCTGACCAAATGAACAATTAAGTGCACCATAATGTCAAAAATGATGGAGGAAAATACATTTCAAACTGACATAAAGTTATCACCACATTGGCCTGCGAATCATCCAACACCTCTGGATCAACAACTTTACTGCGAATTGCATTGGAGAAAAAACAAAGCTTTGTAATGGCATGCCTAACATGTTTTACTAACACACATCGAATAGCAATTGGTAATATGTGTTGCATTAAGACATGACAATCATGAGACTTCATACCAACCAATTTCAGGTCCTTCATTGACATAAGTCTTTTAATATTTGATGAATAACCAGGTGGAACCTTGATAGCATTTAAACACTCACAAAAACTTGTTTTCTCTTTTTGGACATAGTATAACAAGCTGGATGTAGGTATGTTCGCTTTCCCGATTCTTATGGACCTAACTTGTCCCGTATCCCCATTTCTACCATGTCTTTTCTAGCATTAATACCATCTTTTGTCTTGCCTTGAATGTTTAATAATGTTCCAACAATGTTATCACAAACATTTTTCTCAATATGCATCACATCGAGACAATGTCTTACCGATAAATGTTCCCAATATGGTAGATCCCAAAATATAGACCTCTTCTTCCAAAGACTCTTCTGAGCAGTTTTTAATGGTTTACCCAACACAACATCAATATCTTTAACTCGTTCGTAAATTGCATGTCCTGATAACGACAAACGGGCTACTCGAGTCTCAGTTTTCCCATTGAAGGTTTTTTCTTCTTTCGATAAGGATGGTCAATAGGGAGAAACATCTGATGACTCATGAACACATTTTTCTTACAATTGCTTAGCCAAAGATCACTGGTTTCATCTTCACAAATGGGACATGCCTTAGCTCCTTTAGTAGTATAACCCAACAAATTACCATATGCTAGAAAGTCATTTATCATGCAAAATATCATCGCTCGCAAGGAGAATTTTGTTTGAGTATATGCATCAAACACCATCACACCTTTATTCCACAATATTTTCAAATTTTCAATAAGTGGGGCTAAATGCACATCTATGTCATTCCCGGGTTGTTTAGGCCCTGAAATCAGCAACGACAACATGATGTACTTGCGCTTCATACACAACCTAGGAGGAAGATTGTAAATTGATAAAAGCGCAGGCCAAGTGTTGTGTCGACTACTCATGTTACTCCATCCGTACATAGTCCAAGCCTAAGATTTCTGTTTTCACAACCGAATTCAGGAAACATTCGATTAATGTTTCTCCATTGAGGTGAATCAGATGGGTGTCTTAGTTTTCCATCTTCTTTCCTCCCTTCAGCATGCCACTGCAAATTCTTTCTTATCATTTGCATTTGCAAACAAGCATTTAAATCTTGGTATCACGCGATACCCACAACATCTTTGTCGGTGGACCTTTCTTATCCCTCGCTCCATCATTGACGCCTTTTCTTTTATACCGTGATGCCCCACACTTTGGACAAACATTCAAGTTCTCCAATTCTTTACGATACAGTATACAATCATTTGGACACGCATGTATCATCTCAATCTCCATACCTAGTGGGCACAACATTTTCTTTGCCTTGTAGGTTGAACTATGAAGCTCGTTATCATCGAAGCATATCTCTTAAAAGCTCTAATAACCCCGTGAAACTCTTGTCACTCCATCCATTCTTTGCTTTTAAGGTATAGGGTTTAAGCATGGCAGACGACTTGGTAAATTTACTACATCCAAGAAACAGAGGTTTTCCAAAGATCAACAAAGAAACTATCAAATACGTGAGGAATTTTGTTAAAATTTTCTTCAAAATCATGCATCATTGCACCTATTTGATCATTCTCAAAGATCATTATCGTCGACCTGCATGAATACCATCATGATTACTATCATCATTTTCAATCAGTATTATCACCGGTCCTTGTACTAGGAGGAAGACTTTCACCATGTCATATCCATCGTGTATACCCCTCCTTAAAACCACGACGCATCAAATAACTCTTCACTTGCTCGAACTACGAAACTTTCTCAAATTCTTACAATCACAACATGGACCCATAATCATTTCCTTGCCATTTTTAATTTGATTTCCCTCGGAAATTTTATAAAATTTCAACCCTTGCAAATATTCAAGTGTATTGCATCAACCATACATCCAACTACGATCCATATCTACCACCGCATAATATTAAATTCAATAACTATTTAAAACTAAAATATTCCTTGAGCAATATAAATTTGTAACATATCATTCATTATAATGTACATGCATGGATTCCTAAAATATATTAACTAACATCTCCCATCATCTCCTTAAAACAAACATATACATCAAAATTCATCCACCAAAGAATAATTATCAACATGCAATCTCCTCCTCCATCCATTTCATATATATACCAATACACACACATGCAATATATATAATATATATCTATACATACATTAATCCTTAGAGGTTACCTTCAAACTAAGAAGTGACAACTAATATGTAATCATAAACTTTCCGTATTGCTTCTCTTGGCTTAGCCCCGCATATGAGAAAACACGTGAAATAATCAACAAAGCCACCATTTCACAAGCAAAAAAAAAAAATTAAACCAAGCTTGCATTCCATCATCGTAACAAGAATATGAACACAAAATCATGAGTAGAGCTGTTGGGACTGTTTTATCATTTAATAAATTTTTAATTTCACATTGCTTTTAGGCGGTTGTCCTGTGTGTCTGGTCAAAATTATTTGAGGGATCTCTGTTTTCGTATTCTTGAAAAAATATTATTAGGATCCTCACATTGTGCACATCTAGAGGCTATATTCTGAAAGTGCTTATATGTAGCAGGATTTGTTGTATCTAAGATTTGTTCTTGGTTGTAGCATCAGATTTCTTTTGCTAATTTGTATTAAATAAGATTTTAATTGCACTGAATGTCCAATCACCCTTCAGATGTCTTCTAATACATGGAAATGATCATGACTTGTGATAGAAGAAAGTGATGAAATCTTATTCAAACTTCCGAGGCTCCTTTTGGATAGTGTGAAAATGGACAATAAGGTAACGATTCTGTCTTTGATCTTTCATGATATTATACTATATTATGTGATTGTTCTCATTCTAACTACCAAATGCATTTCTTATTTACTGTTTGCTTCAGGCCACTTCACCTATTTCATGGGAGTTGGGGAACTAAGTGTTTGAAAACTGTGCAACCAAACTCCAGAGTTATCTTACAGAAGCAGTGAAGGAATGAATTTGGATACTGCTGATTATACTGAAGCAGTAGGGTGTGCAGCAATCAGGGTTCAACTAAATTTAAGTTGCAGTAGAATGCAATGTAAGCGTCAGTAGCTTAAAACCAGTTATTTTCTTTTACTCATTTTTTAGATATTTTTCCATCATCCTTAAGGTAGAGAGGTAAACTAGAGAGCAATAGCTCCTCTGCTATATTCTGGTGATTTTTTTAATTGCAGCAGATTTATTTTCTTATACATTGCAGAAAATGTAGCAATGATATATGTCACTACATTGTGCCCCATGTCAAACTTGTCCGGCAAATGTGCGCCTATGTTAAACGAATTTCTTTATATCAGAATCAACTGCAGCATAAAAAGGAAAAATCATGAGCCCACAAACTCTGGAGTTAAAACCTACTGCATCGAATTCGAATGCTACAGAATGTGAAATTCTCGATTAAACCTTGATAATTACACTGATATCTGAAACTAAAGGTTTGCAATTAATTGGTTTCATCATTTGTTCTTTACAAGGAGAAAGGAAATCTCGCACGTTTAGTAGTTGACAAAGACAAGCATAAAAAATGTATTTAAAAAAATTTAATCCTGTGCTTCAGAACAACAAAAAAGACAAGGCAGCTATAACAATAACTTTATTTTGTCTTGTGCAGATCAATTTTATACTAACCAAGTTGAGCACCAAGTATAATGAAACAAGAGAATAGGTTAGCAAACAGAAGACAAATGCCCATAATATATACTACATAATTTGTAAAAATTGATAGTTGTAAGAAGAATAAAATATTTCTCCAAGACTGCTCGCTTTGTAGCTAACTCCACCATTTACAGCACAATTACTCTTGTCACATCTATTTGTAATTTTGATTTGTAAGGAGATGAGACAAATCTACCACTTAAATTGGTACATACGATTGAGATGGTGCTTCTTAAAATAACCAATAATGAGTACCATACAGAAAGTAATTCAAAATGCCATGTTTCTAACAAAATTAGTAAGTGCCACATTCTTATGAAAGGACATTAAGAGTCTTAAGCTGTTTTAGTACATTTGGAAAAGAAAAATGAAAAGGAAAAGGTGGTGCACCTTTCGTCAGTATTGCTTTCAAATCAAGCAAGTCTTGTAGTGAAAAGAGAGTTTCTATTACATTGAACAATATGTTTTAAAAAATATATATTGAGGATAAAATAAACTAAAATACTTCCCACGATCTGAAATCAAACTAGCATATTCAGTGACTTTTGTCCATATTATCTAATTTGTTCCAAACAATCTCCAGTGATTATTCAAATTTTCTGTAAAAACTTGAATAATCATGGTCTGATAATCTTAAAAAGCAGAACAGACTTTACTCATCAATGATCTTCATGTAATTACACAGATAACCCCGAGCTCATGTTGAACCCTAACACCAATCTCCACTAAGTTGTTCCAAAACCATAAATAAACAAGACCTACAGCTCATCAGTTCCTCCAAAAACCATAAATAATGTGTCACAACTCACAAATCATTTAAATATGCAATGTATTTATTGCTATGGAAAAATAATTAAAAAATAAATAGAAATGATAACAATCTGTTTGAAAAATTATCACAAAGACTACTGGGAAATTAGGGCAGCGAATAATTTCTTACAGGTCTTTGCGAGAGAAGAGGATGGGGAAAGCAGTTCCAAGCAACGCTACTGCGGCGGCGCCGGCTATCGATAGACTATTCCATCGGCTGAAACATCACCGGGCGGCAGCAACCACCGTCAGCTGCTTCCTCTATCTAATTTGAAAAATGCCGATTGAAATCGCGGTGACGCTAATAGTGCCGAGAAGCGGGAAACTGGCGGTGGTCGGCGTGTATTTGGGAGCTTTGGGAAAATGATGATGTTTGAATTTTGAATGTGCGACGAAGACTTCTTTGCAAAAGTTTGTCTTCATTTGTTACTACCCTTTGCGAAATTGTGGCGATGACTTTGGATTTTTTTGGGAACCGCTTGTTAGCAGTGGTACAGAAACATGTTTTTGGACAACAAAATGTTGTTGCTAAAGACCCAGCGTTGTCACAAAGAGATTTTTGGCGACAACATGTTGTCACAATAGTGTTGACATTAATACATTGTCGCAAACGTTTCTTCTGCTGACGGCAGAGTTGTCACAATTGTATTAGTAACATGTCGTCACAAATAAGTCGTCGCTAATTTTTATCAAGAGTTGACGTGCCACTTTATTTGTGACGACAAGTCGTAGCTAATACTTCAGAGCATTTGCGACGGCAGTTGTCGTCGAAAAAATTCTTTCCTATTATAACTGTTGGTCCACTTTTTCAAATATTTTTTTTATTTATTATCCTTTTTTGAAACATGTATTCGCCCAATAAATATATAAATTTTTACCCAGAACATTAACACGACAACACACAATGCATTCATTCAACTATTAATATAAAGGTGTAGCCTCTCAGAGACCTGAAGTAGCAGAAAAAAGGTGTCACTTACTCATTGCTTATTCATGCGCTCTTTTTACCATCTCGTTCTCTGAGAGAAGAAATGAATTCTATTGTATCATGAAGGCATCAAAATTTAGCTTCATATGTTTGAAGTCTTGACGGTGTTGCTATAAACATATTCTACAAATTCTTAAGCTTCATTTTACCAAGATCATAAGACACCATGAAAAACAAAAATTACCATGCTTCTCCTGGTTGAAATCTTTACACAATGTATCTTTAATAACACCTACCTGATTCCTCTGATTCAAGAGCCCCAACAAGATATTGAAAAGGTAAATTTGAAATAGGAGGTCTTAGAATATAGAAAGAAGGTATTAATCATTAACACGGGAGGAATCGATAGGCATCTGATGTGGATCAGTAATTACCTTCGGATGTGTCCAGGGTCAGATATTTTTGGTAATCGGGTTCGGGAAAGCAGGGCTGAAAGAAAAAGAACACGTCGAGGCTAGCCGGGTGGCCCCGGCTAAGGCTCTCCGATGCTTAAATCAGTCGAGGTATTGGGGTCTAAGAAAGGAAGAGAGCATGAAAGTGTATTGTAAGAAGTTTAAAAGAGTTACCATTTTGTTACTGTTGCATCATATTTATAGACAATTCTGGAACATGTGGGCATTTTGGTGATGCCAAGTGTCATCATCCTGAAGGGCCTATTGTACTCTTTGGCAGGAGATCAATGGTTATCGTGACTTGTCTTTTGTCTTTGTTAGATAGTGGGATCAACGGTTGTTAGATAGTGAGATCAACGGTCTCCGGCGGGACAAAATTGAATCGGGTCTTGGTCGGGACCCGTATAAAAAGATGCGGATCTTGTCTGTTAGGTCATTGGGCTATTTTTAAGGGTAAAGTACACGAATTTTGGGTTTCCCTCATCAATGACTAATAATTCAAGATATTTTGATTTTTTTTTTTTTTTTTGCAAATAAACATTAATATAGGCATATCCACCAAAACACTTGCACAAGAAAAGAAGAGACACATCAAATATACAATGTTATTCATTTAATATAGAAGTACACAATTTCAGCCTTTTCATGAGGGTTCTGAATGTGTATGATATTATAATTAGATACAGTGAAATTCTCAACCAAACACTTGGATGCATAACAAACACTGGTTTCTTCTCACAAAAAAAAAAAAAAAGTGACACAACATTATTAGATAGGTTAGCAAAAGAAGGATATCCATTTAACTGCTAACAAAGTTCAGTATGAAATAGTGTTACTGATTGTGCACAAGCAAAACAAACTCATAAATCTGATGGATCAATTTATCCATAACAAAACTATGCAAGGAAGTTACATGATGAAAGATTACTCAGAGCATCAGAGTGCAATCACTGTATGAAGATCGAATAGCATGGCATCATTGAAAATGTAATGGCAAAATTACTGTATTTGAGAGCTCAGGTAGTGAAAATTCAGTCAAGACAAGTCTACCTTTGCTTCAACCAATGTACGAGGAAGAATCTCTTCATGACGCCGCACACAAAATTCCCAAGAAAATAACTATAGAATTTTGAGATGCAAGTGTTACCAATATAAATGAATAGATAAACTTTTCAATACTTCAAGTGAACAAGGCTCTACAGTTCACCTTTCAAATCGGGGGTGAAAATGATGTGAAGCTGATCCTCGCGAACCACATGGAGTTGCTCATATACACTTTGTTGAACTGCCTTTGAATACTCCAACATCACCATTCCTGAAGGGAATCGACATTCACAAGGGAAGTCCAGAAATAGAAGCTCGTCGATAACGCCACTACCAAACTTGATTACGTTAAGTCTGGGAAGTACTTCAAAAGTTGCTTCTGTTAAAACCCAAAAAAGGAAAAGTGAAGAAGTTTAGAGGACATAAATAGATGTGGTTCAACCTGCAGATGGAGAAGGAACTCAGTGACCAAATTGGTTAAAAACTGTTCCATGCTCTTTGAACACCAAGTTGAACGAACCCCTCTTATGAATTGCTTATTTTTCAATCAAGGCTGAAGTTCACGTTTGTAAGCTAGTAACTTAAATGATAACATATCAAAAACACCGATTTCATATTAAGAATGGGGTTAGAAAACCTAATTTCAGGTACAAGCACATATGAACAAATATAAAAATCCACACATAACAATTATTATTCAGATCAACCATACCGCAATAGACCGGCATATTCGAAAGAAACAAAGATTGAATTATATACAAAAGAATAAACAGTAAGAGGAAAATCGAGAGATCTAATTTGGCGAGAGACCTTGATAGCAGCCTTGGTAACGACAACCTGACGAGGGAGAGAGATGGGGAAAGAAATCAGAGAGAGACACTAAGTGAGAGAGAAAGGAGAGCACAGAGAGAGAGCGCAAGATATGTGAGCTAAATCAACCGACCGGCGATAGCAGGAGGAAATGGTGGTAAAGGGCGGGAGGAACAATCAGGAAATATTATTACGTCGCAAATAGTTCCTGTATTGACAAATTAAAGGGGAATTGTAAAAAAGGCCCTGTCAAAGTATTAAAAACCTACCAACTTACTCAAAAAGAACTTTTGAGGCCTCTTTCAACGTAAAATGTCCAAAATATCCTTCTGCATATCCAGTTACTGATTTGAAATTTCCGTTTAAACGACTATAGTCTTGTAAAACGACTATAATCGTTTAAAACGACTGTAGTCGTTTTATTTGAAAATTTATCATATAAACTATTGCATTCAATTTTCATTATTAACTAACTATTTGCCAAACTTTCTGAAATCTTATTGTTTTAATACAAATTTGAACTCAACAATATGCATTGCTATATTTTATTTTGGAAATTTTATTAATGATGATTAAATAAAATAGATATAGAAACAAAGTCGAAGCGATGAAATAGTGCGTGGAATTCCAATATTCTCATACACTTCGTATCATGATCTATATCGTAAATTGCTAAACCGCGGGATGTGCACGCATTAACCACTTTTATGGTAGGATCTGTTGATGTACAATCAGATCCCCTCACGTAAAGAGAACAAGTATGTTCGACTCCCCGAATCTAATAATAGTCTCTCCTCCAATCGAACTCACACATATGCTTTTAAGTCGAATTTCCACCAAATCTTCATCAACTCGCATATGCCCCGACCTCCACCCCCCACAGAGACTTTAAGTCCTTGTGGTGGTCAAAATTTAAACCTCCCTCTTTGTGTAAACCTTTATGATCAAAGTTCTAGTTGAGCATCCACAAGAAAAAAAGATAATGTGAATTTGTATCTTTATTTGTATTGTATGTTTGTTTATATACATTTTTGGACGTAATAGTTTGAAATTGAGCCAAACACAACATAAAACGTTATAATTATGATTTAGTTTATTCAAACCAATCAATTTGATACTTAGTAATGAAACTTCTATGCCAACTCATGTATTGTTATAAGTTTATTTCTCAACTTATACATTGTAAGTCAATATTTAGAATCTAAAATACTTTATACATTGTAAGTCAATATTTAGAATCTAAAATACAATAAACTTGGATATGATTAGTGAGTACGATGGATTGTATATAATGATGTTCATCATCTTATTCATTATAATGTTAGAGTTATATTCTTTACATTATTGCAAGTCTCCTACTTAGAATGTAAAACATAGTATGTTATTTTTATAGTTAATATTAGTCGTTCGAGATAATAATGCAAATTAGTTTGATTTATTACAATTTAATTAAACGACTATAGTCTTGTAAAACAACTATAGTCGTTTTGATAGAACGACTATAGTCTTTTTGACGAAACGACTATAATCTTTTAAAAAAGACTCAAAATATTTTATAAAAATGACTATAGTCTTGTAAACAACTCTAGTTTGTTTTTGTAAATTTGCATATCTTTTTTGTATTATTAATTTTTTTATACATTTTTGGACGAAATAGTTTGAAATCAAGTAAGACATGACTTAAAACGTTATAATTATGATTTAGTTTTATTTATATAATGTTAGAAGTTTTATTATCGGACATTATTGTAAGTCGCATACTTAGAACGTAAAACATAGTATATTATTATTTTTATAGTTAATATTACGTCGTTCAGATAATAATGCAAATTAATTAGGATTTATTACAATTTATGAAAACGACTACAGTCTTGTAAAACGACTATAGTCGTTTTGACATTACGACTACAATCTTTTCAAAAAGACTCGAGTCATTTTTTTAAAATGGCTATAATCTTGTAAAACAACTCTAGTTGTGTTGGTAAATTGTGTACAATGATGTTCACTCATTGTAATGTAAAATACGGTATATTGTTTTTACAATTAATAATATGTCGTTCAGATAATAATGCAAATTGAATTGTCATGTTCATTCTTTTATTCATTGTAATCTTAGAGTTTGATTCTCAACACATTATTGTAAATCACATACTTATAATGTGAAATACGTTATATTATCTTTACAGTTGATAATATGTCGTTCAGATAATAATGCAAACTAATTTGAACTAATTACATTATGAAACGACTACAGTCTTGTAAAATGACTCTAGTCGTTTCGAAAGAATTACTACAAGTTGTTTTACAAAAAACGACCACATTCTTGTAAAATGACTCTATAGATAATTATAACCCATAGGTCAAAACAAATTTAAAAAAATGACTAGAGTCGTTTTACAAGATCGTAGTCTTTTTTTTAAAACATCTGGTTAAAGGGTTGAATTCTAAAGGGTACAATTAGAAAAAGAAAATAAAAACTTTTCTTCTTTTTTTTTAAAGATAAAAGTTGGTCAAAGGACAAAAAAAGCATTCTTATAAGTGAAAGGACTAAAACCAGCCATTTCCACCAAATTATTAGCAATGACACTGTAGTCGGCCCTAATAATTACAAATTAGGGACGACAACTGCGTTATGAAAGATTCACAAATTAGTTTAGCGATAAAATCTTTTAGCGGCAACAATGCGATTGCAATTTTTCAACTTTTTGTGACAACTACTTTATACAAGTTAAATTACTACTATTAGCAAAAAAAAAAATTCACAATTTGTTGCCCAAGTTATTAGTGACAACATTACGTCACAATACATACTTTTTGCGTCAACAAAAAATCGACGCAAATACCGTGTCACAAAAGTCTCTGTTTCTTGTAGTGTAGCATAGTGGTAAGACGCGTTTGTAAACTCGGACATATGTGTGGGTTCGATTTTCCACTTCCCTCCTCTCCTAGGATTTGTAGTAAAAAATAAAAAGAGCTCCCTTGTGATTTGTTTTTAAATTTAAGATACTGATTACCAATAAGGCTAGCAAGCGATGATTGCGGGTTACTGTTAATTGTGTCTGGATTGTTAAAAGAAAAATCCGAATAGGTAAATGGTTAAACTGTTCCAAGTTTTTTAACCACCCTTTGATCAATTTGAAATTCCATAATTTGGGTGGGAAAATGATTTACAAGCTATTTGAATAAAATAGACTTACCTTAGAAATTGTACCTAGTTATCATGTCTTGTTACAAGCTAAAGGAGATACTTTGGATATTGGTGAAATATTGACACTTGAAATGATAGAGTTGATGACTGCCGTCCTTGTGCGACAAAATGTCTACTAGTAGAGGTGGAAATAGGCCAGGCCGGGCCGGACTTTGCGTCAGGGCGGCGGCCTAGGCCCGATTCACGTTTTTTTCTAAGCCTGGCCTATTAAATATAATAGGCTTTTTTTTCACCCAAGTCGCTGTTTAAAAGCTTTAGTCCGCCCGAGCCTATTAAAAGCTTTGTTAAAAGCCTACGAACCATATTTTTTATTTTAAAAATATATTTTATCTATTATAATAATTAAATAGTTATATAAAAAGAATAATATTAGTAAACTATATAAATATATTATATTTTTTATATTTATAGGCCACAAATAGGCCGACCTATTAAGAGCTTGAAAGGCTATTTTAAAAGCTGGAGTCCTAGGCTATTTACATAAATAGGCTTACAAGAAGGCTTTGGCCTGGCCTATTTATGAAATAGGCCAGGTTAGGCCGACCCAAAGTAGGCCAGGCCGTAGGCCCTGTCGGAGTAGTCCGGCCTATTTCCACCCCTATCTACTAGATATGATAAATATGAGGACACGAAAGTTCATGTTGACTTAAATTTAACTCGAATCTTGCACTAAAAGGTAAAGCCCCTATTAACAATTGCATATTAAGCTGTATCTTTTCTTTTGTCTTGTATTTTTGAAGGGAGAATGGCGGTAAATTTTTAACAAGCAATTCCACTTATTGTATTCTATGTGTAAACTATTCGAATAGAGTCGAACATCGTATTGTTCAAGCCTGTTTTTGAATTTTTATCAAGCTTCGTAAAATCGCGTTTCGGTTTGGTTTGGTTATTATTGAAATCGAGCTTTAACGAGCTATAGTCGAATCGAACAAGAACCGATCTCGAGTACAGGTGGCGGAACTACCTTTAGGCTAAGGCGGGCCTTGGCCCCCAAACTTTTGCATTTTATTACTTATATATATGTATATGTATATGTATATGTGGTATTTTAGTATTTTTGTCCAAAGTTAAATTGTTGATCAATAAATTGTGTTATATAAAACCACATAAGGTAACAGTCTCTTGATATATATATCATAATATTTAAAATTGAGAAGTATACATCTTGATTAGAATTTAGTGTATTTTGAAATATTTAACTATGAATACTGATGTAATTTTTTGATGCAAAGATAATGTATTTAACATAATTATCATATATATGTTTGATCATTCGTTCTTTAATTGTTTGTGTTGGAGTCAATGTTGTTAAAATCGTATCCGAAATTCGAAAAAAGTTACTCATATCGTCTCGAGAGACCCTAATAGGGTGGGCCAATCTACGAAAATGGGGTGGGGTGGATAGAAAATCCGAAAAAATAATACATTTATAACTAATTCTTTTTAAAAAAATTCACTAATTTTTTTTTCTTAAAAGAGGGCGGGCCAGGGCCCAGGTTGGCCGACCCTGGATCCACCAAAGTGTATCGTCTCATTAAGGTCGAATATGTGTGACTATCCACGTCTACCCATCCTTGTCATCCATAATGGCCCCCTCAACTACAAATCCCGGGTTCGCCCCGAGTATATTCATATTTTGCACATATTTTATTATATTTTTATAAATCGAGTCGAGCTCAAGCCGAAATTTATATTTTATCGAACAAAAAACTAATATATCTATGATTTTGATTTGCTATGTTAACGAATCGAAATTAAACAAACCAAATAACATTTCTTCAAAAAGAAATCTCCCATAACTAAAAAAAGAACCATAGGGCAATAGCAAGCATACTAAAGAACATTTCTTCAAAAAGAAACCTCAAATAAAAAATCTATTTTTGTATCATAATTTTTGTGTTGCCTCATAAGTTGTAATAAATTCATATGGATCACTTGCGAATCATGTGTTTCTTACTAGTATAGACTAAATATACAGACCATTTCGTTAACACGCTGTATGCATATGTTATATGGACTATAAAATGGCAACATAAATTGGAATGAATGATCAGGACAGATAATCTACACATAGAAACAAGCAAGCAAGCATTCAATGATCTACACAATGAAACTTGCAAACACTTCATGAAAAAGACAGAGGAATTATATCAACAACCATAACTGAATACGAAATCAAACACACCATGCTGGGCATTTTCTCACATTAGCAGAATCAAATTAAGCAAGAATTTAGTTGTCAGTTGCCGCTTCATATACGATAATTAGCTCTCTCTCTCTTCTCTCTCTCTCTCTCTAATTAGCTCTCTCTCTCTCTCTCTACTTATGAGTATCATCTAAACAATCAAAGTAATTTTCGTCACCGAGAAAAAAAAGTCTTGACCAAAACCATTCATAACAACTACTTTAACATTTATAAGCTTTGAACATCATCGAAAAAAAAAAAAAAAACGAAATTTTGTTAGTCATCCCAACATCAATAAGAAACAATTCCCAATACCTTTTCATACAAAAGCATATAATGTCCTTAGAAAAAATGCCCAAAGTCCGAAAACAAACTAGCAATGACCCTTTTAGAATGCCAACAGATAACTAACAACAATTTCGCAAGTCTAGGGCGGCAATGAGTGACACGACGACGAATACGACACTATTACGAACACACAATTCAGAGACAAAAAGCACGATAAAACAAGACACGACACGATAACACGATAGGAAGACGAAATTGAAAATTAATTTAAAAGTACAATTATTGTTATATTAAAGATCAAATAAAATAGATAACACGAAAACACGATAGTGTGACACGAACACGACACGATAACACGATTTGCCACCCCTATAGTTTCAAATACGACCTCAAGAAATCCTCAATTTCTTCTAATCTTTGGCATCACCTATCATCTTCCTCTTCCTCCTTCTCTCCTTCACATGTCTCATTCATTCGATGTATGCCAAACTCTCGGATATATCCGTATATCCTAGTATAACCATTACCAAACATGTGAGGATCCGGGTGATCTCGAGCACCTAAGAACAATTCCTTAACACATCCTGGTCTTAGGATCAAACAAAAAAGTTTGCCCTCTCGGAAACTTGCCAAGGATTTTCCCATTTTTTGAACACCGCAAAAAACTAAGTACATTCATCTTAATAGTCCCAAATGTGTGATTCTTTCTCCAAATTTGTTCACCATCATCAAACATCCAAACATCAAGAGACTCAACCCGAGACCCAAACCCCTTGCCTACAAGTACACACAAGAGCAAAGCGGGAACCATTCCAATCAACCAATCGTAAATCCACCTCTTCTTCCTTCGGACTAAGACTTGAAAGAGGCACAATCTCGAAAACCAATTTTGTCACATCAAAACACACCAAAACCTCACCAAGCTCACTCTTAGCACTCTCATTCCCGTCAACCTTTACAATCCAATACAGATTTCCATTCACAATCACTTGATTCATAGTCCTCAACAGACTAAACTGAGAATCAACCTTAATTGTTCTCCAAGAACCTGAATTAACAGAATACACCTCAACGTCGATGCAATTTCGCGTTTCCAAACCAACAAGTTTCAACACCTTAAAATCATCCCCTCAAAGATCATACCCAAACCCAGTGACACCATCTCGGGATCCTCAAAATCTACAATCACCGGTGAGGATGGAAGACTCATGGAGCAGTCCGTTGCAGGGTTCCACAAAACAATCTCTTCTCCAAGTGGTAGGGAACCCATGCACAACAAGCCATAGCAACACCCCACAATATCTATCTTACTCCTGAAACGATACCCTGGGTCTGGGTGGTAAAGATCCGTGGGTTTCTCATTGGACTCAATGTTGAAGAGAGACATGGTGATACTAAAGTCCTCAAAAAATCTACAGCCAATGAAAGACTGGTTTTTTGGGTCATTAGAAAACTGACCATGGTGCATTTTAATGAAGTATGGCGTGGAAAAAGCTCCATGGCTTGCAAAATGGCTTGAAACGGAGGATTGACTTCACGGGAAGGCGTGTGAGGATGCGAGCATTATGTCTTCGGGAAAAATACGATTTTCCATGGATTTGCTCTTTTTCGCCATGGATTTGCTCTTTTTCGGGCTTTCGTTTATTTTGGGATTTGATTTCCGTTTCCGAAATTTCGATACTTTTAAGAATGAATAAGAAAAAGGGTTTTGCAAGTGGCCAAGCGAATAAGGCGTGTGAGGGTTTCTTTTCTCGACACGAGAGAAAGAAAGCTGCGATTGGAAGGCTTCTCATAACGTAAAGGCTAAATTAATAACTTTTTTGTTAAAATAAGTATTCATGATATTAATAATAATTATGTTGATAAATAAATAAAAATTTAATTTAAATGAAAATTTTAACTTTACTTTACAAATTCTAATAACAATTATTAATATTTTCTCTCTATAAGTAAATTAATAATTAATCAAGCTCCCCAAATTTTATTAACACTAAATATTAAATTTAGGGTTTATTATCTTTTCTTACATTTATAATATAAAAATAAATTTTCTCTTTTACAAAATTTTCTCTTTTACAAAAAAATTTACAAAATCTGTTAATATATTTTGTTAGGTCACGTTTACTTTCTTGGTAGAATATTTATTCACTTGATTTGTTTTAAAAAGACTACACTCCATATTTGATAGGATTCTTGTATACTAGAAAATATTGTATTAGATTATTTTTGACTTATCTTGTTACCTAGTTTATTAGAATTGTATATTGATAAGATAATGATTTGATAGGAGTCTTTAGATGTTTATCTTTTTCCTAACTTATGCGATTTATTTGCCATATATTTGTATAATAGACGTTTGAGATCGGCTTGTGATATAATATCCAACGATTGAAAGGCAATCTTGGACCATTACTTTGGGTTGGGGTAATTGGTTTTAAGGTGTTAGGCATATTAATCCACTGATCCTCGAATATATCATAATAGTTCCTTAGCTCAAAAATGCTTCTCCAAACATAGGACGGATGAAGCCCCAACATTGCATCAATAAAAGATCAAGGGGAAAGTATAGATAGAGGTCGGTCTGGACTTAAAAATAGGGATCTGATCACTATTTGATTCGGCCCGATTTTCCTTCGGCTGGCATCGAACTGGTCTCATCCGACCCATTTGGCAGCTCTAGTTGTCAGGACCTGGAGCTTTAGTAGGACCCATAGAGAATAATGCAACGCCCTTATTTTCATCGACTGTAAATGGATGAATCAATAGCTTCAGTAATTAAATTGATATCAGAGCCTCAGAGGTATGTTGGCATGAAGATGTTTTTGCAAACACTCCCATAGTTACTCAAAAAAGTTAACATCTATAAATCCCACCATTGAAATTGTATCAGGTGTTTTGGAATTAAAAATCCTACAAAATGCACTTCCAAATTCAACAAGTTTTAAACCATCGTATGAAATGTTTTGATTAGGAGCACAATATGGGGGAATTTGCTTTAATGTGGCAAAAATCAAATTCAATTGGCAAAATTTCAGGGGTTTGTGTTTTTGTTTGGTGGCGCCGACATGGGATGCGCCAGGAAGGTGAGATAGGTAGACCTAAGATGTGGATTTTTTTTCCAATTTAGTTTACTGGGATTCAATAGAGTAAGAGTGACACCTGATAAAAGCTTCATCCAGAGTTTCCAACTTCAGACAACTAATAAACTATTGAGACGCAATTCACTTATCTAAGTCACACGTCTCACTTAGTGAGAAAAACATTTAGCAACAATCAACCTATGTTGGTTCATATTTGATAATTGAGAAATCAGTCCAATTAAATAACTTAAGGAATGTATTTTTTATTTGAATAATCTTGTCAAAACTACAACTGATGATTTGATTTTCATTCTCAACGTAATTCAATTAATGAATTGAGTCCCAGAGATGCAATACCAATTAACAGATTACTCATTACTGTAACTCAACCAACTCTCAAAAGGAAAAATAATATCATTGAATCCCTAAAATATGGAGGATAATTTAACCACGAAAACTACTATTTCTTTTCTATATTTAAATAAGAAGGCAAAGTACCTTAGTAATATACATAAACGACCAAAATAGAAGAAACATTGAAAGATCAAGTTCAGAGTTCATTATGCAAAACCAAGGACTCTTGTGGCATTCCACTGTTATGTTCATTACTGCAAAATCCCATTCCAACAGAGCACCAAACATGCATCAGTGACTTTCCACTGTTATCTCATGCTTATTCTTTTTCGGTATATAGTGCTGCTAGTCTTCCTATTCTTCTCTCTCTAGCGGTTTATGTGACACCTTTCAAATAACTCTGCATGTACAAGAAAGCTAAAGTAATACATGTCAAAATATTTCACGTTGTATATATACAATAAAGCCCCCATGTCATAGTGTAAATTATTGATCCACGTTTATTTTTGAGACGACACAGAGCGCAGCAACAGAATACCTATACCACCAACAGTCAAAGAGAGCAGTAAAGGAATGGCAATAGATCCTATGTCCGGTAATCCTCCAATTGTCTGATTCGTTCGACCTTGATTACACCTTTCCCCATAATACTCGTGGAGGAGACTGCTGAGATTGTCAATCTGATGCATGATTTGACGTTGCGCACGAGCAATAAATAACACCTGTTTCCATATTCAAGAATTGATTAATGAAAATATTTGCAATTTTGAAAGATAACCGGTTTATAATTAGACTAAACCTCAGGGGTAGTTTTTGTAATTAACCCATAAAAGAGTGAGGTTTTGGAATATTACCTCTTCCATGATAGGAGATTCCCTTGCCAATTGGGAAGACGACGAGGAATTGGGTAGAAGAGGACCACTCAATGGACCATTGGCAAAAATAGAAGAGGGTGCTGTTGCATTGCAGGCTTCAGCCTGTAATGCCAAATTTTGCTGGCTAGCAGAGACTTTCCTGATTGACATTTTTGAGTTTAGTTCTTCAATTCTTGATGTGAACTCATCCATTCGCTCATTCAGTGTGGAAATTTGTTCAGATAGGTGGGTAACGATGCCCTGAAACAATTGTGGACACTGATCAGTGAAAATGACATCACATACTCTACTATAGAAGTACAGAAATAACGTAAAACAAAAAGAAGAGACAATAGGAGTGTTTGCTAACATTAAAAATAGCATCTAGAAGCTGCGAATCACTTTTTTTTTTAGAATTTGCAAACACTCCCAATGTCGACGTGGATGTGGGGATTATTGAGGTGTTATCAATCATAGTAATATAATCAATCACCACTACCATAACATTAAAATTACTGAGTCTGATACACCCGAGCCCAACAACAAGTCAGCCCAAGAAGAGATGAGGCCAGCTGGAGGAGAGAAAGAAGCCCAGGAAAGAGGAGCCCAACCTTAGGCCTCTGCGTCAAAAGAAAGTTCCACAGAGGCTGAAGGATTTCGTGTTGAACCATTAGTAGAATCATTATGAGGGAATATTGAGGGATAGTGTGAGCGTGTATTTTCATTTTGTGATGTTGTCAGAGTTAGTTAACAAAAAAAAACGTGTCCCTCAAGCTATAGATAGGAGTGAGCACATCAAAAGGGATTATTAGTCTTTGTGAAATTTCTGTAACTTCTTCTAATTCTCTTTCTTATCAATATATAATTCTTGGGAGTTTACACCCACTCGAAGGGTGCTTTTGAGCTTGTCAATTGGTGCTTTCATTGAGAGAGAGTGACAGATTCAGAGGCCGCCTCCTTGATTCAAACCTTGCAGCTGCAATTTGAGAATCAATCGAAACTGATGCAACAGCAGTTTGAGAATTTGGCAAATCACTGAACCAGAATCAACAGCGGTACATGGCAGATGTGGAGAATCGGCTAGAAGCTATGCACACACAAATTCGAGGATGAAAATGGAGGTTCCCCGGTTTGACGGTACTGATCCGAGTAGGTGGATTTTCCGAGTTGAGGAGTTTTTCAATTTTCACGCTACCCCGAAAATGTGCGGCTCGGATTGTATCGTTCCATATGGAAGGAAAGGCAGCAGCGTGGTTTCAGTGGATTAAGGCAAGCGGCGTGGCGGAATTTCTGACGAATCTCCGGCAACGGTTTGGGGCGTTTCAATTTGAGGACCATCAAGGAAATCTTTCTAAACTTACACAAATGACCACTGCAGCCGAGTTTCAATCTCCATTCGAAGACCTCATGAACAAAGTCACCGGAATCTCGGAACCGCTATTGATCAGCTTCTTCATCACTGATTTGAAACCCAATCCCGACGAGAATTGCTGTTTAATCGCCCTTCTTCTTTAATGGAAGCGTTCTCAATGGCTAGGACTTATGAGGCCCGGGAAGTAAGTAGGAGCTGGCCCAGAAACACAATGGCCCAAAATCATAACCCAACAACCCAAAACCGTATTCAAGCCCAAACCCAGATACCCTACTCCCCTCAAAAATACGAAACACCCCCAACCAGACAAATCAACACCTCCACACCGCCGGCTCCCACAAAACCCCAACCCAAACCAACCTCCATTATTACCTACTCCTTCCTTGCCAATTCGAAGAATGACAGTCGATGAGATGCGAGAACAGCGAGAAAAGGGTCTTTGTTTCCAATGTGACCAAAAGTATAATATAAATCACCGTTGCCGTGGGAAATTTCAATTGTTGTTGGGCTCGGGTGTATCAGAGTCGATACAAATTTTTAAACAATATGAAATCTAAATAAACACTTCTATTGGTACATAAATGGTCATGGATAGTCGAATCATGGATAAAGGTATTAGTGGTGTGGAATAAACAGTTACAGCTTTACCATGACTAATATGTGAAAACTAGAAAATACCAAATGAGAGAAACATAGATGCAGTAAGAGTTAAGGGTTTCAGCCATTTCTTAAATCTCTGTTTGCTGATGAAGTCTTTCAATTGGCCATTATGGTCCCCTTATTAATCATTTGTTTGGGAACTTCCAGTGGGTGGTTTTTAGTTTTAATTTCAAAACCATTTTACAATTAAGTTATAACATCACAGCCACTATTTTAAGGAATTTTCTCCAATTTTGGTAGCTGCTTTAGACGAACGCTCGCAGCACTCTCAACCACGACATATGAAATAACAGTCAATATCTTTTACACTTCATAATTGTGCATAATTGGAAAGGATGGTCTAAAGAAACTTATACAAGACGAAAAAGAAATTTATTTTAATTGATAATCATAAAGCCCAGGAAAACCAAATCCTGTAGTATTTGATACAGAGCATTTAATTTTCAATGTCAACTAATCAACCACAGAAAAACATCAAAGGTAACAGTAAATGCAACTAAAATCCATGAGTCACCTGATTAGCAAGTGCTGCTGGTGAATCTGGGGTTCTTCCATCATACCTCCTATTGTTAACAGTAAGTTTTGTCAGCCTGCTTAGATTTTTATCACGCTGTGTTGAGTACGACTGAGAAACTCCACTGTGGATAGCGAAAGAATTAATTATATTTCAGAAGATGATAAAACTCCTGAAAGAATTCTGCAAAAAAAATGCTAGGAGCATGGAGATTCCAACTTATGACAGGAAAAGAAAAAAAGAGGAAGAAAAAAATCAAAAGGAATCTCTAAATTGTTAATGAGACCAGAAAAGTCAAAACTAGTGGTAGCTGTCAAAAATGTCTACTCCTTAGAAGCTTATTCTAACAAGCAGAGCATACCGATTGAGGAACTTCGTTCTCCTATCTGCCGAGGCTCTGGATAGAGCTTCTTTAGGACTTGTAACCAAATCATCATCTATGCTGAGCTTTGTCTTCAAATCATCAGGCAGCGCCTGTGGACTTTGGGATGAGAATAAAGATAACGAAAAATGAAAAATTAAAATATCTCAATTACTTGAAAGGTGTCAAACCATAACATCATTTATGAGTTTCTCCAATTGAATTTGTTCTATGTATGTGCGTGGAATATAGGAACCATCCAAGCCCAGCTCCTCAGCAACATATTTGACATATAAACGATCTCTTCCTTGAACCTGTACAGAAAACTCTCCAAATCAAATCATAATCAGATTTTTATTTGCTCCACAGGTGAAAATCAAGATCTGGTGCCAACACAAAAAAAATATCAAAGACAGATGGTATAAATGAAAAAGTTATTAGTATCTCAAGATTAAAACATATAAACAAATGCACACTTGATTTCCAGTGGCAAGTTTTTTTGTAGCATTGTTAACTCCACATTTGAACAAAATAAATGTTTGCCTTTCAAGAGCATATGAATTCAAATTTCATAACCAACAGGTCCAACACACTGCCAGAGATAGAAAATGGAATATCATGCAGATCCTGGAGTCAACAATTACAATCAACTTATGCAACATATTACATAGTACTTAGAGAAAACTAGTAGACTGACACCATACCTGGACATACTTGCGATTAAGTTGCTCCAGCCAATCAGTTTTTACACAAATTTTGTCATTGGAGAAGACATGGCTACTTCTTTTCAGGATGGATGCTATTGTATAGCCTAGTGCCATCAGTCCACCGAGAAGACGCACACTGACTTGAAAGTAATTCTTGGTGATATAATGAAAGGGCTATCAGTGACCCATTCCTGAAAGTAGGTACATTACTGCTCAATATTCATCAAGTCATAATTTAATACAAATTCTCCAATGGCAGCAAAAGTTTTGCAAATACAGGTCATAATAAAGCTTCAACCCTGTACCAAAAAAACTAGAAACAAAAGAACTATGAAACTGAAGCATACAGCATATGCTACTGCCAGTAAGACATGCACAATTCAAAGGTTACGACTTTATCGTCCAAATCAGCTGATGTTGAAATACAGATCATAATAAATAACGAAATTCCTCACATTTCCAATGAGCCATGGAGTAAAAGTCCCCAAAGGGATATTGCATACTCAATAGTCCAAGTTGTCAGAGGTATAAGTAATGTCAGGTGAGACATTACAAGCAACATTTTCATGCAAGCACATAGAAAAATCTGACAAACATGCATGCAAGACACTCACAAATATACAGTTTCAAGGGAGAGATAATAGCGAGAAAGAAGCCAGGAATTTCAAAGTTTACCACCTAAGCACTAAATGAAAAACAGTGTCTTACTAATGAGAGAGGCTTAAGGAAGCTGGAAAAAGATTGCATCATACAAATGGTAGACTTTTCGATTAGTGATGCCATGCATGTGAGCTGTGAACTTCTTTTGAATACAGAAGAAAGTAAAAAGGAAGCTGAAAATCGCCAACCAAACCTCAAACATGAGATTGTACTTGCCATCCCTGTTCCTCATCCTCAAATAAGATTGGCATGCATCGGGATCTTCACCGGGTGGAAGAAGATATATATCATACGTTTCCTCCGAAGTTTCTTTATAATCTTCAGAAAGGACAGCCTTAATTTGATCCACAGTCACTTGCCTAGTTGACTAAAGCAAAAGGAAAAACCTAGCTGTCAAAATGTGAGACAGATATGTGCTACATTTTGCAGTTTTGTTGTACCAAAAGCAGAGGGCTCACCTTTAATATATATGTGGGGTTTTGAAATCCCGAGAATGGATTAAATTTGTTAATGATTTTTATATGTGCTGTTTGTAGATCTGGCTCTATAAAAGCTTTATACATGGGATACACCTGCAAGCAAGGAATACTGTAAGACAAATGCAATTCATCTCAACCTAAGATTCATACTGGCAATTTGGATATATATATATATATATATATATATATATATAAGAGGAGAAAGGTGCACCGTTTCTGATATCTGATGAATTATCTCCTCAGGCTCTTGTCCAGCACGTTGAATGTCTCTCAAAACGCGTTTTACAAGGTCAAAGTGCACTCCACCAGTAACAGAAACACGGAGGTCTAGCAAAGGCCTTAATTTTTCGCTCAAGGCATATATTCCTTCAATAATAACGATTCTAGAACTGGGAACTTCCAGAGTTCTGCTTAACAAAAGAAGTTGAATAAAGTAACTTGTTTGGGTAGAGACCAACTACATGAATTTAAATCACATAACATTCAAATAGCTAGAACAAAATGTAGCAGAACAAGAAAAAAAAAAGCATATAATCCACCTCTATAAAGACAAGAGAAATGGAGATGAAACAAAAGCATCCACATAAGCGCAAATAATGCAGAATCAGCATATAATTAAATTCAAAAGCTATCATATGCATTTCTCCTCTGCTAATGTATATAGCCTTTTAGCATCTGAAATACCTTCAAAGATGTACAAAGTGGAAAGCCATAATATTTTTCTCATTAGTGAAGTGGACGAGAAACTGTCAGAAGGAAAAACGGATTTCAAAAGCTGTTCAATCCCAGTTACTTGTTTGCTATTCAGTTTCTTGATTTCAAATATTATTTATTTTCACTATCTATGTCTTCTTATGTTTTCATTTTGGTGGGATTTCCTGCTTGACAAATTAGCATTATGGTGCTTGTAAATGCTCTGCAAGAGATAGAAACTTATATTCAGACACCTCAGGAGAGTATAAAGTAGTGCCTATATATTAGCAAATAGTGTTGAGAATCATAATCAAATCAGAATGGATTAAATTAAGATTATTGCATGATTCTTGGGATAGCAAAATATTGGATTTTATCTAAATTGATATGGGAGATATTTTTCCATTAATGTATTTTCTCACCTATATATAGGTGATATTGTAATTCTCAAGATAAGAGAGAAATAAAACTCTTATAGCCCTTTGGGCATTTGTTTGTGGATGTAGGCTAAATGCCGAACCACGTTATTTCTTCGTGTTGTTCTTTCTCTCTTTAAAATCCAACATGGTATCAGAGCCCTAAGGATTAGGGTTTCTGGGAAGCTTTGTGCAGCCTTCATTGCTGAAAGTTACTTGATTGCAACCTTCATTGCTGCAAGTTATGCTCATAGCAGCCTTCATTGTTGCATGTTAATCCAATTGCAGCCTTCATTGTTGCATTCTTATCATTGCACAACACTCATCCAGTGCAACAATTGCACTTATCATTTTTTGAACTTCAACATGAATCAGGGTTCATAAAATGTGTCAAACTCAATGATTTCGTTTTTCTGCTAATGCTGCCACATGGAGGAGTGCAACTCTTACTGCTCTAATTTCCATTGTTCAAGTTGAATACTCCAACAAAAAGTATCATCGTATTCAACTTATGGGGGGAGTGTTGAGAATCATAATCAAATCGAGAATGGATTAAATTAAGATTATTGCATGATTCTTGGGATAGCAAAATATTGGATTTTATCTAAATTGATATGGGAGATATTTTTCCATTAATGTATTTTTCTCACCTATATATAGGTGATATTGTAATTCTCAAGATAAGAGAGAAATAAAACTCTTATAGCCCTTTGGGCATTTGTTTGTGGATGTAGGCTAAATGCCGAACCACGTTATTTCTTCGTGTTCTTCTTTCTCTCTTTAAAATCCAACACATAGCATGCAACTTTTCAATGTCCAGTTATGCGTGTAGAAACAAATAAGGGTTGGAGCTGTGGAATGCCAACTTTGTTATCAACAGGAAGGTCGAAATTGGGGATGGCACTCACAGTATTAAGGGTTGCTAATTTGAGTGGCTAAGGGCACATTGGGGTTTCCTAATAGATGAATTCCTCTAAGACCAAAAATAAACAAAGAAACAACGAAATCAAAGATGCTGTTATGAGTCCACATAATGGCTTATGATGAAAAATAAATATAGCTGAGATGCAAACTGAAAGATGGATTTGCAGAAAAAATAAAGACGTGATATGACAAATACGAAAAATCCATCAAACAGTTGAAACTGCACACATTTGAAGAGAGATTGCAGAAGAGAAGATTACGAAGGTTTGGATGCATTTAAAGAATGATGCAGTGGCAATAATATGTTTCTTATTAAACACTTCATTGTTGTGTCTTCAAGATTCTAAGTTAATTCCAAGTTTTAAACAATATTCTTGAGCATGATATGTTCAATATACGATGATTTTCCAGCACCAAGAACATGTCTAGGAAGTAATACGCAATGACCGAACCAGCCCATGATGCCAGAACAGAACACACTATCTGGACAACTCAATACTGTCCATTCGAAAACTGCTACCCCATCTCCATTCTGACGAGAACAGCTGCAGGAAATAGCTGATTTTGAAAGGAATACATTTTTAAGTTAATTTTTCAGAATAAATTAGTCTTAGAGTCAAGTTAAAACGTTGTTGACTGTATTTTGTATTGGGACTTGTCAGTAAAAATCTTCATGCTAAATTAGGTTATATATACAAAAACTCCTATACGATCATTTAACAAGATTAGAGTCAGTATTTAGGGATAGGAATCAAGTTATAACAATAGATAGGAAACATGAGCATGGTCGAGCAAGTGAGCAACAACGCTATTTTTGTCCTACAAGTTCTAAGCTTTTCTACTTCTGATAATTAACAAAAATCAAACTAATTGGACCCCAAGTTCTGTTCTCAATAGGCCATCCAGCTTGTTTTTAACATATAGTGGATTCTTCCTTTATGTGTGTAGTGTTTCTCCATCTTTGCTATGATGATTAGCACCCAAGGTTATGGCCAAGTATAAGTAAACCCTTCCCCTTCAAAATAATTCCTACAGAGACAAACTCTTAGAAAATCATCAGGTTGCTTTTGATTTAATCAGCTTCTACACTTGCACGAATTCATTTCTAGTTCGTTGTTAAAACAACAGATTCCTTTACAAAACCATCATTGACATGATAAATCATAATTGGATCAAGCAAAATACTCTCAGTTTTAAATGGACCAATTAGATGTCTGTTGACAACAGAAGTCATTCGGAACGGAAGCCCTTCGCAAGGTTGGCAAACTAACAAGTATTCTTAAGAATTCAACATCCACAACATTCTTTAGCATGGCATTCGGACATTGTACTATCCTTCACACTTTTGAATAGGTAAAACATCAAACAGGTTTTCTAAATTCAATTATTTTATGGGCTATAGTAGAAACTCATATTAATGATAGTACTGCCCACTGCTTCAGCTGCTGCCACCCATAATGAGATGGTTGAGAATAAGAATAGCATTTTTGGTTGAAAAGGTAGAAGATCTTCAGAGCTCTCAAGACATTTTAAAGTTCTAGCACATCTATATATACTATCATTGTAACTCATGCTGTTGTGAATACTATTACCACTAATGAATATTACCATCACTAGGAAAAGAAATTCTATGATTCGCCCTGTTCTACTAAGAAAAGAAAGAATGAAACATCATAAAGGAAATGACAGAAAGTATGCAAATGAGCTGTAAAGTTGGTAAGTATTAAACCTGTAGCCAACGCGGGAGCTAGACTTAAAATCATATATGGGAATTTGAACAGGAATTCCTTCTTTCAGACAGCGGATATTCTCAAGAAGAGTGTCATAGTCTGTCAAGCGCGGGTCTGTTCAGAAGATAGGCACTATAGTTAAATCAAGGATTCTCATTTTGGAACCTACCATATTACAGCTCAATACTTTCCCAGAAATAGTTAAAGACAGCAAGCAAGAGTCAGAATTGGAAATTTATCACACGATCACAACGTGTTCCACGCAATTACTAATCTCCGCACAATTCCACAATGAAAAAAAAGGACATGATTAACTAAATTCATGCGTTACCATATCTAATGACATTATAGAATTTAATATGCACGAGTACATGTGAATCAAGTTTTAGCTGTCATGGCATATAAAGCGTAAGACTGAACAATTTCAAAGAACGACAAAGAAAGTAAGGAAAAGAACAAAGAAGGGAAATGATTACAAATTAGATTTGTGTTCAAGTTATATCCAAAAGACAGTACCACTAATGTTGACATGGATTTCAAGTGGAAGTATGCTTCTTTTCCTTTGCATGAATAAATACTGAGATAGAGAAAAATGGGAAGCCCCAACCATTTTCCATTCAATGAGTAATTCCTGTCATTATCATGTGAGGTGAAAAAGGAGATGTTTGTCCACACACTATACCTCACCTCCCTAGAAAATGTTATGAGAGCATCTGATACAAGAAGAGGCAATTTGGACAAGTACAGGGAGGGTATGGAATGAACAACATTATGCACCAAGATAAGCCCAAAGTAACAAGTTCTCAACATCTTATTGAGCAAAATATAGTTGCCTAAGAATTCTCAACAGTGTTTTAACCCTGTGCCAATATTACTTTTTTTTTTTTTTTTTATGCTGCATAAGGTAAATCCATAAAAACACAATGACAACTAACCAACACAACAGAGCTGTCAGCAAATTTCACAGAAAGTACTATTGGATGAGACAAAAATCAAGCTTCAAGTACAGCCAGAAAAAAACTATGCAACTTCAGTCACTCGGGATAAAAACAAGCTAAGAAACGACAATATAGTTTACACAATCTTACGATTCAGAGAAAAGAAAGAACAAGAAAAGCAGTTCAACGGTTTTTGTGCCAGTCAGAGCTAGAATTCTGGCTTTATCTAGATCTTATGGGTTCACAAATTGTGTTCAAAACTTAAAGTGCATGTGAAAAGAATATATCACTTCTGTGAAGAAATCAAACAGTATGATGCATCAAATATTATAAAAGTTTCCACATATTGCACATAGGCAATGTTTTTGACATTCTAAACTTTTACACGTCATTTATTATCAATGCTCTATACTTGACCTCCAACGTTTGGAAGAAATAACATCAGTTGACTTTAAGTATCGGTCTCATTGCAGTTAAAGTCTCACCTTTTCGGACAAATTGACAGTGCAAATCGAACATAAACCTTTAGTGAGTTGTTAGCTTAACACAAGAAAATGCTTAATTACTAGTATAAGAGATCAAAAACAACTGATTAACTTCTACACTTAAGCATCAAATAATAAAAAATCTGCCCATACCACTGACAACTCAATATTGCAACAACATTGCTGCGATAACCACATATTGCTCCTTTTCTATTGGTTGGATTTTCACTTAGAAAATATCATCAACCTATAGGTGGATTATCTATCTGTTGAGAATCATCTATGGTTCATTGAATGCATTAGCACTTGAACGTTTCCACTAACAAACACAGTTATGTTTTTGAGATTTTTTTCTTTATTTTTTCAGGTTGCCACTGATACATACCAAAACCACAAGTTGGATTGATCATATGATGCACAACATTAAGGTAACAAATTGAAATTCTCTTAATTTTATAAATAGGAAATCTTAATTATAAAAAAGCATTAAAATGCATATTAAGTTCATATGAGGTGAAAATTGATTTGACTGAGAAGAAAACCTCAGAAGGCCACCCCTTATTTATGAGATAACTTCATAAAATTCTTTTGATATTGACATTGATGTCAAAATGACCAGGATTCCTTGAAGTACCTAAATTATCCAAACAATACAACGGAGTAAGTTGTAGCCAAATAAAGGAGAATGAGAGAACCTCAAATTAGAATTTCTGAGCATGTGATTTAGTTCAAGACAAACCAATATATTGATAAGGATGCTAAAGAAATTTTAAGAACAGCTTGTAAATCACAGGATGCAACAACAGTGAGAAACACAATGTAGGCACAATTTACCATCAAAGTTGCCATCAATAATACGGGTTGCATCATTGTAGTTATCCATATTTATAATAGCAATGCTAGGCATAAAGTTAAGGATTTTTTCTGTAAACACTGTCTTTCCAGCCCCAGATGGGCCTGCTACCCCAACTAACACCATCCCTTCATTCCTCTGAGCCAACAACTGGCATGCACGAACAACCACAAAGAAACCCTTCTCAAAGGACAAAGGATCTTGGATTCGAGCAATCTCATAACGATCAGAATCCTTTCTCTTAACCAACTGAACCTGGTCTCTCAGTAGACCTGACCGTCTCCTTGGTGATTCAGCACTAGGAACAGTATCCTGAGCCATACTGAAGCTGAAAAAAATTCTTACATCAGAGAAGCAGAACTGAAAGAATACAAAAGTTAAAAATTAGAGGGAAACAGTTGCAACATCGTTCCTTTAGAGGCAAAACTTGTGCAATAACATTTTAGCATGTTTTCCTATGATTTCATTATGACCTTATTACTGCTTTTGTGTGGACAATAAGTACATTTGACAAGGTTCTATTTTAAAGAAATAAAGAACAAAAGTGTTTCAAGTGGAATTGATGATTCAATATTGCAGTTGGCAACTGCAGAAATGAAAAGCAAAGATCAAGTTAAAAATCTTGGGATTATATGAAGTAATTATACACTACTACAAAGTGACTAATTTAGAATATTTATTCACCCGATAAATGACACTGCAGATTGTGTACATTTGAAAATCTTACCAATAGGCACATTTTGGAAAAGCATATTTCCCCAAAATAAAAGGAAAAAATTACCTTATTCTTAGTTCTATTGTGTCTCATATCATCATGTTTTCTGGATAAATTTTATTTAACTAACTTCACCAAAAATCATTGACTTATCGACCTTGGAAAGGGAAACTAGAAATTCTCCATAAAAGAGTGATTAAATGCCAACATCAGTTGGAAACCAAAAGAGCAAGTAGGACGAACAGATAACATCGAAACGGGAAAAAAGAGATTGTTGGCTTATTCAAGAAACTAAATTGTTGAAAAGGAAATTAAATCATAGTTTATAGCAATAGCACTAAAATCTTCACGAAAATAGAGCATTAAAAAATCAGTCAAACAGACTATTTAATGAAGATGCAGGATACTAGCATTAGAAAGTACAGAAAAGTAACAATATAAAAGTTGAGCATCGTCGGAATAACAAAACTTTTCACATTGCAGAAGTATATTAGGGAAATGCTGGAGAAAACCTTTAAACTGAGAAAGGTCAAGAATGGAGCAGAAGAATAATAAACAAAAAAACAGGTCAATAGTACTTAAATGGTAACAAATTCCAAATTCCTTATATGTCTTTGTGCTTTGAACTTGAATTTTAAAAATTTGCTTAAACTTCAATAGTACAAACAAAGGCCAACAGAAAATACCCGGAGAGTCGGAGACTGTTGTCTGAATTATGAGATCTTTTAAGATCTTTATACTTTTGTAATCGTCTTGTTTCGATAGAATGAATGTTCTTCTGTAACTTCTTATATCCACAGACTGAGTGACTTTCCAATTCAACAATACTTTGTGGATTTGCTGCAAATCCAAATCAGATGGATCATTACCCTGAGGAGTGCATAAAACTATACAGATGAAAGTGACAATCTGAATAAGAAACTACTCATTGTCATTTGGATTGAATTTCGAGGTACATAAATGAGAAGTCGATTCCCAGATACTTTGACTTTTTTCTATTATACATATGTAAGTGTGACAAGTTCGGCTTCAAAATCCAGTTTTAGAATTCTATTTTTCTATTTTTGAAAGAGGAAAAGCTCGTCAATCTGATTCTTAGAAATTTCGCGCTGTGGCATACACTCTTGGCGGTGAAAGAATCAACTTGGGAACCGAAGGCGAGTTCAATAGTACAAAAGTTTCAAAATTTAACAATTTTCATGTTAATTTTTAAGTGATCAAACCATAATGAATATATTCAACAGATCCAAGCATATTATAAACAATGTAAGAAGCCCTTCCAAAGTCCCTTATTGGAGCAAATTCACCCCAAACATACTCTCTTCATGTCCTCCATGCTCGTCCAAAAAACTCTATGCCCAAGTAACATTCTATCATAATATACTATAAATATATTACATACTCAATCACTAGGATAATAAATTAATAATATAAGTTAGATAGCAAAACAACAAAACTCTACAGCACTTAGACAAACTTTAACTTTTTAAGGCTTCACTCACCAGCCACAACTAATCTAACAGTAACAAAACAAGCATTTACTAACATGTTTTGATAGTGGAGATATAACGGATTCTCAATTTAGAAAGCAGCAGAAGAAAATCTGAAAAAAAAAAAAAAGAATTGTCGCAAAAGATTCCTCGTCCTTTGTTTAAGACTGTTTATTCCACAAATGGCAAGTCTTAGAGACCATTCAGAAACCTTACTGTTCTTTGTTTTCATGTTTTCTCTTTTTCAGAAACTTCTTTCGTTTCCTCTTGAAACAATTGCTCTTATAAAAGCAAATCCAATCATCAAAACCCGCTTAAAACCAGAATCCCAAGTCATCAATCTCTTTTTAACCATAGAAGAAAAAGAATTAAAAAGTGGCAGGATAACAGGATATTTTCCTCAAAGTTCAAGGGAGAAGGAAAAATAAACTACTTCTAGGACTAAAACTTAAATGATTTCAAAACATAATCTCGACAAACTAAAACCAGGAAAAAGGAGAAACAAAATGAAATCTAAATACCATTTCCACTGGAACAAAAAAGTTTCCATACTGAATCTTCTGAACAATAGTTGAGTTTCCAGAAAAAGTAAACAAAAGGATGTATAAATTAATAGCCAGAAGCAAATGGGAAAACATTGTTCCCTTTGTTTGATTCTCAATTTCTCATTAAATTAAAAGGTTCAAAAATAGCCAGAAGCAACTGAATCAAGGAACAAAATATCAGCCTTAAGACGTGCGGGAACATTTCACTCATCACGGATCAATCACTAATACTACAAAACTAAGTAAAAGAAAAAGGAAAAAGTCTTGCAAATATTTCGACACGGGTACAATAACTTCTTTCACAATTTAATGGGAGTGTTTGCAATCACTAAAAAAACACTTCTTAGTTTTTGGCTGAAAAAAATCACTTTGTAGTGTTTGCAAATGTAACTTCTCGCTTCTAATTCTGCTTCATTTAATCGAATCTAAAAGCGGCAGAGATGTGCTTTAGATTTTACTCGCTTCTCGTTTGACTTTTATAAACAAATAAGCATTTTCCCAACTTTTTCATCAAACACTCTTAACTTCTGATTCTATTTTCAAACACCGCGAACTTCTGATTATCAACTACTTTTACTTCTCCTACAATAAATCACTTCTTCTAAAAGCATAATTTTTTGCAAATACTCCCAATAAATGCTAAGGGATTCAAGATTCAACAAAATTAAATAACCCCCACCCCTCACCGTAAAAAAAAAAAAAGGAAAAATCCGATAATTAAGGTACCCACCGAATAATGAAAGGTTAGCATATATAAAACAAATATACATAGCAAACACAGAAAAAAATCTCCACCAAAAAGAAAACCGTTCCTAACAAATTATTGATATTAAAATGTATTCAATTGAAATTCTGCACAAGTATAAGAGAGGATAAACATGGATGCTTATAAAAACATCAATAGCAAGTGCATGCATGACATAAAAGACAGGCATAACAGAGTGAAGCAAAAACAGTAGAAATTCAATAACTAATCGACTGACCTTAAGAGCTGGCCGCCAGTTCAATTCTGATTGTGCTAAGGTAGAGAATCCCTGAAGAAAGGTCAAGAATGGAGCAGAAGAATAATAAACAAAAAAACAGGTCAATAGTACTTAAATGGTAACAAATTCCAAATTCCTTATATGTCTTTGTGCTTTGAACTTGAATTTTAAAAATTTGCTTAAACTTCAATAGTACAAACAAAGGCCAACAGAAAATACCCGGAGAGTCGGAGACTGTTGTCTGAATTATGAGATCTTTTAAGATCTTTATACTTTTGTAATCGTCTTGTTTCGATAGAATGAATGTTCTTCTGTAACTTCTTATATCCACAGACTGAGTGACTTTCCAATTCAACAATACTTTGTGGATTTGCTGCAAATCCAAATCAGATGGATCATTACCCTGAGGAGTGCATAAAACTATACAGATGAAAGTGACAATCTGAATAAGAAACTACTCATTGTCATTTGGATTGAATTTCGAGGTACATAAATGAGAAGTCGATTCCCAGATACTTTGACTTTTTTCTATTATACATATGTAAGTGTGACAAGTTCGGCTTCAAAATCCAGTTTTAGAATTCTATTTTTCTATTTTTGAAAGAGGAAAAGCTCGTCAATCTGATTCTTAGAAATTTCGCGCTGTGGCATACACTCTTGGCGGTGAAAGAATCAACTTGGGAACCGAAGGCGAGTTCAATAGTACAAAAGTTTCAAAATTTAACAATTTTCATGTTAATTTTTAAGTGATCAAACCATAATGAATATATTCAACAGATCCAAGCATATTATAAACAATGTAAGAAGCCCTTCCAAAGTCCCTTATTGGAGCAAATTCACCCCAAACATGCTCTCTTCATGTCCTCCATGCTCGTCCAAAAACTCTATGCCCAAGTAACATTCTATCATAATATACTATAAATATATTACATACTCAATCACTAGGATAATAAATTAATAATATAAGTTAGATAGCAAAACAACAAAACTCTACAGCACTTAGACAAACTTTAACTTTTTAAGGCTTCACTCACCAGCCACAACTAATCTAACAGTAACAAAACAAGCATTTACTAACATGTTTTGATAGTGGAGATATAACGGATTCTCAATTTAGAAAGCAGCAGAAGAAAATCTGAAAAAAAAAGAATTGTCGCAAAAGATTCCTCGTCCTTTGTTTAAGACTGTTTATTCCACAAATGGCAAGTCTTAGAGACCATTCAGAAACCTTACTGTTCTTTGTTTTCATGTTTTCTCTTTTTCAGAAACTTCTTTCGTTTCCTCTTGAAACAATTGCTCTTATAAAAGCAAATCCAATCATCAAAACCCGCTTAAAACCAGAATCCCAAGTCATCAATCTCTTTTTAACCATAGAAGAAAAAGAATTAAAAAGTGGCAGGATAACAGGATATTTTCCTCAAAGTTCAAGGAGAAGGAAAAATAAACTACTTCTAGGACTAAAACTTAAATGATTTCAAAACATAATCTCGACAAACTAAAACCAGGAAAAAGGAGAAACAAAATGAAATCTAAATACCATTTCCACTGGAACAAAAAAGTTTCCATACTGAATCTTCTGAACAATAGTTGAGTTTCCAGAAAAAGTAAACAAAAGGATGTATAAATTAATAGCCAGAAGCAAATGGGAAAACATTGTTCCCTTTGTTTGATTCTCAATTTCTCATTAAATTAAAAGGTTCAAAAATAGCCAGAAGCAACTGAATCAAGGAACAAAATATCAGCCTTAAGACGTGCGGGAACATTTCACTCATCACGGATCAATCACTAATACTACAAAACTAAGTAAAAGAAAAAGGAAAAAGTCTTGCAAATATTTCGACACGAGTACAATAACTTCTTTCACAATTTAATGAGAGTGTTTGCAATCACTAAAAAAAACACTTATTAGTTTTTGGCTGAAAAAATCACTTTGTAGTGTTTGCAAATGTAACTTCGCTTCTAATTCTGCTTCATTTAATCAGAATCTAAAAGCAGAGCAGAGATGTGCTTTAGATTTCTGCTTCTCGTTTGACTTTTATAAACAAATAAGCATTTTCCCAACTTTTTCATCAAACACTCTTAACTTCTGATTCTATTTTCAAACACCGCGAACTTCTGATTATCAACTACTTTTACTTCTCCTACAATAAATCACTTCTTCTAAAAGCATAATTTTTTGCAAATACTCCCAATAAATGCTAACGGGATTCAAGATTCAACAAAATTAAATAACCCCCACCCCTCACCAGAAAAAAAAGGAAAAATCCGATAATTAAGGTACCCACCGAATAATGAAAGGTTAGCATATATAAAACAAATATACATAGCAAACACAGAAAAAAATCTCCACCAAAAAGAAAACCGTTCCTAACAAATTATTGATATTAAAATGTATTCGAATTGAAATTCTGCACAAGTATAAGAGAGGATAAACATGGATGCTTATAAAAACATCAATAGCAAGTGCATGCATGACATAAAAGACAGGCATAACAGAGTGAAGCAAAAAACAGTAGAAATTCAATAACTAATCGACTGACCTTAAGAGCTGGCCGCCAGTTCAATTCTGATTGTGCTAAGGTAGAGAATCCCTGAAGTATTCCGATGAATAAAAGTAGGTTTTTTTCAGTAGAAACGCAGCCTAAAAAATCGACGGATTCATTCTCCAGAATTTCAAACTGTTCCAAAACGCTTGTTGGATTTTTTTGTCACAGCTCAGATGCTCTTTTATTTTTCTCTCTTATTTTTGTTTTCTAGCAACTTTGTATGATTTCATTCCTGGGACAGCTATTTGCACCTATTTTCTTATAAATACAACTCGTCCCTATTTTTACAAAATTATAATAATTTAAAATAATTATTATGCTGTTACTATCATAAAAATTCTAAATACACTCCAAGTGCGGAAATATGTCATTTTTTATAGATTGAAGGTTTTATAGGTTGGGTTTGAAAAAGTGTTACAAATTTTGGGTTTTTTAATTTCAAGTTCGTGCATTTTCTCATCATGTTTGAATAGAAACGATGGGCATTTTTTTGGGGAAAATGGTAACACAAAGGCCCAATTTTTCTGAAAAATAATGGCACGATTGTGCCTTATTTTAAGGTGTGGCACGGTCACCATTTTTTTCTGAAAAAATATTGGCACGATCGTGCCACCCTTGTTTTGAAGTGTGGCACAATCGTGCATTATTTTAAAGTGTGGAACGACCATAGTCGTTATGTATTAAAAGAGGCACGATCGTGCCACCCGTTAAAAGAGGCATGATCATTGCATCTTTCTCCAAAAAAAAAAAATACCCATCGGGCCTATTCGAACATGGCGGAAAAATACACGAACTTGAAACAAAAAACCCAAAATTTGTAACATCATTTCGAACCCAACCTATAAAACATTCAATCTATGAAAATTGCATATTTTGCACTTAATGCTATAATTAAAATAGCATAATAGCGAAAAAAATTTATCTCTTGAGCACTAGGGAACAAGAAAAATTTTCTGGAAAAAAAAAAGATAGGGCATATTAAATTTTTTTATAATAGTAAGGGCATAATAGTTATTTTAAGTCATTATAATGTTATAAAAATAGAAAGGTGATTGTATTTATAAGAAAATGGAGCACAAATAGCGGCCCCCTTTGTTCATTTAGAATGAATTTTGAGACAATTGATGGTCTATTTCAGTATTTGACAATATGATTCAGTAAAGAAATTCCTTTTGAAAATATTCATATTTTCAAGTAGAAATATTTGGTATATATAATAAAGCGTTTTCATATTATATTAGCGAATAATAGTATTTATAATAAGTAATTAATATTTTTAGTGAAATTTTAAAAAATTGTTAAATTGATTCAAGAAACAAACACGTGGCATTGTGTTGCAAAATCAGAAAGAAATATTTATAGTCTAGTAACTAATCTCTATGAGATGCTGTTTTTTCGCAGATGATACCGAGTCAAGAGTTGTTAAAAGTCAAAATCTTCTTCTCTAGAGATTGGAAATCTTCTGTGGTCGGAACTTGCCTGCAACACCAGCAAATGTTAGACGGGTGCTGTTTTTTCGCAGATGATACCGAGTCAAGAGTTGTTAAAAGTCAAAATCTTCTTCTCTAGAGATTGGAAATCTTCTGTGGTAGGAACTTGCCTGCAGCACCAGCAAATGTTAGACGGGCATTGGGGTTATCCCAGGGAGGCCCTTGCCTGCAACACCAACAAACATTGACCCTGAGATTGTCCTAGGGAGACCTCATCAACGCTCAAGTCAGCACGGTAAATATGAGAAAGTCTGGAGTAGAAATAGAATTACTGGATGTGAAATATGCGAATTGACTTACAAAATGAGATGTAATGACCTTTATATACCTGAAATAGTGTGCCTCATGGGTCGCGTAGGAGAAAGTGGTGCGTGGGCCGGATCCTGACCTCGTAGGCCGGATAACTTTATATGTAGCCCAACAATTCATGAATAATATTGGATAATTAAAGGAATTAATTAAATATATTAAATAATAATAATAAACATGTTTGCCCACAACGCTATGTCTCTTATAAATAGCATTAAATTAACAAAAGTTCTTTTTAATGTCATGTTAGAGTAATTTCTCAAGCGAGCCAGATTCTCGTTCCTATATTGACCATCTATATTAGATCCAATACACAAAAATCCAACACCCCAAACAAAATGAACCCTATGAAGGATAGTGATAAATAATCAAATCATCATATATCCAGTACAAGTTATATAATCCCATCAATTTTCCCAAACGAGCCCTATGTAAATAAGATCTTATTCAATATATATTAATTGAAAGACATTTTTCTATCTTATATTATAGCATTTTATCGTTAAATGCCCATTTGGTAGTCGATTGGATGGTTCCAGGTTTAAACCGCTAGCCGCTAGGCTAGCATCCGGACAAACCGGCCAGCCGCTAGGCTAGCGAAAGCAGTGTCTTCTAGACAACCAGTAGATAATATCGCTAGACTGCTGCTAATTTGTTGTTGTTGGGCGTTTCTGGTGCATGACTGATGGCATCCCATTGACACACTGTTAAAAAAAATTATTTTTGCTTTCTATTATTTATTTAAATTTCAGAAAAAAAAAGTTAATTTTAAAATAAATAATAAATATTTTTATGAATATTCAAGAATTAATTATCCCAAAATTAAATCAACTCACAAAATTAGTAAATTTACATACTTTAAATCTCATATGATGCTTATTTATACATGATTTATTTAAGGATGATCATAAATATGTGACCAATGTAATAGACTAATATGATGTTTTTTTCTTTGAATTTTCGTGTCCGTGAGTTAGTACTTTTATTTTACTAGTAAGGTGCACGTGCGTTGCACGTGAACCATATGATAATTTTTATTAATTTAGTTAAATAGAAAAATAATAATATAATATAATTTAGTTTAGTTTTATTATAAATACCACTCATATCGTATAATAATGACAAATATCACAAGATTAATAACTTATATTTTATGAAATAAAATTAAATAGTTGAAACATAATAAAGAGATAGTGGATCCAAAAACTCATGTCATAGAATTTAAATAAAATTGTAAATAAAATTGTAGTAAATTGTATCCATAGAGTTTCTATTTAAGATGCATGCGGAGAACCATCACATTATGTAACATATAATTCACTTTAGTACTATTAGTTGCACACTTTCTTTTTGACCAGATTAATTGCACACCTTGAAGAAAAGAAAAACATGAAGTCGCCCCAATGCCAAATTAATATGACTCGTTAATATTAGGAATGTTTCATTAAGCGACCGAGAAGCTTAAAAACCACCTTTGGAAATCACATGATCACAAACAACTTAAAACACATTTCAAATAGCTAAAAAATACAATCTTCCAAAAATATTATTTATAAGATTGAATTGTGTAAAAACAATCTATGAAAAAAATTGGAAAATACATATAAGCAAAGAAAGTTGTTCCATGAATTTAAGTTGCATAAAGCCCTCTCTTGTTTTATTTTGCGAACTCATTGTTCCTCTTCTTAAAAATTATTCGAAATTGATATTTTTGCATATTTGTTTTTGATATTTTGAGGAGTTTCTTCATCACTACTTGAAATTTGGACCTCACCAATATTTTGGTATCCAACAATTTTTACTTTTGAGCAACTCCTTTTTCCATTTCATTTACATCCTTCGCTCAAGGATGATTGAACAATGCACGCTTCGTTTCTTCACATATTGAGTCTATTTGCAGAATTGTTGTAGTTTACATCTATAGTTCAACTAAACAAATTAAATATTTAGCTTACTTAATTAATTTTGGTAATTTATTTAATGAGAAATAAGAAAAGAAAAATAGTGTACAAAATTGCAACACAAAACACTCATGAAAAGTAACCGCTTTAATGTTATATTTTTAAGGGCATTTTTAGTGAAAACAATTTTCTTTAAGAATCTATAAAACTTAGAAAAAGATTAATTAGGTATTTTGTTTGGGTGACATTAGTGACCACAACAATTGAATTTTGAGCAAGAGTATCTTGCAATACATTTCCATAATTTTTGCCATTTCTCCCCAATGTAGGGATGGCAATGGCGAGGGGCGGATACTTGAAAATTCATATCCGCCTCGTCCATCCTACGGTGTGTGATGGGTCGACCCGTGTAGTATAAAAAAATAATTATTATATTATAAAGTAAACAGATAACAATTAAATAAAAAGCAATAAGAAAAAAGAAAATTAATTTTTTATAAACTTGTAAATTTTTTTAATCATTTTATGTTGTATTTTATTTTATGTGCATATTATTTAAAAAGATTGTCATTATCAATGTATATTTGTTGGTTTATGGTCCTATAAGCATAAAAGGGTGACATATTTTATCCTGTAAGTATCTTATGCAATAATATTGGTCCGATTTATCCAAATGTGTGGAATATTTGGTCCTATAAGTATCTCATGTAGCAATATTGGTCCCATAAGTTATATGTATGTTCAATTTTGGTACCAAGCGGGTAAATCATATTTTATTATTTTAGGACCAAAATTGCTATAGAGCACACTTAGAGGACCAAATATGCCAATTTTATATACATACGGGATCAAAATTGCTACACACAACAATATACGTATCTAAATACGCCACCTTCTTATATTTACAGACTAAAATTGCAATTAAGTCTATATATGTTAGATGTGATATTAAGTGCATAAGAATTATATCCTCATATATATTATATATGTAATATATATATATAATATTGGAAAAAATAAAAAATATTAGGTGCGGCAGATGAGGCGGGTACCAAGGGGTGGAAGTGATACCCATAACCACCACGCGCCCACTACGGGTAACAAGGTGAAGCGAAGCGCACTCGGCCGGCCAGGCGGGTAGGTCCGACCGAAATTGTCATCCCTACCCCCAAGACAAATTTACCATGGGATGATATTTGTATAATAGATAATAAGTTACTCGGTTAAGTACCTAGTCATGACATTGAAGATAAAAAGAAAAAGTAACGGATATAGCTAAGACATTGATAATATTAATGTAAAGTCAAACTTCAATAGTATATAATAATAATAAATGATAAAATTGAATAACGATATTTCCTTTACTAAGATAGAGAGCATCGTCTTGTAGAAATCTCCGATAAAAATAAACATGAATCACACAAATTCCGCCACGCAGAGAATGAAGAAAAAGAGGTCATTTCGATAGATAAAGAACAACAAAAATTTATCTCTCGTAATAGCGTAAAACCAAACACAACACGTAACCAACAAATTTTCATAGCAAAATCATAACATAATCGAGATTCTCGCTTATTTTACTAATATTACCATTGAATATTTTGGGAATATAACTTTTTGTAACCCAATTATACTAAAGATGGTGATCAGTATTCTCCAAAGGCACACACTAACATAGCTAATATGATGAACTCATTTGGTTCAGGGAATTGTACTTTATTTCCAAACCTATGAATTCGACTCAATCTCGATCATACTATATAGCCTAGGGCCTTTTTTAACAGTAGACCTCCTTCTAAATATACATTAGACTACATAATACAATATTCTTAACTATATGCATCCATATCATCTCCAGAATAAGGAAAGGAAACCAAGAAAAAACAATAAGAAACTAACAAATAGTAGAATAAAACTCAGGAAAAAACAAATCTTTTTTCTTTTATTTTTTATGGTCAAGGAAAGAAGAAAAACTGATATCAACATATAACACATGTATAAAGAGGATAGGCCAATTTGGAATTCACAAAAATAACAATGGAACCTAAAAAGATAGAATCATATAATCAAAAGGGTGTTTGATGAGAAATAAGAAAATTAACCGAAAACTTCGATGGAATGTCGTATAAATCACGTAATAAATAAAGACCAATGGCGAATCCAAAGAACTCGATCACACTAATTTTAGGAGAACTTGCATATTTTTTTTGCCTAGAATCTCCATGTCGATGGGTCTCCCCGTATTCTTCATATTCTTTGCATTATTCTTGTGGAGTCTTTCTTCATTTTGTGATCGCTTGTTGGTAGTACTTGAATAACCTTAATCAACGTCAACATATAAGTGTTTTTAGGGAGTACTTAAACTTTCTTCTACCTTGGTGAAGAGAAATCCTAATGAACCCATTTGCCAAGTCAAAAAGGAGGAAGAAACAAAAGATTGTCAAGATCCCCGAAAATAAACCATCACTCTCATCTATAAAGTTCAGATCTTGAATAGGATTGCCAATTCAACTTTGATTGCATTCGAAAATCACGAAGCCTGGATCATATGTGGTTGCTCCAAAAACGACCTCTCCTTGCCGATCACCTTCCAAGACGAAGTCCTCCGCGAAACTCGCACAAGGGGGCCGGAGGGGCTCCTGCGCACCCTCCCCGATGCTTAAGTCGATGTCTTGGAAAGGAAGTAAAAAGGCTAGAGAGAGAAAAAGCAATTTAACAAAAAAATATGAGAGATTAGGTTAGAATGAACTGGGTTTGGGCCTTTATACCTTAGCTCGAATTAGGGTTTCCGTAAAATCCGGGATTCCGTTACGATTCGGTGTCGAGTCATCATTAGATTAGGATCGGATCTCTTAAAACCCCTAATTTTACTCCCATAAGACCATAGCTCCGACTTATTTCGAACACGTCGGCCCATTGTATTGGTGCGAAACCCCTTAAATCTCCAAGGCATCCTCGATTGCCCCATACATCCTCGGGCGAGCCGACCTCTTCCTCTCAAGTCATGTTAGACTTCAATGGGTCAACAACAATTGGCTTAACACACCGACTTTACACAAAGTCGATCTTATAAACATCCATACAACCACTTGTACTCGGACCTTGACAGCCGCCCAATATGATAAGCCCTAGACCAATCTCATGCTCGCAAGCCTCCACAGACGGCCGCTTATTTAATACTTAATGATCAACCCAAGACTATGGGCCTCATCAAATCGCCCAATGTCGCCTCATCAGTCGGCCCAATGTCTTAGGCCCGCACAGTCACCCAGCATCAGATTTTTTGCCTCCTTATCAATCCCTCCCCCAACTATGGTTTGATCTCCACCTCAACCATAGTTGATGATAGGCCGAAATGATCTATTCTTTAGGGCTTATGCCTTTCAAATTCCCGCCGCCTATTGATTTTGAAATTCTTGCCGCCTTTTGGCTCTTCAAGTGCCGACACATTGAGGCGATTGATATGACGTTTTTCAGCCTTCCTGACGCCTCGTAGACCGCAAGACGTCTCCTCGAAAATCAAGACATCTTTTTGTCTTCCCACCCTTATAAAAAGGGGGGCTCATTCGCTCATTCGCCCTTAAACAACTTCCCGATTCTCTCTCTAAATCTCTCTCTCTCAAAATACTCCGGTCATCTTCTCCGACGAAGTCTTCCGATTCCCGACATTTTGTAGGCTTCACCACCACTCACTAAATCTTCCTCCACTAGGTATTTTTCTTCCCCTTTCTTTAGTTTCTTTTTATTTTAATTCCTCCTTTCTCGCATTTCATGTCATCTTCTTCTTTCTCACTGACACCCATAGATCCTTATATTAACGAGCCGAACTCGTGGTCTACCGAGGTAGCTCGCTTCACAGCCTCTTTTCTATATCTTCCATTCCCCTTCCGATCCAAATACTACCGAATCAAGCTCGATTCGGATACGGATCTCGGGGTAATAGAGATCCGAGCTCCCACTGGGTCCGTTACTCCGAATACCCTCACGACTTCAAGGGGACTACTCTTACGCCACTACACTTCAAAATATAAGGAAGAGCATAAAAATCCCCTCTTCTTTCAAGCTCTCCTGCTAGCCATACAAACCGCCCCACCGACCTCCCCCAATGCCCTATCTTTCTTCGTAGGCCGGGATAGAGGAGGACTTCTGCCTCCCTATCCACTCCTTTATGGCCGAAGTGTCCGCCTATATCGTGTTCCTCCGAATCAACTCCGCCCCCAATTCCTTCCACATCATGGTAGGTTTTTTAATTTTAACCAAGTACCTAGAGATAGAACCTACGACCGACCGTTTTTTTTTGCTTTATTTCAAATAAAGACCTCTACTACTAAAGGTCCTGCTTTTACATCACTTCCCGAGGTGATGCTCAATTCTTAAGCAAATATCCTTTTTCCAACAAATTTTGGAAGGATAAGTACTTTTTTATTTCCTCTCCCCGAGCTTGGGGTTTTCCAATCGCCTGGACTCTAAGATCTCCCACTCCAACGAAAACATAACCCTGAGATCGGTCTCCCGAACTCCAAGCTCAAATAAGTAAACTTACCCCCGGTCAAGTACGACCTCTCCTCGGCTCATTACTCCTCTCTCTTTATCATTTCGAAATGAGCCCTATCATAGCTCCTCGGAGGATGACATCGGTAATTCTCTATTTAACTTTTCCTTTAATTGATTGTATTTTGCTTACTAATTTATCCTTTCTTATGCTAGACATCATGATGGCTGCTATGGTTGCCGAGGAGGAGGAGGAGCAACAACTCGCCACCTCTAATCCTCCCCGCCGGGCAACACCCCTAGTCAAGGAGGCCCAACTCAATTACGGCGACTGACTCGGCCGCCATCGTCTTAGCCGACCTCCTCGGCCCAAGCTCGGCCCCGACAGGCCTTCACCAAAGAGGTCGGCCGCTGGTCCTGGAGCCCCTCCTCCCAAGAAGTCCAAGGGGGGTCCCTCTTCTACGCCTCGCCCACGCACGCAGCTCCATCAAGACTCCCAACCAAACGTTCTTCGGGGAACTCCATCCTCAAGAACACCGACAAATTTATAGCAACTCAATTTGTCCAGGGTAATCGCTTGCCGACCGACCGCTTAGACAAACTCGGCGATGCTTGACTGGCTTGAGCAACTTTTGCCTGGTTCATTCTCAGTCCGAGGTGACACTGGCCGCTCTGGGTTGCCCGCGCTCGGGTTTGGCCAATAACCCCGCGCGGTGGTCCAAGAATCAAACTCCTCAAAGAGGAATGTGCTCGCCGAAGGCCAATGATATCAAATGGCGAAAGAGGTTCACACCCTCCGGGATCGGCCAACCTTCACAAGGTCACCGTGGCCTCCTACGAAACCAAGTCAAGGACTTGGAGACTCGAAAATGCTAGTTTGAGGACCGAGCCGAGTGATCTTCAACTCTAAATCACCACCAACCTCGATCAAGCTCGATCAAGGGGTAGAGACAGTCGTCGTGGGTTTCAACCTCCCCCAAGGGCTATTCTCTCATTTAATCTGCTCGAGATCGGGTCAAACAGCCTTCCTCGGCTCGCGTGAGTTCCTCAGGTGTTGTCTAAGGGGGCCAATATTATGACTTTGCTTTCGATCGCCGAACAATGAACTCAAGGCGAAAGGAATCACCGATTCGACATGCGAGGTCCTAAGAAATTGCTTCCCGATCCTAAGGGTTTCATTTTCTCGAGGAAGTAGAGCATCTAAACAAGGCCTCTGGGAGGTCTTCACCGAGGCCCTTGCCCGACCTCTTGTCATCCGCCTCCCGAGAGCTTGGTAGTCCCCGCACAAGTCCCCTGAGATCGGTCCTCCCAAGTCCCTCGCACCTCAAGACCTGCTCCCGAGGAGGACCGACACGACATTGCTCACGGTGGACGATGTCACTATCACTTTTGACGATCTCACCACAGACAATGTTCCTCCTAATCGCTTAGGAGTTCAAGATCTTTATTGTAATTTCTCATTATGCACTTGTAATTATTTCGATTGGCATTTTTCTTTTTCCTTTATAACCAAGGCCGTTTGCTTGTAATTGTGCTTTGATTAAATGTGTGTGCACCATTTGGAGTTTTGATTTTTGAGATACTTCATTGCTTGAAGATCCTTTTTCTAAAATCACTTTTGGAGCCCGACATAGCACAGAGGAATTAAATCCTAAGCCTGTCTTGTCTCCACATTCTCTTTGACTCATAATAAGATCATCCAATGATTTAGATGCCTTAGTGAATGAGGCAATCACATTTTTGAGGTCATTTTCCTCTTTTCTATAGCACTATTTCTCGCTATTAGCTTTGCATTTTCTTTTAAACTTTCATTCTCATCACCTATTTGACTTAGAGTGGGTGATGAAGTGTGTTTGAGGATTTAATGTGTTCAAAATCTTTCATCATTTTGCCTAATGAATCATAAAGATCGGAGTGGGTGATGAAGTGTGTGTGTGTCACCATTACTATCACTAGAATCGAGTTTGATGAGTTAGAGTGTACCTCATCTTCTTGGTCGTAGATCTTGTTCCTTGGCCATTAAACAGATTAGGGCTTCTTCTTCGAGTCACTTGGGTAGTCGGCTTCACTACTCTCTGAATCGGCTATGTCTTTTTACTTGGCTGTCTCAAATAGCTCTACAGCAACATTGCCTTTTTCTTTTCTTGTCTTCTTTCTCTCAAGACCTTTCTTTCTTCTTCATTCATGTATTTGTTGACTATAGGATATGGGCAATCAATGGCATAGTGACCTGTTGCCTACTGTTCCAAAGATAGATATTCAACCTTTTGATCGCTCTTTCCATTCTTGGATTGTCGGCCTTTGATATTCACTTTTTGATGATCTCTGTTCTCTTGGTTGACCTATCTTCCCTTGACTTGGAGTGAGCCGAGTGTCTTCTGGAGGATTCGCCCTTGCCTCTCTTGTAGTTCTTATTAAAGAACTTGTTGAACCTTTTAACCATCAGGGGGCTATTTCTTTAGGGTCAATGACTTCTTTGACCTCGACTCTCTTTCCATCCTTAACGATTAGAGCAAATATTTCCTGGTTGAACCTTTGAGGTCCGAGAATAGCTCATGGTTGGATGTCTTCGATAGGTCCATGGAATGTCTTAGTGCCATGACCTTCATTTCCCATTCACCGAGGAGACTTTTTAGGATCTTCATACACATTTCCTTCGTGTATATTCTTTTCCAAGTCACGATAGCTCGTTGGTGATTTCTCGTGAATCGAGCATCCGGTCGATCCAGGTTCTCTCTCTCGAGATCATTTTGAAATTCTCAAATTTCTATACACCACCGATAATTTATTTTCCTTGATTTGCTCCGAGCCTTCACAAATCAATGTTAGCTTGTCCTGCATTTCTTTAGCCGTTTTGCATGATTTGACTTTGTTGAACATGGCTTTGTCCAAGTTTTGTAAAGAATGTCCTTGGCCACATTGTCCAAGTTATATCTTTTTCTCATCATCATTTGTCCATTCACTCTTGGTTTTCAACCATAGCCGGTCTAGGAGCAACATCCTCTTCACCTTCACCGCACTTTTTTACAAAATGTGTTCACTTTTAAAATTTGCGGTGGCCCATCCTCTATCACTATCCACATCTCATCATGTAATGCTTTGATAGATGAGCCTCGCATACGAATTTTCCAATCATCAAATTCTTCAATTGTGAACATGGGGATGCGTGTCAAATTTGCTTCCATGATAATAACTTTTAATGATAAAAGGAGTTTTGAAAACTTAAGTACTAAAACAGATTTTAAAAGATTTGGAGATCTAGTTCGACTGACCGGTGCGGAAGGCTCAATGAACCAACCGCTCCGATACCACTTGTAGGTCCCAAGGGGTGTGAGTGTAAGGTTTAGAAGGGAGGGGTTGAATAAACCTTACCAACTTTTCGATTTAGTCCTTTTTAAAGTTCGAGTTGATACTACATACCGTGTGTCCTTGGTGGACAACCAATTTAGTTAATCAAGAGAGTTAGTCACTCAATAGACTCGACCGAGCCGTTGATAGAATAACTCAAAATTGTTAAGACCGAATTAGCTCAATCGTAGTTTGTTTTCAAATTGGAAGACTTAACACCCTTAATTTTGGTTTAGCAATGATTTAATACTTGGTTTTAGTACTTAGAAATTATCAAGTGGATAGCAAATTTATCGCCAGAGTTAAACAAATAAGATGCGAAGGAAGTAAAGTCTTTGAAATGTAAGTGACACGATAAGTTTTTATAGAGGTTCGAAGATGGGGTAATTCTTCTACTCCTCTCTTCTCCAACTCCTGGAGGAATCCACTAGGTATTGATCAAGATACAAAGTGGTAACAGTCCGGATACAAGTCTTGATCACACAAACCGACTTGATCCTTTGGGACTCGATCCGAGATGCCTTGATCACTCACCGGCTTCTCGTATGACCCGAACTTCTTCACAGGCAAATGCGCTTTGCTACTACAGCCCACTTGCTCAAGCTCTTTGGATTTGATCACGAAGCCCTCCAAAACTCGAGACCGGTTCGACCTTGAACCTTCCTACAATCCTTCGTGGAATGTAGACCCCTTTTCTTCAAAAGTTTCCTCTTCAACTGATTGAAGTTATCTTTCCTTCACAAAGTGAGTGTTGGATTGATTTTCTTCGTGATGTAGGCTTGAGGATTAATCTTGAATGATTTGAGAATATTTCTCGTTACGATTCAAATGATTTCTTGAATATTCGTGGTTCGAGTAACCTTCTCTCGAGTCATTCCTCGGCCTTTTATAGTGATCTTTCAAAAATCTGCCCGTTGAAGAGATAGGCTTATTTTTGAAAGTCACTTGTGGACGTTGGCTTGTCTTGTTGCGATCCTTGAAATTGCCACTTCCTCGTATGAATTGTTCTTGACTTTTCGAGTTCCTCGACACGGTGTAGTGCTTCCCATTGGTTTATTCCTCTTGCACGCTTCTCGGGACTGAGCACTTCGAGAAAGGTAGCATGGAGATATTACTTGTTTAAGTAATTCTCTTGATTTACTACAACAAATGATCTCTTTCATTTGTCTCGCCTTGATCGCATTTCCTTGCTTTCCCCAGGTGACTTAGAGTCGCTTCCAATCATTGGATGACTCTCTGTCACTTCAACTTGAGACTTGGCTATCTTGAGTTGACTTGATCGATACTCCATTCACCGCATCTCACTGTTCCTTGATCGAGTCCTTGTCTTCTCTCTTTGCCACACTCACTGTCTTGCAACGAGTCTTCCTTCTAGTCTTGATTGTCTTTTTGCATGTTTAGTCATAGCGACTTAACTCACTGACCAACCACTATTTATTACAATACAGTTTACAACAAAAATGGGGTGCCAACTTCCTATTCTAAGTTTTATATGGCATTCATCAAAATCTAAACAATAAATTTCCAACACAAAGCCATAGAGAAGCCTCTTATATAACTTGTCCCCGATAATGCAAAAACATGTCGCCCAAATTTTCACCAGCCGCTTCACGCCTACCGTTGGCAAGACCCTTCTTTTAGATAAGCTATGATAGCCGACCTCCAATCCTCTTTTCTCATCAATCGCTCCGACCTCCAACCCAAAGACGCTTTCTTTTGCCATCAAAAGAGTGATTTGTTTAGCTTGATTTTCCAATGCCGAATCGGCCATCTTTGCTAGAAAATCGGCCCGACCATTCTCTTCCCTCGGGACCGACATATCTTGATCTCTTTCACTTTCCCCTCTAAAGCTTGGTATGCTTCAACATACCTCATCCTCTCTTCCCTAATCTTGAACTCTCCCATAACTTGCTTATGGATGAGCCGAGAATCCATGAAAACAACCATCCTAACAAACCCCATCTCGATGGCCATTTGCATCCTCTCGATGAATGCTTCATACTCCGCCTCATTATTGGATAGCTTGAACTCCAATCTCACAAAGAAAATCATTTTCGATCCTCGGGGCTAATCAAGACGATACCAAACCACATCCCGAGCTCCCTCAACCATCCACATAAATCACCCAAGTTCCTTCTCCGCTATCATCCCTTATTGATTCTTGAACAAAGTCCGCCAAAGCTTGAACTTTGATGGCCGATCTGTTCTCGAATTCAATATCATACTCACTCACCAATAGCCCACTTCACTAGACTCCCCGCTACCTCGGGCTTACTCATCACATTTCTTAATGGAAGATTAGTTCGGACGATTACCTTATGCGAAGGAAATACGGCCGAAGTCTCCTCGCAGATCACCACCAAGGCCAAACTCCGCTTTCTTGATATCCGCATACCGCAGTCAAAGATTCCTCAAAACTTTCATCGACATAGTACACCGCCTCTCAACCAATCTCTCCTCCCCGATCGGACCATGCTAACCTCCCGCTCTCCTACCGAAAGATAGAGGTATAAGGGCTCCCGGCAACGACTTAGTTAGTAATGACAGACGCCCAAGTAATTTTTCAAGTCCTCGAAAGCCTTTTGGCACTCCTCATCCCAAACAAACTTTTTGGCCTTCCTCAAGACCTTGAAGAAGGGCAAACTCCTCTCTGAGGCGTGAAATAAAACGATTCAAAGCTGCTAGCCGACTGTTAAACATCAGTACATCCTTGGCATCCCGAGGTGGTGCCATCTCTCCGATGGCCCCGACCTTCTCCCGGTTGGCCTATATTCCTTTCTCCGTCACCATATACCCTTAAACTTTCCCGACCTAACCCCAAAGACACATTTCTTGGGGTTCACCATTCTATACTTTCTCAACGTGTCAAATGTTTCACTAGGTCACACACATGATCCACAACTTTCATACTTTTTGACCAACATATCATCCACGTATACCTCCATGTTCCCGCCAAGTCGCTCCCAAACATCTTATCCACTAACCTCCGGTATGTGGCTCCCGCATTCTTTAGCCCGAATGGCATTACCACATAGCAAAAGGTACCAAAAGAGGTGGTGAAGCACACCCTTTTTTGGTCCTCTTCTCGCTAGCCGATCCGTGATATCCTTGCGATGCATTCATCATACTAAGCGCTCACACTCCCCGACGTCGAATCCACCAAATGATTGATTTGGGGCAATGGATAGTAATCCTTAGGGTAAGCACGGTTCAAATCCCTAAAATCCACACACATGCGCCAATCATTCTCTATTTTCTAACCAACACTTTGCATTAGATAGCCATTCTCGAAACCGGATTTCTTTGATATGCCCTCGCTTTCAACAACCTTTGCACCTCCGCTCGAATTATAGCATCCTTCTTAGGATCGAAATTTCTCTTCTTTTGTTTCACCGGCTTATATGACGGATTGACATTAAGCTCGTGTTCAAGAATGCTCGGATCAATCCCCACCAGGTCTTCCGCCTGTCCAAGCAAACACATCCACATTCCTCCTTAGAAACTCCACCACTCATCCCTTAATTCCTCGGTAGCTCTTTTCCCGACCTTAGTGACCTTATCAGGGTCACCGCACCAATTCAACCATCATCATTTCCTCATTAGGTTGGACGTGCTCCACCGGTTCGTCAACCTAATCAATTTGTCCTTATTTCTATTATCATCAAAAACACTCTCCTTTTTGCCTTCCTCGAATACTTTCTACATATAATTTTTCTAGCCATATACTCGATCTCCACCGACCTCACCTACTTCTTCTCCCACAGAAACTTCATTTTCAAATGGTATACCGACACCACAAACTTGGAAAGCATTTAGTGCCGGTCTACCCAACATGACATTATAGGAAGACGGTGCATCAACTATCAAAAATCGAATCATTCTAGTTTTACGATTAGGCTCTTTACCCAAGGAAATAGGTAAAGTAATCATACCTATTGGTTGGATCATCCCTCCAAATAATCCGACCAACGCCGTGTCCACTGTCTCCAAGCCGACCTCAAGGTCCATCTTCTTATAGCAATCATAGAATAGGAAATCTCGAGCTCCCCGTGTCCACAAATACCCGCCGCACATCATAATTAGAGATCGTCGTCGTGATCACAAGAGCATCGCCGTGAGGTGTCACGATACCCTTGCAATCCTCCTCGTCCAAATCGATACTCGCCCGGCCCGACCGGTTCCACCTTCAACTACTCTTGCACCCGATCCGTGTGCGTCTCACATAATTTTTCCGAGCTCGCCTCGAATCTCCTTCCGCCGACCTCCAACTATCATCCGGATGACCTCTCGCCGAGGTGGGCGCGGAGGTGGAGGTAGCTCCTCCCTTTCCTCTCCCCTACGCTCCGCCTCCCGCCGAGGTTGGTGATATCCCCTGCTTATCCCTCTTATACTCCCCTTTTTCTCCTTTTTTTTATCGATGTACACAAATTCCCTAAGATGACCCCGCTTGAATGAGCCGCTCGATCTCATCCCCAAGTGTGTGCACCGATCTGTTGTGTGCCCATACTCATTGTGAAACCTACAAAACTCCTTGCATTTCGCCTTCACTGGTGCCTCTGCGTGTGCCTTTGGCCACCTCAGGTCGGGGTGCCTCTCAATAGCTACAAGCACCTCGCCCTGAGGGACAGCCAATGGCGTGTATTTCTCAAACCTCGGCCTTTCCTCCCATTGCCTCGGACTTCGGCTTTTTCCTCGAGGTCCCTTATCCTCCCGATCTTCTCTCCTGTCTCTTCTCTTCTCTCCTTCCTCCCTCTTCATTTTTCTCGCCTCTTCCAAATTAATATATTTCTCCGCCCGAGCTAACAGCTCGTCGAATGTCTTAGCCGGCTCTATCACTAAGGATTCAAAGAATTCCCCATCCTTCAGGCCCTAAGCTAGGGCATTAGCCAAGATTTCCGGATCGCCGACGGCACCTCCAACTTTGCCGCGGTAAACCTCTCAATATAGCTCAAAGTCCCTCCCATTCTCTCTATTTGATGCTAAACAGAGTCGTGGGCGCCTTTTGGTACTTACGGCAACTCGTGAACTGATTAAGAAAAGCCGCTACTAAGTCATCAAAATTTCGAATGGAGCTTGGAGCAAGTCAAGCTAAACCATTGCCGAGTCGATTTCTTCAAAGTGGTAGGAAAAACTCTACACATCACGCCATCCGTGAACCCGTAGCGAAACAACATTCTCAAAACGGCAGAGATAGTCCCACGGATCTGTGGTACCATCATATTCAAAGCTCAGAGCTTGGTATGAGGCTGGGAGCTCATCCGCCATCACTTCGTCTGAGAAAGGAGTTCCCCTCCTTACCCGAACCACACCGCTCCTGGCACTCCAAAGAACCCTCCTTCGAATATCTCGCACCTCACGATGGAGGTCATCTATCCGTTCGACCAATCCTCGGTCTTGATTGACACATGCTCCGCTCTTGATGAATGTACCTCTTCCGCCACCACTGGCGGCCGACCTCTCTCCCGACCTGGGGGACCACGGGAGGAGGGACCACCGGAGGAAGAGGCACCGGAGGGGGGACCACAGTGGAGCCGGTGGCGAAGCATCTTCCTGGCTCTTTCCACCGTTTGTTCCACGGCCCTAGTAATGAAACCACCCAATCGCTCGTTCAAGAACATTGGGCCCAAATCTATACTCCCACCGCACATAGGAGTCTCTGTCGTCCATTCCATCCTCGGCACTTGCGCTTCTCTGCCGTCCCACTCGGGTGGTGGAAATGGAGGCTCGACATCCTCTTTGCGTGACTACGCCCATAGTATCTCCCAACAACGCGATTTATCGAGATCATCTCGCCAAGTTTCTCCTAACATCTTCCATAGCCAAAAAATCTCGAATCTCATGTCTCTGCTCAATGTTTCCCCAGACGGGCGCCCACTTGGTTGCTCCCAAAACGACCTCTCCTTGCAGAGACGCCTTCCAAGACAAAGTCCTCCGTGAAACCCGCACACAAGGGGGCCGGAGGAGGGCTCCGACGTACCCTCTCCGATGCTTAAGTCGTTGTCTTGGAAAGGAAGTAAAGGCTGAGAGAGAAAAAAATGTAATGTGAAGAAAATATGAGAGATTAGGTTAGAATGAACCTGGTTTTGGGCCTTTATACCTTAGCTCGGATTAGGGTTTCCATAAAATCCGGATTCCATTACAATTTGGTGTCGAGTCATCATTAGATTAGGATCGGATCTCTTAAAAACCCTAATTTTACGCCCGTAAGACCATAGATCGACTGTTTGAACACGCCGGCCCATTGTATTGGTGCAAAACCCCTTAAATCTCCAAGGCATCCTCGCCCCCATACATCCTCGGGCGAGTTGACCTCTTCCTCCTCAAGTCATGTTGGACTTCAACGGGTCAACAACAGTCGACTTAACTTAACTCATCCGACTTTACACAGTCGGTCTTTATAAACATCCATACAACTACTTGTACTCGGACCTTGACAGCCGCCCAATATGATAAGCCCTAGACCAATCTCATCATGCCGCAAGCCTCCACAGATCGCCCACTATTTAATGCTTAATGATCAACCCAAGACTATGGGCCTCATCAAATCGGCCCAATGTGAGGCCTTATCAGCCCGGCCCAATGTCTTAGGCTTTGTCGGGTCGGCCTGCACCGTATTTTGCCCTTATCAATATGCATCCACAATATCTCCCGAATAAAGGAAGAGAACATAAAAGAATAATAAAGAAACGGATATATAATCGGATATAACTCAGAAAAAACAACTCTTTTTTTTTTTTTTTATATTTTTATGATTGGAGAAAGAAGAACTAATAAAGGACCATCCACCGCCAAAGTCGATAAGATTACTCAAATTTTTCATTACAAAAAGAAACCGATCGATGCAAAAGGCAAAAACAAAAGCAGGAGAATACCAACAACTGAACAGCAAATCTGAAAGAGAAAACACTAAGACCGCATAATCTAATCTCTTTCCATCACATCTTCTGTGTTATTCAACAATCTATGCATCACTTAGGTAAGTTTCACATATATCTTCTCAAATGACAAAAATAGTTTGAAATTATTAAAAACTGAGTTTTCCGATTTGCAATTAGAATTGGGATTTTATTTTCTTCCCACGTCTTGATTTCAGTCGTGCATTTTACATTTTGTAAGCTTAGAAAATGTAATATCAACACTATAATTCATATCGCAATCATATTATTGGTTACTCTTTTTGTTGGTAATGTGATTCAAAGTAAATGATACTAAGTAGCACCAATTAAAAGTTTAAATATATAACTAATAGAAGAAAAAGCTCCTCAAATCACATATAGAGAAAAGAAAAAGGAAAAAAGGAATGCAAATATAGAGCGACTCTTAAAACTAAATGGATTTTGCCTCTTGATTCTTCCTCTTATTCATTTCTTCCTCGTATTTCCTCAATGTCTCGCTCCACATGCCCTTGTACGTATTTGAGCTAAGCTTGGTACATAAAATAGAATAGAACCCAAGAATCCCACCAAGTATAGTTCATGTAATGATCCCATTGCCCCTTTTCTATTAATCGATTCATGTTTTTAAGTCAATGAGTAGTCAGGGAAGTCATGGAATCCCGAATAAAAACAACTCTTTTTTTCTTCTCTCTTTTTTTTCTCCCTTCATATTCCATACAAAGTGAATCAAGAAACCAACAAGATTTCATTTCATAAATTTCTCTCGCAAGCCGAAATAATTTACTCGTCACCAATCCCCATCAAGCTTTGTTAGTCCAAAGTGATAATACCCGGCTTTAAACCATAATCATTATGATCTTTTAGACATGGAGTTATATGAGTCGTCCAATAGTCCTCTTTCTCTTAAATAACTAAACATCGTATTCAAAAATTAAATTTATTTGATATTTGAACGATTAAGTATTATTCTAATTGAATAAACTCTTGCTATTCAAACTAATATAATTTAGATTTTTGGTTACTTTAGTTCTTCTTTTACTTGATATTGCGCTTGAGTCTCTCTCACCTTTAATTTTGTCAAGTGGTGTTGAAATAAATACTAAAGAGATCCCTTTGCTCAAGAGGCCAATCAATTGTGAAATAAAAGTGAACAGATTCACACATATGAGCACGCTGTTAAGATGTACATTACAGTTTTTCCTACCTTTATTTTTGCCACAAATAGGTTGTGCCACTAAGCTAATAAAAATCACACATCTTTCCCCTTTTTTCCACATCATAACAAATACCTCTCAAAGAATAATTCCCCCTCAAAATACTAAACAGATACTTGAGTATTAAACAATCCATCAAATAAGAACCCCTTAAAAGTTTGAGTACACACCGTGTACATAAAAAAGTGCCGCAAGCAAATCTAGTATTACTCCAAAAAATTTGGAGAAAACACACAAACAAAAGCCACTTGAAATACTAAATAGAAACCATTGCCCAATTAAATACATACACATAAGTCTCCATGTAACAACCGAAAAAAGGGGAAGAAAAGAAAAGATTACCTTGTTATAGGAAGTATGATGGAGGGTTGTGCCAGAGAATAAGGAGGGAAGAGGGTTCACACGCTGAGAGTGGGGAAAAACATCAAGCAACCATAAGTATATGTTTTAACTACTGCAAAAACCCAACAAAATCAAGAAAGAGCAGGAGGAAAAAGTATAGGTAAAGTGCAGAATTTTGAGATTTTATTTACATAAGAGGGTGAAAGAAGGATTCAAAAAGTGAAATTATGATTTCTTTGCTTACGTGTTCCTTTGTGAAATTCTGATTTCTTGCCTTATGTGGATATGTGCGCTTTCCTTTGTCCCTCTTTGAACCTCCTTTGTCGATAAAGAATGGTGGAAGGAAGACGGATGGTGGAAGGAAGGAAGACGGAATAAACAATCAATATTGCGTCCCTTAGTATCCACTTTTAATATACAAGGATATTTAGTATAAACCCATACTCTAATTACATTTTTGCCCTCATTTATTAATCAAATATAGGGATATTTTAGTCTAAACAATATTTTTACAAAAATATTCACCCTTTTATACGTGTAAGGTTAATTAATTAATTAATTATTATACAAGGATATTTAGTATAAACTCATACTCTAATTACATTTTAGCCCTTATTTATTATTCAAATATAGGGATATTTTAGTCTAACAATATTTCTACGAAAATATTCACCCTTATGTAAAAATATTCACCCTTTTATAAGTGTTAGGAATTAGGGATTTGGGATTAGCAACCGTGATTTATACTTAAATCAATGAGCATCTTTGATGATGGGTCATTATATGCATTGAATTTCTTGGGCACTTTTTCCACATAGTGAGATCATAACAAAATAATTCCATCGAGTTTTACTAATTTTGGTCCCAAGGATCACATTCAGTTCCTATCCTTATGTCAAAATTCTCCTTTAACATTCTTTTTGGTATTCATAATACAATAAGACTATATGCATTAACTAACAAGTCATCTATGTATAAACGCACTATGACGAATGGGTCTAATGTCCATTTGACATATACACACATTTGTGACATTCGTTGATTTTGAATCCATTTGATAACATTATATTTTCAAATTTAACATGACATTATCTTGAAGCATGCTTAAGTACATACAAAGGACCTTATTAGCTTGCACACTGCTTTTCTCTTGACCAAGTGCAACTAACCCTTCGGGTTATTTCATATATATTTCTACATCTATTTCTTCATTTAACTCCATATACATCGGGTGAATCTCAAGATTGTAAAAAGAAACAATCAAGAAAAAGCACATAAATTTATACAATCCTTGTTACTGGAGAATGGATATCAAAGAACTCATACCCTTCATTTTGTGTAAAGCCTTTCGATACAAATTCGACTTTGTACTTATCAATAGGTCCATCTACTTTATATTAATTCTTTTGGATCTACTTACATCCTAAAGGTTTATGATCGGTTGAGAGATCAACCAACTCCCACGAATGGTTTGTAGAATGTACTCGATTTGGCTATAGATAGATTTTTGTGAAAGCGGAGCATTTGGACTACTAAGAGCCTTTTCAATTGAGTTTGACTCACCATCTAACAAGAATGTTACAAGTCAAGTCCAAAAGACATAGCAGTCTTAGACCTCTTATTGCATCTCAATTTTTCAGTACTTGGTGTTGAATCACTTGCAACTTCATGAGTTCTCTTGTTCCTACTCACTTCTACCTTTCTTTATAAGGGTAGATATCCTCGAGAATATTGTTTCATACATGTTTTTATCTTAATTTTGATGATTTTATTTTTACACCAAAACAATATTTTTAATTGTTGTCCAAATACTCCTAAATGATTTAAAATGGTTTTAATATTTTTTGGAGTATTTCTTCAAGTTTTACTTTAGATAAAATTGGACAACACTTTTAATGATTTTATGTTTATAAGTTTTTACTTCAAAACAAGGTTCCTAAATGTTGTCTAAATACTCCCGATTGGTTTAAAATGTTTTTACTAAATTTTCTGAGTATTTCTTTAGTTTTATTTGCGACAAAAATTGACAACATTTCTGTCTCGAGGTCGACGGTCGCCGTATAGGGCAACCCGTGACAAGATGAATTTGGAAACAAAAATGAGACGGAAAGGAAAATGGCGTCGTCGACCGACGACAGGGTGTCGACGGTGGCGTCGCCGACCGGCGACCAGGGTGTCGGCCGGTGACGCGTCGGCCGACCCGTCAACCTATACTGGGAATTTTAAGGTTGAAACAGAACTCCCTGTTTTGATTTTTGGTCTTGGCCGACCAGTTGTAGGCGTCGACCGGTCGAGGTGGACATCGACCGGTCCGCCTGTGTTTTTAAGCCTAAATTGCTCAACTGTGCATCGACTCTTTTGCGCACTTTGATATAATTGTATAATGTCTTTATCACCCTAACATTATTTTTGATGATTGCAAAGGGGAGAAACAGAAAAATGGTTCATTAGCTCAAAGAAGCCAATAAAAGCTCGTTATAAAAGCTATAAGCTATGGCTCTCAAAAGCCATAAGTTGTGAATTATATTTAGTCCAATTATTGCTTGATGGACTTTTATACATGTCTAATGAAGTTTTGTTGACAGGGGGAGCTTATAAGCTCTTGAACATTATGTAAAAGCTAAGCTTTTGGCTTATGGTTAATTGCTTTTACATTATTCTTGATGTGCTTGTTGATAGGGGATCTTGTGCTTTTTATGCCTATTATTGAATATAATTACTCCTTTCTTGGTTGCTTATGTATTTTGGAAATTTTGGTTGCTTCCAAACGGTTAGATGTTTTTACCGGAAAATTGTTTTTAAAATTGTCCCTCTAATATTTCTAAAAATTGTTTTGGTTTGTAATCATCAAAAAGGGGGAGATTGTTTGATACATGTTTTTATCTTAATTTTGATGATTTTATTTTTACACCAAAATAATGTTTTTAATTGTTGTCCAAATACTCCTAAATGATTTTAAATGGTTTTAATATTTTCCTGGAGTATTTCTTCAAGTTTTACTTTAGATAAAATTGGACAACACTTTTAATGATTTTATGTTTATAAGTTTTTGCTTCAAAACAAGGTTCTTAAATGTTGTCTAAATACACCCGATTGGTTTAAAATGTTTTTACTAAATTTTCGAGTATTTCTTTAGTTTTATTTTCGACAAAAATTGGACAACATTTCTACTCGAGGTCGATCGGCCGTATAGGGCAACCCGTACAAGATGAATTTGGAAACAAAAAATGAGACGGAAAGGAAAATGGCCAGGTCGGCCGACCTCGACCGACCAGGGCATCGACCGGTTGACCCACTGTCGGCCGTGCTACACTGAGTTTAAGGTTGAAACAGAACTCCCTGTTTTGATTTTTGGTCTTGGCCGACCGGTTGTAGGGGCGTCGCCGATCGTCGAGGTGGACATCGACCGGCCGCCTGTGTTTTTTTTGTGCAATTTTCAAACGTCTATTTCGTGCGGCCGGTCGCCTGCAGTTTTGACAAAAAAATATGATCGTTTGACAACGGACATATTTCCTTAAAATGTGGGATTGATTTCTAACAGCTATATTCTTGATTTTAATTGTATTTTTCTGTAGATTTTCAATCCCCAAGAGGAGCCTATGCTTGATCAATCATCTCCTATAAATAGAGGAAGTTTTGGAGCAACCAATACAACAATTGAGATACAACACAACAAGATACACTTCAAGCAAATATTTGTTCTTCATTGTTATTATTCTTGTTGTAAATTTGCCTAGCTTATCACTTTCACATCTTTGAGGTCTAGGCTATTCTTGATTACACTTTGCACTCAAATTGTAATATTCATTATTGAGTTGTAATCTTGATTTTGGGTTATCATTCAACACAAGATATCCTTGTGAGTGTTCTTGTGGTAAGAACACACTTGGATGATCTAGGTGATAGGTGCAAGAAGATTGTGGTGATCTTCTTATTGAGGTGTTGAAGAATTTGGTATTCTTCAAGGTTGAAGATTGTGGTAATCTTCACAAGGTGCCGTTGGAGATTGTGGTAATATTCAAGAGAGATTGTGGTAATCTCAAAGGTGGTGTTGAAGAAGAGTGTGGTGCTCTTCAAGGTGTTGTTGTAAGTTGGTGTTGTATTAATTTTGGTAATTAATAAAATCTTTTTCGTTTTGAAATCCATCCCTGATATCTTTGGGGTGGTAGAGGATTAGGCCCTAGGTGGGTTGAACCTCTATAAATCAACGTGTGTTGTTTATATTCCGCACCTTTATTATTGTCTTTGAGCATTCGGTCCGAAAAAGAGGTGAAATCGAAAAGATGGAGATAATCTATTCACCCCCTCTAGATTATCGTAGCCGCTGACTTACAAGTGGTATCAAAGCCAAACTCTTTGGCAAGCTCGTTTCACATCGTGAGTAAAGAGAAAACGATCGTCGGCTCTGAACGAAGCTCATCTTACCGCACCTCCACCACCAAGCCACCACTATTTGATTCCAAAAATTTTATTTTTGGAAAGAAAGAATGGAATGCTATTTACAAGGTTGCGGGTTCGACATTTGGAATACCGTCATAAATGGAGAATCCATTCCGATGAAAGATATACCACACACCTCCAAAGGCTTCAAAGAGCTCAATGATGAAGAGAAGAAAATCATCTCCTTAAATGGTAAAGCTCTCAATATTTTGTATTGTTCACTTACTAATTTGGAATATGAACATATTGTAGGAATTCGATCGGCACATAAAGTATGGCAAAAATTAGAAGCCATCTATGAAGTATTTGAAAATGAAAGGAGTCAAACAAAAGCATCTACTTCTCAAAGGGATACAAGCTCAAATCTAAGGAATAAGCCTCTTTACAACTTCCAACTATGAAGAAGTTGAATATTGTTTTATGGGCATCGAAGAAAAAATGAGGTATGTCTTAAACCCTCTACTTCTTATGATATTGTTATTCAAAATGATTATAGTGATTTGCAAAATGATTTTGATGATCTTCAAAACGAATTCCAAAATTTACTTGTTAAGTACAAAAATTTGAAAAAGGAATTCAATGTTTTGAAAAATGAAAAGGATAGCTTATTTACTTCCTATGAATCACTATCATGTGCTCACACCACCACACTTGACAAGGTTAGAAACCTTGAGAAATAAAATAGTACTCTTATTGAGGATATTAATTGCATGAAAAATGATTTATCTAAATCCAACTTGAGTCCGATGAAATTGTTGATTGTTGTGATAATGCGAAATTAGAACTTGATCATAAGCTTAATGATGTTAATCATATGAAAAAGAATCAAGTCTCTAAGCATATTGGTCATTATGCTCCTAAAGCTATTACTTGCTTTTATTGCGGTAAAAAGGGTCATACGGTAAATACTTGTCGGGCTAGAAATAGCTCTAATTATTTTTGGAGACCTAAAAGTCTCAAAGCTAATCCTAAAGGACCCAAGAACTTGAGGGTACCACAAAACAATGTTGTATTAGGTACCCGTGAAATAATAATCGGAGAAAATTCATATCGCCAAAAAGACATCAAATAACAGATTCATTTGATCAAAGAAGGAGAAACTATTTTCAACAAAGCCAATTTCCAAGAAGAGGATATAATCAAAAATGGGAAGAACAAAATCCTTGAAATGACAAAGACATCATCAACAAGATGATCTTCCAAGAGAAAGACACTTTCGAAAATGGGAAGGCCACAATGCTTGGAAATGGAACAATTGGAGAAGCCATCATCAACAAGATGTTTCTCAAAAGGGAAAATATCATCAACAATGAGAACGACAACCCATTGAAATGGCGTAATTGGTAACCTGTATCTCTATTTAAATATGCATTTTATTTTTATGCATGCTTTTATTTGTGTCTTAATTACAAAACGAGTTTTCAAATATTTATTCTTAATTAAGGTCTTCAATATATATTTGTGCTTTTAAATTTTTTTTAAAAGAAGACCTTGCATGATGTTTCTAAAACTCTTGTGCATTTAATTAGACTTATGTGGCTTATTATCTCTTATGTATTCTTATAGCATAAGCATTTTTGATATCTCCTATTACTTGCCTACACTTGTGCTATTGTGCAAATTTTGTTTAAGAATTGTGTAGGATATATATATCTCACATTCATTTGCTATTTCGTCATTAAGTTTCTTAAACTATCGAGGTAGGTTCACTCGTATTTCTCTTAGAACTCGATATTATGCTCATGCACATATCTTTCAAGATATTTTATTTCAACCCCTTAAGTACCCCTAAATGTTTTTGCAAATTTTTTTTTTAAAAAAGGGCACTACTCGTTAAGTCTCGATTTTCTCGTATATATGTTTTCCCGAAACCCGTATTTGTTGGACTTGGTCCAAAATTACCCTTTTTGCAAAGTTTTAAAACTTTTGGGGTGAAAAATTGAATTTTGGAATTTCTGGAAATGATATTACACTGAAACTGTACCCGGAGCGTGCCGACGACTGGGTCGACCGGTCGACCACCGACGACCCGTCGGCCGACCGGTCGACAGGGTTATTTTAGACGGGCAGTAAGTTTATATTGAAACAGGGGATACTGAGTTTCATTTCTTCTTCTCAAGACTGTGAGCCCTAACTCATTCTCACTCCAAAATTCTCTCAAAATATCCCAATACTTCATAAATTATTTCATCCTTAAGCTCATATCTATCATATTCATCTTGTTTTTCATGGCACCCCGTCAATTCACCGGACGAAATCCTCAAAAGAGGAGAAGGAAGCAAAGGGGAGAATCTTCCTCCAACCCCCAACAAGATGATATTCCACAAGGAGATAATCAAAATCGGCTTACGGAAGAGGAGATTCTCGAATTAAGAGTCGGGGTTTCAAAATCGAGCATTCATTGGGACTCTAGTTAGTTATCACTTCTTTACGAGCCCCCTCTAGCTAATAGATTTCGATTTCTAAATAAACTTGCGAAGGAGCACTATGATAACATTGGGTTAAACGACAAGAAAATTGTGTGCACTCGTATGGTTCGATTTTTAGCATTTCACGATGAATTTCTGAAAATTAGGGCTTATTTTGAAATTCAAGGTTGGGTTTCATTATGGGATAATCCGTGTTTGCATTATGATGACGAGCTTATAAAACGCGTTTTTATGCAAATATGTGGATTGTTGATGCTACGGTAGATAATCCGTTGGAACTTTACACATTTGTTAATGGTAGGCATTTTCATGGACATTGGCGATATTTGCAATCATTTTAATGTGCCGAATGATGGAGTGGTTAATGTGGATTGCACACATTGGGATGATAATCTTTTTGGTGTCTCACTAGATGAGGTAAAAACCTTTTTAGGAGTGTATCCCGTGACATACTCGGCAATGCCGCCAAATTATCGGATTATATCTATTATTTGCTCCTATTGTGTTTGTGGAAAGGAAATAAAACTTCCAAGTAATCTCGAACTCTTTCTCACGTATAAGATTGTTCGAGAAGAAAGAGTAAATTATGGGGCAATTTTTGTGTATTGTTTGTTGGAATCAAGAAGGCTTACCAAGAAAAAATATACTTTGGGTAATTTGATTTGCCGACTTTTATACTTATCGGGATACCCGAAAATGAGATGAATACGAAATTCGTCACAATGATTTTGATAATGCCAATATTCTACAAATGGTAAAAATGCGACGACATTTACCACGGGTTCCCACCAAAGCCGCTAGGGACGTGCCCGACATCAACAACAACCTCGGGATGATTTCTTTAATGACAATGAGGTTGAAAATATCGGAAGAGGTAATGTTGATGAACAGGGAGATGAGGAAGAAGAGAATGTGGGGAATGAAGAAGAGGAACAAGAAGTTGGGGAGGAAGAAAATGAAGGAAATGAAGGAAACGAGGAAGAAGATGAAAACGAGCAAGATGTTTAAGTCTCAAAGAGAGAATGGACAAAGTGGAAAGAGATACATTTAGAGACGTAGCCTCTCTTAGGAAAGAGCTCCGGGTTGTGAAGAAAGAAAATTCTAGTTTGAAAAAGTCAATCGGCAAATTGAAGAAATTCATCAAAGATCTTATCCCCGGAACTTGCTTCTCTTCGGACGAGGATTGATGTCCCCACCCCTTTACTATTTTAGCATTTTTTTGTTCATGTTGCTTTGTATTTTTATGAACTTTCTTGTAAAACTCTTTTGCACTAATGAAATTTGCTTGTTTTCTTGAAAGGGTTAAAATTGCAAGTTGATAATGACTTGTGGATGATCATGATATTGATGGAGTATTTGATGGTAAAAATACTCTAGGTTGGCATTGTTGGATTGTTGGTATGAAGTACTTGATGGTAAAAGTGCTTCTTTTAATTTTTTAAAATACATTTGACATGTCTTGATCATTTTGTTTAGATGGATTATTTGGGACATTTGTAATGTCTAATATGCATTGTTTGATGCTTGACATATATTACTTGATGGCTCTTTAATTTTTGCTTGATGGCATTTGTAATGCCTTGATCTTTTTGGCCAATATTATCTCAATTGGGTTAAACCTCGAGTTTATGACTTTCTTGTATATCTCTTGCTATATCTTTGCATATGATCTTGATGGGCTTAGATATATTGTTGTATTGTATGAAATTTTTTGGCTTGAATCATTTACAAGGGCTATATACAACTTCTTTTAATTTTCACGCCCACAAAGTGTTCGATAAAATGTCACAATGAAAATTTCAACTTCTACATGATTCTATTGCTTCCAAAAGTCTTCTATACTTATTGAGATCATGTTTTGGCAAATAAAACGAGCGTATGAACTCTTCATGATACATTTCTCCCATTTTCTTTGGATTTTTAAGCCTAAATTGCTCAACGGTTGATAAACCGACTCTTTTGTGCACTTTGATATAATTGTATAATGTCTTTATCATCCTAACATTCTTTTTGATGATTCCAAAGGGGAGAAACTGGAAAATGGCTCATTAGCTCAAAGAAGCCAATAAAAGCTCGTTATAAAAGCTATAAGCTATGGCTCTCAAAAGCCATAAGTTGTGAATTATATTTAGTCCAATTATTGCTTGATGGACTTTTATACATGTCTAATGAAGTTTTGTTGACAGAGGGAGCTTATAAGCTTTTGAACATTATGTAAAAGCTAAGCTTTTGCTTATGGTTAATTGCTTTTACATTATTCTTGATGTGCTTGTTGGTATGGGGATCTTGTGCTTTTTATGCCTATTATTGAATATAATTACTCCCTTTCTTGGTTGCTTATGTATTTTGGAAATTTTGGTTGCTTCCAAACGGTTAGATGTTTTTACCGGAAAATTGTTTTTAAAATTGTCCCTCTAATATTTCTAAAAATTGTTTTGGTTTGTAATCATCAAAAAGGGGGAGATTGTTTGATACATGTTTTTATCTTAATTTTGATGATTTTATTTTTACACCAAAACATTGTTTTTAATTGTTGTCCAAATACTCCTAAATGATTTTAAATGGTTTTAATATTTTCCGGAGTATTTCTTCAAGTTTTACTTTAGATAAAATTGGACAACACTTTTAATGATTTTATGTTTATAAGTTTTTACTTCAAAACAAGGTTCCTAAATGTTGTCTAAATACTCCCGATTGGTTTAAAATGTTTTTACTAAATTTTCGAGTATTTCTTTAGTTTTATTTTCGAAAAATTGGACAACATTTACTGTCTCGAGGTCGACGGTCGCCGTATAGGGCAACCCGTGAATCAAGATGAATTTGGAAACAAAAAATGAGACGGAAAGGAAAATGGCCAGGTCGACCAGGGCGTGCGGACGGTGACGCGACGGTCGGCCGACACTGGAGTTTAAGGTTGAAACAAAACTCCCCTTTTGATATTTGGTCTTGGCCGACCGGTTGTAGGGGCGTCGACCGGCCGAGGTGGACATCGACGGCCGTCGCCCTGTGTTTTTTTTGTGCAATTTTCAAACATCTATTTCTCGTGCGGCCGGTCGCCTTTGCTGACAACAAAAATATGACCGTTGACACAGACATATTTCCTTAAAATGTGGGATTGATTTCTAACAGCTATATTCTTGATTTTAATTGTATTTTTCTCAGAGATTTTCAATCCCCAAGAGGAGCCTATGCTTGATCATCATCTCCTATAAATAGAGGAAGTTTTGGAGCAACCAACACAACAATTGAGATACAACACAACAAGATACACTTCAAGCAAATATTTGTTCTTCATTGTTATTATTCTTGTTGTAAATTTGCCTAGCTTATCACTTTCACATCTTTGAGGTCTAGGCTATTCTTGATTACACTTTGCACTCAAATTGTAATATTCATTATTGAGTTGTAATCTTGATTTTGGGTTATCATTCAACATAAGATATCCTTGTGAGTGTTCTTGTGGTAAGAACACACTTGGATGATCTAAGTGATAGGTGCAAGAAGATTTTGGTGATCTTCTTATTGAGGTGTTGAAGAATTTGGTATTCTTCAAGGTTGAAGATTGTGGTAATCTTCACAAGGTGCCGTTGGAGATTGTGGTAATCTTCAAGAGAGATTGTGGTAATCTCAAAGGTGGTGTTGAAGAAGAGTGTGGTGCTCTTCAAGGTGTTGTTGTAAGTTGGTGTTGTATTAATTTTGGTAATTAATAAAATCTTTTCTTTTTGAAATCCATCCCTGATATACTTTGGGGTGGTAGAGATTAGGCCCTAGGTGGGTTAAACCTCTATAAATCAACGTGTGTTGTTTATATTCCGCACCTTTATTATTGTCTTAGAGCATTCGGTTCGAAAAAGAGGGTGAAATCGAAAAGATGGAGATAATCTATTCACCCCCTCTAGATTATCGTAGCGCTTGACTTACAAATACTATATTCCTTAATTCGATTATGATACTTTCTGTCATTTCCATATTTTCTTACTTATGTACTAAGAATTGATATCCACTACTATTGTATGCATATCCAATAAAGATACAATCGACCATTTTAGGTCCAATTTTAACTTGGTAGGTTCATATATTGCTACATAAGCCAAACACCATAACACTTTAAGGTACTTATAAGAAGGCTTATAATTTTTTCACGATTCGTAAGGAATCTTATCTTTACCTTTAAGTGGTATCTTGTTCAAGATGTAATTAGCTGTAGGACAGTTCCCCCCTCATATTCTGAGTAATACAAAACTAAACAACAGGGCATTCATAATCTCTTACAGAGTTCGATTTTTGCATTTAATAATACTTATAGAATGTGGTGAATATGGAGTTGTTGACGGATGAATTATGCCCCACTGAGAACATAACTCTTCAAACGGTGCAATATAGTCTCCACCTCTATCACTTTGATTTATCTTAATCCGGCTGCAAGTTGATTTTCAACTTTGTTTTTATAATTCTTGAAAGCTTCCAAAGCTTCATCTTTGCTTCATAACTACAACATAAATGACATTAGGTAACACTCAAAAAATGTTACCTAATGGCCATAAAATGTTACTATAGACAATATGTAGCACTTTTATGGCGCAAGACTTGTCCGTGCTACCTATAGTCTAAGGTATCACTTTTATTAGCTTTTAGTAACACTTTTTCTAAGTGTTACATTAAGTTTTCTATTGGTAACACTTTGAAGCAATATTTCTAAAGTGTTACATATGAATCTTATGTAACATTTTTTGTAACACTTTAAAAAAATACTTCTAAAGTGTTACATATGAATCTTACTACAAATGTTTTGCCACCAAGTAGATCGAACCCACGACTGTTATGTGTGGAAGTGGCAATTTGCCAATAAGCTAAGTTGATTCTTATTACAACTTTTGCTTCGTTTTATATATATATATACACACATACATATATATTATATGTATATATAATATATTTTATATAATAAAAATTATATTTTAAAATATATGTATTAAATTATATTATACACTGTATATATCAAATTTTATATTTTATAGTATATAGTTTGAAAATCATATTATATTATATATTAAAGTCCACAACAAATTAAAAATATCAAAAATATATAAAATAAAATTATCGACTGATAAATATTTAATCGGTAAAAATAAAAATATATAAAAATATAAAATTAATTTGCAGACAGATAAAAAAGTTCTAACAAAAAAATTAAATAATAAAGAAAATAACGAAAAATAATTTACCGACTAAAAAATTGCTAAGTAATTACCGACAACATCAATTTTCATTGGTAATTTTTTTTAAAAAGTAAAAAAATAAAAAAAGATTAACGATGAAATTAGTCTCTATTAGTAAAAATTAAAAAAAAAATAATAAAAAAATATATACATGCACATTTTTCACAAGATAAGATTAAGACGGAATTAATTGCTTTAAGTAAAAATAAAAAAATAAAAGCAAAACTAAAATACTTTGTAAAAAGAAAAAAACCAGTTAAAAAAAAAGAGTACATGATGTCTACAATTTTTAGGTTTGGTGACATCAATTAATTAAATAAATCTTTGACATGATTTAATGATAGTTATATAATTTTGTGTTACTAAAATATAGCTTAAAAAGTGTTACAATCAATAAAATATAGTGTCGCCAAGAGTGCTTTTTAAATAAAGTGATATCTATTTGCGTTACAAAAAAATAACAAAACAATGTGATACTTAAAAAGTGTTACTTATATGTATTAAATTATATTATACACTCGTATATATCAAATTTTATATTTTATAGTATATAGTTTGAAAATCATATTATATTATATATTAAAGTCCAAAACAAATTAAAAATATCAAAAATATATAAAATAAAATTATCGATCGATAAATATTTAATCGGTAAAAATAAAAATATATAAAAATATAAAATTAATTTGCAGAACAGATAAAAAAGTTCTAACAAAAAAAATTAAATAATAAAGAAAATAACGAAAAATAATTTACCGACGAAAAAAATTGCTAAGTAATTACCGACAACATCAATTTTCATTGGTAATTTTTTTTTAAAAAGTAAAAAAATAAAAAAAAAAGATTAACGATGAAATTAGTCTCTATTAGTAAAAATTAAAAAAATAATAAAAAATATATACATGCACATTTTTCACAAGATTAAGACGGAATTAATTGCTTTCGTAAAAAATAAAAAATAAAAGCAAAACTAAAATACTTTGTAAAAAAAAAAAACCAGTTAAAAAAAAAAGAGTACATGATGTCTACAATTTTTAGGTTTGGTGACATCAATTAATTAAATAAATCTTTGACATGATTTAATGATAGTTATATAATTTTGTGTTACTAAAATATAGCTTAAAAAGTGTTACAATCAATAAAATATAGTGTCGCCAAGAGTGCTTTTTAAATAAAGTGATATCTATTTGCGTTACAAAAAAATAACAAAACAATGTGATACTTAAAAAGTGTTACTTATATAAAAGTGTTACATATAAGTGTTAAATATTGATAAAAGTGTTATCTATTTGCGTTACAAAAAAAATAACAAAAAAAAGTGATACTTAAAAAGTGTTACTTATAAAAGTGTTACATATTGATAAAATGCTATAAAAGTGTTACATAAATATTGTAATGTAAAAATGTTACAAACATGTGTTACATATGTACCTTATGTAAAAAGTGCTACAAAATTTATGTTACCTAATGTCATTTATGTTGTAGCGAATCATCAATAAAAGTGATAAAATACTTTTTACCACCTCTAGTTTATACAAATTTTAGATCACACGCATTAATGTGCATTAACTCTTGAGATGAAGTGCTCTTTTCAATCGAATAAAATGATAATTTAACAATTTTGACTTCGATACAAACTTCACATTTGTTTTGTGAGTTTACTTCAAATATGTTAAGTAAATCTAAATTACCAATTTTTATAGTATTCGGATATTCCAATATAATATTTCATAAAAATTATAGCACTCAAGCATATAAGCAAAAGTAAAAATATCTTTATTCATGCTTTCACTAATACGATGTATAACCATTATATTCATCTAGACAATTCTTACCAAGATACTTACAACTAGAACCTAACTATTACTAGAAAAGAAAAATACAATTGTCTAGTCTGCAACTTCAAACTAAAAAGTCGAGTTGAGGTATCACCTTTGTCCGTAAGACAAATACGTCATGATTATTGCTCACACGGTTTGACGTATTGTCCCCAAATACATCTTTTGGATAAAAGCACCTCAAATCCGAAGATTGGGTGTTGGACTCGAAGATATATAGTATATTTAATTTGCTGAGTGTTATTTAGACTGCTGTCAAAAGGGTTATATATCATCTTACTATGCAATGCAAGCTAAAGCCAATATATAGGCATCACAATCAACACCTACAGATCCACATCTACAGAGGATTAAAGATAGGTGAGTTGGTATCGACATTACTCCCAGGTGAAATCTTGAGGTGTTACTGGACACCCTAATGAGCTTTCCAATATATGAGTTACCACTTCCGACCTTTACACGAATCTGCAGACAACCACAATATCCGGGTTGATTCAACTAAGCAACAACCAATTGAATCTTGGACGAGCCTATGTTTGAGTGACAAAATTAGGTTGGACCCGGGCCCATAGGGCCGTGCCATGGACCAGGCCACACGAGTTAACATGCCCGCGCGTGTGGCCCACATACGATCATCCACATGGACCACATGTGTTATAATCTATCAAAATCATAAATAAGACTTTCACATTAATGTGTGATAAGGCATAACCTTTCACTCATCGGAATTGTGTTTTGAGAACTTAAATACATTACTCGAATGTAGATACCACCAATTAATTCCTCAAGATTAATTTTTAGCTACGAAAATTTGGTCAAAGTAGGGTGAACACCCACTTTATAAAACCAAAATTTCAATAGAATTATCTGTCGAAAACCAGATTAAATGTCCAATTTTTTTAAAATTATTGTACTACGACCAAATGTTAACTAATTAAAAGGCAAATTAAAATATATCTATATTTAAGAGTTCATCTTTTTTAGGTTTATTTTTATTTCTTTAAGGTTTATTTTTATTTTTTTAATTTTTTAGACTGATTTATTTATTTTGGGTTTCCGTCTCACGATAGGACATCTCAGAGGGCCGGACTTACTCAACAAAAAATGCACAAATTAATTAATTGGAAGTGTACTGTGAATTAATTGATAATTTACATGCATAAACTATTTATTAATACTATTCTTTCTCTCTCTTTGAGGGACCAGGAAGTAAATTCAAACACTAGCTATTCATGAATTTCGTATACTGAAATGTGAATAAGGTAGAATTCAGTGTCTAATATGCACTTGTCCAGTGAATTAAGTCATTTGCGAATGCATGTGTACTGAGAAAGATACAACACATGTTTCGATGTCTCGCATCATATAACTTTGGTATTCATAACAAATGCTAGTTCAATTTCGAAGTGCAAAATTAGCCCTAATTAATGGAAGACACAACAAACATAAAATGCACACCAGGCCTTTTCAAGTGGATTACTTCTAACTATTCATTAATTATTATCATAACACTTGATTTATTTGGGAAATGGACTTTGCCCATATCCTATCTATTTGACATTGAAATTAGGGACAATTACAAAAATACAACGAGGTCCAGCCTAGTTACCGAAAAACCCAACTATCTTTCAAAATCACAAATACCTCATTTATATTTGTTTCTATATATTATACAAATTGTAACCTGGAGGAAAAATACTTGTTAAGCTAGCGCGCATAAATAAATCTCCAGAAAGAGGCGAGGCAGTTATAATTTTTAAAAATAACTAAATTTTTTTGTAATTATGCTAAACTTGAGGGTAGTTCTGTAATGATCCCAATCTTAATTTGGTCCCATTGCTACACTAGCTAGTACTAGAATAGCATAGTAGAACTAAATTTAATTTGTAGAAACCAATAAATGTTCATGACCAAATATTGGAGTCCAAATCAAAGGGTTGCTCCGATGGTGGCTGGGGAATAACTGATTCAAGAACCGGCCTAGAGGTAGAAGCCATCATCATGTTGAAATCATGATTTCCAAAATGATGAGAATCATTAATATTCCCTAATTGTGTCATAAAATTATTAGAGTAATTATTATTGCTATGATGATCAGTAGTAGTAGTAGTAGAAGTGTTGGTTGGTCCTCGGCCGCCGCCTCTAAGATGCAATGCTGTGAGAAGCAAAGAATTCATGGAAAGATTAGTGCTCAGCTGAAATGGCCAATTATTACTCAGTGATATTGGTAGAGAATTAGCTGCTTCTGTTGCTGCAATAGTACTATTCCAGTTCATCATCATATCATGAGTAGTATTAGTGTTGATGTAGTGTTGTTGTAGGGCAGTATTGTTGGTGTTATTGATCAAATTGATTGGTAGGTCGATGTCTCCAAGGTCGTTAAGTAGCATGGCGTTTGTTGTTGTTGTAGTATCGTCGCATGGGGAGTCTTGGGATGGTGGTGAGGAAGGTGTCTGTTGTTGATGAGGTTTCTTCACTGTTGAACTCTTTTCAAACACTCTGCAAACTACCCATTCCTCCTGTTGGAAATCGGATTCAATAAATTAATTACAATGGTTAAAATATAAACATGCATATAGTTGGAGCAATCATTAAAGAAGGGATACTTAAACAAAAAATCGAGATTCAATCAGACTAATTATAAAAAAAATCAGAGGTTTTGAAAAATTGCAAAACATCTCTTTCAGAATCCCCCTATATTTATAGAAATATTAAAAGTACCCCCTTTAATATTTAAGATAGAATCAAACCTGACATGACTTTTTGTAATTTTGAAACATCTCTGGATTTTTTTTGTAATTAGCCCAAACCTCAGAATTTTTTTTATCATCCCTTAATTAAATTGATTGTCATATCAAAATTGCTCTTGATATTATCCTAAATACCAAAAAAAAAAAAAAAATTATAAACACCCATTTAAGACTTGTGCTTGTTCTACAAGTTCCCTCAAAAGGAGAAATTTGTAAATCAAAATAGAAACAAATGTTAAATATGTATTTTAATTTTAAGAGATGAACATTTTTTTGGTAATTAGATTTAAGTTGAACAATAATGATTATATTTGTAATACCGACATGTATAAAAAATAATGTATTACCTTAGTGGGTTTGAAAGCAAGCTTGTTTTCTAGTCGATATTCATGCATAACCCAGTTGGTTTTCTCACCCTTTGGAGCTCTACCTCTGTAGAAGACCAATGTTTTCTTCATCCCAACCAACACATTTCCCCGGTAAATCTCCTTGTCTTTGCCTGTTGTTTTCCAGTAGCCTGCTTCTGTTGCTCGATTGGTCCTCAGTCCAGTAGGGTACTTTCTGTCTCTCAGGCTGAAAAAATACCATTCTTTTTCTCCCATTGAGGCTTTGGCTGCAAAGTTCAAATTTATAAAATGAGATAACCAATTCAAATTTTAGTGTAATTTGAGAAAATGCATGCAAACACATAAAACAGAGGTTATATATGATGTTTAAATATGTCTCTTTATCACAATAACTCTTTTGCACATGTATCGTGCACTAAATATGTATAACATAAGAGGTTTTGTGTTATAGTGTGTCAATATATATACAGCAAGTTATTTTGTTTATAATCTACCATCAAAATCAATTTGATAATGAATAAGATGAAGAATATTCAAGAAATTCTTGGTTCAAACAGTTATGCTTTTTTCCCCCTGATTCAAAACCATGTTATTTAATTAAAAAAAGGGACTTTAAAATTAGAGTGAGCAGATTTTTACTTAAAAGAAGAATAAGAAGATGCAACAAAAATCAAAATTAAAACTTGAATTAAGGTAAGTGTACGTACCTGGGAGATCCCATGGTTCACACTTATTAAGATCAACATCAGCAACAGCCCTAGCACTGAACTCAAAATCTGAAACTTTGTTACTAAGATAATAAGTAATGAGTTCTTCATCTGTGGGATGGAACCTAAATCCAGGAGGAAGATTTTCCTCCATTAATTTCTCCTCTAACAATAAAATCGATCCTTAATTATATATATGTGAACGATTTCAATTTGCAAGTTCAAAAAACGAACCAAGTACGGTACGCAGGGAATGGATCGGGTATTAATGGTCCCTCCATTGTTTTCATTTCATTAATATCTCATGATCCTTGAACAAGAAGCTTTCAATGGCCTTACTATAAGTCTTTGTTTATTTTGATAATTACAGCTAACTCTTTGACAAAGATAGTGTATCAATGTTTAGATTTTCTTAATGCTTTATGGATTAGAATAATATAATTGTCATTGCAATAGGACAACATTAGAGTGTTACATTTTCTTATTTGCCCCTTAGGGTATGACCTTAGTCATTACCAAATATTACCACCCAAAATTGACCTTTAGCACGGCTAATTCATTATGCGTGTGTAGGATGTGTTGTTTTAGCTAAATACGTACCTACATATATTTCTATCGGTAAATATCTACAATAAAACTAAAGTTGTTGGTAAATACTTACAATATTTTTCTGGGTAAATTTAAAGACTATTGGTGATTCGTCGATAATTGATTGATATTGTTTGGGAGAAAACAATATTTTTGGTTTTACGTATTATGTAGGTAGTGACAAAATCATTTATATCTCGTATATTGATCATGCGTAAATTGGAAGTTTTTTTGTTGTGTGATGTATTTATTATAGAAATGATGACGACCCAAATAGAATAGATAATGAAATACAAAATATAGTCGATTTTCTCTGTCAATTATATATCCCCGTTTGGCAAATTGAGAATCGTTTGGTAGTGCCGTTTGCACATGTCATGTCGAGTTCGATTCTCACATCACTACAAGAAAACAAGGGAATTCCAACGAAAAAATTAATTGGTATTTAGCCAATTTCCATTGGAATTATCGATTCTAACAAAAAATCCAATTGAAAAGCACCATTGGTGTAATGGCGTTGGAATGACAAAATTCCAATGAAAATTGCAATGGAAAAAATATTCCAACAACACCAAATGGTTTTGGTTATTGTTGGACTTTCATTGGAATTTTCCAATGGTATCTTTGTAAGATTGGAATTTCCATTGGAATTTTGAAAATTCCAAATGACTTTTTATTCAATTGGAGTTATTTCGTTGGAATTTGATTGTTTTCTTGTAGTGCATAGTTCCATCCACTCCCATAATTTGTACTAAAAAAACAATAAATTTGATTACAGAACATCTTTTATTTTACTAATAGTTATAATTGTTACTAATAATGATATTAGTTCAAATTTTTAAATATGAATATTTCAAATTTTGACTGTAACCAGGCACAGAAGTGATTGGTACTAGATATACCAATGATAGTAGGTTGTAAAAAGATATATATTGAATGGGAGTGATGGCAATATTGGAGGAAAGCAGTGGTAAATAAATAATAATTGATGAGCAGGAATAGTGGAGTGTGAACTACAATATTAGGGCTTTGTCCAACCACCTTCACCCATTTCTGCCCACCAAAACTCTGGCTAACCTCCAATTGCAACATGCCTCATCATCTTATTATTCTACCGACACATGTTCCTTTTTTGTACTTTTAGTCTGTGTTTAATTAAGCGCCCATGCCACACGTGTTTCCTTTTTTCTTAATTTTTTGTATTTGAGTTTTCTGTGTGTGTGTGTGAGTGTGTGTTAGGTTGGGGTGGAGAGTTCAATCAGCAAAGGTCTAATTCACTATCTTTTCAAGCTCGTCTCCTGTAATTATATGGTCTAACTTAGATGGATCTAGCCAAATGAATCTGCCCACTTGCAAATCTAGCTTCCAATCCAACTCTAAGGACCCAACGAAATTATTTCTAATCTTTAAAGGATCTACTAATACTTTTTAATGTGATTACTAATATTTTTTATTAGAAAAATTAATATTTTTAGGGGATTATATTAAAACGTTTCAGGGAAAAACTAACATTTTTAGTAGAACTACTAATACGTTTCACGGGAACGACTAATACTTTTTGACGGAAAAAACTACTATTTTTAGTGGGACTATTAAATTTTTTCAGGTGAACTACGTACTACTACTTTTCTTACTTTTCAGATGAAAACCTAATACTCTTCAGAGTTCTCGTGATACTATATTATTGTCCAATATTTTCAAGTGAATTATGTACTAATATTTTCAAGTGAACTATGTACTAATGCTTTTCAGATGGACTGTTAATACTTTAATGTAGGTCCTAAGGGGTGATAATGTAAAGTCTAGAAGGGATGGGGGGTTGAATAGACTTTACAAATTTTTTGATTTTAATCCTTTTAAATTATAGTTCAGCCACAAGTCAGTTGGGTCCTTGGTGGACAACTTAGTTTACCTTCACAGTAGAGTTAGCCATTCAACAGACTCGACTAAGTTGTTGATAAGATAACTCAACTGATTCAGTTAACTCTTTTAGAAATTCAGTAGACTTGGTTTATAGCGGAAGACTTTCACACTTTGATTAAAATAAGTTTTTCAATACTTGTTGTAGGCTTAGTTATTATCAGTTGACTTAGCAAATGTAACAAACAACAATAAAGATATACAAGAAATAAAGTCTTTGAATGTAAAAGACACAGAACAATTTTATAGTGGTTCGAGGATGTGGTAATTCCTCTAATCCACTCTTCTCCAACTCCCGGAGGTAATCCACTAAGTAACATTGACTTTGTTGCAAAAGAATAGCGATTCGAGACATCCTTGATCACACAACCGGCTTCTCCTAGGACTCAACTTCTTCACAAGATGGATGTCCAAACTTCAACTCCTTCGGACTTTTGGATTTGATCACTCGGCCCTCCAACAAGTCCAAAGCTTCCGTTCGAATCGAACCTTACTACACTTCCTTCAACCTGGGATGTGTAGACCCTTGTCTTTAAACAAGATTTTCTCTTCAACAGATTTGAAATCGTCTTTCTTTTTCTTGAGTGTGTTGGATCGATTTTCTTCGAGTTTTAGGCTTGAGGATAGTATTGAATGCTCGAGAGTATTATGTTCGTATTGCTTGATTTCTCTTATGTGTCTCAAATTGTATAAGTGTCTTCTCTCTTGAACCTCAACCTTTTATCTTTGCATGTTTGAACAATATATCCGTCGAAGAGATAGATGTATATTTCAAATTACACCTTGAGGTCATTGGCTTGTCTTGTCTTGCAAAGATTTGATGTAGATCGATCCTGGTATTAATGCTTTTTGCGGCGCTTTTGCTCAATCTCTGTGGTTTGCGGGAACATCCCGTTGGTTCATAACGTTTTGCACTCTTTCAAAGAAAATAACTTTATTATCTGCCGATCTGCCCGGTTTCCTATTTCAAAAAAAATTGTCTTTGTTTGACAACGGATCTCATCAACTTTCTTGAGTCTTTTTTGTTGATACTTAACCCTTTATAATCAACTCCACTTATCGGCAAGATGAATCACCCGATTTAGAAGAGTCCCTATGTTGAGGCAGATATCAGAAGACTCAACCCAGATGAAGATGAGATAGTTGAATCTCAAAGACAGCTGGAAGGCTTGCAGCTGAATGATGAGGAAGTTGTTCAAAACAACTTATCTTCAAGAATACATAATCCAGCAGACTTACTCCAACCAGATGTGAGATGGCTGAGAGACCATCCTCCAGAGCTCGTCATTGGAGATATTAGAGAAGGAGTAAGAACCAGATCCAGGACTCAGCATGAAGTTATGTTCACTTGTTTCATTTCCCAGATTGAGCCTAAAGATGTGTCACAAGCATTGGATGACACACATTGGGTTCTAGCTATGCCAGAGGAGTGAATCAGTTTGAAAGAAATAAAGTTTGGGAATTGGTTCAAAAGCCTACCCACCAAAATGTTATTGGCACTAAGTGGGTATTTTGAAACAAGATGAATGAAGAGGGATCTGTAGTAAAAACAAAGCAATATTGGTAGCCAAAGCCAAGAAGATGACATAGATTTTGATGAAACCTTTGCACCTGTTGACAGATTGGAAGCAATAAGGATGTTTCTTACTTATGCAACACACAAAAACTTCACAGTCTATCAAATATATGTGAAGAGTGTATTTTTGAATGGACTTTTGTAAGAAGAAGTCTATGTGAAACAACCTCCTTGTTTTTAGCAGAACTCGTCAATATATTGTCCATTAGCATTAGGTTCATCAAATACCACATAGATAGACTCTTCTGTGACCATAGTTCTCTTGTTCAACACTCTGAAGGCTTTACTCTCAGCTGAGTATCCTAAAAAGATACTTTCATCAGCTTTAGCATCAAATGCTTTCAGGTTGTCCTTGCCATTGTTGTGAATGAATCACTTACATCCAAAGATATGAAAATATCCAACATTTGGCTTTCTCCCCCTGTCCAAATTTCATAAGGAGTTTTGGGCAGTTTGCCATTGATCATACACCTATTCCGAGTGTAGCGGGCAATATTAATGGCTTGACCAAAATCTCTTGGCAATCCGACTTGACTAACATAGTTCTTGCGGTTTCCTTGAGAGTTTTGTTCCTTCTTTCAGCCACTCCATTATGCTTTGGAGTTCTTGCAGCTGATAATTCATGAGCAATACCATTCTTTGTGCAATACTGAGTTATAATCCCATTGACAAACTCAGTTTCTCTATCAGACCTTATCTTGATAATGGATTGACTCTTTTCATTTTGAACTCTTCTCATCAGCTGAGGAAGTTTCTGCAAAGTTTCCTTTTTTTACACATAAAGATGGTCCATGTGTATCTTAAATAATCATCCACCACCATAAGGAGAATCTCTTTCCACGCATCTGGCCGGTTCAACAGGACCAAATAAATCCATATTCAATAAGTGCATATCCTGGTTGAAGAAGGACTTGGCTTGTCCTTGAATGAAGACTTAATTTGCTTTCCCATTTGTCATGTGTCACAAATGTTTTCCTTCTTCTATCTTGAGTTAGACAATCCTTAAACAAGATGACTCCTTGAAAGCTTGTTGATTGTCTTGAAATTCAGGTGACTTAGCTTTTTGTGCCACAACTAACTCGATTAAAATTTGTGCTCTTTTGCTAGCGACATTTACTTGGTGTAGCGATTGACCAATCCACTACACACATGATTTTACGTATTGATCTTGATAGTACAACTTCATTAGATTCAACATCCTTGATCATGCATACTCCCATGTTGAATCCTACATTGTAGTCCTTATTACGAGACTTGGGCGATGTTTACAGTTGAAATTGACCCTTCAACATAGGCTACATCTGTGATTTTCAATCCATCTTCCTTATAGATCCAATACCTCTAATCTCCCCTGGAGCTTTATTTCCTCTAAATATAACTTTTGCTCCTCTTGATTACTTGAAGTTTGATAAGTTCTTTTTATTGCTTGTCAAGTGTCTCGAACAACCACTATCCATGTACCAGGTTCCTTGGCACTCACTCTTCCTTGAACCTTGCTAACAAAAAAATCGGTTTTAGGTATCCAAACCTATCTAGGTCCTGAGGGGTTAACATTATAAGGTGATCCAACCAACCTATAGCCAAATGGTCTGACTCTAAGAGGTTGTCACCTATCAGTTCCATAATCGTAATGAATATTTGCAAATTGCTTGGGAGCTTTAGGTTTATGCATCCTGTCTCTTTTGTCTCGTATGCCTGTGGGTGTGCTTGTGCATTTATTTTCTTGGGATAATTATGAAACTTTTGTGCATAGTGGGCATTGTGCTTGGGTATATATGTGTGCTGATAATGGTTCCTTTGCATTGGGAATGACCTATTTTGAGTCTGAGGTCTATGTCGCTTGGGCTTGTATCCCTTAGGACTTGGTGATATCTCACTTGATTATTCCAATCAACTTGGCTAGGATAATTTCTACCATTCCCATCATATGGCTTTCTCTGCTGAAACCTCTAGGCCTTTTGGTAGTTCTGTTTTGATTTCACAGAATATTTCATGTTAGGAGTCTACTGATGGACTCTTCTGATTTTTGTTTCAACTGTCCTTTCATCATATTCTGCTGGCTTTTTGCCTTTGTCTTTGTATCCTAGGCCAGCATGTGTGTGATTGTGTTTGTGAGTGGGTGCAACATACAGTTTTTTGGGTTTTTGGACTCCTTCATTGCTTGAGGATCCTTTCTCCAAAACTACTATTGGAGCTTGAGTATTCACAATGGAATTGAATCTTATGCCTGTTTTGTCTCCACTTTTCTTTTGTATCATTATCAATTCATCCAATGATTTAGATTCCTTGCTAAATGATGTAATCACATTTTTTTTAATCTTTTTCCCTCCTTTCTGTTTCAGCTAAGTTAGCTTTGATCTTAGCAATCTCGGCCTTGACTTTCACTTTGTTCTCGGCGACTATGTGACTTAAAGTACTCAGCTCTTTAGCCAGCTGTGAGTTTTGGCTTTTGAGCCGGATTTTTTCCTCATTTAAAAGTGTGTGAGAGGTTTTTATATGCTCAAAATATCAATGCCTCTTCTTCGGTTTCGAGGAGTAATCGGCCTATTTCTTTGTCGACTCAACCGGTTCTTTGCACTTGGTCGTGTCGGTTTCATCGCCAACATGGCTTTCTTCTTTTCTTGTTTTTCTCAAGACTTTTCTTTCCTCATCATTTCTATACTTGTTGGTGGTGGATAGGGACAACCAACAATAAAGTGTTAAAAACATGTCTGCAATTCCAACGAGGTTCTCGACTTTACGGAAGTTAGCTCTGTCAGCTCTTTGATTATCAGCTCTCTGATATTCAGCTCTTTGATGGTCAGCTCTTCTTGGTGGTCATTATTCTTTAGTCTTGGAAGGTGTTGAGTGTCTCCTGGAGGTTTCAACCTTGTTTCTTTTATAGTTCTTATTGAAGAACTTGTTGAATCTTTTTACCATCAGGGCAATCTCCTCTTGGTCAATGGTTTCCTTGGAATCAGCTCTTTTAGATTCTCCAGCCATGAGTGCAGCTGTCTCTTCTTGCTCTTTCCTTTGGATCTCAAATTCATAAACTTTCAAATCTGATAGTAGCTTATGGTTGGAAGTTCTTATTAAGTCCATGAGTGTCTCAAGGCAATCACCTTCATTTCCCACTCAGCTGGGAGCGACCTCAAAATCTTCGTACACATTTCTTCTTGGGTGTATTATTTGCCTAGAGCTGAGACCTCATTCGTAATCTCTGTGAATATGGCATCCAGCTGATCCAGAGTTTCACCTGCAAGCATTTTAAAGTTTTAAAATTTCTGTACAACAACAGTCAATTCATTTTCTTTAATTTGATCATATCTTTCACAAAATAATGTCAGTTTTTCTTTCTTTAGCCGTTCTACAAGATTTCACTTTGTTGAATATCGCTTTATCGAGGTTTTATACAAAATTTACTTGGCAACATTATCCAAGTTGTATCTCTTCGATCCTCATTAGTCCACTCGCATCGAAGCTTCTTGACCATGACTGGTTTTGGTGCGGCCAGTGCAGTTTGGGACAACAACATGAGCGAAAAGACGTGCGATGGGAGCTACAACATCTTCTCCTTCACCCAGTGCGGTGCAATGAAGAACCTCAAGAGCGGGAGCCCTAACGGATGTGTTCACCTTCATTATTTACTGATGGCCCATCCTCAATGACGAACCACATTTCATTGTGTAAAGGCCGAAAGATGTGCACTGCACATCCGTATCTTCCAATCATCAAATTCCTCGACAAAAAAATAGGAATGTGAATTAGATTTGCTTCCATGATAACAACTTATTTTGAAAGAAAAGCTTTAAAACTCGCAAGTGTTGTATCTTTTGAAAAAGATTGAGATCTAGTTCGAACTTGATGGAAGGCTTAATGAACCAACCGGTCGATACCACTTGTAGGTCCCAAGAGGTGATAATGTAAAGTCTAGAGGGGGGTTGAATAGACTTTACAAATTTTCGATTTTAGTCCTTTTAAAATCGGTTAAGTTACAAGTCACCGGGTCCTCGGTGGACAACTTAGTTTACCTTCACAATAGTGTTAGCCACTCAGCGATTTCGGTAGCCGTTGATAAGATAACTCAGTTGATTCACTTAACTCTTTTAGAAATTCAAGAGAGTTGGTTTCAGCGGAAGACTTTCACCCTTTGATTAAAATAGGTTTTTTCAACACTTTTTTAGGAGCTTAGTTATTATCGATTGACTTAGCAAATGTAACAAACATCAATAAAGATATGTAAGAAATAAAGTCTGAATGTAAAACACACGAGAACAATTTTTATAGTGGTTCGAGGATGGGGTAATTCCTCTAATCCACTATTCTCCAACACCTGAAGGTAACACACTAAGTAACGTTGACTTGTTACAAAAGGATGGCAGTTCAAGACAACCCTGATCACACAACTGGTTTCTTACGGGACTCAGTTTCTTCACAAGATGGTTGTCCTGCTACTTCAGCTCCTTCAGACTCTTGGATTAGATCACTCAGCCTTCCAACAAGTCCAAAGTTTCTGGTTTGAACTGGAACCTTACTATACTTCCTTCAACCGTGGATGTGTAGACCCCTTGTCTTTAAACAAGATTTCTTCTTCAATAGTTTTAAGTTGTCTTTCCTTCAATGAGTATGTTGGATTGATTTCCTTCGAGTTTTAGGCTTTAGGATAGTATCGAATCCTCGAGAGTATTATGCTCGGTTGCTTGATTTCTCTTGTGTGTCTCAAATTGCATAAGTATCTTCTCTTTTGAATTCCTCGACCTTTTATAATGCTGTTTGAAAAATATATCCGTTGAAGAGATAGATGTATTTTTCAAACTATAATTTGAGGTCGTTGGCTTGCCTTGTTTTGCAGCATTTGATGTAGACTGATCCTGGTATTAATACTTTGCAGCCTTGCCTGAATCTCTGCAGGTTTGCAGGAACATTCCGTTGGTTCATAGCTTTTTGCACTCTTTCGGTAAAACAACTTTATTGTCTGCAGTCTGTTAGTTTCCTCTTTCAGCAAACATTTGACTTTGTTTGACAAATAATCTCTTCAGCTTTCTTGAGTCTTTTTTTGTTGCTACTTAACCCCTTAGGCAGTCAACTCCACTTATCTGGGAGTGACTCACCGTCGATCTGTTGGCGAGACAACTTTTCGGAACTTGACTTCCCTCGGTTGCCACACAACCGATTCTTCATCTTAGTCTCGATCGAAACTTACGCAATCTTCAACTTGGTTGCTTTCACTTAGCTAATAGAACTTTATCTATTACAAGTTGATTCTGATGGAATTGGGTGCCAACTTCCTAATCTACGTTTTACATGGTATCATCCAAATCTATTACATAAATTTCCCAACATTTAATTTCGGAGAAACTACTAATACCGGTCCCTGGATATTACAAAAATATTATTTTGAATATTACGTAAATACCACCGGTCAGTTTTGGCATCCGTCTAAGTTTTGACCGCTTGTGGGATTTTCGTCTTTTATTTTCCTATAACATCTTTTCATACTAAAAGAAAATTCGGTTTACCAACGAGTTTACCAACATAATTTATTTTGTTACTAAATTTCTGATTACCTCTACGAATACCTATAGAATAGAAAATATTATTTGTCAACCAATAAACTAGAGTTAATTAAGTTTAATTGCTTCAACAAATTTAATTCCATAAATGTAGAAACAAATTTATTCTTGTATATGTTTACTGGGTCATTAAGATATCAAAAGGCGTTGTTTATATGGTTTTAATTCACTCTAGAAAACAACTACAGTTTGATATAATTTTAAACAACTTTCTGTACGTAAAATATGTTGATTAATTTGATATGATGTGATTAAAAGCTTGAACAAAAAATTGAACTGGTGACCGGAATTTTGTGTCAGACTGGGCCTAATTCAAGAATATTACTCTCTGTTTTTAAACTCTTTATAGGACTAATAGTGTGACCACATACAAAGTTTATTATTCTTTATAGAAAATAATTGTGTTACATCACTATTTTACTTGAAAACGATAGTTTTGGATTAAAAATGTATTAAAAGATGAAATCTTTAATGAGAGACATGGTACTTAAATTATAAGGTAATCTGATGTTTTTTTATTAGTTAAAATTGTAGTGTTGGCGAAAGATATATGTGTGTGCATGAATGAAATCATTAAAATATGGAGAGAAAGTTTATGGGGAGTGGTTAAAATGCTTACCAAACCATAAGACTGTATCTCTTTCTTGTTAAGTCTTGTTTTGAAATCTGGAAAATATGCATCTTCTTCAATGCTCTTTCTTCTTGTTTTCTGGTCATTAGAGCCTCCAATTTTTCAATCCTAACTACACCTTTTTTCTGTACTTAGTTGCTTCTACACTCACCTTTCTAGAATCTGTGTGTATTTTGCTTTCATTTAATTATAACGTTATTATTGCATTTTGGATTTAAGGTGCTTGAAGATAAAACTGAAACCTGTCACTACAACTAAAAGTTCAGATAAAGATGAAAACCATTAACAATGTTTATACTTGGAATTCAAAAATTTACCCGACACACAAACATCTAGAGCTGGCAATGGGCCGGGCCAAGTGAAAAAATAGGGCCGGTTGGCCGGCCGATATTTTATCGGTCCGCATTTCTTTGTGGCCCAACCCAATCTCTTCAAGTGTATTTTTGATCGAGCTTGTCAGGCTTCGGGCCCATTAGGCTAGGCTAAAGAAGGCCCGGTCTTTTTCGGGCCGCTAAAAATGAAACCCTACCAACCCAACTGCCTATATGCAGGCTGGATGGACCGGCCTATCGGGCCATGCTAATTTTGTCGGTTCTACAAACATTTCACATACATTGACACACACAAACACACATATGTATGTGTGTTGTGTTGTGTTGGAAAAGGGTTTTAAAAATTAAGATTTGAACTAATTATTTATGAAAAATAAATGATACAGATGTAATCTACACCACGGGTAAATGAATTTAGTATTTTGAATTTTTCAAAATGAATTACGGGTGAATAAGAAATTAATTCATAAAGTAAGCCACTTACATGCATTTTTATATGGCAATATAAAAGGGTATTGATACGCTCTCAATATCAATATGCTAAAAGTAAGCCACAATATTCCTACTAACCTGTTCCAGTCCAGTGGCTACGATAATCTAGAGGGGGTGAATAGATTATGCCGATTTTTTGCAAATCGCCCTTTTTTTCGAATGAACAAGTAAATGACAAGAATATAAATGCGGAAATTAAACAACACCCGTTGATTTAAAGATGTTCAACCCACCTATGACCTAATCCTCTACCACCCCAAGTATCTCAGGGATGGATTTCAAAAAGAAAAATGATTTTATTAATTACCACAATTAATACAACACCACCTTTGAAGATTACCACAATCTTCTTACAACACCTTCAAGAAGATTACCACAATCTTGCTTCACCACCTTTGAAGAGTACCACACTCTCCAAACACCTATCACCTAGATCACCCAGTGTATTCTTACCACAAGAATACTCACAATGATGTCTTGTGTTGAATGATGGACAAAATTCAAAATTACAACTCGATAAGACCAATATAAAGATTGAGTGCAAGTGTAATCAAGAATCAAAAGCCTAGACCTCAAAGATGTGCAAGTGAAAGTACTTAGGCTATTACAACAAGAATGTAAAAATGAAAGCTTGAACAATTTGCAGATTTCTTGTTGTGTATTTTGCTTGTATGTGTTGTATCTTGTGTCTTCAATTCATCCTCTATTTATAGGGAAGTCTTCACCAACATAGGCTCCTTCCTCTTCACTTTTGTCTACAAAAAGAGGATCACAAGATGTAGAAATATTGTACAAAAATGAAAAGTAAATCTTTGATAAGGATTGCAAATCGGTTGGAATTTTTGTTTGTCAAAAATAACATAGAGCGACCGGTTGCCTGTAATAAGATTTGAACGTTTTGAAAAAATAGTGCGATCCAGTGCACAGTCGAAGGGGTCGGCCGACAGTCGTGAGAGTGCGGCCGTGCATCTAGGAATGCGACAAATCGGCCCTCTTTGGACCGGTTCCCTCTCTTTTTTTTTGATTGATGCGTTCTGTTTCAATATTTGAGTTCTTCGGTACCGATCGACGTTTTGGGCGACGTCGACCTCTAATTTTAAATGTTGTCCGATTTTTATCAACAATAAACTTCAAGAAATACTCCAAAAAATTAGTAAAAATATTTTAAATCACTTGGGAGTATTTTGACAACATTTATAAACATTGTTTTGGTGCAAAAACCAATTTAAACAAAACCATCAAAAGTGTTGTCCATTTTTATCGAAAAATAAATTCTAAGAAATACTCCAAAAATTAGCAAAAATATTTTAAATCATTTAGGAGTATTTGGACAACATTTATTAACATTGTTTTGGTATAAAAACTCATTTAAACATAATCATCAAAATCTTGATAAAAATATTTATCTAACAAACTCCCCTTTTTGATGATTACAAACCAAAACAATTTTAGGAAGTCGATTTTAAAACAAAACAAATTTTCGGTCTAAAACATCAATCCATTATAAGCAAGATTTATCATAAGTACAAACACACAAGGATAGGAGCAAAGATTTTTCAAAATCATATTTGCACAAGCTCCCCTATCAATATGCATATCAAGAACTAGTATACAAGCAACCAACTCAAAGCTAAAAGCTTAGCTTTTACAACTTAAGCTTGAATTTCATGAGCTTATAAGCTCCCCCCCGTCACAAAACATCATTAGTCAAGCATAAAAGTCCATAATACATCACATGGACTAAGTATTGTTCCAGACTTTTGGCTTTTAAGAGCCCTAGCTTATAGCTTTTCTTGCGAGCTTATTTTTGCTTCTTTAAGCATATGCGTTTTTTCTGTTTCTCCCCTTTGGAATCATCAAAAGAATGTTAGCACGATAAAAACATCATACAATTATATCAAAGTGCGCAATTTAATCGATTTATCGAGCATTTAAGCTTAAATTCGAATAAAGGGAAAAAATTGCTCATTTGATTTGTAAAAGCTCATTTGATTGATAAAATATGATCTCTATAAACTTATAAGACTTTTCAAATCAAGGGAATCATGTAGGTGATGAGTTTTTCATTGAAACATTTTGTCGAACACTTGGCGTGCATTGAATAAAACAAGAGAAATATAACGCCTTTGTGATTCGTTTAAGCCAAAATATTTCATCACCAATTTCACTACAACAATATTCATTCATCATCAATCATCATAAATAACATATTAATACAAGAATTTCAACAAGATATCAAGACACAAGCACATTCTCAAGGGTTTAACCCAATTGAGATTAAAAGGAGAAATTCTTACCATTTAATCGGTAAAGATGAAAAATGATGATGATAATCGAGCCTCATGAAGTCCAAAATATAAAATGTATGCAATAAAACAAATTTGAAGTGAAATTTGTGTGAAAAGTGCGTAGGGGACGAAAAATGAACACAAACGACCAAAAATGATGAAACCGAGAACAAAAACGTTTTTATCCAATTTTTGGTTAAGGCGACCGGTTGGGGGTGGGCGACCGTCGACATCATGGGCGACTTGTCGGCCTTCCCCAAAACAGCCAGTGGTTCTTTTTTCTGTTTTCCAAAATCCGAATTTTCAACCAAAAATCCGATTTTTTCGCCCCTAAGTTTTAAAACCGTGCAAAATGCAAACGTAAACCTCATTCAATATGCATTATGTCTAACCGAGCTTGTATCGACGCAAAAAGTCTCGGAAGATAGCGGTTTTGTAAAAATGTCGACTAATTGATCTTGAGATGGTACAAAAGATATCTCAATTTTTCGTTTTGAAACACAATCCCTTAGAAAATGATGTCGAACCTCAATATGTTTAGTACGATTATGATGAACCGGGTTTTGAGCAATATTTATAGCGGATATATTATCACAAAAGATGGGAACATTTTCAAAAGAACATTTATAATCCGCTAAAGTTTGTTTCATCCAAAGAAGTTGAGTACAACAAAATGCCGCAAAAATATATTAGAAGCCCGTAGTTGAAAGTGAAACACAATTTTGCTTTTTTGAAAACCAAGAAACTAGGCAATCGCCTAAAAATTGATATGATCCGGAAGTACTTTTCCGATCATGAATATTTCCCGCATAATCTGAATCACTATAACCTTTAATGAAAAATTTTCATTCTTTGGATAGAATAAACCATATTTAATAGTGCCTTTCAAATATCTAAAAATTCTTTTAACGGCACTCATATGAGATTCTTTGGGATTGCTTTGAAAACGAGCACATAGGCATACGGCATGAAGAATGTCCGGTCTACTAGCGGTTAAATAAAGTAAACTACCAATCATACCTCGATATTTGGATTCATCAACCGACTTGCCTTTTTCATCTTTGTCAATCTTGACATTTGTTGCCATTTATAAACATTGTTTTGGTGCAAAAACCAATTTAAACAAAACCATCAAAAGTGTTGTCCATTTTTATCGGAAAATAAATTATAAGAAATACTCCAAAAAATAGCAAAAACATTTTAAATCATTTAGGAGTATTTGTACAACATTTATTAACATTGTTTTGGTATAAAACTCATTTAAACATAATCATCAAAATCTTGATAAAAACATTTATCTAACACTAACGTGCCATCGAATAAAAAATATCTCGAGGTGGGAAATATTCTCTCAATTGCATTCATTAGAGCCACTTTTATATCAAGAAACAATCACATTCGAGAAAGAAAATGACTCTATCAAGGGTTTCAAGATTTTACAAGCCCACATATAATCATTTTTCCCGTTTGTACTCCGGATAAGCGTCCTGAGAGAATATCATATGTGTCGATGTCACAACAACAATCTCAACAAATGTAACTTATAAATATTTGTCTTGTACGTATAATCTATAAAGATGGCATTCGAAAAGCAAGTAACAACTCAACACTCGTTCAATGAGCAAAGAATATATTCTTCACAATGTTAGCCATCTCGCAACACCTATGATGATAGAAATATACATGATTTTTCAGTTTTCACATAAGATGTTGCGTGTGCGGACGACCGCAAATCATGCTCGATAATTTTTATCTTCATAGGATCATTATAAATAGTCCTTGTTGTGGACTTATTATATACAAATTTCTTTTTGTAAACTAAATAAACTATCATTTGGTCAAGTATTTCCGTGTGTCATATTCATCATATATTCCTCCTCATTTTTTAATAATGAATTGGCATATGAGTGACCCTACAAGTATTGTGCAATTGAATGATTTGCATATTGCATTCAACATCTAGTGTCAATTCTTTTTCAACTAATACTCGTCTACTCCAAATGAAATGGATAACCACATTTCTTTGTTTTAGTTTTTCTCCTAGTCACCTTTTTTTTACATTGTCTACATCATCTTTTTGATATTTTCAGCCTTTTTAATTCACAATATTGGCCACTACATTCACAAGTTATGAACAATCGAGGTCTTTTCTAACCCCGACAACCTGCTCGCCCACTAATTATTATGACCATGCCATGCTCATTTCCTATCTCATACACCCCATCAAATAGTTTCTTGCGAGAAGCAAAAGTTCGCTCGTTATGAATACATATGTGTAATCCATAACAACAATATCATAATTGGGAGAACCAATAATATTATACTCGTAGGCATAAAGTTTGATTCTTATTAAAAATAACTAACAAAATATCAACAACAATATAATACGTTTGAGCAAAAACAAAAGTGATGTATGGGATTGATCGTGCCATGTTTTACAATAAAAAACATTGCACGATCGTTGCAACAGGCACGACATGATTGTGCCATTTTTTGAACGTGGCGATCGTATAATCTATCAGAAACTGCGCTACACAACTCCAATTTTGAACCGAAAAAACATGGATTAATAGAGAAATAATGTACCTATAAAATATGAAGATACTTATATTATTCTTTCCAATGAATTCCTGTAGTCCATATTTGCAACAATATGGTGGTTGACATATTTAGGGTTCGAGAGAAAAAATAGTTTTTATCGAGAAGAAGAATAATGTTAGTGGGCGTTGGGAAGAAGATAATAAGCTTTAACTTGAGAAAATATGGGTATATTAACAGTTGGGTGGGAGGGGTTTAGAACTTCTTTAACTAGTAAGGGCCGTGTAGTCTCTTAAATTCATGGAAGTTTTTATAATTATAGTGAGGTGGATATATCTAGAGGAATTGGAGGTATGAATAGCACCACCATTTGCATAGATGCACAAAATCAATGGGGTGTATGTTTTGGGGAAAGAAAATGGATTGATAATGAGGGTAAATTGAGGAATGTTGGGGATGTATGTAGTAAATGGATTATTTCGAAAATGAGTGTAGTTATTTAGAAGGTGCGTATATTCGGACAAAATATGGGTGTGAATAGCGCCACCAATTAAGTAAATAGTATATTTTAAAAAGATGAGGGTATATTTAGCAAGTGTGTGTATTTAGAGAGTTTTGGGGTAGGCCCGCTCACGCCCTTTTTTCGCATGAGAGCTTTCAAAGTCGGAACAATGTTTGTTCGATAAACGTAAAAGGATGTAATTGTTGTAAATAAGTCCCGTTCTCAATATAAGATGTACTAACCAAATAATATTTGTAATTATATCAAGTAATATATGTATATATAATATATATTATATATGTAAGAAAGCAAATATAAAGATAACAATATGAAATGTGTCAAATGTTGTGTGTAATTTTCATTCAATTAGCTTCATATATTTATAGAAAAAATTCTCAACTAAAACCAATCACAATAAATGCACTTTCATTAGTTAAATGTGCATCATCACAACTAATATTTTCTTGTATTAATTAGGTGTGCAAGTCCATTAATAACATAATACCCCCTCGACGCAACACCATTGGACGAATATGCCTCATTAAAAACCTTAAGCCGAAAAACCTAATGGAAAAAATCGATCATAAGGAAAAAGAGTACATAACTCGATTCCAAACATTATGCATAAACCGCCTCATTAAAAACCTTAAACTCGAAAAACCCAATGGAATAAGAACCATACAGTGAAAAAAAAAGTACAACGCACAATATATAAATTTTCTCCCGAAATAAATAACACAATTCGTTGAAGTGAATTATCAATCTTGCTTGATATTAACTCTTCGCATGCCTATGTCGTATACCATTTTCTCGAATATAGATGTTGACAAGGATTTTGTGAATAAATCGGTAAGATTGTGACATGAGCGAATTTGTCAAATGTTTATCTCTCCATTTCTCTAGAGTTAATGTGTATGGAAAAACTTTGGTGAAATATGCTTGGTCATATCACCTTTTATGTAACCACCTCTTACTTGAGCCATACACGCCTGCAAAGATCCTCATGAATAATAGTGGGAGTGTATCAGAATCGGCTTTAATTGATAAGCATTTCGTATATGAGCTATAATTGATCTTAACCAAATACACTCTTTGTAGCTTCATGAAGAGCAATAATCTCGTGAGTGATTGGAAGAAGTAGCTACTAATGTCTTTGATAGATCACCATTCATGATATAGCTATACCGTTATAACAAAATAAATAACCAGTTTGTGATCAAGCTTTGTGTGGATTAGATCTATATCCCGCATCAACATAACCAACTAACCCAGTTTTAGTTCATTCCTTGGAGCAAAATAACCCCAAATTTATAGTACCAAAAAGATAACGAAAAATGTGTTTAATACCATTCAAATTTCTTTGGATTGGCTTAAAACTATATCGCACAAGTAAATTTACAGCAAAAATGATATCCGGTCTAGTGCATTGTGCTAAATACATTATTCTCCAATAACATTAAGTTAAGGCACTTCAAGACACAAAATCTCTTCATCAAATTCTTTTGGTCGGAATAGATCTTTCTCGATCTAAACTCAGTACACAACCATAGGGTACTCAAATGATGAGCCTTGTCCATACTAAGTGTTTGAGTAACCTTTTAGTATAAGCAGATTGGTGGACAAGTATCTCATTATCTTTATGTTCTAGCTCAAGACCAAGACAAAGTTTAGTTTTTCCAAGGTCTTTAATCTCAAACTCTTTCTTCAGATATTCAGCAGCATTAGACAATTATTCAAGAGTGCCAACCAAATTCATGTCATCGACATATACAACAATGACAGTAAATCCAGTATCAAATCTTTTAATAAAAACACATGGGCAAATTGTATTATTTTTGTGACCTTCCTTGAAAATGTATTCATTAAGTCTATGATACCACATGCGACCGGATTGCTTCAATCCATCAATGATTTTTGCAGTTTGATCAAGTATAACTCATGAGGAGTGTCTAACTTTGGTATTTTATATCCATTAGGGATTTTCATATAAATATCAGAATCCAAGGAACCATATAGATATGCCATCACTATATCCCAATGTTCTAAAACTCGGGTTAGGCGGGCACCTGGCGCTAGGCGCCACCTAACCGAGGAGAAAACTTGCAAATCGGCCTACAAATCGGGCGGGCGCTCAAGTCGCCCAGCGCCACCGAGATGCTTTCTTTTTTAAAAAAAATTCTGCTCACCAAAACGACGTCGTTTTGGTTCCTTTTTTTTAAAAAAAAATTCAGCTTTTTAATAATAAGCCTAATCTTTCAAAACCCAATCCCCAACCTCTCATAAGGTAAAACCTAAAACCCTATCACCCCCAAATCCCAAATCGCGAATGAGACTTATTTTTGCTGGAGGGGTATTCATTTGAATCATTTCAAGTTTAGGAGTTCAATCTCAATCCACTTTGGAAATGGTATGATTATCTTGATCACTCTCTGAATCTCATTATCAATTTATCATACATGAGTTGTTTTTTTAATTTTTTCTAAAAGTTTTTTCTCGCCATAAAATTTGTATTTTTCTTTGATTGGGAAAAAAAAAGAATATGTGAGAGCCATCAATGGGTAATAGGTTATAAGAGTATAAATGATTCGGTGAATGTGCTATTTGAATAATTAGGGCATAAATCTTGTGTGATGAAATGACCACAACATTCTTGTATTTCAATTTTAAAAACAGAGGCAATTTTTTTTTGAATTTTTGGGTTACGAGTTCTTGAATGATTCGAGAGTTTTTCGGATATCCGTTATTCTTGCTAACATAAGAGTTGTGGAATCATCTCGGTCGATTTTTTACATACAAGAATTTTTTTCCGGATATCTCTTATGTTAGCATCTGTTCAATAACTATTTGAATGATTGGGTTAAAATATACAATACATATGGATTATGATTGTTTCCTATCCAATACAAATATATATATATATATATATATATCTAATCGAAGTTCTCTTGCATGTCGTGCCATTTGATAAAGTCGAGAGTTTAGCACAATGACATTTTCAAGCGTTTACGCCACTTAGGAAATATCCAAGGAATGTTGTTTCTTGTACCAAAGCTTCACAGATGATCAAGCTAAGTGTAGAAATGCTATTAATGAAGTAAAAGCCAAAAAGAAAAAGTTGAAAAAACAAGAGGAAGATTTGATTGCTAGTGTCAATATTAATGGTTCGAGGAATATTACATTGAAGAGGATGAATTGAGAGAGTTAATAGGGAGCATGAAGCCACCCCGTTCTCTTGGCCCAATGAACAAATTTGCTACATGCATCAATCCCGCTTCTTTGAATGTGGCTAAGACAACGCGGAACAAAACATATATGATGCCCTTTGGAAAGAGAAATCTAATCTTTGTGAAGAATTACATTGCCGATTGGATTTATGAAGTCGAATATCCTTCAATGCCTTTGATCCGAAAGCTTCGGACTCTTTCTGAGGCACTTGGCCAATTGGACCAAGGTGGAAACCTCTAGTCAATATGAACTGAGAAAGCCTTTATTAAAAAAAGCGGTTGAGAGAACCAAATTCAAAGTAAAGCCACATGAAGACGAATGGGGAAGAATGGTTTCTCACTTATGACGATGCTTGGAGTGACAGAAGAGAAGAAACATCATGAACTTGTGTGTCATCTAAAGCAAGGACAATTTTTCTTTCTTCTAAGGAATCTTCAGATGTAGCACACACAAGTGAAATGATTTTTGAGTATGTCGATCAATGTATTGAGAAAGTTGGGCCAGAGAATGTCATTCAAGTAGTGACAGATAATGCTTCAAACAATATGGGAGCGGCAAAGTTGTTGCGTGTGAAAAGGCCAACTATCTTTTGGACATCATGTGCCACGCACACCATTAATCTTGTTCTAGAGGGCATTGCAAAACTACCTCGGTTCAAGAAAATCATTGATCAAGCCAAAGCTTTGACCATCTTCATCTATGCACATCATAAGACTTTAGCCATGATGAGGTCTTATACTAAAAGAACAGACATAGTGAAACCATGAGTCACTAGATTTGCGTCTTCATTCCTTAGTTTACAGAGTTTGGTGGAGAAAAAGGCTCAATTAAAGACAATGTTTAGTAGCTCAAATGGGATGAATGCAAATGGTCTAAGACTGTCAAAGGGCAAGCAAGTTATAATACTGTGATGGGCTATTGGTTTTTGGAATGGTGTGACATCTTGCTTGACTATTTTTGCACCTTTGGTGAAGGTGCTTCGTATTGCTGATGCAGATAGAAAGCCATCAATGGGCTTTTTATATGGGGAGCTTCTACAGGCAAAGGAAGATATAAAAAATGCTTTGAATAATTATTCCAAGAACTGTGATCCCATCTTGGAGATAATGGATGCAAAAATCAAAGGAAGAGTTGACACCCCATTGCACTTGATGGCTTATCTATTGAATTCTTATTATCATTACAAGGATCCCAATATTATATTGGATCAAGTTGTCTCGAATGGAGTTATCGATTGCCTTGATGTTATTTGTCATGGAAACTTTGATTTGATGAACAATGTTATGAATGTTGAGTTGCCAATTTATAAGACCAAAATAGGAGTTTTTGCGAAGCCCATTGCACAAAAGGGTGTGAAGCAAATGATGACAAGTTTGACCCAGGTAAAAAAAAACTTTTAATTCATCTTTTAAATTATCAAGTTATTATTTATTTTATAATGTTCTAATTCTTGCAGCAACTTGGTGGTTAAATTATGGTCATGGAACACCTAACTTGCAAAGAATTGCTATAAGGATCTTGTCATTAACCACGAGCTCGTCTGGATGTGAAAGAAATTGGAGTGCATTCGAAGGGTTAGAAACATAGAAAGCTTACTTTATAGTTTACTTTATTAATCTATTTTCTTATTTTGAAATATTTCTACTTTATCTGTTTTGTTTTTTCTTTTTTTATGTTTTACGATACTTACTAAGAAGAGGAATAGATTAGATGTTTCACGATTGAACAATCTAGTCTACGTCCCAATTCAATTCACGTTTCTTTGAATAAACGTAAAAGGGGAAAGGAGAAGGATATTGATGTGCTACTTGCTAGTGATGCAAGTAAAGCACAAGATTGGATTATTCCTAGGTTATATGATGATGACGATGAGTCGGTCTTTGTCTTGATGGTGATGCTTCTAGAGTGAGAGAGCTTGAGGAGGATGATTTTGAATCCGAAGATGAGGAGGAAGTGATAATGACTCGAATTTGAGTCGGATGAAGAGCGTGTATTAGAAAATTATGGAGAAGAAGAAGATCCATTTGGTATTGCTACATGCTAGTTGGCTAGTGGTGCATTGTTTTGTTTCTTATGTAGTTGAAGAATACATCTCTTGTTTTGTCATTTATGAGTTCATGTTCAAAAGAATCAAAACTTTGTAGTTTGAATGGTGCTCTTACTTCTTAGTAATTATTGACTAATGACTTGTTTTGTGTTGTTTGGAGCTTTGTAATGCATTGAATTGTTGGTTTTAATCTTGTAAGTTGTCATTATTTTTACTTTTTTAGTTTATTTGATCATATTTTCTAATGGTTTAATTTTGTTAGCAAGGTTTTAATTTTAAGAAAAATAAAAAACCATGTAATTATGCCTTAATTCTAGGCCCTACTAAGTCCCCGCCAGGCGCTCTAGGCCCTAGGCTCTTGTCCGGCGCCCGGCAACCGCCTGGAGAGAGTTTTAGAACACTTTGCTATATCCATTAGACGCATGTGCATTCTCGTGGACAACAATAATAAGGAAACAAAATGTGATTGTTTCCATAACAGGTGAATATGTCTCATCATAATCAATACCAGGTCTCTGTGAGAATCCTTTAGCCACGAGTAAGGCTTTATATCTCTCGACTTTGTTTTTCTCATTTCTCTTTTCGAACAAATGCCCGCCTGTATCCAATGGGCTATACATTGTTTGGAGTTCAAGAAATTTGCCCAAAAACTTTTCGTTTTTCAAGGGAAGCTTACTTATATTTTATTGCTTCCTCCCACATAGGTCAATCAGGCCTCGGCGACATGTTATCGAATATGGCTCGTTATCATAATCATCATTTATAATTTGAGAAATTGAGATGCAAAATTATCATCAATAATTATTTCATTTCAATCCCATATTTCATTACAATAGCTTATGGGATTCTAGTTGCTATCGAGTTTTGTACATTTTTGAGATATTAGGCTCTCTGATTTATCCGGATCATGCTCATTAGTATCAATTCGCCCCATTCTTTTTCGAGAACAAAGATCTTTTGAGCCAATAGGTCTACCATATTTTTGTTGTGGATTATCATCATTTATTTTCTTATGTTCATGAGGAACAATAATCATGGCTGGAACATTTGTAGCCTAATATGAGATTTTGTAACTTTTTTAGCATCGTTAAATGCATCGAAAGTATATTAGCAATATTTTATAAATGAATAATTCTATTCACCTCACTTTCACATTCAAAAGTAAGTGGATCTAAATGGGATAAGCTTTGTTCATTCCAGGAGATACTCTCAACGGTTTTTATTTATCATTTTCAAAAACAACTTTATCCCTTCCCATATATGGAAATATTGTCTCATCAAAATGACAATTCGCAAATCTAGCGGTAAATAAATCTCCCATCAATGGTTCTAAATATTGAATAATTGATGGAGAATCAAATCCAACATACATACCAAGTCTACGTTGTGGACCCATTTTTTCCTCCGAGAAGGTGGAATTGGCACTCAAAGCACACCGAAGGTGCGTAGGTGAGAAATATTTGGCTCAAAACCAAGAGTTAATTGCATTGAGGAGTGCATATGATAAGCGGTGGGGTATAATCTAATAAGTGTTGATGCATGCACATCTTTGCATGACACATGTTGCACTCGTGAGTTTTGATCTCACTAATAATGTACGAATAATGATTTGAACTCGTTTAATCAAGGATTCTGCCAATCAATTTTGAGTATAAACATGTGTTACTATGTGTTCAACATTAATTCCTAGTGATGCATAACATTCATCAAAACTTTTTGATGTAAATTCTAGGGATGTGCACGGGATGGGATGGTTGGCAGATTTGGAAATCTCCAGAACCGTCCCAAAGTTTGGGGATTCCAAAAATAAATCTCCAGAACTAAACCATAGAAAAAGATCTCCATTCCGAACCGTACCGAACTTTTGGTACGGTTCGGGATGGAGATTCGGAGATTAGTCATAAATAAAACATACAAATTTGGAAAAAAAAGAAAAAGAAATAAGGAAATCAATATAAAAATCACCAAACGGATATACTTCTAAAGTTCTAGTCCCTTTTTAGTGTAGTTTCAAAATAAAAACTAAAACCATAATAGTTTATTATTTGGGCGGTTGTCCTTCTATTGACTTAGAATAATTATAATTAACTAATAATTTTTATAAATTAACATGAAATAAAAACTTGTATAAATTTATAAACTCAATATCTCTTACTTAACAACTTAACATAATCAATAAAACTATATTTATAATTTATGTAATGTGGTAAAAAAATTAAAGTATGATCTTTTTATATTGTTATAATATGGTACTATTACTTGTTTCTCTTTTAAGTGTAATTTACTAATCATTTAACTAATTTCAATTTCAAATGATTTACTATATTATTAATATCAAAGTGTTTTAAAATTCATAATAGTTGTAGTATTATGGTTTTTTCAAATATGCTTTATATTCAATTTAATTTCAAATAATTTGTAGTTAATTCAATATCAAAATATAAATAACATAGAAATAATGTATATGTATTTATATAAAATCTTTAAAATTGGTTCTAGCTTGGGTCCTAGGTTCGGAGTGGTTCAAGATTTATTCTCGATGCGGGTATTTGAAAAATCTCTAGAAGTGTATAAAAATATTTTTGGTACGGTAGGGTTTGAGGAAGTCAAAAAGTCAACGGATATTTTCGGTTGAGATTTTTCGGTCCGAATATAAGTTTGGTTACGTAATCTCCAAGTCCTGCACAACACTAGTAAATTCTTCGGCATTATCCATTCTTATATTCTTGATGGGATAATTAGGGAAATGTGCTTGGAGTTTAATAATTTGCGCTATTAATCGAGCAAATGCAACATTTCTAGTAGATATTAGACATACGTGTGACCACTTACACGATGCATCTACTAAGACCATGAATTATCTAAAAGGTCCACTTGCGGGATGTCTTGGTCCGCAAATATCACCATAAATACGTTGTAAAAATGATGGTGATTCGTAACCAACCTTTTCTATGGAAGGTCTAGTAATAAGTTTTTCTTGTGAACATGATTCATAGAAATAATCTTTGGACATCAGATCTTCATACCTTTTAATGGATGCCAATTAGTATGTTCAACAATCTTACGCATCATAATTGTTCTTAGGTGTCCTGGTGATCATGTCATAACCTAAATATATCGAGAATGCACCCGACTTCCAAGGCATGGTGGCGTAGGATTCAAAAGCTCTAATTGGGACACAATACAATCCAAAAATTGTTGCTTCAAATATCTCATGGACAATCCTTTTTCCAATTTTATAGGATATGATACATATACACTCCTTATTATATTCATTTAGTGACTCCAAATGATAGTCATTATCGCACATATCTTTAAAACTCAGTAGATTCATTTTTCATCTACTAGATAATAATGCATTTCCAATATGCAAGATTATACCATTAGACAGTATTACTGTTGCATTACCGTAGCCATCAATAATCTTAACGGGACCAAATATAGTAATAACTTGTGCCTTGAAAAATTTCACACTCGAGAAATATACTTTATTATTTTTTTTTTGTGTAAACACCCCAAGGGAGGGGTGGGGATTAAGGTCACATTCCCAACCTATATATTGATACTAAAAATTACAAAGAATGTTTACAAAATAGAAATTCAATCAAAAAAATTATAAGCTATCACCTATTTCTAACATTTCTAAAGGAGGGTAATTGTAATTGGTCCATGCGGATCAAACCTTTTACAGGGAAAGGAGTAGGCACATTATTATACTCTACAAAAGCATTCACAGTAAGACCTACGAAGCCAAAGAGTCGACTACTCTATTTCCTTCTCTATATACGTGAGAGATGTGAAAAGTAATGCCGTAAAAGATGTTGTTTATCTTGATCAAGTTGTCTTTCATAGACCAATGTCCAGGCATTCTTGATCAATAATATTGAAAAGTGTGAGGGAATCAGTCTCAATCCATAAGGTGTTGAAAGGTCTAGATTGAAGCATTTGAAGTGCCTTCTCAAGAGCAGCACACTCAGCCATGAGGGGACTCTGACAGTTCTCCATGTCCGCTACAAATGCCCATAATGCTTCTCATTGATCTTCCCGAGGACACCTCCCAATCCAGTGGAGAATTTTGAGTTTTAAATGTTCCATCAATGTTGAGTTTAAGCCCAAGGAGGGGGGGTTTCTTCCATAAAACAGGCAAGTGATGATGTTGGTTTTGCAACTTCAAGTGGTATCCACTGCAATAATACATCAACATACCCCGTCCACTCGATTCTTAGAAAAAGTTTAGCCTTGTTCACAAGATAAAGGTAGTTCTCCATAATCTTAATAACTCTATGATGATTAAACTTTGCATCTTCATGTTTACAAAGATTTCTTTCAGTCCAAATAGCCCAAAGAATGATGCAAGGAAGGAGTTTAGTGATATGCGTGGTGTGTCTTTGAAGGTGTCAAATTAAACCAACTCGAAATAAAAGTGTTTATGTGCTCTGTGTGGTAATCGACATCTCATCCATTCAAGAAAATGGTGTAAGTCCAAGCGCTACGATAATCTAGAGGGGGTAAATAGATTATCTCCATCTTTTCGATTTTACCCTCTTTTTAGAACCGAATGCTCAAGGACAATAATAAAGGTGCGGAATGTAAACAACACACGTCGATTTATAGTGGTTCAACCGACCTAGGGCCTAATCTCTACAAGAGCTTATAAGCTCCCCTGTCAACAAAACATCATTAGACAAGTATATAAGTCCATCATACAACAATTGGACTAAGTATAATGCACAACTTATGGCTTTAGGAAGCCATAGCTTATAGCTTCTTTTGTTTAGCTTAACTTAGCTTCTATGAGCTAATAAGCTTATAACCTTTTATCCCCTTTGGAATCATCAAAAAGAATGTTAGCACGATAAAAAACATCATATAGACCAAGCAAACTACGATAAAAACATCATATAATCATATCAAAGTGCGTAACTAAACCGATGTCTCGAGCTATTTGAACATTGAAGCTTATAGACCAATAGGAGGAAAGAGTCGATCATACGACTTGTAGAAGCTTATGAAAACTCATTTGTTTTGCAAAACATGATCTCTATAAATATATAAGACATTTGAAATCGAGAGAATCATGTAGGTGATGAATTTTTCATTGAGACATTTTATCGAACACTTGGCGGGCGTCAAAAATTGAAAAAGATATATATAGCCCTTGTAAATAAAATCAAGCCAAGTTTTTCATCACCAAATGCAATTTAATAAATATCATTCATCAACAATCAATAAGCTCATCACAAACATATATAATTTGCATCAAGAAATAGACATTTAAACCAAGTTCTTCAAGGGTTCAACCTAATTGAGCTAAAGAGTGCAATTCTTACCATTCGATCGGTAAAGGCAAGCAATGATGATGATAATCGAGCTAGACAAACCCCAAAATATATAATTTATGCAACAAAACACATTTGAAGTGAAATTTGTGTGAAAATGACAAAGGGGACGAAAATAGAGTAAAAGGCCAAAATGCCAAAAAGTGAAAATGTAAACATTTTAAGCCAAAAACAGGGGCATAGAGCGACCGGTCCTAGGTGAGGGCGGCCACCGGTCGACCGGGTGGGTGACCGCCCTCACCCTCACCCTACCCCACTTTTTTTCAATTCTTTTAAAAATCCAAATTTGATTCAAAAATCCGATTTTTCGCCCCTAAGTTTTGAAAACGTGCAAAATGCAAACGTAGACCTCATTCAATATACATTATATCATAATCAAGCTCGAAATGAGGTAAAATACTCGGTGGTGAGTGATTAAAAAGTCCATGAGTTATCCTTGAGATGGAATTAAACACATCTCAAGTTTTTGTAAAACATGCAATCCCCAAAACAAATTATCGAATCTCAATATGTTTAGTTCGACTATGACGAACCATATTTTGAAAAATTATTATCACCGGACTTGTTGTCCCGAAAAATAATAACGTTTTAAAACTTTGGATGAACAAGTCATAAGAAGAAGTGCCTTACAAATATTTGAAAATTTCTTTTAACGACACTTTAAAGAGATTCGTTGGGATTGTTTTAAATCGAGCATATAGACATAAGGCATATAGAATCTCAAGTCTAAGGAGTAATAAACGAATAAACATACCTCGAATTCGTTTGTCAATCAACATGCCTACCTCAACCTTTGTCAATTTTCACATTTGTGGCTATATAGGTTGAAATGGTTCTTTCTTCTTCAATGCCTCACTTCTTCTTTTGAGTGTGGAATATAATCACCTTCTTGGCATTGTTGAACTTGAATTCCAATGATCAAATTTGAGCTTCCTCATCATGATCATCTTAGGTTCACCTTGCATTGACTTGGAAAAATATCTTGCACAAATATTCATTAGTAGCACCAAAAATATTATCAACATAAATTTGCACAAGTAAACAACCTTGCCCTTTTTTTAAAACAAGAAATGTAGTATCAACTTTACCTTTTGTAAAATTATTTTGCAAAAATAGCTAAGTCTATCAAACCATATAAGGGGTACTTGTGTCAACCGTACAAAGGTCTTTTTATAAAAATCATTTGCCTAAAAAATTTAAACTCCGATAGACTTCTATTTGAATAAAACCATTTAGAAATTTGGATTTAACATCCATTTGGTAAAACTTGAAATTTTCTCAAAACAAGAATGGACAAGTAAAGTGCAAATAACTTCTAAATGTGCTATGAGTGCAAATATTACATCAAAATCATTACCTTCTTCTTGACAATATCATTGAGCTACTAACCTTGTCTTGTTCATCGAACTTGTTGCGAAATATCACAAATTTCTACAAAATCTTAACAAGATATTTTGCACACGAGCATAGTAATATCGAATAATAGATACACTATTTTAAGCACCACATACTATGCATCATCAAGAGTCTAATAAATCATTCAAGTTCAAATAAGCTTAAGAAAGCTACATGAGGTCTCTTTTGAAATTAGACAATAAGAGAGCACATAGTTGAGACCTCATTTACAAGAATCATATGAACAAGAGGTTTGATATAAGTATCCAAGAATAGTGGTATTTATATGTGCAATATAATGCATAACTTTGTAGTTCAATTATTCTATCAAAACAAAATATAATCCTTTACAAATATTGGATAAAACAAGCTATGTCAAATAATGCCTATTCAAAATCAAAACATCCTCTTAATGGCACTTGTATAAGCACATAGGCATAAAAATATATCGAGTCTATAAGATAAATGCAAATGATGAGCGAACCTCGATAGTTTATGTCACTTTTGACATATTATGACATAGATAGCCATTTGTGAATATACATGAGTCCTACACAATACTTTAAACAAATTTTGCACAAGATATAATAGCACAAGTGTAGGCCAAGTAATAAGAGATATCACAATAAAAATACTAATGCTATAGAAATCCATAAAACAACATGTAAGGTCTCATTTTCAAAGGATTTTAAAAACACAAATATTTATTGAGGACCTTATAAATTTTAAAACTCATTTTGCACTTTAAACACAAATAAGAACATGCAAAAATAAAATGCATATTTAAATAGGGAGATACGGTTTACCAATTTCGCCATTTCCATGGGTTGTGTCGTACCCATTGTTGATGGTATCTTCCCTTTGAAAATCTTCTTGTTGATGAAGGTTTCTCCAATTGCTCCATTTCCAAGCATTGTAGCCTTCCCATTTTTGAAAGTGTCTTTCTCTTGGAAAATCATCTTGTTGATGATGTCTTTGCCATTTCCAAGGATTTTGTTCATCCTATTTTTGATTATTTCCTCTTCTTGGAAATTGACTTTGTTGAAAATATTTTCTCCTTTGATCAAATGAAATGGTCATTTGATATCTTCTTGGCGGTATGGATTTTCTTCGATTATTATTTCGTCGGTACCTACAATGACATTATTTTGTGGTACCCTCAAGTGCTTGGTCCTTTGGGATTAGTCTTGAGACTTTTAGGTCTCCAAAAATAATTAGAGTTATTTCTAGCCCGACAAGTATTTACCGTATGACCCTTTTACCGCAATAGAAGCAAGTAATAATTTTTGGAGCATAATGACCAACATGCATAGGGACTTGATTTCTTTTCACATAATTTACAATACTAGGCTTATGATCAAGTCCTTTATCACAATCATGAATATCAATAATCTTGGTCATTTTAACGGTACTCGAGTTGGATTTTGATAAATCCTTTTTCATACAATTAATCTCCTCAACAAGAGTACTATTTTCTTTTTCAAATTTTCTAACCTTGTCAAGTGTGGTGGAGTGAGCACATGATAGTGATTCATAGGAGGTAGATAAACTATCCTTATCATTTTTCAAAACATTGAATTCCTTTTTCAAATTTTTGTATTTAACAAGCAAGCTTTGGAATTCATTTTGAAGATCATCAAAATCATTTTGTAAATCACTATAATCATTTTTAATAACAATATCATAGGAAGTAGAGGTTTAAGACATACCTCGTTTTCTTCTTCGATGCCCATAAACATTGTTCGACTACTTCATAGTTGGAAGTTGTAAAAGGATTGTTCCTTAGATTTGAACTTGTATCCCTTTGAGAAGTAGATGCTTTTGTTTGACTCCTTTCATTTGCAAATACTCCATAGATGGATTCTAATTTTTGCCATACTTCATGTGTCGATCGAATTCCTACAATATGTTCATATTCCAAATTAGTAAGTGAACAATACAAAATATTGAGAGCTTTACCGTTTAAGGAGATGATTTTCTTCTCTTCATCATTGAGCTCTTTGAGGCCTTTGGAGATGTGTGGTGTGTCTATCATCGGAATGGATTCTCCATTTATGATGATGTTCCAAATATCGAACCCGCAACCTTGTAGATAACATTCCATTCTTTCTTTCCAAAATATAAATTTTTTGGAATCAATTAGAAGTGGCTTGGTAGTGGAGGTGCCGGTAAGATGAGCTTCGTTCAGTAGCCGACGATCGTTCCTCTTCACTCGCGATGTGAAACGAGCTTGCTAAAGAGTTTGGCTCGATACCACTTGTAAGTCCAAGTAGCTACGATAATCTAGAGGGGGTGAATAGATTATCTCCATCTTTTCGATTTTACCCTCTTTTTAGAACCGAATGCTCAAAGACAATAATAAAGGTGCGGAATGTAAACAACACACGCGTCGATTTATAGAGGTTCAACCCACCTAGGGCCTAATCCTCTACCACCCCAAAGATATTTGGGATGGATTTCAAAAAGATAAAAGATTTTATTAATTACCAAAATTAATACAAGACCAACTTACAACAACACCTTGAAGAGCACCACACTCTTCTTCAACACCACCTTGAGATTACCACAATCTCTCTTGAAGATTACCACAATCTCCAACGGCACCTTGTGAAGATTACCACAATCTTCTACCTTGAAGAATACCAAATTCTTCAACACCTCGACAAGAAGATTACCACAATCTTCTTACACCTAACACCTAGATCACCCAAATGTGTTCTTACCACAAGAACACTCACAAGGATATCTTGTGTTGAATGATTACCCAAAATTCAAGATTACAACTCGATAATGAATTATACAATTGAGTGCAAGTGTAATCAAGAATAGCCTAGACCTCAAGGATGTGAAAGTGATAAGTTAGGCAAATTACAACAAGAATAATGACAATAGAAGACCAAGTGTTTGCTTGAGTATATCTTGTTGTGTTGTGTTGTTCTCTCTTGTTGTTGTGCTTCAAATCTTCCTCTATTTATAGGAGATGATTGATACTTGATAGGCTCCTCTTGGAATCTGATATCTACAAAAAAATTGTAATTAAAATCAAGATTATAGCTATTAGAAATCAATCCCACAATTTAGGAAAAGTCATCACTGTTTGCACAACGGTTAGAATTTTGTTTGTCAAACCATAGACGGTCCAGTGAGAAATAGAAGTTTGAAACTGTTTCAAAGAAAAAACACGGGCGACCGGTCAAGGGGTGCTCGACCGGTTGACATCACCCCTAGCCGGCGACCTTCATGTTTTGAAGAACGAAAAACACATTATCTTCGTGGTATTTGGTCGACGGGGGCGACTCGTCCCTGGCGGCCGGTGACGACCTGTAATATAACACCTCGCCTCATTTTTGTTTCAACGTACTCCTTAGGTACGGGTTGCCCTATAGGGCGACCGGTTGGCCTCAAAACCAAAATGTTGTCCAATATTTTATCGAAAATAAACTCCGAGAAATACTCAAAAAAATAGTAAAAACATTTTAGGCCGATCGGGAGTATTAGGACAATATTTAGAAACATAGTTTGGATGTAAAAACACATTGACACAAAAACATTAAAAGCGTTGTCCAATTTTGTCGAAAATAGACTTGAAGAAATACTCCGGAAAATATTAAAACCATTTTAAATCATTTAGGAGTATTTGGACAACCTTTAAAAAATATTGTTTTGGTGTAAAAACAAAATCATCAAAATCATGATAAAACCATTTATCAAACAAATGGTTCCACACTCTAGCAACCTGATCATTATGAAGAAATAGATGGGGGAGAGAAGATGTGTCTGAGTAGTAGGAAATGAACCAGGGCAACATCGACACTTTGAGGCAAGAGAAGTACCTCTTTCTTTGACTTTGCAATCAACAGGGTGCCTCGTGTCTTTGAACCAGCCTCCACATGAATATTAATATGGATGGGGTAAGAATGGTGTTCCGAGAATGTGATAAAGTATAACAAATATACTTTATTTGTTAATATTGAGTGCGTTATTGCACTATCAAGTAAACAATAATCTTTTTTGTCGGTGTTTCCCATGTATACTTAGTATAATTGAATTAATATTATATGATTATCAAAATTCTATCTTTGAAATGTAAAATAAATAATAACGTCAATGCACATTAAAAGTTCAAATATAAAAGATTTTATTAGACAACATAGACGTACATAATCATCAAATTATTACAACGTGCTAAAATAAATTGTTACGGCTAACAAAGAAAGAATGGTGAAGATAAAAAGCCCAATCATAAACCAAAAGTGTTTTGGAGGATATTCTCCAACAAAAAGTAAGACAATGTACATGAGAACCATTGTAGTGAGAAACACTACGATTAAGTTAATCATTATTGGAATGAAAGAAATGAGAATTTTCAAGAAAATGAGAGAATATGTGTAAATTTGTTGAATGAAATGTTGGTATATTTATAGATAAAAGTTATTGTTCATAGCCATTAATGTAGTTGTTGGAGGATAAAAATTAATATGAATTTTTTGGATGATTTAATAGAAATTTATGTATATTTTGTTATCCAAATATTAAACACAAACAAATTTATTATTTCACCCTAAATGATTCAACCCTAATATAACATCCGGGAAAAAGTACAAATAAGGTTACAATCATATAAAGTCAATCTCCTAATATACCATCCGAGAGATAACATACAAATAATACATCTGATTTTATTTTAACTATTCAGATTTTGTGCCTCGTAAATAGGATTTTCAAAGAAATTTGATAAGTCAAACGATTTCCAATCCTCGGGCCAATTTTGATCATGTATAATTTCGGATGTGTAGGCTTGATAGTAGTAAATGGCTATCTTGCCTCAAATTGAGAACCAGGATAAAATATGAAGAACTCCATTATTATTTATGTGTTTGGCCGAATTATGATGAGATATATACAAGGCTTTTATACTAGTGTTATAGTTGGATGATATGTAACATAATTTGTAATGAGACTTAACTTTGTTGAAGCCTAATCATTTAAACAAACTAACAATGTGTTAACTATATACTAATACGCTCCCAAAGAAGTTGAGTCTGGGTTTTTGAGAGCAAGTTTGTTACACGGATTTGGAAATGGGATTCGCAGACAATAGTTTAGTGAAGACATCGGCTAATTGATCGATGGGCGGCACAAAACGAACATCAAGGACCTAGATTGAACCTTTTCTCGGATAAAATGAACATCTATTTCTATATGCTTGGTTCTAGGATGAAAAATAGGATTCGAGCCCAAGGAAGTGGCACCAATGTTGTCACACCAAAGAACGATGCTTGGTCTCAGCGGTCTTTGATGTTGACCCTTCCTCGTATTAAATGTCTTCGCAACATTGCGGTGCTTGACACAAGGTGCAAGTGTTTCCCATTGGTTCATTCCTTTTGCATAATGCAGGATTAACACATTAGACCTGGCGGCTTTGACATATTACTATATTGAGTAATATTCTTGACTTTAATCAACGGATCTAAGTCGGTTGTCTTGACTAGATAGTTGTATGTACCCCGGTGACTTGAGTCACTCTAGTCATTGGATAACTCAATTGTCACTTCAACTTGAGACTTGACTTCTTGAGTTGACTTGACTAACACTTCTTCAAATGTTCCTCACCGACTCTCCTTCGATCGAGTCCTTGACTTCCTTCATGGCATTACTCGGTGACCGACACACAAAATGATTCTTCACATAGTCCGATTGACTTCTTTTAATCCTTGGCATAGCTTACTTGACTCGGCTTTTCCAAATTTATCTATTACAATACAAATTACAAGGAAAATGGGGTGCCAACTTCCTAGTTTAAGTTTTACATGGTATCATTAAAATCTACTCAATAAATTTCCTAACGAGAGAAGAGAGACCTTAACCAAATTATTTCGGTGGTTGCTTCTTTGCTAAACTATGATACTCGATTCCGTACTACTTCTTGCGACTATTAGGGGTGTCAATCAAGTCGTGTTTTGTGTTTGCGGGTCATGTTACGACACGGGTATTACTGTATGACACGAACACGAACATGACCCATTTAATTATTCATGTCAAGATACACGACCGCGAACATGACCCATTTATGACCACGTAATCGTCACGACACGAAAACCTATATAATTTAAAGTTGACACGAAAAAATAAAAAAATGGACAAAAACTGAATTTACAAATAAAAATACAAGAAATATTAAATAATTACTAAAAAACATTTAGTAATTTTTCCATCATCATATAACCAACTAAAACATCACAAAATATTATAATAATATGTTACTATAAATTTAAATGGGTTACATAGGTCAATCGTGTCGACACGAGGGTCGACCTGACCTGATCTATTTATTTTTCGTGTTAACCGTGGTTCGACCTGATTTTGATCCAAACCTATTAAGGGTTGTACTTGTACCGCTAAATTCGTGTTAGGTTCGGTGTCGCGTTATCGTGTCATGTCACAAAATTGACGCCCTGGCGACAACACTTTACCTTTTGGAACTCCAAACAATGGGATTGGAGCCTAGAGAATACAAGAATGACTTTGGTGGATTTCTTATCATTAAGAGAGCTAGCGCAATCCGTGTCAGAGAAGCCTTCTAAATACAACTTGGGAGATGGAGTCAACTGAATACCAAGTGTTGGGGTGCCTTTTAAGTACCATAGAATGCATTTACAGGCCTTCCAGTGATGCTCAGTAGGGAAAGAAGGAATTGGCTCAGTTTATTCACTCCGAACTAATATCCGGATTTGTCAAAGTAAGATATTGCAAAGCCCCCACAAGACTCTCAGAGACAAGAGCATTAGCCAATGAGGGACTATAGTTTAATGACAATTTCAAACCAGAACAATAAGAAGTGGGACAGGGGCTTGCGATCGGTCATGGATGTTTTCTCGTAAAGATTTGAAATATACTTCGTTTGATCCAACAAAATGCCTGTTGCATTCTTATGAGCCTCAATTCCCAAGAAGTAACCAACCTCTCCCAAATCCTTGAGTAAGAATTTGTAGTTAAGATCTAAAATTAGGTGAGCAATGCGACCGGAATTACTTCCTCGTAATTAAAATGTCATCAATGTAAACCAATACCAACGAAAATGAAGAGTCATTCTTGAAAAAAACAAGGATATGTCCAAGTGGAACAAGTGAATCCCGAGCAAAGTGAAATCCCTTTAGTTTGTTAAACCAGGCCTTGAGAGCTTGCTTGAGATCGTATAACGATTTAATGAGTTTGGAAACATGATTTGGTTTTAATGCATCAAAAAAGCCTTTAGCCGAGTCATATACACATAAATATTGGATAAATCTCCATTTAAGAACGCATTATTCACATCCACTTGATGAATTTTCCATTTCATTGTGATTGTCAAAGCAAAAATGGTGTGTATAGTAACAACTTTAACAATGGGATCTGAAAGTGTCAAAATAATCAACCCCTGCAAGTTTTTCAAATCCCCGCAACAAGACGGGCTTTATATTTGTCAACGAGACCCATTAGGAAGATAATTCACCCAAAAATCCACTTATGAGTGACCAAATTCATATCATCGGAGTATGGAACTGATTCCCAAGTGTTATTCTTCATAAGTGTTTTGCATGTTTTTAGTATTATTTTTGTGAGTTTTTGTTCTATTTTGTATGTAATTATGTATATTTAACATAGCTTTAAGTATTGGTTATAGTGTCGAGTGTTACGTAGGGTGTTTTTGTCATTTTTATAGGTTATGATGAAAAGAGGCTCAAAACGGATGAAAACGGAGATAATGGACATGAAGACAAACATCGGCCTGATGCAAAGCGCGCGGAAAGCCTTGAGCGAGCGGCAGGCGGCAGTGCGCGAGCGCGCAGAGAAGGTCGGCAAAGGCAGCAGTCTTTGCCAGCGCGCACGGAAGGTTGGCGGCGGTTGCGCGGGCACGCGCGATGTCGTCTTGAACACAAAATTTCTGATTTTTTCCCGATTTTTGGCTCTTCCACCTTGTTTAGGACTCTAGGCTTATAAATAGGACTTGGGAGCCCCTATTTTCGACACACCTTCATTTATAGCACTTCTAGACTTTAGTTTTTGGTATTTTTCTCTTGCTTTTCATCATTGGGATTTCTTGGGTTCTTCCTTTGAAGTCATTTTGCTTCTTAATCAAAGAGTAAGATTTCTTCATCTCTTTTGTCTAATTTCAATTGTTGGGTTATTATTATTATTGCATGATTATGTTTATGATTGTTTTCTTTCCTTCAATTGAGATTATGATCCCATCTCCAAGCATAAACTAATTTTCTTGTTCTAGGATTAGGATGATTTGATTCAAACAAACAAGCATGAGTATTGATTAATTGATCCGCTTTCTGAATAAATTGTTTACTTGTTGATTGATTGTTTGGCCAGCTCTTGATTGTTTAAAGGGATAATTGAGATCGATCGAAGATATTATTCCTGGACTAAATTTATTTAGGGGTTAGATATGAATTAGAAATGTATTATCTAATCTTGGGCTTAATGAAAATAGCAAATTATGTTGGGATAGCCTTAATCGAATACGTGAGTTATCGATCTAGACATAGTCTTTATATGTTTGTTATATTTGTTAACTGCATGATCAATTAATTGATATTCTGTTTGCAAGTTTGATGAGATGAATCCAAAATCCTAGACCTTCTTCCATATCTCTTTCTCCAAGTTTAATAGTGCTTAGGTTTAATTCGTCTTTTTAATTGTTATCTTTTAGTTTATTTAAATCAAACAAATGCTGTAGAGTGTTTAGGTTTTATTTTCTCAATTATGTTGCATAATAATTATTTGCCGCTAAGTCTTTCTTGAGAGACGACTTGTGGTCAACTTGCTACCCTATAATTTATCTCGTTCTCTCTTGCGAGGATTGTTAGACTTTTATAGGTGTTTAGCGGTCGAACAAAATTTTGGCGCCGTTCCGTAATAATTGTTGTGTTTATTTTTTTCTCTTTTTATTTTCTTGACTAACCGTATCTAATGGTTTCATTGAGTTTTCTCTTTTTGTATAAATTTATTAAAAAAATATATATATCGATGCAGTGCGGTGCGCGCGCAACAAAACGGAGCGGCATGGGCGCGCAACATTGCAATAGATGCACGTTAGGCGTGCGGTCGCGCGTGAGAGACTCAAAGCAACCTTGTTTTTCGCAAATTGGGGTTTTCAAACACAAATTTTTACCCCCAATTCGAAAATTCTCCCCTTCCGAATTCTCTCTACTATATCACAAAATTCAACCGTTAAAACCACATTCCACTCCGATTAACCAACTCTACTCAATAAATCATGCATAGAAGGACCAAAAGGTCTTAAATCAACAACCTAGGGTGGAAGAAGATGACCCGATGAATCTGGTGGATTTAGCCGAGCAATTTGACGCCCCATTTCCAATTTATTCCGATGAAGAAGGCCAAAGGTACACTAGCCTACTCTCTCGCGAGGTACCTCCATCTACCTTCTTGTCTACGTCTCTGATACATTGCAAGAATTGGGATTGCTTGATGAATTTATGGGATTTGTCAATTTTTTTGGGTGGAAAACATTTACCCCGCTTACTTCTAGGGTGTTGATTGAGTTGGTACTAGAGTTTTTTCAACATTGCATTTTTCGAATTCACATCTTACGGATTTTACATGTCGTCTGTTTGGGGAGGAATGTGAAGTAAATTTTAGAGTAATGAAATCTGTTTTTGGGATATCTAGGCATGGTATTTGGGCGGCCCAATTCATTTAATCCAAATGAATTTTGGGCGGGAGTGACGACGTTATAATAACTTTTCTACGAAGGGAACCCCAAATGGTTTTATTAAAAATCCCGCCTTATACTTATTGCACAAATTCATTACTCACTGTGTTTTGGAAAAGATGAGAGTAGTCGGGTGACTACCCCGGAGTTGTTCTTTATATGGTGCTTTCGTCGTAACACCAAAATTTGCACTACGACATTCATTTTCGACACTTTCTACCGCAACCTTCGGAACCGTAAGCATAAGCTGGGTTTAGGACACATAATTTTTCAACTAGTTGTTCATTTCAACGTGGTCCCCGATCATCTCAACCACCTTATTGAAATTCCATGTGGGTCCTTGAACACGACTTTGCTAAAAAATACGGATTTTCTAACAAAAGAAGGCACTTTAAAGGACCACGAAATATTTTCGTAGTGACACATGGAACCCGATGGGTATTTTACCACGCCGACAGGAACCAGTGGAGGAGCAATTGAGCCATATGGGCGAAGAGCACGAGGTTGATCCCAATATTCATCCTCCACACGAGGGTTTACCACCGCGAGTTAATCCATTTACAGCTCGGTCCCTCCACTAGCACCAGATTAGGGCCCTACCACCGTTGGGAGGCCGTTATGGGACGCCTCGATGCTATGCGAGCCATTTTGACCATTTTAGCATCAAATGACCGGACTCCATGAACTCATGCGAAAAAAACATGAGGGTTGAGTCTATTGACACTTGAGTGCAAAACATTGAAGCGAATCAGTTGGGTGAACATGTCTTTCTCGCCATTCCCGCCTCCATCACCTTCGGATACACATCGCTGACACTTTTAGAAATTGTAGGCGGATGTAACTATGAGGCCATTATTCAATCATCGCATTTTCCAGGGACACATTTTTTTCCTTCTCTTTTTACTTTTACGCATTGAGGTCATTGCGTGATATAATTAATGGGGGGACACAGGTTAGTCATTTGTTAAGAATTAGGTGATTGCTTATGGTTAATTTTTAACTTGCCTATTGATTATCTCAAGTTTAATAAAGATGTTGTTTAGTGAACTTGAAATAGGTGTATTAATTTGAGTTTCAAATATGAAATGACTTTGTGAACTTGATACGTAGGATTTGACTAAGTCGTGAATTAGCCTTTGGGGTGAACGAATGAGGTGACGGTTAAACAATAGTTCGAGTTGTGGGGCTACGAGATTTCATTGATGTGAATTAAGTTAAAATCCTATTGTGATTTGTGTGTACACAAAATTGCTAGCCTTGGGAAAAAAAAAAAAAAAAAGCATTATATAGCCAAAAAAGAAAAAAAAATCAAAAACAGACATGATAGAGCTATATATATAAAGAAAATAGAACAACCGATATTATACTCTGCTGGTTGAGCTGCTTAGTAAGTAGGAGCATTCATGAGCCCCATGTTTGACTTTTTACGTAAACGGCAACTCAAACATGAGTATGGGAAACCACCCTAGGAGCCTTTAGAAAATATCCAAAGTTTACACCTAGTGGAATAATATCTCGGGTGTTCTAGCGCAAAAAAAAAATGGCTAGTAATTGCGTGATTGTTGTGTGATTAAAAGGGTTGCAACTTTTGACACAAATTTGAAATTTAGTAAGGAAGGTCAAACACTTTGGTTAATGTTTAATTTGAGCCAAGTGAGTTTATTGTGAAGGTTGGGGATCGATGAGGAATAACTGAGGTAGATAGAGCATGGTGTTATGGATTAATTGATTCTCAAATTGACATTATATTTCTTGTTGGGTTTATTGGCATTATTGTTTGCTTGAGGACAAGCAAAAGGCTAAGTGTGGGGAGTTGTTTTGCATGTTTTTATTATTATTTTTGTGCGTTTTTGTTCTATTTTGTGTGTGATTATGCATATTTAACATAGCTTTAAGTATTGGTTATAGTGTCGAGTGTTACATAGGGTGTTTTTGTCATTTTTATAGGTTATAATGAAAAGAGGCTCGAAAATGGATAAAAATGGAGAAAACGGGCACGAAGACAAATGTCGCCCGGCAGTAGGAGCGCAGGCGCGCACGAAAGGTCGGCAGCGGTGGTTGCACGGGCGCGGTGTCGTCTTGAACACGAAATTTCTGATTTTTTCCCGATTTTTGGCTCTTCCACCTTGTTTAGGACTTTAGGCTTATAAATAGGACTTGATGAGCCCCTATTTTTTACACACCTTCATTCATAGCACTTCTAGACTTTAGTTTTTGGTATTTTTATCTTGCTTTTCATCATTGGGATTGCTTGGGTTCTTCTCCTTGAAGTTATTTTGCTTCTTAATCAAAGAATAAGATTTCTTCATCTCTTTTGTCCGATTTCAAGTGTTGGGTGATTATTATTGTTGCATGATTGTGTTTATGATTATTTTCTTTCCTTCAATTGAGATTATGATCCCATCTCCAAGCATAAACTAATTTCCTTGTTCTTGGATTAGGATGATTTGATTCAAACAAACAAGCATGAGTATTGATTAATTGATCCGCTTTCCGAATAAATTGTTTTACTTGTTGATTGATTGTTTGGCGCTCTTGGCTTGATTTAAGGGGATAATTGAGATCGATCAAAGATATTATTCCTGGACTAAATTTATTCAGGGTTAGATATGAATCGAAATGTATTATCTAATCCTGGGCTTAATGAAAATAGCAAATTATGTTGGGATAGCCCTAATCTGTGAATACGTGAGTTATCGATCTAGACCTAGTCTTTATATGTTTGTTATATTTGTTAACCGTATGATCAAATCATTAATATTCTCGCTTGCAAGTTTGATGAGATGAATACAAAATCCTACACCTTCTTCCATATCCCTTTCTCTAAGTTTAATCATGCTTAGTTTTAATTCGTCTTTTTAATTGTTTTCTTTTAGTTTATTTAAATCAAACAAATCGGTTAGAATGTTTAGGTTTTTTTTTTTGTCAATTGTGTTGCATAATAATTATTTGCCTAGGCTAAGTCTTCCTTGAGAGACGACTTGTGGTCAACTTGATACCCTACAATTGATCTCATTCTCTTGCGAGGATTGTTAGACTTTTATAGGTGTTTATAAGAAACTCGGTTTCAAGAAAAGTGATAGTCCTATATATATATATATATATATATATATATATTCTTCCACTATCATTGAGACACTTGTAACCTTTGTGGATAGGATTGTATCCAATAAATAGAAACTTTGAATAACGGATTTGTAATATGATTGGCATAAGGACGTAAGTAAGGATAACAAGTGTAGCCAAACACTTTGAGAAAGTCGTATTCTAGAAGAGATTGAAACAAGGCTTGATAGGAGAGTGATTATTAAGAGTTGGAGTGGGAAGACGATTTATGGTGTAAGTGGCGATGGAAAGAATCCCACCAAAAGGTGAGAGGCGTGGTGGCTTGGGCTAAGAAAGTGAGTCCATATCAAAAATATGGTGATGCTTACCCTCGGATCGACCATTTTGTTGGTGCACAAAGGGACAAAGATGTCGAAAGATTATACCAAGATTGTGAAGGAATGGAGCTAATGGTCAAAATTCACCCCCCAGTCCGATTGAATTGCTTTAAAATGGACATTATATTGTCTTCCAATATGAGTTAGAAAGTGTTTAAACACATAAAAGACTTCAGATTTGGCTTGTAAAGGAAAAATCCATGAAATCTGTAAAGTCATAGATTGTTTATTGGTGACGAGAAAAATTACGAAAACAAAACAACTATGGAACTGTGAAGGACTTGAAGTTGCAGCAGAGACTTTGAAATAGTAGGCGATCGTGGAGTAGCAATCGACTTTGGCGTAGCAGCGGACTTAAGGTTAAGATGAGACATATTTAGCTGGTACAAGCCATCCTTGAGATCCCCTCTGTGACTAATTTTGTCCTTAACAAAACAATAAGAAGCATGAAACTCAATATAGACTGAATTATCTTTTGTGATTTGAGAAATGCTAAGTAAATTTTTAGTGATATCCGAACACATAAGATGTTATTTAGGAGTGAAGAGGAAGGAAGAGTGATGGAAGGTAAAGAAGCGATAGATGAAACACCTATATGAGAAATAGGTATGGAATGTCTATTTCCAACAAGCATTTTTTCCTTACCAGGGTAATTAGAATGAATATCCAGATTTTGCAGACTTAAAGTAACATGGGACGTTGCACCACCGTCCATGTACCACTCACCGTTATAAAGATTGACTAGAAGGAGTATATCCATTATGATTGGCATTGTAAACAGAGAGAGAAATTGAGTTAGTAACAAGAGAAGTCTCATTCAAACCAAATGTGCCCGAGCTTGATTAAGAGATTGTAAACCAAGGAAATTCACATCAAAGCGTTTAAAATATTTTGCGGCTAGATGATTAATTTTGCCACAAAGTTGGCAAGGAATTCTAGAACCACCTCTACCAGTTCGACCACCACGGCCTTGACCACGAAAATTTTCGTGAAAACCACCACGAAATCCCCCACGTAAAACCACCATGAGTATCATGACAAGAAGATTGGGAAGCGATAATTTGCAACATGGAAATAATGAGCAAACGAAATACCACCAAATTGTTGTTGAAAATGTATTTCATGCGTTTATAATGCAAATTGAACATCATAAATGGAACGATTTTCAGGTTTTGAGGTTAAATTCACTATCACGGACTCATATTCATGCCAAAACCACCAAGCACATACAAATTTATATCATCATCCGATCAAAGTTGGCAAAAAAGAATAACATCAATAATGGTTCGCATTTTTAGGATGTATTCTTCAACACTAAGATATCCCTTTTTTAAGTTTGAAGTCAGAAACGAAGATGCATAATTCGAGCTTTAGATTGAGATCCAAATTGCTTATAAGAGTATTCCACAATTCAAAGAGATGAAGAACACCGATTGACATGATCGAGCATAGATTGGGAGATGGAAGCAAGTAGCCAAATTGAAAAGATATTGATCCTTGCGACGCCATTGAAGAAATTCGGATTTAACAGAGTAGGAGTCTCGGATGCGGAGACACGAAATTGAATCCATAAAATGAGCGGGAGGTGATGAGGTTCCAAGAAAAATTTCTTGAAACCATGAGCACATACGGTTGATAGAACCCGAGTACGCCAAAAACTGTAATTGTTGCGATCTAATCTAATGGTAAGTGTGGTGAAGGTGGGAAGAGAAAGCGAGAAAGAAGAAGAAGAAGAAGAAGAAGAAGAAGAAAGAAGAAGCCATTGTTGAAAAAAAAATCCTTTGGCTCTAGATACCATGTTGAGAACCAAGATAAAAGATGAAGAACTCCATTATTATTTTAGAGTTTGAAATTGAATTATGATGAGATATGTACAAGGCTTTTATACTAGTGTTACAAATTTGGATGATATGTAAAATGCAAATTTGTAATGATTAACTAACTACTAACTAATCAAGCTAATCATTACAACAAACTAACAACGTGTTAACTATATACTAATACTCAATGGCATGTGTTTGAATACTTTTACCTTTATTTTTCTTTAATTCTTGGTATAGATTTACCAGGTAATGGGCGGTGCGGCATGTTTTGGCCCAATGTCCTATCATACCACATCTATTACAATGATCACCATCTTCTTTCCATATGCAATTTTCTTTTATCACAATTTGACTGATTTGTATGCCCTTGTTTGACAAAGATAATCATTTTAGGGGAAATAATGATAACTATCTCGATTGTAATAATTACGACCGCCACAGTTACATATCCCGTGAGTGTTTTGATGTGGAACTCCACGGCCCACGACCCGCGGCCACCACACCCGGTTTATGCTCACGACCTCTAAATTGACCCCTTCTCTATCGGAGTTAGCATGTGCTTTAGGCACTGGATTAGACCCAGAAGGTCGCAAATCGTGAATTTTCAATAACAACTCATTTGTTTTCTCAACCGTAAGAAGAACCAAGATTAATTCAGAATATATCTTGAATTGTCGTTGTCTATATTATTGTTGGATCAAAAAATTTGATTTATACATAGTGATGAATATTTTCTTCAATTTATCATATTCAGATAATTTTGGCTCACAACGAGCCCGTTGAAACTCAATTTTTAAATAATATCGAATTATATTTAGCAACGGACTTAAGGTCCTACAACCTCAGTTGTTGCCAATCATATTGTGACTGCGGGTGTATCATAGTTCTGGTGTGATCAAATCTATCTTTGAGCTTTTGCCATAGCTCAAAGACCTTTCAATTTGTATTTATTCATTTTCCAAATCATCAGATAGATGATGGCATATAAATATCATTGCATTCACCTTATCTTGTAAGAAAACAAATATAAAGACAACAATATGAAATGTATCGATTGTTGTGTGTAACTTTCATTCAACTAGTTTCACATATTTATACAAAAATTTCTCAACTAAAACCAATCACAATAAATGCACTTTCATTAATTAAGTGTGCATCATCACAACTAATATTTTCTTGTATTAATTAGGTATGCAAGTCCATTAATATCATAATACTAATGATGATATATTTACTTATTAATACAATTTGACAAAGACTTATATAGGACCGTCTCACGGATCACTATCCGTGAGACGGGTAGGTCGGCAAGTCAACAAAAAGTCCGCAGTCAAGAGGACGTGAGTCAACAAAAAGTCAATTGTCCGCCAAAAATATTCTGCTATTACTTTTTTATAAAAAAGTAATACTTTTAAGAAAAGTAATATTTTTGAGCAATAAAATAATACTTAATTAGGATCATGTAATACTTTTGACACAAAAGTGATGCTCATTGTTTAAAATGGTCTTGAAGATGATTAATATTTTATAGTTTAACAAGTAATATTTTTCACTTAAACATTTAATACGTGTAATACTTTTTGCACTTAAATGTGTAATACTTTTCACTTAAAACGTAATACTTTTTAGTTCAAAATGTAATAACTTTATCTTAAACGTGTAATACTTTTCATTTAAAACTATAATACTTTTAAGTTCAACGTAATACATTTTACTTAAAACTATAATATATATTTTTCGATTCAAAGTTTTATACTTTTTAATCAAAATTTGTAATACTTTTCATTTAAAATGTAATATTTTTAGTGGCGATTTTCAACAATATTTTTTTTTCTTTTTTTTTTTTCTTTTTTTCCCCTTCGTCTTTTCCTTCATTTTTCTCTCGTATTTTTCTTATGTTCTCTTCATTTCGTGGCAATACTAGAGTTCCAAGAAAATAAAAAAGATTCATATTGGAAACTTAAAATATCCATTAATGGTGTATCGCGCCCTCGTGAGCAATTAGCTTCTTCTCTATAGTTGAATGTGATTTTCGACTTCCCTTGTCGGATCCACGATCACATTTTACTCATTGGGGTCCTCATCCACCCTCCATTGAATGATTACATTCACATATGTAGAAAGGCCACAACTTCAAAGACCATATTTAACATATTGTATCACTCTTTATATCAAATGTATTACATTTTTCAAATAAAAGTATTATTTGCCTCAAAAGTATTAATATTTTCTCGAAAAGTATTATTCTTTACTGCTGCAATTTTGGCGACTATTGATTTTTTGTTGACCACGGATTTTATGTTAATCGGATCCGCTCACAAGAGACCTATACAATTTTTACAACTACAAAGTATTGACCAAAGCCGAAACACGAAATATGCAAACAATGTAAACACAATTTCTTTTAAGTTTATAGACTCACAATGACAAAATACAAAAAAACGTATGTTCTTAATCTTATCTTTCTTGGAAAAACAAAAGAACGCATTCATATATTTGAAACCTAAAAATAGAATACAGTGTATGTTAAACTTTTCTAAATTAAAGTTAGACGTACATGGTCCTCAGTCCTCGCATCACGACTTGAGCTAAAAAAGAAATATATAAAATTTATAAGAAGTTAATAAGAACATAAAGAATTGATTTTGGTGAAACTTAAACAAACAATACAATTAAAATTTAACCAGTATAACTAGTCTTAGTCATTAATAACTTGTAGTATGCATATATAGGCGATGTCGTTCCGTTCATTCAAATCTAAAATCACCACCAAACCAAATAAGGCGATGCACTTTTAATTGAGTTTTTTATTCACGATTTGTCTAATAAATTGATAAAACAAAGAAACAAATCAAAAATAATTTGATGCGGTGCAATATAGACGGTCAGGGCAGTTTTTAATTTTTGTAATCACCTATAATAACACATAAAAGAACACCACAATCTAGGCAAATATTTAATAATATAAAACATAGAAATAATTAATTATTATTTGTACTTTCTATAAAATGATTATCATGTATGTAATATTAAATATTAATTATGTCTCCAATGATATACAGTAAAAATCAAACCCTTTTTACTTATTATTATTATATATATATATATATATATACGAATTTGGATCATCATAGACAAAAATGACTATGACTGTGAATTTCCTCATCATTATACCATCACATTTCAGTATTTCACAACAATAGGTCTCCTCTGAGGCAGTTGCACCATGCAAAGAAAAAAGTGATACTTTTAAGCGTAAAAAATAATATTTTTATTGTAAAACGTAATACATTGTCTGAAAATACTAAACACTAGTATGTTAAAACAAAGTATTAATTTCTACCCTAAAGGTATTATATTTTACACTTAAAAGAGCAATTATTTTTTTATCGCATGGTGTAATTGTCTTATACAAGTTTTTTCCATTTCACAATAACAAAATGTGGTAAGCTAAAATATTACTTTGACCGACATATTGTCATTTATTTATTCACCTTCGAACATATTTCCATTTATTCACCATCATAGTAAATAAATAAAGTGGATACATTATATGTTTTATGACAAATAATATTTATAAACATTAAATTGCTTAGAGGCATCGCCAGTGGTAAAAACCACAAACTTGTATTTTTTGGATCCCACACTGTCACATCAAAAGCAAAAAATCTCATATTTTCTCCACAATTAAAAAACCTCACAACAACTTTGTTATGGGTCTCACTGTCAAATTACATCTCTTTAGAAAATCTCCAACAACAAAATTATATATATTATATATTGAATTATTTATAAATTATTAAAAACAAAATAAATATTATTTATATTATATTTTTAATATATATTATTTTTAGATTTTATATAAAATTCAATGTTTAATGGAAATTTAATAAAAACAGAAAAAAATCAAATGAAAGTCAATCATATTGTAATGTTGGGGGCTCACTAAAGCAAAAAGGTATACTCGAAATAAAAATAACAATAAAGCAAAAAGAAATAGAAAAGGAAAGTTGGCGTCATTTAATGTTTCTGGTCATTGTCCCACTCACGCGTGACAAAAATGCGGGCTCTTGCACAACAAGATGCGGTCATACGCGAGCTTCTTCTTTTTTTTTCTTATTCGATCTTTTCAAGAAAATGGCTTCGTACCTACAAACTGAGCTTCTTGCCAAAAAAACCTCAAATGTGTGCCTCCCATTGATATGAGATTTTTTGGTTAGTTTTTTCTCCTAAAACCCCTTCCAAAGAAAGCGCCGTTGTAGATGCCCTTAGTTATTCTAAAAATTTACGAAATCATCCATAGGTAAGAATCTTTTAAAGTAAATTAAGATTTTCCAAACAAATTTAATAACAAAATGACCTTTTTTTCAAACGAAAGTTTTCATATATCATTCAACGACGAAAATTAAATTACAACCAAGCTAGTCGCTCAAGGCCCCTCTCAAACTACCACTTAACAGCTTGAGAGGGGAAAACCACACCACACAGATGTTCCACCACACGATCAAAACCAAAACAATGCCCCAAGGGAATGTGAATGAGTAGCTGAAACCAAAAGCTGATGATGCTAAAAATATTACATCTCAAGAATAAATACACAAAAAGGAGACTAGTTTATGAATATCAATAGCATCAAAAGGTATTCAAGGGAAAACCCATCAGAGTTCCAAAGCAGTAGTGTATAAAAGAGATTGCAGCAATAATTGACCACTGGGCAAGCCTTAGTTTAATTCCTGCATTTGAACAGCCAAAACACCTCCACAAAGCAGCACAAAAAATTCTTCAAAAAACGTCTGAAAGCTCAGAGTGTAATACAGAAGCAGCACACAAAAACATCAGCTGGAATGGTGCAATTGAGAAGTAGTTGAAGTTTATTTAGAATTGAAAACATTACTATATTCGATCCATTCAGAAACAGCTCCATCTATAGTATCCTTCGCTGATGGCCATTTATTTTCAAAGATAGACAAGTTTCTGGTACGCCATAGCCACCAAAGAATATACGAGGAGAGTTGTTTCTCTCATGCCAAAAATCTTTTCTCGTGACCTGGAAATACAACACAACCATTGTTTGAAAGTAAAAGATGCATTAGCTCAAACTCCCAGGATATAGGAGCCAATTTCCACACTATTTTAGCTCTCTCACAATGAAATAATATGTGCTCCAGGTTTTCATCGGACTCCCCACAAAACTGGCAAAGAGTATCTAAACTAATTCCTTTCCTAGAGAGGTTCACTTTCGAAGAGAGAATATCATGATAACACCTCCAAAGAAAATGTTTAATTTTGCCTTTAACTTGAAGCTTCCAAGTGCCCTTCCACATAGTTTGATAGGAGGAATTGATCAGAAACTTACCAGGACATTTGACCGGGGAGCCAAATCAACCTATCTTTGCTTCTAGGAGAGTTAAGGGGAATGGGAAGAATAGCTTGAGCTTCAAGGACATTAAAGATCTGGTTTATTAGATTAGAATTCCACACACAACCAGAGGAGTCAAAAAGCTCACTAACCCAAATGAGGTGGCTATTAGAAGAAGGATGGGGGGGCAGGGGTGAAGGCGGGCAGGCCTGGGATCCAAGGGTGATCCCAAATGCGCACTGCTTTGCCATCACCAATCTTGAAAAAAAGGCCAATTTTAAGAGCATAAAGAGCATGATTCCAGCTCTTCCAAATCCACGAATCCGACCCTTTAACCTTCGCATTAAGCAGACCACCATGAGGGAAATATTTAACTTTCATCAACTGACTCAAAAGGGTATTTGGTTGAGTAAGAAGTTTCCACATTTGCTTAGCTATAAGAGAATCATTAAAACTTTTAATATCTTGAAAGCCTGATCCACCTTCTTCTTTATGAATAGTTAATTTATCCCAACAAAGCCAATGGATTTTATTCTGACCATCTAGAGGGGAACCCCACCAGAATCTCGAAGAGATAGCAGCCAATTCTTTACAAATGCCAAGAGGGAGACGATAATAAGACATAATATATATAAGTGGGAAGAGCACTCAAGACAGATTTAATTAGAATTTCTCTACCAGCCTGACTAAGAAAGGAATTTTTCCAGTTAGAGACTCACTTCCTAGCATACTCAATTACATACCCGAAGATTTCCTTCTTGGATCTTCCTAGAAGAAGGGGGAGACCAAGATGTTTTATTTTTGATTGGATTTGAATCCCATTCAAGACACCACACAATATTAGAAGAATCCCCGGCTGAAACATTATGATTAAAGAAGATAGCTGATTTCTCCAAATTAATGAGTTGTCGTGAAGCTGAACAATATTCATCAATTAGAAAGAGTGGCTTTCGCAAAAAAAGGAATCATCAGCAAAGAAAAGATGGGACAAGACAGGGCTATTTTTGCATATTTTGATGCCCGAAAAGTGATGTTGGAATCTGGCTTGGAGGATCAAATTAGAGAATGCTTCAAAAATAATGATAAAAAGAAAGGGGGAGAGAGGATCTCCTTGGCGAATCCCTCTAGAAGTAAGGACAAAACCTTGAGCCTGACCATTAATCAAAAAGGAAAAAGAAGAAGTAGAGATGCAAGTCCAGATCCATCTAAGAAAACAAATAGGAAAACCAATTTTTTCCATAATACTCATAAAAAAACCCCACTCCACTCTATCGTACGCTTTAGACATATCGAGTTTAAGAGCCATAAAACCTTTCTTTCCTTTTCTCAGATTATGTAAAAAATGAAAACACTCATGGACCATAACAATATTATCACTGATGTTTCTACCAGGTATAAATTCTGTTTGACACTCATTGATACACTTAGATAGACAAGGTTTCATACGATTAGCAAGGATTTTGGAAATGATCTTATAAATAATTTTGCACAAGCTGATGGGGCGGTAATGGGAAATAGATGTAGGCTTTTTCACTTTAGGGATGAGAGTGATCAAGGTATGGTTAATACTACGAAGAAGTTTAGAACTAGAAAAAAATTCCTAACAGCAAAACAAATATCAGCAGAAATAACCAACCAATACATTTGGAAAAGAGATGAGTCATTACGTTGGGTCCCGGAGCCTTATTAGGATGAAGATAAAAAGGCTCCTTTGATTTCAGAGTCTTCCACAGGTCCAGTTAACATCCTCTGCTGCGAGTCATCGATGGTTCTATGTATTCCTTCCAAGATTCGAGAATTCGAAGCAACATCGGATGATTGAAACAAATTCTTATAGAAATCCACAACCTCCTTCTCCACCTTATCATTCGAGCCACAAATGCGACCATTGCTATCAGTGAGCCGAAAGATAGCATTCCTCCATAGCCTTTGCACCACACTAGCATGGAAAAATTTTAAGTTTCTGTCACCCTCATGAAGCCATTGAACCCTCGATTTATTCCTCCAATAAGTCTCTTCATTAGCATAGGCAATATGGAGATTGATTTTCAACAAGTTCCATTCATTCCAATCCCTATCGCCCCGAGGTTGCCTTAAGATCGTCCCAATCAATGATTGATCTTTAGAATTTTTTTTTGCTGAATTTGGATTATAACCGTTGCACCATTTTAACACATCCACTCTACAGTTTCTGATTTTAGCTTGAAGCTTGAACATAGGAGTACCCCGTTGATTACAATTCCAAGCCGACTCTATAGTTTGCTGAAACCCACTCATTTTAATCCATCTCTTATCAAAACAAAATCTTTGCTTGCTTTTGATGGCCTTTGGGCAAGAATTCAGAACCAGAAGCATGTGATCCGAAGAGTGACGATTAATATGTTGAACAACAGCCAACGGATGGTTAAGGGACCAAATGGGTGAGGCAAAAAATTTGTCTAAGCATTCCTCGACAAATCCTTCCCCATCTCTATTATTGGCCCACGTAAATGGATATCCATCACTCTTGATATTCTTCATATTCATACCCCGGATGAAATTTTTGAATCCTTGACAACTATTCACCGTTCTTTCAATCACACCTCTTTTCTCACTAGCGCATGAGATATCATTCCAATCACCACCAATAATCTAATCATCACCCCATTTCTCTAGAGCCTGCCCCAGATAATCTCATTGTGCTCTCCTAATCCCCTACCAACACTCATATACACAAAAATAACCCAAAAAATAACACCTTGAAACTCATACTTGATTTCCATACAAAACAACTGTTTATGAATATTAATCACACTGACATTAGAATCCCGGAAGGCTAATAAACTGACACTCTTACCAACCGCACCAACATTGTCCCATCTATTGATTTGAGGAATCGTAGAGGGCTCTCCCAGACCTCTACAATTCCAGGAAATCATCATTTTGGAGATAGGGGCCATTTGAGGTTGGCCACTCCCACCTTCTTGGACTGAACGAGATCCAAATCTTCCTTTCTCTTTTTCGGACCCTGAATATTTTCAAACTGAGGATCAAAATTTTCATCCTAAATAAAATGACATTTTCGGTGGTTTGATTTCAACATCTTAGTTGACCATATATCATAAAATGATAGGAAAAAAATGTTGACCCATCGCATTCAGGGGAAAAAAACTTATTAACATTGATTCGAAATTCCAATGTACATATGCATATGACATGTGAAAAAAATTAAATGGGTCGTCATGCTGGGTCAAAGAGAAAATATATAAAATATTGTTGGGGCATGTACCCCGACATTGGGTAACATAGTTCTGTCTATGGTTGAGTTGAAAACACATCTAGCCGTTATTTTTTAGATTGGCCCGACACACCCAATGAAAATACACATGAAATGACCAAACCGATCGATTTGGCTTAATGGGCCAGCCCAAATAGGCATGATTCCTTTTGGGCCTCCAAATTATATCCTAGCCCAGACTTTCCATTGGGCCGACCATCGAACCGGACTATTTTGACACCTCTAATAATCAGGTACTTGTATTCATATCAACCCGCACTTAATAGCCCGTATTGATGGTGATCAGTCCCACAAAATATGCATCATCAACAATGGATAAGTTATGTTGACAATGAGCGTGAGATAATTTCTGTATATATAGATTTGAATGTAGCATAAACACTGGACACATTAAGATGTACTCACAATGGATGGAAGATCATTCTTGTATACATAGATTTATATATAACATAAAGAAAACACAATGAAGTTGTACCGGCGGTTGAAGATCATTCTCATATATATAGTTTTGCATATAAAATAAATATAGACATGTTAAACAATGTCGATGGTGGGCAAAAGATCTTTCTTGCTAATATATAGATTTCAATATGAAATTTTATATTTTTTTTAGAAAAGTATTATTAAAAACCTTATTAACATGTAATGTATAATTACCTGAAGATTACTAACTTTATAATATTAAAATTCTATCTTATCAAAAAAAAATTATATATGCATATGAGATATATCTAAAAAGTGATGTTGTTTTTTAGGGCAAATCACTCCAAGTCAAGAATTCTGAAAAAAGTCAAAGTCTTTTTCTTCCCAAAGGGGGAAGTCTTCCAAGTCTTTTTCTCCGTGAGCTTGAAAATTTTTCAATTGGGAACTTGTTTGCACACACGCAAATGTTAGAGGGGTCCGGAGTTGTCCCAGGGAGGCCCTCCGATGTTCAAGTCAAAGACAATGATCGAGAGAAAATTAAGATAGTAAACGATCTTCAATTAATGTTTAAGTTTAATTATGATTCAAATAACTTACAAATAAAGAGAATGAACCTTTTTATACCTGGGTGATGGGCCTCGTGAGTAGTGTAGGAGAAATTGACATATGGGTCGATCCAACTCTTTTAGGATCGGGTTATTCCATTAATAGCCCATTGGGCAATTAATACTATTCCAATATATAAACCGAATCATATATTAATTATTAAATGTTGTTTTGCCTCCACCAAAAAAAGTTTTGTGTCATTGGGAATACATTTAGGGTTTTATTAAAGTATTTTTCCAACACTAATAATTTTACGAAGATATTCGATTTTTAAGAATAAATATAATATAATATTATGTTATTTTATATAAAATAAAATATATATAATCAAGAGTTACGTTTATATATAATCTCATTTATAATCTCGTGTTATTTAACTACTATGACTTGTTTTGAAATACTTACTTTATATGATTAAGATTCTATCTTATCAAACTTTGACACATGTTTATCATATATTGTTAGAAAATTATCGAAATGTACTTTCACATGAATTTTTTTGTATTTAAATATTTAAAGTATTCAAAAGGTTAAAGTAGAGACATAATATAAATTGTTATGTATCGATTAGATATTTCAACAACATATAATAACTATTATGGAATATTTCTTATTACCGAAAAAAAAAAAAAAAGCATTCCCAATTTAAATGATTTTGTTAATTCCGCATACTAGTCTTTTGATCGCTTTCATACGAATTTTATTCATTTTTAACATTTAATTGTGATTAGCATAATCAATTTATTACAATCTATATATATATATGGAAAACAACACATATAAATGGTGATTATGTAATTTGAAGAATTTTAATAGTCACGTTGTTAATTTGAACCCTATTATCGGAATTGATTAGAATCAATAAACGTTTTGAGATTTAAATAATACTCTATGGAAAAATAATCGGCATTTATTTGTGATTGTTATCAAGATCTAGTCTTGATTTTAGTTTCATAAGTTTTTTTCATCATGTAGCCAATTTAAGCCGTATTTTACTAAATTGAATAGAATGTATGATTGAATCGGTTACAAAATCAAACAAAGTTATATAGAAAATTAAATTTCGTCAACTTACGCTTATATTTTTCCTTAATTTCAATATGTACACAAAAATTAAAAAGTCAATTATATTAATATAGATTAGTAGTGACCATTAACTTGATAAAATATATCTTTATTTTTTTTTTTTTGAGGGAAAAAGGGCAATATTCATATTTAAATATCTTGAAATCGTCCAAAGATTGACAAAAAGGCTCCGGAGATGATCCCGAGTAGAAATCCGACACCATAAATTTCGCATAGTTTGCTAAAAAATGAGCGACGAAATTAAAGGACCTGCGAAACCAAAAATACCCTTAATATGCACTAGTTTTTTAGAGAAAAATATATCCTGAAGAATGCCCGAGGATGCCGCAGAATCAAGCTTTGATCGTTGGCGTGAGGACCACTTGCGCATGCGCATCACCAAAGATTGAGATGGGGCCGATGTTCAATTTTTTCAAAGCAAGACGGAGAGCCTCTTTAAGGGCCAAACATTCCGCAATCTCAGGATCAACAATACTCGTAACCTTTTTTGAGAATCCTTCAACAAATATACCTTGAGCATCAAAAACAGCAACCCCAATTCCACAACAACGGGCCTGGGTGGAAATTGCCCCATCAAAGCACACACGAGGAAGTAATTCAATGGGGATGGTTGCATGGATTGAGGTAAGTTAGCGTAAAGCATATCGTGGTACAAACAAAGATGGCAAAATTCATGCATTATGTTATTTGCGGCCATGACAACAGAGATTGGGTCTAAGGGAGCACCTTCGAATTTTCTTTTGTTTCGGTGATACCAAATCAAACAAGAGAGCACGACAAAGAGATTTCGAACCTCCGGAGGAGAGTGAAGAACAACATCCTGGTACCAAGCTGAGAAACTTGATTGCGAAAATTGGAGAACAACCTCGGACAGGCCCGAACAATTCCAAACCATTTTCGCAAAGTGACAGTAGAAGAAAATATGATTAGCGTCTTCAGCGGAGGAGCAAAACGGGCAAAGATCCGACGAAAATATGTGGTGTTTTGCAAGAAGATCAACGGTGGATAAGGCCTCCGACGAACATCTCCAAGCAAATAGTTTGAAACGGGGTGGAACTTGCAAACTCCAAATTTTCTTCCACACCGGGTTAGGAGAAGAACTCGACGGAGTAGAAGTGTGGATATCAAATAACTGGGAGCAAGATGTTAAAATTGTGTGATACGCGGATTTTACGGAAAATTTACCATTTTTGTTCGGATGCCAACACCATAAGTCCGCTGACTGACAAGCACCAATAGGCATGGATTGAATAAGGGACGCCTCATCTGGGTTAAATAAGGTACGAATAATATCCCCCTTCCAGCAAGAATGCTCAATGTCAATGAGCGAGCTCACTGTAGCGCTGAGGTTATTAATGGGGCCAAGGGGATGAGCAAAAAAATTTCCGCTGCGAGGGAGCCAAGGATCTAGCCAAATGCGTGTGGTGGTACCAGAACGGATAAGGCGTCGAGCTCCAACAGAGATGATCGGGCGACTTTCGAGGATACTGCGCCAGCTCCACGAGGGTCGGGATCCAAGTTGAGCGTTGAAGAAATCCCCACTCGGGAAATACTTAGCTCGAAGAAGTCGGGCAAGAAGAGAAGCAGGCCGAGTAACTAGTCGCCATGCCTGTTTTGCAAGGAGCGCTAAGTTGAAAGCTCGAAGATGCCGAAAGCCGAGACCACCAAAATCCTTTTTTTGTGCGATTTTTTTCCATGAAAGCCAGTGAATTTTTTTTCCATCACCCGAGCCACTCCAAAAGTAATTTGACGCCATGGACTGAATTTTTTCAAGAATCGAATCAGGAATACGGAAGCAAGACATAGCATATGTAGGAATAGCCTGGATAAGCTGTTTTCCACGAGAATATCACGACCGGCTTGAGATAATGATTTTCTTTCCACCCCGCAATGCGTTTCCAAACTCGATCTTGGAGACAAGAGAACACATCCCGTTTATTCTTACCAATGATGGACGGAAGGCCGAGATATTTTCCATGCGAGTCCACAATTGGGATACCAAGAATGTTTGATATATGTCGAGCTAGGCCCGGTTTGTATTGGGACTAAAGAGGACTCCCCGATTTATCATGGTTTATCCGCCCCAAGCTCTCTCGAATAAGTCAATAGCAAATCGCAAATGTTGAGCTTCTGCAATGGTAGCGTTTCCAAAGAGCAAAGTATCATCTGCAAAAAATAGGTGTGATATACTCGGAGCATGCCTATTTATCCTGATGCCATGGATTTTTCCAGCAGCCTGAAGATCCTGCAAAATACAAGAAAAAACTTCGGCGCAAATTATAAAAAGGTAAGGTGAGATGGGATCGCCTTGGCGCGAATCCCCTATGGGGAGTAACCGACCGATTTGGTTTCCATTTAGTAAGAAAGAAAAAGAGGTTGTGGATATACAACATTTAATCAACTCGCACAAAATCGGATGGAAAGCCCGGTCGTCTAGAACCGCATAAATAAATGACCACTCAACCCTATCAAACACCTTACTCATATCAAGTTTTAATGACATGTGACCCAATTTTCCTATCTTACGATTTTTCATAGAGTGATGCAATTCATAGGCGACAAGAATATTGTCTGTGATAAGTCGATTAGGAAGAAAGGAGGATTGGGTTTCGGAAATAACTGAGTTTAAAATAGGGTGCATGCGATTTGAGATGACTTTAGAGGCAATGCGGTAGACAACATTGCAAAGACTAATAGGGCGAAATTGAGACACTAACTCGGGTTTTTTTACTTTAGGAATGAGCACAACATGGGTAAAATTCATGTCGAGAAAAGAGTTTCTTATTATTAAGAAACGAAAGCACGAAACGAAACATCGTTACGACAATCGACCAAAATTTTTGGAAAAAGATAGGGCTCATACCGTCGGGACCAAGGCGATTTGTAGGGGGTGCATTTGTTTGACGACTCTAGTAATCTCAAATTTGTGTATGGTGCCGTCAAACAATTCGCCATTTCCGTAGTAACCCGAGGTCGAACTCTTAAAAGTGCACGACGGATATCTGTTGCGATGGAGAGACAGATGAGAAAATATTTTCAAAGTCTTGAATAATTAATTTCTCCAAGTCCGCTGAATCCGTAAACTCATGCCCCTGGTCATCTTTCAATGAATCAATATGGTTAATCTCTCTCCGTTTAGAGGCGTACGCGTGAAAATATGATGTATTTCGGTCTCCATTTTTGTACCAATGTTGCTTTGCACGTTGCTTCCATTTTAAATCGTTCAACTCAAGAAGCAAATCAAGTTGTTTATGGAGATCACGGAGTCGTTCGTGGACAGCGACTGAAATAATACCCTTTTCGAGGGTTGAAATATCAGTTCTTAAGTTCTTTATTTTCTCAGTTAAATCACCAAAGGTAGAACGATTCCAACGAATTAAACCCATGAGACAATGGTGCATCTTTGAGTTCAGATCACCTACTGAAATCGACCATTCTTCTTCAATAAGCTTGCGACAATCAGAACTTTTTATCCAGTAGGATTCAAATCGATGGGGTTTTCTCTTTGGACGGTGATGGTGCAGTGGAGAAGCAGCTCGAAATGGGCAAGAATGGAAGAGTGATCGGATGTGAAGGAGGGGATGTTTATGATTTTATGGCGGGGAAATAAGGAGCGGAAAGATGGGTTACAAAGTGAGCGGTCGAGTCTACCACGTTGCGTGTAAGGGTGGACGGAAAGACGACTCCAAGTAAAACGAGGGCCAATAAAACCCATATCACTAAGATTACAGAAATCGATGGCTTCACGAAAGAGGGATATTTGCCATGGTGCGCGGTGCGAAAAGCGAGAATTCTTTTTGCATTAAGACTTCATTAAAATCTCCAATACATATCCACGGCTCATTTGATGCGGAGTATAGATTTTTAAAATTATTCCAAAAAGACCGCCGAAGGGCAACCTCCGGCTGCCCATAAACACCAGTAGCCCGAAATGATTTTCCATGAAAATTCACATTAACATCGATAAAGCGGTCATTAAAACCCCGAAACGTAACATCAATATTTCGGCGCCAAAGAAAACCAAGACCTCCGGACCGGCCATTTCTTTCGGGGGCACACACCAAAGAAACCCAAAGAATTTCTGAATTTTTCAAAATCTTGAGCGCTAAGCTTGGTCTCGCAGAGGAAAACCAAGAGTGGGGACTTGTCGCGAATGAGTTCGCGAAGTTCTTGAACTGTTCGAGGGTTCCCAAGCCCTCGACAGTTCCAACTGAGAAGCCTCATTGTTCTTGGCGGGACCGGCTCGCAAGCTCGGCCTCCGCCATTGGTGCGGACTCATCATGAGTATTTATAGAAAACATCTCAGAGTCAATTGATGTTGTCTCAGAAGATTTGGATTTTTTGCCAAGGGCTTCAACTGGAACAATTTGAAGGTCAGCATTTTCAAGATTGAAAAGATGAAGTTTGCGTTTAGCTCCCAATTCAGGGAGAGGGATATCGGTGAGGGGGATTTGAGAGAGGCGATTTTTGGCTTTAATGAATTTCCGAGTAAGTTTTTTGGTCGGGGTGTTCATATGTATGGGAATATTTACGAGGAAATGGCTAGAAGGAACGGGAATATGGGGAGATGAGTCGGCTTGGTCCGAAGTCTGATGAGGAATGGGGGATAGGGTGACATTTGAAGGAGGCGAGGAGGTAGATGCTGTGAGGGAGCTGCTTGGGCCATTATGGGATATAGTGGTTGTGATTATATTGGTAGTTTGTGAAGACGGATTTGGGGGTGGTAGAGCAAGGAATGGAAAAATATGAGTTTGGCTAGAAGGTGGAGTGTTATTATATGAGGTTGTGTGTGAGTGGATAATGTTGGAGTTTGGGCACGGGTTTGATGGAGAAAGAGGTTTGGGGGGTTTATTATTTGAGGTAAGAGGATGGACAGTAGGATGGATGATTATAGCGAGAGGTGTATGTAGGAGCAACAGAGTCAATATGTGTATGAGATAAGAAGAGTGCATGGGGTCGAGATTTTGGTGGAGCATCCAGGGGTGATGAGAGTTATTGTCCGGTCGGTTTTGATGTATCATGAGATGGAGTATGTTTAATCAAGAGGAATTTTGATTATGAGAGGTATCCGGACCGTCAAAAGATTGGCGATTCGAGGAGAACGGATTCGAGGGCGATGTTGCACGGCCGATTCTGGGTGAAATAAGGAGTGATCGTCGGGCGGAGAGCGCATAATCATCGCATTCCTTAGGATATGCCCCACTTTTCCGCAATGGAAACAAAAGTCGGGAAGACGTTCATATTTAAGAATGATGAGGCGATTTTGGAATTTATCATCCATTGAATAACCCGCATAACGGCTTCTCAATATTTATCTCGACCTTTATACGCGAAATTTCCCGATAACGGAACCCGTAGCATCCGTGTGAACGTCGGAATTTTCCAATATAATTCCCAGCGTATACTGCAAATTTTTTTGATAATAAACCCAACGGAAGATCGTGAAGTTGTATCCAAAATGGGCACGTCAAAATATTGATTCAAGAAACCATGTCACTTGAGGCATCCTGAGAACAAGCGGTATTTGTCAAAAAGCCATGGGCGCCCATTAAAACTCTTTTCTTATCCGCAACCGATCCAAAGGAGAAATAGAAGACATTGTCGGCCAAGGGTTTGCATGTGAAGGGGCCTTTCGGGTTCCAAATACGTTTGTATAAAGAGGATACTTGATCAAAACGATGACCCGAGGAGCCATATTTTGCCAACCAAACCGAGAGAGATATCTGGCTGGTCACAAGAAATACCATCCGTTGATAAAGGGGCAGCCTCCTTTGCTCCAAGAGAGAGCCGTGAATAAAGAGCGCTCAAGTCCTCCGCCATGCAACGAGGAGATGTCGAAAAACCCTTTGTCGAGATCGAGTGCGGGTTTGTGGAAGATGGCTGAATTTTTGACGAGCGATGGCAAGCGGCCGAGATCTGCAAGAAACCACCAAAGCAAAATAAAAATAAGAGAACAGAAACCGGGTAAAAAGAAAAAAAAAAAAGGGAAAAGAAAAATGGGAGGGGAGAAAAGAAAGAAAAACAGAAAATAGTTATAGGGGGACTGAATCGCAAGTTATGAAAGTGAGAAGAGTTGTGAGGTCGGATCTGCGGAGTATGATCGAGATCGAAGTTTGCTCGGCTGCCGGCGACGGGACAACCTAGGTTGACGGGAAAATGATGAAGAAGAAAAGACAAAAGGTGGGAATGGAAGAGGTATGGGGTTGGAGGGCGTGGGGGACAAGCATGAGTTTAGTGGGAACAAGTTCTTGGGAAACCCAAGACAATTCTCTCAAGACTCATCTCTAGGAGAGAGTCTTAGGACTCAATAGCCAAACCAAAAATATATCTTTATCATTAGGGAAAAAAAAGTCAGAAAAAGTTTTTAATTAGAAAGTGCCTTTTAGGTTGGAAAATAATTTTGAAAAAGAGGTTTGTTATTATTATTATTATTATTATTATTATTATTATTATATATAGAGAGAGAGAGAGAGGGGGAGAGAGAGATTTTTGAAATAATATATATATAGAGAGAGAGAGAGAGATTTAAAGAGTGCTATAAACTCATGGATGAATTAAATATGTGGAAAGAGTGACGTAAAATAATTTTTTTCTTGAATAAAAATATAACAAATCTTGCAAAAAAAAAAAAAAAAAAAAACATGTTCATCATATATAGTTTAGTCTATATTTATAATTATTAAGTATCGTTAGTATTCCTAAACCTACATATATTATATATATCTAAATAATTGAAAATTTACAACAATCTCATTTATGGCAAAAGTCAGCACTGACATATTCTTGTTATACAGTAAATCTGCATTTATAACATTTTTGGCTTGATGCAAATTTATTGTCTATATAAACCACCCCTGGTTTCCTTCCATCTCCAACAATCCAACAAAACCAACCATCTGTTAGTTCTGCTGAAACAAAACCTAAATCCTCTTTTTGTCACCACCTTTCTCTGGTTTTGAAATGGCCAACAACTATAGCGATTGTTCAAAGATTGAAGTTCTGGTGATGTATAAAGAATGCCTACACAACTTTGGAGCAAAAACCAAGACCTATGTTCTTGACGGTTGTCGTCAATTTGAGGCTAGTGGCCCAAATGGAACCCCGTCCGCGATGGTGTGTGCTGCATGTCATTGTCACAGGAATTTCCATCGGAGAGTCGAGATCGAGATTGACCCTCCTCTATCTCGACGTCTCAGCCGTCTAACATCGGGCGATGGCCGTTCCGGCTCTACTCTCACAACCGCAAGTTCATCGTCTAAAATCGTCGAGCAGCCTGGCAAGCCCTCTCGTACTAGGCCCTAAAATTACTGCTTTGCCCCCTAAGCTGCAGGGTCCGGCAAAATTTAGATATTGAGTTCCAATAAAAAAAATTAGGTACCAAATCGGAAGAATAGCTATAGTACAAGTTGCAAACAAAAATAAATAATAATACATATGTACGCGGTATGATTCGATATATTCCAACTACAAACCACCACCAAACAAATAAGGTGGTGCAGTTTTTTAATTGAGTTTTGAAATTCTAGTTTGTGTATCTCTTAATTGATATGATCCCCTAATAACCAGATGTTTATTTAATTTCCCAATTAAAACGAATATCTATAACAGAGTCATAATCTATGATGAAATGTAACAATAAGAAAAATACAAAATAACATATCAATTTCTCGTCGTGTTATTTATATTTTCTATATAGTGCTTATCAAATATGTAACATTATCTCTTAATTGACGTAATAAAGTACAAAATAAATGTGTTCACTTATATATATATATATATATATATGGAACTTAATCATCACAAACAAAAATGACTAATTTATTTGGAGAAAATTGCAAAATTGGTCTAGTATTTATAGGAGTGTTGCAATACTTAAGTTGTAATTTTAGCTATCGACAATTTTGCCCCTCAATTTTTTTCCAAACGATAGAAATATATTCAATATTCAACAAAACTTACACGCTAACGGCAAAATGGCCACCTTGAACATACATACATTGATACATGTCAAGGGGAGAACTCCGTCATCGAGAGGTATAACCACCGTAATTCGAGGGAGCAAAACAAGAAACAACTAAAAACACAAAACTAAAGAAAACTAAACACTCCAAAGGAAACTAAACCACCTCCAAAAGGAGGACTAAGGCACTCCTCAACTCGAACAAATCAGGGCACGAGCTACATCACGCACCGCAAGACAAAATTACTTGACCGCCTACGAGTTTCGCAAATCAACCGGTAAAATAAAGACAAAAAAATACGAAAAAAAGACTAAAAAAAAAAAAAAAAATAAAATAAAAATTGTCTCTCCTCACCCGATCTACAACCGCAGACCCATCACCTACCCTACGGCTCCAACTTTCCTCTATGTAGCTCCAACCTCGACTTGCCTCCACTCACGATCGGAAATTCCGATCACCTCCGAAAAAAAACATAAGAAATATGCCTTCATTGGCCCATCATGAAGCATGGTTGGGGAGGGGAGGGGATAAGGGGAGGAGGAGGAGGAGAAGGGAGGGGAGGGAAGGGGTTGTGGCTGGGATGGGGAGGAGGGGGAGAGATAAAAGATTTTTAGGGTTTGAAGAGAGGAGGAGAAAAAGAAATTTAGAGAGAAAAGGGATTCCTATAAGTTTATGGGTTTGATAATTTTAGTCTTGTACTCTTTAGGTGTGGCAACTCCGGTCCTTTTAGTCAAAATAATTATCAATTTGCGCAACTCCTGGTCCTTTTAGTCAAAATAATTATCAATCTGCGAAATATGTATGTGTTTTTGTATTTCTTTAATTCCGAAATATTACATGTAAAATTAATATTTTGGATTTTGATCCGGATTCATAATCTTAAATAAGACTATTCTCTATTAGGCAATTTATAGTACAAAATAAATTTTTTTGGTAAGCAAATTTCATTATTAGTGGAGCGCATAAGTAAATAAAAGTCATGATACTATTTTTTACTTGATTAATTTAAGCTTGTTATATTAAATATTTTGGATACTAGCGGCATTTTGGGAATAAATAAAATATTGAAATAACCATCGGAACCAAATTTGAACTATAACTTAAAACATAAAGGACTAGAATTGCACAAATTCGAGATTTACGGGATCAAAATTGCAAAAACAAAGTAAAACATACAGGACAAAAATTGCAATTTTGAAAGTTATAGCAACACCTCTATAGATGAATGACTAATTTTGCGTTTTTCCCATTCATTAATTTCCTCACCACTACCATCACAAAACACAATAGCAAAATGTGGTTAGCAAAAATATTATTTGACTGACAAATATCATTTATTCATCATAAAAAAAACTTATTTGACAATAATATGGTCAAAAACAATGGATGGTCACATCACTAATATTATGCTTTAATATGGTACTTTCATACATGTGGATATTTTACCATCTATATAATTAAAAATTACTTGAAACTGAATCAATAATAAAATTTCAAAAAATAAACCTTGTTTGGATTTTTAATATAACGAGCATTGGACATAGAGTGGATACATGATAAGTTTAATTAGAGACAAGTATGAATATTGAATTACGTAGTTATCCTAAATTTATGAACTCCTATAAGAATGTTATGCAATTTGTTGGACCTCAAACACTTTACTAGATTGATGATTGTCTAAACCAACACGAGTCTTTTCTAGTGTGTTTTGTCCTCACTCACGCGCTCCATAGAAATTGCTTCCCGTGGATCACCTATCATATGTCTATTCTAGGTCAAGTACTTTTTACCTTATAGTATCTATGTAATAACACCGAGAAAAGAATATACATCCGTTGGTATGGGTAGTACATATCAAATCCTTTAAGCTCTCTTTTAATTGTGCAATCTAGCACTCGCATGTTCAAATCGCGGTCGCGCCTCACATCTCTTTTAATGACAACCTTCGTTGTCGGCCAAACTTTCTCGGTTATAACGCCAACTTCTCCAATTCAAGCATTGCATCACGCCATCCACTCGATTATGTCCACCCAAAGAACGATCCTGTTCCGGTTCGCTCTAAGTTCCTGGACACGACAACCTTGATTCCGGTTCTTTTACCTATGTGGCGCCAAGATCGCCATTCCACCACTCCCGACAACCTCCATTGCGCATTGCTTCTTAGGGAATTCGAACTTGTGACTTGCTTTGTTACCGCCCGGTTCGTTTACCTCGCATTGTGCAGCAATATCTCGATTCCACCGCTCCCGTCAACCTCCACTGCGCAGCGTCTTTTATGGGAATTATAACCCTTGACTTGCTTTGATACTAGCTATTGGACCTCAAGTGCTTTACTAGATTGACGATCGTCTCCCCACAAGCCAACACGAGTCTTTTCTAGCGCGTGTTGTTCTCACTCGTGTGCTCGTGGAAATTGCTTCCCTAGGGGGTCACTCATCTCATGTCTAATCCAGCCGATAACGTTTAACCTTAGAGTATCTATGTAATGGGCACTAGAAAAGAAGATGCATCTGTTGGTATGGGTAGTACACATCAAATCCTTTAAGATCTCATTTAATTGTGCAATCCAAAGTACTCATGTGTTTGAATCATGGTCACGTCTCATGCCTCTTTTAAAGTTCATTACAGGGACGATGCTTGACCTAAGCCCAACACATTTTAGAATGCAAATATCGCTAAATGTTTTCCAAATAAATTAAAATTTTGCAAACTAATTTAATAAAAAATTACTTTTTTGGTGGTTTAAACTCTACATCTTAATTAACCATCATAAAATGATAGAAGAGATGGTGACCCACCACAATAAGAAAAGAATACATAACTGAATAAACCTTTGAGTTTGAAATTCCAAATACAAATACACATATTGGATCCATTTAGATTAGCGCTTGTGGTGAGACAATAGTGACTGGTCTCGACCGTTCTTATAAATTTTTAAGTGGCTCAGATTTGAGAGACAAATAGAATATTAATTAATTATTTTAATCACGTTAAGGGTATCATTGTAAAACATCATTAATAGATAACTTTCATAAAAGATGGTTACAGATTAGAAGAGAATAAGCTTTGAGAAAACATTACGCAAGCAAAACAAATTACAGTCCATACGGAAGTAGAATATGTTGGATCATAATCCAACATTGGGCTTATATGTGAAATAATTATGCATTGTGATCAATTAAGGTTAAGCCCATTTTTATAAGTGATCAAATTAGGTTTAAGGAATTGGGCTTTAATGTATCTAATAGGGTGTGTGCTTTTAATGTGTAGAGACTTAATGGGTTATTCTGTTTTAATGATGGGCTAAAATAGGGTACCCAATATTACACTTATATAAGGGTTATGGTCCCTAGGTCACACGCGTCTACGATATTCTATTCTGCTATCCCATCGTCAGAAAGAAACCTACGGAGAAAACTAAAGGGTTCTCTGAAAAGCTTCGAGACGTGTAGATCTAGAAGGCCAGATCCCAGGATTCAACTGCTATGGATTCGATGCGTTTCCGCAATCTAGTCTTTTGATTCTTGATAATTCGATATGAACGCTCCTGGATTAAAGTGATGTTATTCACTAAAGTTTATTCCAACAAGTGGTATCAGAGCCACTTCATATTGAATTATCAGGAATTGAATTATTTCGATAATTTGTATTGGGGTTTCGTTGTTCTCGGTTTGATTTACGAGAATTGTGTAAATCAATTTTACAAATTATATGTCCTTTTTACAATGGAATCGGTTGGGGCTTTCATAGAATTCCATTCTCGGATGAAATTAGTTTCGAAGTCTTTTCGGTATCATGGTTTGATTATTATCAAATTGAAAACTTGGATCCGCATGTTCTTTGATGGGTTTTTGTGAATTCAAAGGCTAAGATTTAGAAAATTCTTCCAATTGATAAAGGTTTGCTTTGATGGGCTTTAGAAAGGAAAATTATTCTTTGAATTGATTGAAATTTGGTGTCTTGATCTCGATTTATAAGGTTAAGTATTTGAATTAGGGCCTCTCATATATATATATATATATATATATATATTCTGAAACCAAATTTTCGAGATACAAGAATTTGGTTGTTTGAGGAAGATGGTTTTTGGTCAAGAAAAGTTGATTTTTGGGGTTGATTTGGAATTTTCGGAAAATTGGGTTCTTTTGCACTATTAAAGTATCATTTGGGCTTATCTGCTAATGAGATTTATTTTGAGGGCCCATTTACTTGTTTATGAAAATTTAGGGTTTTATTATAAAAGGTTTTAATTTGAGGTACAATTAAAGTTTGTTTATTTTTTAAAGTTGGCTTCAAATAATAAGGAAAACCCTAAATTAAGTTTAATCTTGGAATTTAAATTTTAAATTCGAATATTGGTATGGATTTATATATTTTGAGATTAATTAATGGAAGCAACATGTCACCAAAGTGACCTCTCTTGTGAAATTAATTCATTTTAGAATATAAAAGGTTGTGCGTGTGCAACATATGTGAATATTAATCGGCCCAAAGGAAGGTTAATATTTGTCGAATTGCACATGCACCTGGTAATAAACGCGTGATAATTATTCGGTTTTACATATGAACACTAAATCGGCCCAAAGGAAGGTTTATTGTTTGATATGTTCTTATTGTCGGTGTTTGATTACCGCACAAGATATCAATTACAAGTTAATATTTTGTCCAAAGATAAAATATTAATGGAGTGTCGGTATCTTGAGATGGGATTAACCATTATTTGAATTTATTATTATGATTCCTAGATTTATGTGAGCATATGTATTGTTTATTTTTGGAATTTAATTTTGAATATTCCCGCTATATTTAAATAGACAAGATCAATATAGTTTTTATGTTAAAAGGGCACTTTATCTACAAAGGTCACTATAGCTAAGGAATTTCTTATGGATATTGAGAAAATATTTGTCGAGAACGAAAGGCTCCATTAATACGCTTTTGACAAATATGATCTCGATCGGTATGAGAGTAAAGGCAATATCAAGAATAAGTTATAGATATGTCTCGTATTGCTTTGAGGATTTGCTAGTGCATTTAGTTTTTGATATCTATTTCGAACACGCTTAGCCGATTTAAGGTGAGTCGACGATTAAAAGTTTTACTCTCTAAATGAGTCATCTCATCTTGCGCTCGAAAAGAAAATGTTAACACAATATGAGACAAAAGGGGCTAACATTGCTTAACTTCACGAGAATAAAAGGCAAGGAATTAAAAATATAGAAGGATAAGATCGTTTTGCTCGATTATGGTTTGTTTTGAGGTTAACTTAACTTCAGTTTCACACACATGGTGGAAAGATTTTAGTTCATCAACTCACACCAAATGTATCGTAAAGAGTTTCCATTGCCAAAAGTTAAATGATGGTGAAAGATACATCAAAATAGGCAAAAGCAAGACAATTATGGTTGAAATAATAGGAAAATATAGATTATTGTTAAGTACTGGATTTTATTTGAATCTTGATGAGACGTTAATTTGGAACTTGACTTCTATTTCTACTTTGGACAAATTCGGTTATTTATGTTCATTCAGAAATTGAAAATTTAGCTTGTCTCATGATTCAAAATCGGTTAGTTCCAGTTCTTTACAATAACCTTTATTTGACAGATATTATTGTTTCATCCAACAAGTCGCTACTTTTAAGTACTCGAGGTTTAAGTAGAAAAACAAACCAACAAAAGATATTTGTAGCCAATTGGATTCCAGGCGTCTTAGAACTTATATATACGGATATTTGTGGACCGTTCCATATGGTTGCTTGGAATGGTCAACAATATATAATAACGTTTATAGACGATATTTTAGATATGGCTACAAGTTATTATTCATGAAAAGTCACAATCACTAGACGTGTTCAAATTCTATAAGGCTGAAGTTGAGAATTAACTCAACAAAAGGATTTAAAACATCACATCTGATCGTGGTGGTGTATGCAACGATAGATATGATGGTTCAGGTGAACAACGTCTAGGATCGTTTGCTAATTCCTAGAGGAATGCAGTATCGTCCCATAGTACACTAAATCGGGTTTGCCATTATGAATAGTGTTGCTAAAGGACGAAACAGAATGCTTAAGGATATGGTGAGGAGTATGATTAGTCATTCTACCTTACCAGAATCACTCTAGGAAGAAGCACTTAAGGCTGCAGCATATATCCTTAGTAAGGTTTCCAACTAAAGCGACTAACATAATCCCTTATGAACTTTAGACGGGCAAGAAACCTAGTCTAAAGCACTTGCATGTTTGGGAATGTTTAGCTGAGGCAAGGCCTTACAAAGCCTAATGAGAAGAAACTGGACTTAAGGACAGTTAGTTGTTATTTTGTTGGATACTCTTAAAAGTCCAAAGGGTACAAATTTTATGATCCCACAACCAAGGTTATTTCTAAGTCGATAAATGTCAGGTTCTTTGAGGATGTTGAGTTTGCGGGGAGATAGAGTTAAGGTCCTTGTCTTTAAAGAGGAATATGTCGATATTCCCACATGTGTTGTTGGCATTGATCGAATTTCATTTCGACCTTGTTCAAGACACAAATCAAGACAATATCGGAGAACCTCCTGTTTTAAATTATTCCGGATGAACAAACTCTACAACCTCAAGAACTCATGCCATTAAGGAGATCCACTACGAAAAGAAGAAGTGCAATGCCGGATGATTACATTGTATTTCTCCAAGAAAATGAGGTTGACATTTGAATGATGGAAGATGATCTAATCAACTTCTATCAAGCCATGGAAAGTTCCAACTCTCATTAAGTGGATGAATGCCCATGAATGAATAGATTAAGTCCATGAGGGACAATGACGAGAACTTTTCCTATTGCGCTTAAGGTGTGAAACTCATTGGTTGCAAATGAATATTTAATACCAAGAAAGATTCAAGAGGCAATGAGGGAAGATACAAAACTCGTCTTGTCGCAAATGGCTTTATACATAAAGAATACATCAACTATAAAGAGACTTTCTCTTGATTTCTTTGAAAGACTCTTTCAGGATTATAATGGCATTGGTAGCACACTTTGATCTTGAGTTACATTAGATGGAAATAAAGACGTCGTTTCTCAATGGTGACATTGATGAGGCGATTTATATGGTGTAACCAGAAAACTTTGTATCGGAAGACTCAAAGGATATGGTTTGCAAACTTAAGAAATCCATCTATGGACTCAAGCAAATATCTGGGCAATGGTATTTAGATTTTCATCAAGTGATCATCTTGTTTGGTTTTGAGATGAATTTGGTCGATGATTCCATGTATCATAGTTTCTGTGGGAGCAAGTATATGTTTCTGGTTTTGTATGTCGATGACATTTTGCTTGCCATCAACGATATAGGCTTATTGCACAACACCAAGAGATTTCGATTAAGAATCTTGAGATGAAAGTTTTTTTGTGATGTCTCTTTTGTATTAGGATATAAATACAATGAGATTATTCTCGAGTACTGGATTATCACAAAAGAGATATATCGGAAAGGTCCTTCAAATGACATGCATGATTGTAAACCAAATCATAACCCTATGGCTAAGGAGATAAGTTCGATCTCAATGGTGCCCTAAGAATGATTTAAGGAAAATAAAATGCGGGAGAGATTCCGTCGCGTCGGAATATGGAGTCGATGTATGATCGTAGTATGTCTGTGATTGGATATTGTGTACATTGTAGGGATGCTTGGCGGATATATAATTAAGTCGTGAATATGCAATATTTGAAAAGCTTGACAAACAAGTCTAAGTACTTATGGATAAAGAAAAGTTACATGCTCACATGTCGAGGTCGGATCGGTTTGAGATCATTTGGTATACCGACTCGATTTTATTGGATGTCAAGATAACATGGTATTTAAGTTGGACTATGTATTTCTCGCTAATTGTGGAAGAGTTCTAAACAAATACAATATAGACTCTTTTACCATGGTAGGAAAATTCATAGCGTGTTATGGAACATCCAAATCATGGATTATAGTTGCGAAAGTTTTCCATGAGGTCACGTATGTAGATGGTATTAAAATACCACTAAGTTTGTGATATTGAGTCAAAGAACGCTATATTCCAAACAACAGAACTCGACGAAGACTAAACATAAAAAGATCAAGTTCCCGATTGTTAAAGAGATAAGTCAAAGTGGACAGGGTGTCTATAGAACATCGATACAAACTCCATAATTGCGGATCCGTTTACTAAGGGATTGCCACCCAAAGGGTTTCATGAACTTGTTGTTCATATGGGTGTCAAATCGATTCGGGATATACGATTTTAAGGATATTCGATTCTAGTGGGAGTTTGTAATTATAATGTTCTTTTAAATGTAGACACATTTTTCATCATTTCATTTAAGGATATATTAAGGTTTTACTCTGCAGAGATAAAGTTTCAAAGATATTAACACTTTGATTACGCATATGGTTTGATCTCACTAAGGTAAGGTGGACCGTTGGAAATAGACATGTTAAGATCACATTGCATGAAATTTCCATGCTACACATCCACATCATGATCCATGACTTTAATTGTATTGGGATACGTGACCATTGATGGGTCGAAAGTTACGATAAATGTAACGAAGGCCGCTTTGATCCTATGTTGGTACGGTTAATGGACCGGATTGGTTCTGAGATACATTTGATTATGACAACAAAGTTGAGCACATATGGTTATTTTTACAATACATAATTATAAGGTTACACATATAGCCCAGTGGGAGATTGTTGGATCATAATCCAACATTGGGCTTATATGTGAAATAATTATGCATTGTGGATCAATTAAGGTTAAGCCCATTTTTATAAGTGATCAAATTAGGTTTAAGGAATTGGGCTTTAATGTATCTAATAGGGTGTGGGCCTTTAATGTGTAGAGACTTAATGGGTTATTCATGTTTTAATGATGGGCTAAAATAGGGTACCCAATATTACACACGATTATATAAGGGTTATGGTCCCTAGGTCACACGCTACGATATTCTATTCTCGCTATCCCATCGTCGAGAAAGAAACCTACGGAGAAAACTAAAGGGTTCTCTCGAAAAGCTTGAGACGTGTAGATCTAGAAGGCGGATCCCAGGATTCAACCGCTATGGATTCGTGCGTTTCCGCAATCTAGTCTTTTGATTCTTGATAATTCGATATGAACGCTCCGGATTAAAGTGATGTTATTCACTAAAGTTTATTCCAACAGAATCTATTAATTGATTTTCTTGAATCCTAATCAAATCCATTACCGAAAAAATGCATACCAATTTCAGATTTCTCTCCATCTGCATCGTTCTTCGCCGTTGCAAAAACTCTCACAGAAAAAAAAAAAAAAAAAAAAAGTACACATATTCAGAAATTGGTGACAGAAAAAATATTCATTGCCCTTTATATTGTTGAAGATCACACATCGTTAAATCAAGACTAAAATATTCAGTCAACAAAAAATTATAATGGATAATATTGCACAAGATTGCAACACTCATTTATACTGTATAGCTAGCTCACTTATACTGCGTAGTTTGCTATATTAAACTGCATCGTTAGCTATATTATACTGCATAGTTAGATCGGTTTCACTGCACAATTAGTTTGCTTATACAACATAGTTAGATCGTTTTATACTGCATAGTTAGTTTGGTTATACTGCATAGTAAGTTCACATAAAATGCATATTTATCTCACTTTGTTGCATAGTTAGCTCGCTCGCACTATATAGTTAGTTCATGCATACTGCACAGTTTAGTTTATGTATATTGCATTAAAAGGGTGGCGCTATTTACACCCCAAATCCTCTAAATACACCCCCTTTCTTAATACACCCCTACCACTTTTTTAAAAATAACCCAATTACTTAATACACCCCCAACATTCCCCAATTTACCCTTTCATAATTAAATCCTATTTCTTTGCACCAAACACGAAATTAAGAACTTTAAAGAGTCAGTTGAATAGGGAAATTCTCCACTTTCACAAAGCAAATTTACTTCTCGTCTTCATTATAATTACCATCTTCGCATTTGCAGCAAAGACATACCTACAATTTTTTTCCCCATAGATTGATAGATACACAAGCTGGAACTAGAAAGTAAAAAAAAAAAAAAAAAGGAAAAAAACTGAAAGATATTAAAGTAGAAACAGATTCAAGTACAAGTACATAACCTAGCGATTAATGGTGGAATTCTTCCTTCAAACATGCCATAATTGTGCCATTATTTTAAATGAGATGACACGATGAGGACCCACCAATCAAAGAGAAGGGTTGTTGCTTAAAGATGAACCAGATGAATGTGAGTTGTTGAGGAAGAAGAGTTATAATCTTTAAAATTGGGGTGTATTTAGATATTTGGAGGGTGTATTTAGAAATTATAATTTCTTTAAGGTGGCAAGGGTTTTATAGTCTTTTAAATTTATAGTATTTATGTAATTATAGAGAGCGGTGTATTTAAAGAATTTGGGGGTGTGAATAGCGTCCCTTTTATTTATCTCACAAGTGTATGTTTATTTATTCATTTTTAATTTCTTTTCTTGTTTTGAAGTTGCAATTAGACCAACCCTCCCGATTTAGACAAGATATTGAAGATTCTTCAACCACAAAGCCTTCGGAAAGCCCCTTGCAAACAATAGAGTTGATTCAGTCAGGAAAAAAAAAATCTTAACTTACCAACTGGAGAAAAACGTAAGAAACTATGCTAAAAATACAAATAACACATTGTAAGTCCAAGCGGCTACGATAATCTAGAGGGGGTGAATAGATTATCTTCATTTTTCCGATTTCGCCCTCTTTTTTTAACCGAATGCTCAACGACAATAATAAAGGTGCGGAATGTAAACAACACACGTCGATTTATAGAGGTTCAACCTAGGGCCTAATAAGACCACACTCTTCTTCAACACCACCTTGAAGAGCACCACACTCTTCTTCAACACCACCTTTGAGATTACCACAATCTCACTTGAAGATTACCACAATCTTCCTTCAACGGCACCTTGTGAAGATTACCACAATCTTCAACCTTGAAGAATACCAAATTCTTCAACACCTCAATAAGAAGATCACCACAATCTTCTTGCACCTATCACCTAGATCATCCAAGTGTGTTCTTACCACAAGAACACTCACAAGGATATCTTGTGTTGAATGATAACCAAAAATCAAGATTACAACTCAATAATGAATATTACAATTTGAGTGCAAAGTGTAATCAAGAATAGCCTAGACCTCAAGGATGTGAAAGTGATAAGCTAGGCAAAATTTACAACAAGAATAATAACAATGAAGAACAAATGTTTGCTTGAAGTGTATCTTGTTGTGTTATATCTCAAATGTTGTATTGGTTGCTCCAAAACTTCTTCTATTTATAGGAGATGATTGATCAAGCATAAGCTCCTCTTGGGGATTGAAAATCTACTGAAAAAATACAATTAAAATCAAGAATATAGCTGTTAGAAATCAATCCCACATTTTAAGAAAATGTGTCCGTTGTCAAACGGTCATATTTTTTTGTCAAAAACAAGCGACCGGTCGCGCACAAATAAGAGATTTGAATAACACATTGAATATTACAACAGGCGACGGCCGACATAAAGCTTCGACGGTCGACCACTTGTCTCAACCGGTCCCCTAAAGCAAAATGCAAGGTCCAAGTTTCGTAAGAGAGCCAAGCTTCTTCAGTACCGGACCGGCCAAATCGACCACTGGCGACGCGGCCGACCTGTCCCAATTTCACCTCGAGTTCATTTTCTGCTTTTGACGTACTCTTCGAGTACGGGTTGCCCTATAGATGCGGCCGACCTCGAGACAAAAATGTTGTCCAATTTTTATCGAAAATGAAACTCAAGAAATACTCCGAGAATATGTTAAAAATATTTTAAACCAATCGGGAGTATTTAGACAACATTTAGGAAACTTGTTTTGAAGTGAAAATTTATAAACATAAAATCATTAGAAGTGTTGTCCAATTTTATCTAAAGTAAAACTTGAAGAAATACTACGAAAAATATTAAAACCATTTTAAATCATTTAGGAGTATTTGGACAACAATTAAAAACATTGTTTTGGTGTAAAAATAAAATCATCAAAATTAAGATAAAAACATATATCAAACACACATACCATGAATAATACAACTTGAAATTTTAATCTATAAAAAGTGAAAACTTGAATACTGAAAGAGCTTCAATGGCTGACGAAACAGATAAAGCCCAACTCGCCTAACCTACAAGGGGAAAGAAAAATAAATTCCCAAAAAAACTGTGAAGATTTGAAAATAAACTGCCACAAATTACTAGATGAAGGTAAGGTAAAATTTTGTTACCAAATCGTGTGGTTGAAAAATGACATTATTATCCTCTTAAAACAATGCAGATTCTTGAGAATTGCTAAATTATCCTTACTAAGAAATAGATTTTATAAATAAGGGGGCAAATCTCATCCATCCAAAATTATCAACCAACAATCGAGATAAATTCATACGGTCTCACCCCAGAAACGAGTCTCATTTGATCCAATTCACATATAGGGAGGGATCCCGTGAGACCACCCTCCTAGGTAAGACCATAGGACCGATCTACACCATCAAAAAAATAAATCAATGGCCAAGATATGAACAAATATATACAAAGAATTCATATGAAAGTATACATTAGAAGGGGTAAAATAGGAATTCAAGAAACTAAATACGGTAACCGCCTCCTACAAATTGGGGACGTGATCTGTTATTGATCACGTCCCCATAATCATGCGATTCACCTTTCCTTTCTCTCCCTTCTTCATAACAACAATCTCTGCATCGCAAAAACTACATGTAGTGCTCCATTCGAACCTCGCAAATTATTCAAATGTGGCAAATGTTAATCATGTAACAATTAATGAAAAGTATACAATTACACTAAACTAACTATACATTAAAATATTACTAAGTATACATAAACAATTAACTAAGTATACAATTACACTAAACTACCTATACATTAAAACATTACTAAGTATACAGAAACATTTAATTAAGTATACAAATACATTGAACTAACTATACATTAAAATATACTAAGTATACAGAAACATTTAACTAAGTATACAATTACACTGAACTAACTATACATTAAAACATTACTAAGTATAAAGAAACAATTGACTAAGTATATAATTACACTGAACTAAATACACAGTTCCACTGAATTACTTATATAACTAAGTATACAAATCCATTGAACTAAGTGTACAAATCCACGTAACTAAGTACAAATTCACTAAACTATTTACTAAACTAATTATATAACTAAGAATACGATTCCACCGAACCAATTATACAAATCCACCGAACTAAATATACGATAAAACATGACTAAGTATACAAGCCCACTAAACTAAGTTTACAATTCCACTCGAACTAAATATATTATAAAACAAAACCAGGTATAAAAGTATAATTCCTAGAAAAGTGTTGATGCATTTTTTCTCCCTAAAAATTGGCCAACCGGAAAAGGTAAGATTGTATTTGTCTTAAAAATAGCTATTAAAGATATTAACCTCCCTATTTAATAAATTGATGATATAGAAAAGTACGATATACCCTTATTAGCCTAAAATAACTAGAATGATCTACACCGTCTAAAATTTTAAATCAAGAGTTCATGTTGTTCCTATGGACTAACCTAAAGGGGTTGGTCTCATTTGAACTAATCCATATATATATATATATATATATATAAAAATACACCTTTCATATATTTTAAAAAATTTGACCTCAGAACTTTGTGTTGTGCCGCGTTTGATGTCGATTAGTAACTTGAATATCCATACATGGGATTTGATAAGGACAACGAAAGTCAAAACAAAGGTCAACATGACTCAATCCAATCCAACTTGTACTAACAAAGGGCAAAAGAGACTAAACTACCCGAACTAAGCTATAAAGGATAGGGAATCAACCCATCGCCATAGAATAAACTGACCTAAAAGCAAAGACATCCATGAAACTTCTCGAGCTCACCGACTAACCACGCAAATATATCATAAGAGGGTTTTTCACATTAATCGACTCGACCAGAGGATTAGTCAGTCTAATCAACCCTGCCCGGCAATCTTGCGAATTTAATGAAGATGAAACTCACATCCCTAGAAATGTCGATAACACACATCATTCAATTAGTCACATCAGTTAAAAAAATCGCCAACTAACAAATGATGTCCAGTTTAAGGATTATCCTTCTACTACAAATACCATTATTTATGACTGATAGAGGATTTTTGATCTAAATATTCTAATTCCAATTATTTACCCTATACTCAACTGCATTTATTGCACAATAGCTCTTCAGCAACTAATCAATACAAAAAAAGAGCATTACCCCCCAATCTGCTTAAGGTCAACAAATCTATGTTTTTACTGCTTTATATCTTTTAATATCATTCCAAATATTTGTTAATCTACAAGACTCATATATTATAGATATACACACTTGAAAACGTAAATACACGCTGGCAATAACCTCGTATAGAATACTTTTAACACAAAATACAATAATTTAAACACAAACCAAACACAAAACATAATACAATAAACTAAATCCAATAATAAAGTTTAATATAAAAATTATATCCATGGTCAAATCAATACACAAATCTAAGCTATATTTCAATACATAAAATATAATAAAAAAAATACACCCTCTAATAGGGATGGCAATGGGACGAGTAAACGCGGGTACCCGACGCCTGCACCTAATGGGACGGTATGGGTAGTCCTTTTTGGATTTGGGACGGATATGGATTGAGAAATTACTACCTATTTATATATGGGTAGGATATGATTTACGCCTGCTTGCTACCCACTACTACTCCGAACCCGTTTACCCCTTAGTAACTTCCACTTATTTTTTCACCTGGCATGATACATTTCTTCTTAGGAGCTCAACATAAATTTTCATTTTGTACAAAGGAGATATAAAACTATTTTTTTTTTGAATTTGTAATTATATCAACTCTCTTTTATCTTTTCCAAGTTTGGTAGAACTACATGTCTGGTGATGTAGTTTTATGAATTAAATCATGTACTAGTGTTGATTCTGCAGTTTTAAGTAATGTATTGGTATATGTGTAGCTTTTAATTTAGTTGATGAATGATGATAGTCTGTAGTGACTTGAAAAATTGAAATGGTTAATTGTTATATTTATTAAGAATTTAACGTATTAGATATTTTCTTATAAAATATTAGTTTGTGTCCATGTAAATAGTCATTTAAATATTTATATAATTAAAAGTTTTTATAAAATAATCAGGTTTTGGGTGCGTATGGTAATATGCAGTATTAGCAAATGGATTTGGGATGGGTACGTGTAATAGATGTAGTTTCTTAATCGGGTTTAGGACATGTATGGATAATATAAATATTATAAGGTTCGGGTATAGATAATCTTAAATGGGTGGGTACCCCACCCATTCCATCCCTACCCTCTAAGAATGATGACCACTAGGACTAGAAATATCACTAGAAGAACCCGACGGCATAGCTCCTCCATCATCAAGCGCATTTATGCATCCATCTCGTTAGATAAATATTTTTATCGTAATTTTGATGATTTCATATAATTGAGTTTTATACCAAAACAATGTCTCCAAATGTTTTCCAAATACTTCAAAATGATTTGAAAGATTTTTACTAATTTTTGGAGCATTTCTTGAACTTTATTTTTGAGAAAAATCGGACAACTACTGTGTTTTAAGGTCAACCAAATCGTCTTAGAGGGCAACCCGCACTGGGCGTTTGTCATTATAAAGCACAACCAATCCTAACAGATTATATTCTACATTTAATGTGCATTTTTTTACGATTTCAATCTTTAAAAGGAGCCTATTGTTGGGATTCAAATCCAAGAGCTCTCCTATAAATACTTGAAGGTTTGAAGAGTCAAAACAAGACAACACAATAAAAAAAATCTTTGCAAATATTTTGTTCTTCACTTTCAACATTTTTGTTGTATTAGCCTAAGCTTATCACTTTCACATCTTGCTTATTAGGATTTCCTTCTTGATTACACTTGCACTTTTGAGTTGCAATATTTCATTTAAAGTGTAATCTTGATTGTATTTGTAACATCATCCAAAATAAGAAATCTTGTTAGTGTTCTTTTGGCAAGAACACGTTCGGTTGATTTGATTGAAAAGCTTGGTGCTTTTCAGGTTGAAAAGTTTGGTGCTCTTCAAGGTGTTGAAGAGTTTAGTGATCTTTGAGGTGTTGAAGAGTTTGGTGCTCTTCGAGTTGGGTGGTGATCTTCATAGGTGTTGTTGTAAAAAGAGTTTGGTCCTCTTCAAGGTAAAGGTTGTAATAGTTTGGTATCTCTTAATAAACCTTTTCCTTTTTCGAAATCTATTCCGGACATACCGGGTGGTAGAAGATTAGGCCCTAGGTGGGTTGAACTTCTATAAATCATCGTGTGTTGTTTACATTTCCACTCTTTTATTTTGGTCATCATCTTTATATTTGAAAAAGAAGGCGTAAATCGAAAAATCGGGATAATATATTCACCCTCCCTCTAGATTATCGTAGCCACTTGGACTAACACCATCTTCACTTGCCTCAGCTCCATCTCTGTGTGCCTCTACTTCATCTTCATTTACATCTACTCCACCTTCGTCCATTGCACCTCTTCACGCAAATCCTACCTAATAATGTCTCGATTTATGTGTGAAGTGGCAAATGAGCCGCACGAAAAAGAGTCGAATGAATGAAGTCGTCTTGGCCTTGAGGCCATAGATCCACCGGGCCGCTAGCCCCGCCGACTACCTCCAAGTATAGTTAAGAGTTATCCACATGCAGGGCTCACCAATCTTCGCAAATCGTCTATGTAACAAAGATTTTCACGTGCATGTACATTGTGTTGGAACCTAAATATAATAGGGTGTTAGTAAAATTGTATAGATTTTTTATGAAGAAGCATTGTAATTGGCTAGAAATCCTTCATTTGAATTGTAAAAGTTATAACTTGTTCAACTAAGTGATTCTCAGTATTTCAAAGTCATTTTGGACAACAATCAAGAGAAGAGGCATACAAGCCAAGAAGATGCAACAAAGTGAAATCAATGCATTTTTGCAAAGAAAGTAGTCTCTAAAAGCCATGTGCGATCGCCGCAGCTTATTACCAAAGAATCGAGCCCTTATGAAATTGAAAAGCTAAGGGAAAGTCTCATAGTCAAGCAAGAGAGTAACATCTATTAACCATGTCATGATTAGACAAATGAATCTAATTATTGAGACTTAAGCGACCATGTCGAAGAAGAACAAATCCGAGAAAAATACGTTGTCGATCCCAAGGTTTGAGGATAAGCCTGGCATATTTTCGTTAGACATAGGACATGTGGCGAGAGTTGAATAGAGAATAATTAAATGACAACTCGCACAAGGATTCGAGCACTACTCGCAAAGGATGCACATAATATTATTTGTATTATCAATGTTCAAATTTGCCTCCAATCTTTCTCAATAGACAAATTTGAATATATCTATAAATAGGAGGAGACTTCTCTACGAAACAAAAGTCTACACCCAAAGCAATATAATCTTATCAAATTGTTACTCTACAGAGATTCATATTGAAATAAACATTGAAACATGAGTTGGGAGAATTCAAGTGATTTTTCAAATAGTTTTAAGGTGTGGATTGTAGTAACTAAGTTGAGAATACTTAGTGAAGAAGTTCATTGGTTGTAGTAGCCAATTTTAGAAGACCTGTGAAGAAATCGTTAAAGATTTATTCAAGTTGAGCGCAACCACTAAAAGGTCCAACACTCAAGTTGTGAAAAGCAAAGAGTGTTCCAATCTTCTAGTAGGTTTAGCAAGTATATTATAACCTCGAGCATCTAGTGGATTTTATCCTTGGTGAAAAGGGAAGAGAAGATTAGTAGGAGATTATGCCACTCCCGACATCTCTATATATTGTTGTGTCATTTACTCTATTGTTTTTTATATCTGTGATATTTGCTTAATATTTGTACAACAATCACTTTAAAAAACAACAAACTTACTTTAATTAATATTCCATTGCACAATATTGTCTTTGAACTTAGGTGTTAAAACTCGATTAAACTTTTCAAAGAGTGTTTACAGAATCGTGCATAAAATTTAAAAGTCTATTCACCCCCTTCTATACTTTTACCTATATCTTTTTGGGACCAACATGGTATCATTTGAAATATTTTCCTCAAATCCAAATCCTTCCATCTAAATTCAACCTAAATGTAATGGTATGTGATGATGCTGAAAATTGGGCAGCTCACACCGAGTTAAGGTACAATTCGAACTAAGGTATTGACTCTAGTCTAAAGTCCAATTCACGTGTAGGGAACTAGTCTCGCAATACGCAAACAAGGTTTGAAGTGCCCGAGGATTGTCCCGGAAAGTTCTTTCGATACTTAAGCGACCAATGTGTATGAGAAACAATCCGAACATAAATGAATTAAGTAGGTCAATTACCCTTAATGAATAATAATTATGTAGACTATTTAAGTCTCAAACTCGGGCCACATGAGCGTGAAATAATGATTTGAGCCTCAAGGGTCTAATATAATGAATCATGTTTTTTTAGTATGGTGTTATGAGTTGAGCCTCATGGGCATGATGCGATGAGTCAACCTCCGGAGACTTTTTTTGGCTTTAGTCTAATAGACAATCTTTATGGGCTAATAATTAATTAAAAGAAAAATTAAATAAATGAAAATATATTAAAAAATTATAATTTTATCTCTCATCATAAACCCCCAACTCTCGCCACGTAGGGGACAAGAGTAGTGGAAGAGTGATAGGAGTAATTCAAAAGATAATATTTTTATGGATATTTATTAAATTTTTTGTTAAATATTACACTAATGGTGGTGTTTTGTTATGTTTGGCGATTTTAGGTTAAATGCAAAGATTTGTTGAAAAGTTTAAGGAAAAGCTCCATTTGGAAGACAAATTTACAATGAAGACATTACGAGGAGCCTACTATAATCAAAGTGAAAGCTAAAAATGTGATGAAGATTACAGAGTTATACTCTTGGTACTGTGTGGGCATATAGTCAAAGAGAAGTCAGGAAAATGTGTTGAAACATACAGAGTTGCACTGTTGATGATAGCACGTGGGCACGTGGAAAGTACTTACGGGATTATTGTGCTTGGTTGTTATAAAATATTTATGGATTTAATTCATATTTTGATTAGACTATTTCAAATGATTTGTCGGGCTATCGGTAGAGTCGTCAATTTCACCGCCCGACGGGCCGCCCGAACCAAATTTCGGTTTTCTAATGGGTCGACTCTATTTTTTTAGACCCAAAAAAGTATATAATTCCATTGAACTAAGTATACAAATCCACGTAACTAAGTACAAATTCACTAAACTATTTACTAAACTAGTTATATAACTAAGAATACGATTCCACCGAACCAAGTATACAAATCCACCGAACTAAATATACGATAAAAATGACTAAGTATACAAGTCAACCGAAATAAGTTTACAATTCCACCAACTAAATATATTATAAAACAAAACCAGGTATAAAAGTATAATTCCTATAAAAGAGTTGATGCATTTTTTCTCCCTAAAAATTGGCCAACTGAAAAAGGTAATATTGTATTTATCTTAAAAATAGCTATTAAAGATATTAACCTGCCTATTTAATAAATTGATGATATAGAAAAGTACGATATACCCTTATTAGTCTAAAATAACTAGAATGATCTACACCGTCTAAAATTTTAAATCAAGAGTTCATAAGTGTTCCTATGAACTAACCTAAAGGGGTTGGTCTCATTTGAACCAATTCATATATATATATATATATATATATATATATATAAAATACACCTTTCATATATTTTAAAAAATTGACCAGAACTTTGTGTTGTGCCGCTTGATGTCGATTAGTAACTTGAATATCCATACATGGGATTTGATAAGGACAACGAAAGTCAAAACAAAGGTCAACATGACTCAATCCAATCCAACTTGTACTAACAAAGGGCAAAAGAGACTAACCTACCCGAACTAAGCTATAAAGGATAGGGAATCAACCCATCGCCATAGAATAGACTGACCTAAAAGCAAAGACATCCATGAAACTGCTCGAGCTCACCGACTAACCACGCAAATATATCATAAGAGGGTTTTTCACATTAACCGACTCGACCAGAGGATTAGTCAGTCTAATCAACCCTGCCCGGCAATCTTGCGTAACTTAATGAAGATGAAACTCACATCCCTAGAAATGTCAGATAACACACATCATTCAATTAGTCACATCAGTTAAAAAAATCGCCACCTAACAAATGATGTCCAGTTTAAGGATTATAATTCTACTACAAATACCATTATTTATGATCGATAGAGGATGTTGGATCTAAATATTCTAGTTCCAATTATTTACCCTATACTCAAGTGCATTTATTGCACAATAGCTCTTCAGCAACTAATCAATACAAAAAAAGAGCATTACCCCCCAATCTGCTTAAGGTCAACAAATCTATGTTTTTACTGCTTTATATCTTTTAATATCATTCCAAATATTTGTTAATCTACAAGACTCATATATTATAGATATACGCACTTGAAAACATAAATACACGCGTCAATAACCTGTATACAATACTTTTAACACAAAATACAATATTTTAAACACAAACCAAACACAAAACATAATACAATAAACTAAATCCAATAATAAAGTTTAATATAAAACATTATATCCATGGTCAAATCAATACACAAATCTAATCTATATTTCAATACATAAAATATAATAAAAAAATACACCCTCTAATAGGGATGGCAGCGGGACGAGTAAACGCGGGTACCCAGCCGCCCAGACCCTAATGGGACGGGTATGGGTAGTCCTTTTTTGGATTTGGGACGGGTATGGATTGAGAAATTACTACCCATTTATATATGGGTAGGGTATGGGTTTACGCCCTTGGCTACCCACTACTACCCGAACCCGTTTACCCCTTAGTAACTTCCACTTATTTTTTTCACCTGGCATGATAAATTACTTCTTAGAATCTCAACATAAATTTTCATTTTGTACAAGGGAGATATAAAACTGCTTTTTTTTTTTTTTTTTTGAATTTGTAATTATATCAACTCTCTTTTATCTTTTCCAAGTTTGGTAGAACTACATGTCTGGTGATGTAGTTTTATGAATTAAATCATGTACTAGTGTTGATTCTGCAGTTTTAAGTAATGTATTGGTATATGTGTAGCTTTTAATTTAGTTGATGAATGATGATAGTCTGTAGTGACTTGAAAAATTGAAATGGTTAATTGTTATATTTATTAAGAATTTAACGTATTAGATATTTTCTTATAAAATATTAGTTTTTGGTAGGGTGTCCATGTAAATAGTCATTTAAATATTTATATAATTAAAAGTTTTTATAAAATAATCGGGTTTTGGCGTACATGTAATATGCAGTATTAGCAAATGGATTTGGGATGGGTACGTGTAATAGATGTAGTTTCTTAATCGGGTTTAGACGGGTATGGATAATATAAATATTATAAGGTTCGGGTATAGATAATCTTAAATGGGTGGGTACCCCACCCATTCCATCCCTACCCTCTAAGAATGATGACCACTAGACCGTAAATATCACTAGAAGAACCCCGACGATAGCTCCTCCATCATCAAGCACATTTATGCATCCATCCGTTAGATAAATATTTTTTTCGTAATTTTGATGATTTCATATAATTGAGTTTTATACCAAAACAATGTCTCCAAATGTTTTCCAAATACTTCAAAACGATTTGAAAGATTTTTACTAATGTTTTGGAGCATTTCTTGAACTTTATTTTTGAGAAAAATCGGACAACTACTGTGTTTTAAGGTCAACCAGTCATCTTAGAGGGCAACCCGTACCTGAACGTTTGTCAAAATAAAGCACAACTTGTTTGTCGAATTGGGAGGTCAACCAATCGACCAGGGGTTCAATCGGTAGATAGTCGATCGCTCGACCTGGGGGGTCGACCATAGGTGGTGAATGTTGGTTTTTCCATTTTTTGTCTCTCCGTTCGAGGGAGACCGGTTGAACATGAGAAGGACCGGTCCAACCCCTAGGTCAACCAGTCCAAATGTTGTTTTCTTAAGCATATTTCAAATTCAAACATTAGAGGTTGACCAGAATTCGAACTACGGTTTATCAACAAACTATCCATCGCACAGCGTATAACTTTTCATGAAATTGTGGGATTGATTTCTAATGTACTATATTCTACATTTAATGTGCATTTTTTTTACGATTTCAATCTTTAAAAGGAGCCTATTGTTGGGATTCAAATCCAAGAGCTCTCCTATAAATACTTGAAGGTTTGAAGAGTCAAAACAAGACAACACAATACAACACAATAAAAAAAATCTTTGCAAATATTTTGTTCTTCACTTTCAACATTTTTTGTTGTATTAGCCTAAGCCTATCACTTTCATATCTTGCTTATTAGGCTTTCCTTCTTGATTACACTTGCACTTTTGAGTTGCAATATTTCATTTAAAGTGTAATCTTGATTGTATTTGTAACATCATCCAAAATAAGAAATCTTGTTAGTGTTCTTTTTCGGCAAGAACACGTTCGGTTGATTTGATTGAAAAGCTTGGTGCTTTTCATGTTGAAAAAGTTTGGTGCTCTTCAAGGTGTTGAAGAGTTTAGTCATCTTTAAGGTGTTGAAGAGTTTGGTGCTCTTCGAGTTGGGTGGTGATCTTCATAGGTGTTGTTGTAAAACGAGTTTGGTCCTTCAAGGTAAGGTTGTAATAGTTTGGTATCTCTTAATAAACCTTTTCCTTTTTGAAATCTATTCCTGACATACCAGGTGGTAGAAGATTAGGCCCTAGGTGGGTTGAACTTCTATAAATCATCATGTGTTGTTTACATTTCCACTCTTTTATTTTGGTCATCATCTTGATATTTGAAAAAGAAGGCGAAATCGAAAAATCGGGATAATATATTCACCCTCCTCTGATTATCATAGCCACTTGACTAACACCATCTTCGCTTGCCTCAGCTCCATCTCTCGTGTGCCTCTACTTCATCTTCATTTACATCTACTCCACCTTCGTCCGCTGCACCTCTTCACACAAATCCTACCCAATAATGTCTCGATTTATGTGTGAAGTGGCAGATGAGCTGGCACGAGTGTGAGTCAGAATGAATGAAGTCGTCTTGGCCTTGAGGCCATAGATCCGCTGCTGCTAGCCCCGCTGACTACCTCCAAGTATAGTTAAGAGTTATCCACATGCAGGGGCTCACCAATCTTCGCAAATCGTCTATGTAACAAAGATTTTCACGTGCATGTACATTGTGTTGGAACCTAAATATAATAGGGTGTTAGTAAAATTGTATAGATTTTTGATGAAGAAGCATTGTAATAGGCTAGAAATCCTTCATTTGAATTGTAAAAGTTATAACTTGTTCAACTAAGTGATTCTGTATTTCAAAGTCATTTTGGACAACAATCAAGAGAAGAGGCATCCAAGCCAAGAAGATGCAACAAAGTGAAATCAATGCATTTTTGCAAAAAGTAGTCTCTAAAAGCCAAGTGAAGATCGTTGCAGAGCTTATTACCAGCAATCGAGTCCTTATGAAATCGAAAAGCTAAGGGAAAGTCTCATAGTCAAGCAGTAGAGTAACATCTATTAACCATGTCATGATCAGACAAATGAATCTAATTATTGAGACTTAAGCAACCATGTCAGAAGAACAAATCTGAGAAAAATACGTTGTCGATCCCAAGGTTTGAGGATAAGCTTGGCATATTTTCGTTAGACATAGGACATGTGGCGAGAGTTGAATAGAGAATAATTAAATGACAATCGCACAAGGAAGAGTAGCGCACTACTCGCAAAGGATGCACATAGTATTATTTGTATTATCAATGTTCAAATTTGCCTCCAATCTTTCTCAATAGACAAATTTGAATCTATCTATAAATAGGAGGAGACTTCTACTGTAAACAAAAGTCTACACCCAAAGCAATATAATCTTATCAAATTGTTACTCTACGAGATTCATATTGAGTAAACATTGAAACATGAGTTGGGAGAATTCAAGTGATTTTTCAAATAGTTTCAAGGTGTGGATTGTAGTAACTAAGTTGAGAATACTTAGTGGAGAAGTTCATTGGTTGTTGTAGCCAATTTTAGAAGACCTGGTGAAGAAATCGTTAAAGATTTATTCAAGTTGAAAGGACAAAAAAAAGGTCCAACATCATAGTTGAAAAGCAGTAGTGTTCCAATCTTCTAGTAGGTTTAGCAAGTATATTATAACCTCGAGCATCTAGTGGATTTTATCCCTTGGTGAAAAGGGAAGAGAAGATTAGTTAGGAGATTATGCCACCCGCACACCTCTATATATTGTTGTGCCATTTACTCTATTGTTTTTTATATCTCGTGATATTTGCTTAATATTTGTATAACAATCACTTTAAAAACAACAAACTTACTTTAATTAATATTCCATTGCATAATATTGTCTTTGAACTTAGGTGTTAAAACTCTGATTAAACTTTTAACTAGTGTTTACAGTAAATCAGGCATAAAATTTAAAAGTCTATTCACCCCCTTCTATACTTTTACCTATATCTTTTTGGGACCAACATGGTATCATTTGAAATATTTTCCTCAAATCCAAATCCTTCCATCTAAATTCAACCTAAATGTAATGGTATGTGATGATGCTGAAAATTGGGCAGCTCACAACGAGTTAAGGTACAATTCAACTAAGGTATTTGACTTAGTCTAAAGTCCAATTCACGTGTAGGAACTAGTCCGCAATACGAAAAACAAGGTTTGATGTGCCCGAGATTGTCCTGGAAAGTTCTTTTTCGATACTTGCGACCAATGTGTATGAGAAACAATCCGAACATAAATGAATTAAATAAGTCAATTACCCTTAATGAATAATAATTATGTAGACTATTTAAGCCTCGAGATTGTGGGCCACATGAGCGTGAAATAATGATTTGAGCCTCAAGGGTCTAATATAATGAATCGTGTTTTTTTAGTCTCGTGTTATGAGTTGAGCCTCATGGGCATGATGCGATGAGTTGGGCCTCCGGAGACTTTTTTGTTGGCTTTAGTCTAATAGACGATCTTAATGGGATAATAATTAATTAAAAAATTAAAGAAATGACAAAATATTAAAAAAATTATAATTTTATCTCTCATCATAAACCCCCAACTCGCCACGAGGGGACAAGAGTAGTGGAAGAGTGATATGAGTAATTCAAGATAATATTTTTATGGATATTTGTAGGTCCCAAGGGTGTAAGTGTAAGGTTTAGAAGGGGGTTGAATAAACCTTACCAAATTTTCGATTTAGTCCTTTTAAATCTACAGAGTTGATACTACACACCGTGTCCTTGATGGACAAATCGAATTAGTCACTCAAGAGAGTTAATCTCTCAACAGACTCACCGAGTCGTTGATGGAGTAACTCATTGTTGGCTATAATTTGACTCAACTGTGGTTTTGTTTTCATTGAAGACTTAACACCCTTAAGTTTGATTAAGCAAGATTTTAGAGCTTGATTTAGTACTTATAAGTTATCAAGTGGATAGCAAATTTATCACAGATATAAGCAAATAAATGCAAGAATTAAAGTCTTTGAAAAGTAAATGACACAATGAAGTTTTTATAGAGGTTCAAGATGGGGTAATTCTTCTACTCCTCTCTTCTCCAACTCCTGGAGGAATCCACTAAGTAATGATTAGTTTACAAAGTGGTAATGATCCGTATACAAGTCTTGATCACAACAAATGACTTGATCCTTAGGGACTCGGCCGAGACGCCTTGATCACTCACCGCTTCTCGTGCGACTCGCCTTTCTTCACAGGGCACGCTTTGTTACTACAGCTCACTTGCTCAAGCTCTTTGGATTTGATCACGAAGCCCTCCAAAAGCTTAAGACTTGGTTCAACCTTGAACCTTTCTACAATCCTTCCGGAATGTAGACCCCTTTTCTTCAAAAGTTTCCTCTTCAACCGATTGAAGTTCTCTTTCCTTCACAGGTGAGTGTTGATTGATGTACTTCGTAATGTAGGCTTGAGGATTGAGAATGTTTCGCTTTTCTAATATGCTTGTATATCTCACGTGTGTGTCATCATTTTTCTCAAACAAACTCCTCAAATTTTATAGTGAACTTTCAAAAATTTGCCCGTTGAAGAGATAGGCTTATTTTTGAAAGTCACTTTGCGTTTGGCTTGTCTTGTTGCGCTTCTTGGAATTGCCATTTCCTCGTATGAATTGTTCTTTCACCTTTTCGTAGTTCGACACGGTGTAGTGCTTCCCATTGGTTCATTCCTTTTGCACGCTTCCGGGACTCGAGCACTGAGAAAGGTGGTATGGAGATATTACTTGTTTAAGTAAATCTCTTGATTTACGCAAACGGTTCTTTTACGCTTATCTCGACTTGATCGCATTTCCTTGCTTTCCCCAGGTGACTTAGAGTCGCCTTCCAATCATCGGATGACTCTTCTCACACTTTAACTTGAGACTTGGCTTCCTTGAGTTGACTTGATGATGCTCCACTCACCGCATCTCACCGCTTCTTCAAGAGAGAGTTCATGTCTACTTTCTTTGCCATACTCAAATGCCTCACAATGAGTCTTCCTTCAAGTCTTCAGATTGTCTTCTTGCATGTTAGGACGTAGTCGACTTAACTCACCTTTGGCCACTCTATTTATTACAATGCATTTTACAACAAGAAATTGGGGTGCCAACTTTCTATTCTAAGTTTTACATGGCATTCATCAAAATCTAAACAATAAAATTCCTAACAATTTCCCCCTTTTTGATGATGCCAAAACTTAAACCATTCAAAAATACAAACAAAGAAAGATACATACGATAGTGTATTGACATAGAATGTATGCGCAGAATCAATTCTTTTATTGATCATATCATTCATTGTATGTATTTACATGACAAAATACACGGGGGTTGGGAAAGAACACTTCATCTCCTTCATGATAAAATACACGTCTCCTTTCTTTCATCTTGATCAAGATCTTCTTATCTTCTTCTCTTTTTCTCATCGTCACCGCTTTCTTTTTCTTTTCATATGCCTTCCTGGCAGCTTCTTCATCTCTTCTTATTCTTTCCTCGTCTCTCCTCCCATAGCTGAGTTTGTCTCTTGTTTTCTTCTTCTATTCTTTTTGCATACTCAGCGTTAGTTTTAGCCACTCGCAAATTCGCTACTTGGTCAAGCCCACCCCCAAGAGATCCCTCCTTTCTTTCCCCGGATCCACATATTCGATGTTTTTGGGCGAGGCCCAGTCCTGCTTCTTCCTCCACTACTCGCTTCTTCCTCCACTACCGATTCTTCCTCTACCTCCTGGGCGTGTATTGTACTGGGGTCTTCTTCTTTTCCACTGAGTGACCATGGAGTGACCAGCAGAGCGATCGCCGGTAGTCTCGCGCCGTCTGTCGTCGCCTTCTTCACATAACGTGAGACCCTTTTCCCAAGACAGTCCCAAGCTTCGAGCTGTATAGACATATTTGCAAAGTATCCCTCGATTCGAGCGTTTTAAATTCATCAACCGATCGTGGCTCGTCCCGACATCCGAGATGGCATAAGTGTCTCTTCGCTTCACCGAATGCCTCCATGTTCTTTCAAGATGTTCATAACTCGGGCATCCATTCTTCCTTCCACTTCCTTCATCCCCGCTTCAATAGTTTTTCTTTTATCACCATGGATATAGCAGAGTGTTGGAGTGGCAGAGTCACGCGGGAGTTTGCCGCTTATAATGTCACCGTGATGTGACCTTGTTGGGGGTTTGTGCAATCATCAATGTCACATCCGTGATCCTTCCCCTCAACAAGCTTTCCTTTCTTCTCGCTTCAAGACTTCCTCACCGATTTTCCCTTCTCACCGCTTCCTTTCTTCTTCTCGCCTTCAGATTTTAGCGCTTTGAGGTATTCCTCTTCCCCTTTTGCATCATCAAAGGATAGAGGAACCCTGGGAACATGTCGGCAAGCATGAAGTCGAGTCTTCGATGGTTGAGTTCTCGCCGAGTCCGCCGCGCTGCGTTGTATGCAAAGACGGAATTCGGACGAGTAGCGTTGGATTCTCACAAATCGCCTTCATCTCACCATGAGAAGGCTGAATTTCTTGTCATGTGTTCTTCCAAACGCTCAGAGATCATTTGTATTTTGCTCACGCAGCAGCCTTGATCTCTAGCAGAGCTTCATGCATATGCTCAATGTGTTCTCTCAAACTTTTTTTTGCATCGCATTTTCACTCTCCATACCAAGAAGCTTGTTGAACAATGTCCTCAAGAATCGACTTGTTCCACACGCATTGTTTGTTCAGCCGTTGCCACCATTCCTTTATCCTCGACCGTGATGCCTCTCAAGTCGGCCGTAAGGTTGGCATCTATGTTGTCCGGGCCGCATGTCCAAAGAGGCCTCGATGCCTCTCCATCCTTTCAACCTCAAAGAAAACAAAACCTTGAACACTTCTCGAACTTCACCGATTCTTCATGGTGTACTGATGGCCATACAAAGATCAAAGTCATAAGCACCGGGACAATGGTGCCTCAAGAGAAAACGGAGCTCGGTTCCGTGATAGCGTGCGTCGCGCATTCTTCTCGACTTCTTCATGGAGGTCGGGTACCTCCGCAGAAAAAGGAAAGGATTCTATGAAAGATTCATCACCGCCCACCGGGATTTGTTCGATGATGAGCGGTGCGCATGGAGTTCTTTGAGGAATCGACCTGCTGCAGCTGAGGGGCCCGCGCAGTGGTCTCTCGGTTCACCGGGTTTTGTTGTGAAGTAGACCCGCTTGCCGAGCCTCAATGCCTTAACAGCCTTCGTTGGTCTCACCGATTTTTCCATTTCAAGAGACTCGTCCTCGGCTTATCGTAAGCATCATCGGACGATGATGAGATTTCCATTGGTGGCTCATCATCAAAGTTAAAAGTTTGACGAGTAGTCTTGGGATCGACTTGCTCGTGCTTGGAACATCCGCAATGAGTCTTTTGGATTTGTCATGGGGATGACTCACCTTCTTCTTCGCCTTCCGATCCCGAGAAAAGTGACATCGATTATCCTGGAATCATGAAGTGCGCTTATCTCCTTCTCGACGGGTCGATGATAGCGGAGGGATGTTCTCTACTTCGCCTCTTTACCCCGGGAAGTCTCAACCTCCCGTGGGCCTTCGCACCTCCAATAGTCTCTCTGCAAAGGCCTTGGTCCTCCCTTTCGACAAAGTCACCGCCTTAGGGTCTTCTACGGTGGCATCCATTGAGTCTCAACCCCATGGATTGCACTTTCATCGCCTGCAGTGTTAACTCCTGTGGTCGTTCCTTCATGTGCCTCGACCGCATCAGCAGTGTCATTAGCCTTCGAGCGCTTGGCACCTCACCGAGACATGGCTCAATCGCAAGCTCGAAAGGCGTTGATGGCAACTTGTCGTTTCTTCTTGTTTGTGTTTTCTCTCCTTCGCCTCCTTGATTCTTTGTGGAGTCATCCGCAAAGATCCTCCGACCTAGCCGCAGCTGAGGGAGTTTCCCCACCGGCGCACCACCGAGCGACTTAGAGTGGGGTCACTCGTCTCCAAACTCCTCGGCCGCTTCTTTTTGAATGTTCACCAGTTGGGGCGGTGGTAAAACACCTTCAATAGGGGTTGGCTCGACCGGGGTCCCCATTATCCCGCTTTCATCGCCATGTCCCTTATTGCCTTCTTCCGAGTGAGTCTGGGAAGTGGTGGCAAAGAATAACAACGGGCGATTTGGTCGGACCACTCCCATTGATCAATTTCGGTACCGTGTTCGAGGACTCTCCCGTCCCTCCATCAATCTTTGCTCGTGAAGGATTCTCGACTCGTCGCAATGCTTGCCGCATTTGTAACTCTTCTCGTGGCAAAGAAGATTCTCCTGGATCCTCATCACATCGGAGAAGACATCAAGGAGAGGATGTGTGTGTTCAGGGTGCCGAGATAGGGCGATGCTTGCCTTCTCTCGTGCTTCGCTTCTTCACTTGCTTTTCTCTCCTTGTCCTTGTAGATCTGCAGGATGTCCGTGCGCTTGTCTTCATCCGTGAGCCGGAGCACAAAGAGTTAATCCAAGGAAATTTAGCAGCCTTCCTCTTCTTCTTCTATAAACTCGGGGCGTTGAACTGCTCCTTGACTTGCTCAACTTCCATTTCTCCACTCACGCAGACGATTTTGGATGTCCGGGTAAGGGGAGAGGATCATTACATCACTATCTCGCTCTGCGCTTTCTTCTTGTGTTTACGTGAACTACACCGTGTCTTCAGTTGCCTCACGACGCTTCTTCAAGAGACTTGGTCAAGTTTCATCAATTACATCCGAGACTTACTTTCTCCAGCCAGCTCCCAGATTCTGCTTAGCCGAGTGGTCGACTCACCGGTTTCTCCAAATGAGCACTTGATAATCCGTCTTCGTCTCCTAGTTTGTACTGGGGAATTTCTGGTTCGTAGATGTTGTCTTCTCGAGTCTTGTGCGGCGGGGCTTGGCCGTGTTTGTTTTTGAGGAGCCGGCCGTCTTGGCTTGTCGGGCTCTCCTCCTTTTGACGATCGGAGAAGGTATTTGTGAGTCCTTCTCGACCGCCGCAGCAGGGCAGGAGACACGGCCAGCCGGGCAGTGACTCACCGTTGCAGGGCAGGAGCATGTTTGGTTTTCTTTCAGCAGGGGCAAGTTAGCTTTTCATAGCAAATGCAGGGGCATCTTTCTTCTTGGCCGAGAGGAAAAGTTGTATCTTCTGGGTCACCGATTCCCCCTCACCGGTGTCGCCTCTCTTGGCATAGGCTCTCTTCTCGAGCGCCGCAGAGGTTTGCTCAAACATCCTCTTGTTAACATGGAATGCTTTCCCATGTCTAAGAGGGACTCTTTCACCTCCAATAGCCGGCCAATCACTAGGCCATATCCTAGGATCCTCCAAATGAGCCATCTTCTTTGAAGGACTTGTTCCCACGCTCGCAGAGTCCGCTGTGACAAACTCAGCCTTTTATCTTCTTTTTCTTCGATGATTGCAGCCATTACAATCGCTTTGCCTTTGACAGCTTGGTCAAAGTCGCCAAATTTGATGTCGATACATTTGGCAACTATATCCAACAACTTTGTGATAATCCTCCTTCAAGATCTCTTGTTTTTTTGTCAGATACACTATTTTATCAAAGAAAGTCGGGCTTGGCTATTTCTTTTCCAAGCATCACCCAAGGTTGACATCAGCCGTTAATCTCGATGCTCCTTCACCGGTAGTGAGAGCAATGTTCACCAAATCCTCGCGAGATAGTCACCGCTTTCCGTGAACAGATGACTTGATTCCTTCATCGTGAATCTCAAGATTCACGAGAATTGTGCGACCTCCTCCACATAGGTCATCGGATATTCTAACGTTAGAAACGGTTTTAGTCCTGGCGTTTCAACTTCTCAGCGATTTTCTTCACTAGGGTGTCGCTTTACCCCTTCATCATTCCACAAAATCCACCGTAGAACCGTGTGTGATTTTCTTTCCTAACTTGGTAAAGTCATAAGTTGGTGCCATTTCTCAGATTATATCAATGAAAACTCGTAAATTGATTTGAAGGTTGATAGGGTTTCGAGAGTATTTTGCCTTTGCTTTTGAGAGAAAGAGATGAACAGCTTTTAGAAGTGTGAGAGAGAAACGGATTTAAAAATGGTTTAAATATGGTTTATGAAAGGACGTGTGGGTGGTTTTGAAATGTGATCGAAATCAACGGCTTGGATTTCGCACGCCTATTGAGCATTTCATGTCTCGTATTTAATGCGGCAAAGATTTATATCCAATCATAAGCTTGGTGTGCGCTTTATGTCTCAGACATCATCATTATGCCGACGTAATCCTTAAAACATTCCCGCTTAGTCAAAACGATCATCGCGTTTTGTCATTTTGCTCATAAGTTATTCATCTTATCCCTTAGCCGATTTAACTCTACTTCTCACAGCTTCTTTAGTGACTCAAATTTATCACCGACTCGTAGTCAGTTTTTTCCGACATAAATCTGATTTATGAAATGATTTCTGTTTCACTCTTTTTCACCTTCTTTCCTGTTCCATTTCTTTTCTTTGATTCTTCTGTGTCTCGCTTAGTTCAATTAATCCCAACTCATGTTTGAGTTCTTCAAATCTTGACTCACATAATGGTTTTGTGAAGATGTCGCCTAGTTGTTTATCTATTGAGATATATTCCAGGATGATGTCCTTCTTTTCAACATGATCTCTTATGAAGTGATATCTCGACATCAATATGTTTTGTTCTTGAAAAGTGCAAAGACAGATTTTGAGTGATTGCAATTGCACTTGTGTTATCACACATGATTGGAATTTCTTTTTCTTCAACTTCATAGTCTCTCACTGTCTCATCCATAGGACTTGGGCACAACAAACCGCCCGCAACTATGTATTCTCGCCTCACCAGAGGTGGCTATTGAGTTTTGCTTCTTGCTAAACCAGAAAATCACTGTTTCCTAGATTTGACATGTGCCTGGTGCTCTTCCCCACTCTGCATCCAAAGATAGTCGAATCAATAACCAATTAGCTTGAATCCACCTTCCTTTGATACCATAGCCTACTTTCGCTTCCTTTCAAGTATCTCAATATTCTCTTAGCCGTTGTCATATGGCTCTCTTTTTGGAGCAGATTGAAATCTTGCACATACACCTACAAAGAAAGGTGATGTCCGCCCGCTTGCCGTGAGATAGAGCAATGATCCAATAAGTGCTCAGATCTTGTTTGATCTACAAAGCTTACCATCCGCATCCATGTCCATTTTGATGATGTGTTCATTGGTATTTTTACGTAAGACTTCTCCTCCATACCAAACTTCTTCATTAAATCTCTCGGTGTATTTTGTTTGACTTATGAAGGTTCCATCATTCAACTGCTTTCACTTGGAGTCCAAGGAAGAATGTCGCTCTCCCATCATGCTCATTTCAAATCTACTTTGCATGAGGTTTGAAAACTTTTCACACAACTCTTTGTTTGTTTGTGGATCCAAAGATGATGTCATCAACATATATTTGAACAAGTAGAATACTCTTCTTGTCTTGAATTCTAAAAGTGTTCTATCTACTTTTCCTTTTGTGAATCCATTTTCGCTTAGGAATTGTGACAAGGTATCATACCATGCTCGGGTGCCTCGCTTTCAATCCATACAGGGCTTTCTTGAGTTTGTATACCTTATCTCCAAGAGTCTCTCGCCAAATCCTGGAGGTTGTTCAACATACACTTCTTCTTCCAATAAACCATTTTGGAATGCACTTTTACATCCATCTCGATATACAATGAAATTCTTGTGAGTCGCATAGGCAAGAAACATCCTTATAGCTTCCATTCTTGCTACAGGGCAAATGTTTCATCAAAATCTATCCCTTCTTCTTGGCAATATCCTTTGGCTACTAGTCTTGCTTTGTTTCTTACCACGTAACCTTCCTCGCTCATCTTATTTCAACACCCATTTGTTCCAATAACATTTTGATGTATGGGTCTTTGCACTAATTCCCATACTTTATTTCTCTCAATGCTTGTGACACATCTTTGGGCTCTATTTGCGAGATGAAGCATGTGAACATGGCTTCTTGTTGAGTTCGATCTTGTTTTGACACCTTCTCTTATATCTCCAATGACAAGTTCTCGTGGATGGTCTCTCGGCCATCTTACATCAAAGTTGGAGTAAGTTAGTCGATTCATCGACTTGGTACCGTGTTTCTTTGTGGGTCGCTCTCTCGTAATCACTTAGTCGCAAATTTTCCAAATTGCTTTTGAGATTCAAATATCTCATCTTCTTCTCAATTGATAATTCCAAATTTCCACCAAAGATAGGGACTCTTCAGACGGTTGATGATTCAAATTATCACCGACTCTTCAATGTCTTCTCCATTTATATTTGCTCATCAAATACCACATGAATGGATTCTTCTCGCAACCATAGTCCTTTTGTTGAGTATTCTCAGAGGCTTTGCTTTCACCGAGTATCCTAAGAAGATACCTTCATCACTTTAGCATCAAAAGCCTTTTAGATTGTCTTTGCCATTGTTGTGGATTTAAGCATTTACATCCAAATATTATGAAATATGCAACATTTGGTTTTCTTCCACCGATCTCATAGGAGTCTTTGTCACCGCTATTTATCATACATCCGCTTTTGAGTGTAGCAAGTCGTGTTGATTGCTTCACCAAAATCTTTTTGGTAACTCGCTTCAAACCAACATGGTTCTTGGCCGCTTTTTGGGGTTCTATTCCTTCTTTCGCAACTCCATTCTCACGTGGAGTCCTTGTCTGCGATAGTTCATGACCAATACCATTCTCGCAATCGAAGTTATTATTCCATTGACAAACTCGGTTCCTTCTCTGCCCGATCTTATTTTGATAATGGTTTGACTCTTCTCGTTTTGAATCCTTTTCATCACCGTGGTAGTTTTTGTAGAGTTTCTTTCTTCTTACACATGAATATTGTCCATGTATATCTTGAGTACTCATCTACTACCACCAAGGTGTATTTCTTTCCACTTATGTCAGGGCCGTTCCACTGGGCCAAATAGATCCATATGAAGCGATGCAATATTCTTGTTGAGATGGGCATGTCTTTTCTTTGAATGACGACTTGATTTGTTTTCCTTCGACATGCGTCACATATACTCTCCTTCTTGATACCGAGTCCGAAGTCCTTCCACAAGATGACTTCTTGCCGCCTTGTTAATTGTTTTGAAATTCAGTGACTCACCTTTTTGTGCCACACCAACTTGATTCAAAGACTTTGCTAGTAGGCGTAGTCTTTGGGTGTTGCAGCTGACCAATCCACTACATACATATTTTTCTCGTTCTACATCCTTGCAAAGACCACTTCATTTGATTCAATATCTTTGATTTGGCATATTCCCATGTTGAATCCAACATTGTAGCCCTTGTCACGAGTTGATCGATGCTTAGTAAATTGAAGTTTAGTCCTTCAACATATGCAACATCCGTGATTTCTAATCCATTCCTCTTGATGGATCCAATGCCTCTTATTTCGCAAGGAGCTTCATTTCCTCCAAATATGACTTTTGCTCCTTTAACTTCCTTGAATTTTGACATTTCTCTTATTTCCTGTCATATGTCCGGGAATGACCACTATCCATGTACCAGGTTCCTTGGCACTCACTGCTCAACCCGCAATCAAGGAAATTAAGTTTTAGGTACCCATACTTGTCTGGGTCCCGAGGGGTTAGAATTGTAAGATGATCCAACCAACCTATAGCCAAATGATTTGACTCTAAGAGGTTGCCATCTATCGTGTCATAATCATAATTAATCCTCGCAAATTGCTTGGGGATTCTAGTTCATACAAATTGCCTCTTTTGTCTCAGATGCCGCATATGTGTTTTAGCAATTGCATTCCTTGATAATTGTGGTGTTTTTGAGTGTAGTGCCTAGGTGCATATGTGTGCTTGATGAAAGCTCTTATACTTTTGGAATGGCCTTTGCCGAGTTCTGGCCTTTGCCATTTGGGCTTATATTCCATAAGTCTATGCTGATAGTTCACATTATTCCAATCAGCTTGGCTTGGATATTTTCTACCATTCCCATCATTTGTATTTCTTTTATGGATTTTTTGGGGTTTTTGGTAGCTCGCTTCTTTCTTTACAGAGTATTTTCTTTTGGAGTTTGCCGAGGACTCCTACCGAATCTCTTCTCACCGTCCCTTTCAAAGACACTCAACTCGGGTCTTTTTCTTTTCCTTTATAACCAAGGCGCGCTTTGCTTGTTATTGTGCTTTGAAGTGAATGTGTGTGCAACATTTATAGTTTTGGATTTTTCGATTCTTCATGGCTTGAAGATCCTTTTTCCAAATTTACTTTTGAGGTTTGACATAGCAAAGAGGAATTAAATCCTAAGCCCCCTGTCTTGTCTCCACATTCTCTTTGACTCATAATAAGATCATCCAATGATTTAGATGCCTTAGTGAATGAGGCAATAACATTCTTCAGTCATTCTCCTCTTTTCTATAGCAAAGAATTTCTCGCTATTAATTTAGCATTTTCACTTTTTAAACTTTTATTCTCATCCTATTTGACTTGAGTACTCGGCTCCTTGGTCACTTTGAGTTTTGACTTTTGAGTAGGTCGTTTTCCTCATTCAATAGTGTGTGTGAGGATTTAATGTGTTCAAAATCTTTCATCATTTTGCCTAATGAATCATAAAGATCACTGGGTGATGAAGTGTGTGTGTCACACTCACTATCATCGTATCCGAGTTTGATGAGTTAGATTGTACCTCATCTTCTTGGTCGTTGATCTTGTTCCTTGGCCATCAAGCGATCGGGCTTCTTCTTCGAGTCACTTGAGTAGTCACCATCGCTCTCTCAATCACCGCCTCTTGACTTGGTTGTTTCAAAGTCTCTGCAGCCATCATTGCCTTTTTCTTTTCTTGTCTTCTTTCTCTCAAGACCTTTCTTTCTTCTTCATCCTCGTACTTGTTGACTACAGATATGAGCAAATAATGGCATAGTGACCTGGTTGTCTACGCCCAACATAGATATTCAGCTTTTTGATCGCTTCTTTTCCATTCTTGAAAGTTGTCACCCTTTGATACTCAACTTTTTGATGATCTGTTCTCTTGGTTGGCCTGCCTTCCCTTGATTTGGAGGAGCCGAGTGTCTTCCGGAAGATTCATCCTTTCTCTCTTGTAGTTCTTATTGAAGAACTTGTTGAACCTTTTAACCATCGTGGCTATTTTTTTGGGTCAATGACTTCTTTGACCTCAGCTCTCTCTTCCCATCTTTAACAATTAGAGCACTGCTTGGGGTACAAATTGCCTCTTCCTCGGTCTTTTCTTCTCACCAAACTCGTAGGCTTTGAGGTCCGAGAATAGTTCATGGTTGGATGTCTTTGATAGGTCCATGGAATGTCTCAAAGGCCATGACCTTCATTTCCCATTCACCGAAGACTTTTAGATCTTCATACACATTTCCTTCTCGTATATTCTTTTCCAAGTGCATGATACTCATTTGTGATTTCGTGAACCGAGCATCCAGTTGATCCAGGTTTTCTCCGAGATCATTTTGAAGTTTTCAAATTTCTGTCATGACCACCGATAATTTGTTTTCTTTGATTTGCTCAACCTTCACAAATCAATGTCACTTGTCCTGCATTTCCTTAGCCGCTTTTGCATGATTTGACTTTATTGAACATGGCTTTGTCCAAGGTTTTGTAAAGGATGTCTTTGCTACATTGTCCAGGTTGTATCTTTTTCTCGTCATCATTTGTCCACTCGCTTCTTGGTTTTTCAACCATGATCGTCCGGGAGCAAAGATCTTCTTCTCCTTCACCGCAACTCTTCGCATACTTGTGTTCACCTTTAATATTTGCAGAGGCCCATCTTCTATCACTATCCACATCTCATCATGTAATGCCGATAGATGAGCCCGCATGCGAATTTTCCAATCATCAAATTCTTCAATGGTGAACATAGGGATGCGTGCCAAATTTGCTTCCATGATAATAACTTTTAATGATAAAAGGAGTTTTGAAAATTTAAGTACTAAAGCAGACTTTGAAAATTTTGGAGATCTAGTTCAAGAACTCAAAGCGGAGGGTTCAATGAACCAACCGCCCGATACCACTTGTAGGTCCTAAGGGGTGTAAGTGTAAGGTTTAGAAGGGGGTTGAATAAACCTTACCAAATTTTCGATTTAGTCCTTTTAAATCTACAGAGTTGATACTACACAGCTGTGTCCTTGATGGACAAAATTAGTCACTCAAGAGAGTTAATCTCTCAACAGACTCGGTTGAGCCGTTGATGGAGTAACTCACTGTTGGCTATAATTTGACTCAACTGTGGGTTTTGTTTTCAGCCGAAGACTTAACACCCTTAAGTTTGATTAAGCAAGATTTTAGAGCTTGATTTAGTACTTATAAGTTATCAAGTGGATAGCAAATTTATCACAGATATAAGCAGTTAAAATGCAAGAATTAAAGTCTTTGAAAAGTAAATGACACAATGAAGTTTTTATAGAGGTTCAAGATGGGGTAATTCTTCTACTCCTCTCTTCTCCAACTCCTGGAGGAATCCACTAAGTAATGATCAGTTTACAAAGTGGTAATGTCCAGGATACAAGTCTTGATCACAACCGACTTGATCCTTAGGGACTCGATCGAGACGCCTTGATCACTCACCGGCTTCTCGTGCGACTCAGCCTTCTTCACAGGGTAGCTGCTTTGTTACTACAAACTCACTTGCTCAAGCTCTTTGGATTTGATCACGAAGCCCTCCAAAAGCTTAAGACTTGGTTCAACCTTGAACCTTTCTACAATCCTTCCGGAATGTAGACCCATTTTCTTCAAAAGTTTCCTCTTCAACCGATTGAAGTTCTCTTCCTTCACAGAGTGTTGGATTGATGTACTTCGTAATGTAGGCTTGAGGATTGAGAATGTTTCATTTTTCTAATATGCTTGTATATCTCACGTGTGTGTCATCATTGTTTCTCAAACAAACTCCTCAGCCTTTTATAGTGAACTTTCAAAAATTTGCCCGTTGAAGAGATAGGCTTATTTTTGAAAGTCACTTTGCGAGTCGTTGGCTTGTCTTGTTGCGCTTCTAGGAATTGCCATTTCCTCGTATGAATTGTTCTTTCACCTTTCGAGTTCGACACGGTGTAGTGCTTCCCATTGTTTCATTCCTTTTGCACGCTTCTCGGGACCGAGCACTCGAGAAAGGTGGTATGGAGATATTACTTGTTTAAGTAATTCTCTTGATTTATGTGCAACGGTTCTTTTACGCTTATCTCGACTTGACCGCATTTCCTTGCTTTCCCAGGTGACTTAGAGTCGCCTTCCAATCATCGGATGACTCTTCTTCTCACTTTAACTTGAGACTTGGCTTCCCTTGAGTCGACTTGACCGATGCTCCACTCACGCATCTCACCGCTTCTTCAAGAGAGTTCCCGTCTACTCTTCTTTGCCATACTCATTGTCTCGCAAATGAGTCTTCCTTCAAGTCTTCATTGTCTTCTTGCATGTTAGGGCGTAGGCCGACTTAACTCACTTTGGCTACTCTATTTATTACAATGCATTTTACAACAAGAAATCGGGGTGCCAACTTTCTATTCTAAGTTTTACATGGCATTCATCAAAATCTAAACAATAAAATTCCTAACAATATTTATTAAATTTTTTGTTAAATATTACACTAATGGTGGTGTTTTGTTATGTTTGGCGATTTTATGTTAAATGCAAAGAATTGTTAAAAAGTTTAAGGAAAAGCTCCATTTGGAAGACAAATTTACAATGAAGACATTACGAGGAGCCTACTATAATCAAAGTGAAAGCTAAAAAATGTGATGAAGATTACAGAGTTATACTCTTGGTACTGTGTGGGCATATAGTCAAAGAGAAGTCGAAAATGTCTTTGAAACATACGAGTTGCACTGTTGATGATAGCACGAGGGCACGTGGAAAGTACCTACGGGATTATTGTGCTTAGTTGTTATAAAATATTTATGGATTTAATTCATATTTTGATTAGACTATTTCAAATGATTTGTCAAGTTATTGGTAGAGTCAGTTAATTTCAAATGCGCCCGACTGACGCCCGAACTAAATTTCTTCGGTTTTCTAACGGATCGACTCTATTTTTTTAGACCAAAAAGTATACAAATCCATTGAACTAAGTATACAAATCCACAGAACTAAGTACAAATTCACTAAACTATTTACTAAACTAATTATATAACTAAGAATACGATTCCACTGAACCAAGTATACAAATCCACTTAACTAAATATACGATAAAACATGACTAAGTATACAAGTCCACTGAACTAAGTTTACAATTCCACTGAACTAAATATATTATAAAACAAAACCAGGTATAAAAGTATAATTCCTAGAAAAGAGTTGATGCATTTTTTCTCCCTAAAAATTGGCCAACTGGAAAAGGTAAGATTGTATTTATCTTAAAAATAACTATTAAAGATATACCCTTATTAGCCTAAAATAACTAGAATGATCTACACCGCTAAAAATTTTAAATCAAGAGTTCATAAGTGTTCCTATGGACTAACCTAAAGGGGTTGGTCTCATTTGAACTAATCCCTATATATATATATATATATATATATATATATATATAAAAATACACCTTTCATATATTTTAAAAAATTTGACTCAGTAACTTTTTGTGTTGTGCCGTTTGATGTCGATTAGGCAACTTGAATATCCATACATGGGATTTGATAAGGACAACGAAAGTCTAAACAAAGGTCAACATGATCAATCCAATCCAACTTGTACTAACAAAGGTCAAAAGAGACTAACCTACCCGAACTAAGCTATAAAGGATAGGGAATCAACCCATCGCCATAGAATAGACTCGACCTAAAAGCAAAGACATCCATGAAACTCGCCGAGCTCAACGACTAACCACGCAAATATATCATAAGAGGGTTTTTCACATTAACCGACCGACCAGAGGATTAGTCGCCTAATAAACCCCGCCCGGCGATCTTGCGTAATCTTAATGAAGATGAAACTCACATCCCTAGAAATGTCGATAACACACATCATTCAATTAGTCACATCGCTTAAAAAAGTCGCCACCTAACAAATGATGTCCAGTTTAAGGATTATCCTTCTACTACAAATACCATTATTTATGACTCGATAGAGGATTTTGGATCTAAATATTCTAGTTCCAATTATTTACCCTATACTCAAGTGCATTTATTGCACAATAGCTCTTCAGCAACTAATCAATACAAAAAAAGAGCATTACCCCCCAATCTGCTTAAGGTCAACAAATCTATGTTTTTACTGCTTTATATCTTTTAATATCATTCCAAATATTTGTTAATCTACAAGACTCATATATTATAGGTATACACACTTGAAAACATAAATACACGTGTCAATAACCTGTATACAATACTTTTAACACAAAATACAATAATTTAAACACAAACCAAACGCAAAACATAATACAATAAACTAAATCCAATAATAAAGTTTAATATAAAAAATTATATCCATGGTCAAATCAATACACAAATCTAATCTATATTTCAATACATAAAATATAATAATAAAAAATACACCCTCTAATAGGGATGGCCATGATCTAGTAAAGCGGGTACCCACGCCTGATTCCTAATGGGACGAGTATGGGTAGTCCTTTTTGGATTTGGGACGGGTATGGATTGAGAAATTACTACCCATTTATATATGGGTAGGGTATGGGTTTACGCCCGCTACCCACTACTACCCGAACCCGTTTACCCCTTAGTAACTTCCACTTATTTTTTTCACCGGCATGATAATTTCTTCTTAAGCTCAACATAAATTTTCATTTTGTACAAAGGAGATATAAAACTATTATTTTTTTTTTTAATTTGTAATTATATCAACTCTCTTTTATCTTTTCCAAGTTTGGTAGAATTACATGTCCGTGATGTAGTTCTATGAATTAAATCATGTACTAGTGTCGATTCTCATTTTTAAGTAATGTATTGTATATGTGTAGCTTTTAATTTAGTTGATGAATGATGATAGTCAGAGTGACTTGAAAAATTGAAATGGTTAATTGTTATATTTATTAAGAATTTAACGTATTAGATATTTTCTTATAAAATATTAGTTTTTGGTAGGGTGTCCATGTAAATAGTCATTTAAATATTTATATAATTAAAAGTTTTTATAAAATAATCGTGTTTTGGGCGGTACAGTAATATGCAGTATTATCAAATGGATTTGGGATGGGTACGGGTAATAGATGTAGTTTCTTAATCGGGTTTAGACGGGTATGGATAATATAAATATTATAAGATTCGGGTATAGATAATCTTAAATGGGTGGGTACCCTACCCATTCCATCCCTACCCTCTAAGGATGATGACCACTAGACCGTAAATATCACTAGAAGAACCCCCGACGGCATAGCTCCTCCATCATCAAGCACATTTATGCATCCATCTCATTAGATAAATATTTTTATCGTAATTTTGATGATTTCATATAATTGAGTTTTATACCAAAACAATGTCTCCAAATGTTTTCCAAATACTTCAAAACGATTTGAAAGATTTTTACTAATTTTTTGAGTATTTCTTGAACTTTATTTTTGAGAAAAATCGCACAACCATCGTGTTTTAAGGTCAACCAAATGCCTTAGAGGGCAACCCGCACCTGAAAGTTTTTCAAAATAAAGCACAACTTGTTTGTCGAAATTGGGGTCAACCAAATCGACTAGGGGTTCAATCGGTATAGTCGATCGCTCGACCTAGGGGTCGATCGGTGGTCAATGTTGGTTTTTCCATTTTTTGTCTCGGGTTCGAGGGAGACCGGTTGAACATGAGAAGGACCGGTCCAACCCCTAGGTCAACCAGTCCAAGTGTTGTTTTCTTAAGCATATTTCAAATTCAAACATTAGAGGTTGACCGGTCGAACTACGGTTTTATCAACAAACTATCCATTGCATAGCAGATAACTTTTCATGAAATTGTGGGATTGATTTCTAACAGTTATATTCTACATCTAATGTGCAATTTTTTACAGATTTCAATCTTTAAAAGGAGCCTATTGTTGGGATTCAAATCCAAGAGCTCTCCTATAAATACTTGAAGGTTTGAAGAGTCAAAACAAGACAACACAATACAACACAATAAGAAAAATCTTTGCAAATATTTTGTTCTTCACTTTCAACATTTTTGTTGTATTAGCCTAAGCTTATCACTTTCACATCTTGCTTATTAGGCTTTCCTTCTTGATTACACTTGCACTTTTGAGTTGCAATATTTCATTTAAAGTGTAATCTTGATTGTATTTGTAACATCATCCAAAATAAGAAATCTTGTTAGTGTTCTTTTCGCAAGAACACGCTCGGTTGATTTGATTGAAAAGCTTGGTGCTTTTCATGTTGAAAAGTTTGGTTCTCTTCAAGGTGTTGAAGAGTTTAGTGATCTTCAAGGTGTTGAAGAGTTTGTCGCTTCTTCGAGTTGGAAGAGTTTGGTGCTCTTCGAGTTGGGTGGTGATCTTCATAGGTGTTATTGTAAAAAGAGTTTGGTCCTCTTCTTCAAGCAAAGGTTGTAATAGTTTGGTATCTCTTAATAAACCTTTTCCTTTTTCAAATCTATTCCTGACATACCGGTGGTAGAAGATTAGGCCCTAGGTAGGTTGAACTTCTATAAATCATCGTGTGTTGTTTACATTTCCACTCTTTTTATTTTGGTCATCATCTTTATATTTGAAAAAGAAGGCGAAATCCAAAAATCGGGATAATATATTCACCTCCTCTAGATTATCGTAGCCACTTGACTAACACCATCTTCGCTTTTGCCTCCCTCCATCTCTGTGTGCCTCTACTTCATCTTCATTTACATCTACTCCACCTTCGTCCCACAGACCTCTTCACACAAATCCTACCTAATAATGTCTCGATGATGTGTGAAGTGCCGATGAGCCGGCACGCGTGTGAGTCGAATGAATGAAGTCGCCTTGGCCTTGAGGCCATAGATTCGCCGCCGCTAGCCCGCCGACTACCTCCAAGTATAGTTAAGAGTTATCCACATGCAGGGGCTCACCAATCTTCACAACTGTCTATGTAACAAAGATTTTCACGTGCATGTACATTGTGTTGGAACCTAAATATAATAGGGTGTTAGTAAAATTGTATAGATTTTTTATGAAGAAGCATTGTAATAGGCTAGAAATCCTTCATTTGAATTGTAAAAGTTATAACTTGTTCAACTAAGTGATTCTGTATTTCAAAGTCATTTTGGACAACAATCAAGAGAAGAGGCATCCAAGCCAAGAAGATGCAACAAAGTGAAGTCAATGCATTTTTGCAAAGAAAGTAGTCTCTAAAAGCCAAGTGAAGATCGTTGCAGCTTATTACCAAGAATCGAGTCCTTATGAAATCGTAAAGCTAAGGGAAAGTCTCATAGTCAAGCAAAGAGAGTAACATCTATTAACCATGTCATGATTAGACAAATGAATCTAATTATTGAGACTTAAGCGCCATGTGTCGAAGAACAAATCCGAGAAAAATACGTTGTCGATCCCAAGGTTTGAGGATAAGCCTGGCATATTTTCGTTAGACATAGGACATGTGGCGAGAGTTGAATAGAGAATAATTAAATGACAATCGCACAAGGACGAGTACTACTCGCAAAGGATGCACATAGTATTATTTGTATTATCAATGTTCAACTTTGCCTCCAATCTTTCTCAATAGACAAATTTGAATCTATCTATAAATAGGAGGAGACTTCTCTACTGTAAACAAAAGTCTACACCCAAAGCAATATAATCTTATCAAATTGTTACTCTACGAGATTCATATTGAGAATGAAACATTGAAACATGAGTTGGGAGAATTCAAGTGATTTTTCAAATAGTTTCAAGGTGTGGATTGTAGTAACTAAGTTGAGAATACTTAGTGAAGAAGTTCATTGGTTGTAGTAGCCAATTTTAGAAGACCGGTGAAGAAATCGTTAAAGATTTATTCAAGTTGAGCAAAGAATTTAAAAGGTCCAACACTCATTGAAAAGCAAAGAGTGTTCCAATCTTCTAGTAGGGTTTAGCAAGTATATTATAACCTCGAGCATCTAGTGGATTTTATCCCTTGGTGAAAAGGAAGAGAAGATTAGTAGGAGATTATGCCACTCCCGACACCTCTATATATTGTTGTGTCATTTACTCTATTATTTTTTATATCTCAGTGATATTTGCTTAAAATATGTACAACAATCACTTTAAAAAACAACAAACTTACTTTAATTAATATTCTATTGCATAATATTGTCTTTGAACTTAGGTGTTAAAACTCTTATTAAAATTTTCACTAGTGTTTACAAGAATCGTGCATAAAATTTAAAAGTCTATTCACCCCTTCTATACTTTTACCTATATCTTTTTGGGACCAACATGGTATCATTTGAAATATTTTCCTCAAATCCAAATCCTTCCATCTAAATTCAACCTAAATGTAATGGTATGTGATGATGCTGAAAATTGGGCAGCTCACATCGAGTTAAGGTACAATTCGAACTAAGGTATTTGACTCTAGTCTAAATTCCAATTCACGTGTAGGGAACTAGTCTGCAATACGCAAACAAGGTTTGAAGTGCCCGAGGATTGTCCCGGGAAAGTTCTTTCGATACTTAAGCGACCAATGTGTATGAGAAACAATCCAAAACATAAATGAATTAAGTAGGTCAATTACCCTTAATGAATAATAATTATGTAGACCATTTAAGCCTGAGACTGTGGGCCACATGAGCGTGAAATAATGATTTGAGCCTCAAGGGTCTAATATAATGAATCAGAGTTTTTTAGTCTGGTGTTATGAGTTGAGACTCATGGGCATGATGCGATGAGTGGGCCTCCCGGAGACTTTTTTGTTGGCTTTAGTCTAATAGACGATATTTATGGGCTAATAATTAATTAAAAGAAAAATTAAATAAATGAAAAATATTAAAAAAATTATAATTTTATCTCTCATCATAAACCCCAACTCTCCTGCTACGAGGGGACAAGAGTAGTGGAAGAGTGATAGAGTAATTCAAAGATAATATTTTTATGGATATTTATTAAATTTTTTGTTAAATATTACACTAATGGTGGTGTTTTTGTTATGTTTGGCGATTTTAGGTTAAATGCAAAGATTTGTTGAAAAGTTTAAGGAAAAGCTCCATTTGGAAGACAAATTTACAATGAAGACATTACGAGGAGCCTACTATAATCAAAGTGAAAGCTAAAAATGTGATGAAGATTACGAGTTATACTTTGGTATCGTATGGGCATATAGTCAAAGAGAAGCCAGAAAATGTCTTTGAAACATACGAGAGTTGCACTATTGATGATAGCACGTGGGCACGTGGAAAGTACCTACGGGATTATTGTGCTTGGTTGTTATAAAATATTTATGGATTTAATTCATATTTTGATTAGAATATTTCAAATGATTTGTCAGTTATTAGTAGAGTCATTCAATTTCGGCCCCGACGGGCCGCCCGAACCAAATTTCTCGGTTTTCTAATGGGCTAGACTCTATTTTTTTAGACCCAAAAATTCGGGCCTCAAAAGCCCGCCCGATCGGCCCGACCCAAGTGCCGGGAAGCCCGACTTTTTCATGTAATTTTATTTTTAGGATGGGCCGGATTCCCCATTTCCGGCCAGACCTTTGTTTGGCCTACCGCCCAATTTTTCTGGAAAGCCCAGGTGGCTCGGGTCGGGCTAGCCCTACCCGCTTTTTTGACAAATCTAGTTATTAGTATTATATTAGGATTTTGTTTCCATTATATTTTGATGTAGGAAGTTACATGGAAGTTATTTTCAATTCTTCTTAGTAAAACTCGCAATTAACCTCTCTTTAAGAGAGAAAAATCTTCACGTTTTTCATACACCATTTCTATTTTCACTCCATAACATTTTTCCACCAACTTCAACACCAAGCTCCTTAATTCTTCCATGTGTACCTGTAAGTTTTTATTTTTTTAGTTGAAGGATTGTATAAACCACGATTCTAGTTTATTGTGAGATCTAAATGCTTTACATAACTCATGTGTTCATAAGTATTTATTTATTTCGTATGTTTCAAGGTCCATGATTAATATGTTTGATTAAATAAAAGACCTATTATTTTATTAAACTTGATAATCTATTACAGATTAAAATAGCAAATCCAGAATTGTTTACTTGTTTTACTATACTGGCGAATGAACTTGTGTGCTTATTAATTAGAACTTGTGTGTTTGTTAATTAGAATTGGATCTATCTAGTTCTAAAAGTTGTCAAAGCACTAAAACCTACGATCTTCTCTAGGGTTGTCATTTGATTAAGGAAGTAATAAATGAGCTCTCTTGATTACCGATAAAGTAAGGAGGGATTAGTTGTTCGGAAATCGTTGAACGACTATAACTAGTTTATTTATGAACAATTGAGTTTATTGTTGCATTGATGATCAATATCATGAATCAAAGTAGAAATAATTCCTTTGATTTGAAGCTTTTGTTATATTTGATATTATCTCACCAATTTGGCATGTTTTACTAGTTTTAGTGTTATTGTTTTGTGAGTAGTTAATAATTGGAACCTTAATCTCAAAATTCTCCCATTTTAAATAATCATTTCAAAAGAAATAAATTCACCGCTCCCTCGTGGAGACAATCCTCACCCACTACACTCACTTTTGAAATAGGTTGATGCTATTGGCATCTCATGAGTATATAACAATGTTGAAATATGTTCCAGTTGGAGATATTTTGTACACTTCATAAAAATAGTGCATTTATATTTCATGATTATCAACTACATTAAGATAGTATTTGAAACTCTTATTTATTTTGTGGAATAGAAAATGCATGCATTACCCTTACTATTTTCATTTTAAACCACAGTGCTACATCCTAAAACCTTGCATTGATGACTCGTTCACTTGACTGAAGTTGGTTCCAAGCAGTTTTAACTTATATGTATATGCAACGCCAATTAAAAGTACCAATAAGTTATTTTATAAGTTGTAAATGCTTGTTTTAGTGTCATTCGTTTACCAAAAGTCATAAACTGTTGGAAAATTTAAGGAAATTGCACAATTTGTGTGCAATTTTCTTGGGACCTTGTTAGTCAAATGACAAAAGAAAAAATGAATTCTTGTTCTACTTTGTGAGAATATTGAATGTGAAGATTTATTTGTCCAAAATAGTATTTGGATGAATGAGAAATTAAAGCTCAAAGTAGAGTGTGGAAATGGGTTTGTACCACATTGAGAAATAGATGAAATGTTGGCTAGTATATATACAAGCTCTTTATACTTAAGGATTAATATTGTATAACACAAAGGTTCTCTCCATGCGCACCAGCAATAGCACGAGTGCAAATCTCGAGTGGAATTGTTAGACCGAAATTGAGCCACATAGTCTAGTCCATGTTTTGTTTTTATTTTATTATTTCTGAATTATTTTATTTCAGAACTCCAACCTAACTATTGGTTTTTTGTAACAAACACCTGCATAATTTATTTCTGCCTTTTGAGCTCTATAACATTTATTGTTAATTGCTATGTAACAGTTGCGTTGATGGCCAACTTTAATTTCTCAGGTGCAGGTTGTAGGTCCTTCCATCATATATTTATAGAGTTGCTTTTTCGAGCAATAAGAACACGCTCAACATATCTGCACTCTAAATTCTCTGCATTTTGTTCTTCTTATTCTGTGGACTCCTATGATTTTGGTGATAACCTCCTCGCACTCTTTAGTTCGTTGGACAAAGGTAATCCATTTTTTCCTTCTTATCCTGGAAAACATACGCTATAATAGGAGACAAATTTGTTTAAAGGATAATGTGTTGAACACATGCTTCATAACAATTTTATATTGTGATCCTAAAATTTTGTTTTTGTACTTTGTAATTTGATTTACCTATTATACTAGCGATACATACTACTTATTTTGCAAGAAACTTAAAACAGATTCATGTATATCTTCTAGCACAATATATATTGCTATATATCCGTAGTTTTTCTTATCTATGTATTTTGTTGCAATTTAGAATATATCATTAAAATTATGGAATTATTCTAATATAATGAAAAATTCAATTATCAATGTTGTTAACTCATTCCGAATTATGTTGCTTCCCATGCTTTATAATTTTTGAATTTTGACTAATCTGGTTTGGTTGTTATGAACACCATAATCTAAATTTATTTACATATTGTTACATATTTTATTAGATAATTTAATCTGTTTACAATTTCTAGAATCTAAGAAATCATGAGCAACCTTTAATTATGTATTGTGCAATATATTTTTTCATGTAAATAGATACTACATATATGGTTGCACTTTGTAATTAATTTTTTTTTACTGTATTCTAATTTTACAAACTACTGTAAGTTTAGGAAAAAATGGTTTAAACCAAAATGGTTTAAACCGAACGTAGATGTCTGCATACACACACACGGAGATATATATATATATATATATATTAGTTCAAAAGAGACCAATTTCCTGGGAAGAGAGAATGTGAACTAATCTTAACCACCGATTGGAATTTTTGGATGGTTTTGATTTTTCCAGTTTTTTAGGAATTTTTTTAAATGTCTTTCATTAAGGGTAATATAGGAATTACATAAGTTGACAGGTTTTTTTGGAGAGTCGTTTGACTTTTTGAAACCGTATTTTATGGGGGAATAAGTGTAACTGCCTTATTTAATGGTTTTTCTATTTTTTCCGGGATCCAGCATAATTAATGTTCTCTTGTTGTTTAGATAACTATTAGATAATGCATAATTAGTTATTTTTTGCTACATTGTTTATGACATATATTGATGAAATGTAAAAACCACGAGGGTGGGTGGGGAATAAGTATAGTTAGTTTTCGTTTGATGCTTAAATAGATCTTAGACAATGCATAGCTAGTTATTTTTTGTTGTATAGTTTATGATACTTTGCATAGTTGACTATAATGTACAACATATTTTAGTTTTTTCACATTGTATAGCTAACTTCTATACAATGCATTAATTGATTTCTTCTACATAGTTTTCAACTATGAAACATCTTATATTTATTTATGCATTATTCCCAGAATATTTATGCACCATCATCACCAGCGCGAAAATTTACAGTACATAAAGTATGGGTTAAATATACCAGTTTTGAGTTCTCCATAGTTGTCACCTTCTACTATGTTTTCCATGTGAGTTTCTTATGGAATGATTAATATTTTTTCGCATTGAATAATATTCATTTTCTTCTTCACAATTATTTTTTTTGTATATTTTTCTTCCTTTTGCGTTAATAGTGTGAACAAAGAGAATTATCTGATTGTGTGATTGATGACGTTTTTAGGGATTGAGATCACTAAGGAAGGTAACAGATTGATTTTGTAACCGTTTTTGTTATGGTTTCTTAACAATTAATTGTGGTTTCTTAACAATTAAATATTTAATACGATTATGGTCCATTTAATCGTAACCATCAATTATTTTATGGGAATGGCTAAGATCGGTCCCTACGGTCTCACCGCATGCATTAGTCTCATTAGATCCAACCCTTATATGTGTTTGCTATATTCGTTTTACTTTATGTTTACTAATCTTTCTTTGTTGTATTGATTTAGTTGGTTCACATTTTATTCATTTGGACTAATAAGATAAACACTCTTTGCAAATTTGGATTGGAATGAAATCACATTGGACCTTATTAAAAAAACATGAACAATTTTACTAAATTTATTCTTATTAATTGTGTTCTGATTGATTTTTTGATTGAAGTACTAAATTTCTTTATTATTTAGGTCAGAAATGACATCTGAATCAAACAGTGATGGATCTAACATCGTTTTGCCTCCATCTTTCGTAGGTAATTCGATGAATGTGCTGGTTAATCATGGCGAAAAACCAAAAATAATTAATTAACGGCTTGATCTTTAAGCGATGGCAGCAGAAGATGCTCTTCTACTTGACCACTTTGAAATTGACACGATCCTTGACTAAGAATCTTCCACTGCTTAGTGAGGATGAGACTGATGTACAAGCGGTTTAATGCTTTGGATGCATGGAAATATGGCGATTTCTTATGTAGAAATTATATCATTAATGGCCTTGCAGATTTGTTATACAATATGTATAGCTCCAAGAAAACTACCATAGAATTATGGGAGTCTTTAAACCATAAGTATAAGACCAGGGATACGGGTGCGAAAAAATTCATCATTTTGGATTATAAAATGGTGGACTCAAAAATAGTCATCACTCAAGTGCAAGAGCTTCAAGTGATCATTCAAAATATTCATGCCAAGGGAATGGTTTTAAGTGAGACTTTCCAAGTGGCTGCAATTATTCAGAATTTGCCACTAGCTTGGAGAGACTTCAAGAACTATTTGAAAAATAAGCGAAAGGAAATGACCGTAGAAGAACTTGTGGCCAGACTTCGCATTGAAGAAGACAACAAAAGTCTTGAAAAAAAACCATTCAATCCTCGTGTGGCAAAGGGTAATGTTGTTGAACATAGATAAAGTTCTTAAGGCAAGAATAAATCTGGATCGACGGAAAAAAGGGGTTAAGTTGGGACTTAAAGGAGGCATTTCTAAGAAAAAATTTGAAGAAAAATAGCGGCAAGTGTCACAAGGCTTTAGACTACAAGAAACTAATAGAGAGGCTAACATAGTTGAATACATTTCTCAAGAGGTGTCGGATATGAACCTGGCTGCGATAATCTTTGAAGTGAACTTGGCGGGTTCAAACCCAAAATATTGGTGGATTGACTCTGGTGCTACTAGGCACATGTGTTCCATTAAAGAAATGTTTAATTCTTTTTTGAGCTAGTCAAGACGGGCGTGAAGTCAGTACATGGGAAATTCAGCTATTTCCGAGGTCAAAGGAAAATGAAAAGTGGTTTTAAAGATGATGTTTGGAAGTAACTGACTCTTAACAATGTGTTTGTACCAGACATTCGTAAGAATTTGGTGTTGATTTGCTTTTAGATAAAATGGTTTTAGCATTGCTTTTCAGTCTGGAGTTGTAACTTTGATGAAAAATGGAATATTCGACTTAATTTATTGATTAGTTCCATTTCTTAAAGCATTTGCGTCATTGCTGAAACTAGTGAATTTCCAAAACAATAAATTAATCAACACATTGATCTATGAATTTTACGACATTTAATTAGCAACCTTCTCTGTTGTGGAGAAAAAGCATGGGATTACTTGGTTTGAATCTAAATAAGTCTTAATGAATATAAACTTGTTGAGCCAAAGACTGCTAGTGACTCTCTCTCACCCCATTCCGACATAGAACAAAGAGTATGCAAACAAAGATGATAACTTTTTGTTTAGTCCATGCCAAGATCACGTGGATGTGGCATGGTAGATAAAATCCAAAAAAACGTGAAATAATATTGAAAAAATTCTTAAAACTATTTCAATAAACTTATGAACTATAAAGATAAAATCTAAAAATTACTTAGTAAATCTAAAATTTATTTTAAAATGTGAATATAAATCAAATCAAACTAAATTTTAAAATACTTAAAGAAAAAAGTTATATATTTTAAAATGTAATTAAAATAAATTTTCAGATTCAGTAATTATTAAATATTTATTTAAGTATTTTTCAAATTTTTGTTTGTAAATTTAAATTGCTTTGAATAATGTTTCATTTTTTTGAAATAAAATTTTCATTTATTAAATAATGTTTAGATATTATTTTATACTTTGTTTGGATTTATTCAAATAATTTTAAGAATTTATTCAGTAAATTTTAGATGTTCTCGTTAATTTTAGATTTATTAAATAAATTGTACAATTCTATTTTTTGTATTTTTCAAATTTATTTTTGTGTATTGAAATTTTAATTGTTAATTTCTAAATTCTTAAAATAATTATTTTCATATAGTCATATTTTAATTGTTAGTTTGTAAATTTTTATATTTTTTGACTTATTTTTTCCATATAAATAATTATTTTCACTAAATAAGTAATTAGCTCGAATTTGAAAAATCCGGGCTCAACATTGAAGTCAATATGACAATTAGCCCAAAGTTGGGTAATTCGGGCTCAATTTGTCCTCAATTCCCAAAAATTTCAAAGTTACTGTCCTAAATTCGCAAAAATCTGAAAGTTATTGTCCTCAATTTAAAGCTCGCAAACTTAGTGTCATCTTTTTGCCAGTGGAGTGTAGTTAGTGTCATCCTTTTACAATTTAGCCATTCATCTCATCTTGCAAAATCATACATGGGAACTAGTAGATCTTCTTAAAGGAAGTAAACTCCTAGGTTATACATAGATTTTCAAGAAGAAAATGAAGACAAATGGAACAATTGATAAGTGCAAGACTAGACTTGTAATTAAAGGTTACAAACAACGAAAGGACCTTGATTACTTTGATACATATCTCTAGTTACGCGAATAACCTCAATAAGATTGGTACTTGCAATTGCTGTTGGAAAAATCAATTTTGTTAAGCCAAATTCCAAGTGTATAGACTCGTTAATTTTGGAAAGGAGCGGTGTATTTATTTTCACAAAACCATTTATTGGTGGTGAGAAATCGATACACAAATGGTACACTTGGAAAGATAAATTTGTGGGAAAGGTATCCAACATATATGGAATGTTGGTAAATTGGTCAAATCCGGTGTTTGGTAAGTTGCTTGATTTTATCCGTTAAATAAGCAACTTTGACTCAAATCACCAATTTATGGTAACATGATTGAGTGAATCAAATCATTCCTAAACCGATTGAGGCCACAATTGGAAGGATTGACTTGGCACAAATCAATCAAAATAATGAAGGATTTGATTGATGATTATGTCCCAAATCAATCAAAATAATGAAGGATTTGATTGATAATTATGGACATAATTGAGTCCAAATCATTAGGGCTTTTCTTTGTAGGATCCTTCTGTTTTTCCTATATATTTGAGCCCTTCCATTCAAAGGAAGCCATGCAACATACACTAACAATCACAAAAAATTCGTGCATACACATACATAGTCTCTCACTCAAAATCATCGCATCGCCACGGGGCGTTACGTCGGGTGTTGACGTCACTCGAGCCTCACTTATCTCCATATGAAGGATTTGTGGTGCTCCTATCCTTTACCAAAGTCATTGTATCTTTGAAGACTCGCCGCAAACCGTGAGCATCGTGACGGTCTGCAAAGAAGAGTCTTAAAGAAAGAGTTCGCTCGCCTTTCGACTTGCTTTTTGCTTTTCTTTTTGCTTTGTTTGTAATAGGCGTTTGTTAGTTCGAATTATCCCCGTTATATCCCTCTCGATTTTTATTGTATCCAAACGATTGCCACTTTTGTGGAATATTGAAGTACATCAAGTGGATGTAAAACTATTTTTAAATGGAGATTTAGAAGATGAGATTTACATGGAACAACCAGGATGGATTATCCGCACCGAGCAAGAGAATAAGGTGTGTAAGTTGGTACAATTATTATATGGCTTGAAACAAGCATCGAAACAATGACATGAAATTTCGAGAATGCCATGAAAGAATGTGGATTTAAAATAAATGATTTTGATAGAGATGTCTATGTCAAAGGGACTGAAAATGGCTATGACGTTCTTCTTATTCTTGACTGAACTATTGATTGTGTTTAACTGTTTTAATAGGATTGTTATCATAAGCCCGCCAATTCTAGTTATATTTAAATTATTATTATATTATTTGCGATGATTGAATTTTTTTTTTTTTTTGCGAGGCATCATGATACTTCAATTGTTTCAAAGTTTTAAGTATTCATATATCAACAAAGAAATATTTTTTCCTTAAAGCGTAAGCCACACTCGCATACTTACACCCATATATTGGGTTTTTTCTCGCCCCCATTTTTTTAATGACTAGAGTTGATCCTCTTTTCATATAGAGTGGTCTTGAGGAAGATCCAACTTAGAGGAGTAATCATGCTTGATCGCCACTTGCCAACTTTTTGTTATTGAACTATTATAATTATGCTTTTCTTTTCATATGGTTTGTATTTATTTCCACCCGATTATATGTAATTATTACTTGGCGACTTATATATTGTTGTGGCGATTATGGTGTTATTGTGTTGCATAATTTTATCTGGAGTTGTAATTTGGCATAAGATCCATCGACAAAGAGTCGCTCCCCTACAGGGACGACATGACAATGTGCGTGGACGTGGAAAAGAAAATTATAAGCTTAAACAAAAAATTAATGTGTATTTAGAGATTTGATGCGTATCTAGAACTTCTTTAGGCAATAAGGGTATTATAATCTTTTAATTCACGATTGATTAATAGATTAATAGAGCTTTAAAAAAACAAAAACAAAAAGAAAATGTAGATAGATAATAGCCCCACGTGCATCACACCCTTTGCTCTCGCTCGCTCTCTCTGACTCTCTCCTTTTCCTATGTATAGTCGTCCAACCCCAAATCCTATCTCTTCCTCTTCCTCCCCGCGGCAATCTCTCTCAATCTCCTTTGCTGTTCTTTCCAAGCCTGGAAGAGACGAACCATCACCATAACACTCACTCCAGGTAACTTCACTAACCTATCTCTCACTCTGCCGTTATTTTGATTTCTTTCTTTGGCGGCACACATATATGCCTTTTTACATCTCTGTGTGTGTGTATATATATCATATATGAAACTTTTTCTATTTTATGTAGAGATCTGATGGATTGGATTTTCCTCTTTTTCTTTATTAGGCTGTGGATCTGTGTTAAGCAATAAGAGAGGCAAAAAATGAACAAGTGGGCGTACCAACAAAGGGCCATGGTGGGTGGTTGTGTTACAGACGGCGTCGTTTGCCCCAAGCCTCGTAGAATCGGCGTACCCCTTCACTTTCACGAACCCATCAGACCTCCCTCGCGCTTGCTTCACATCAAGTATGATCCTCTTCTTCTTTTTTTTTCATCCAATCCTTTCGGATTTTAATGATATTGTGCTATTTTTGTATTTTGCTTTTTCTTCTGCGCTGTATGATTTTGTTTCCTTTTCTTTTTTCCTTGTTAAATAGTAATCAACAAGGGGAGGCGTATGATGCGAAAGCAGGAACGGAACTTCTGGATATTATTCGAACGAAGGTATAATTTTTTTTCCTCAGTTGCTTATGATTTGTAGCTTTTTTCCTCTGCGAGGGCCTTTCAGAATCTAATGATTAGTAGATGTGTTAGGTTTTCCTCGGTGTTGTTCTATGGACCTTAAAGGAAATAAAATGGTGGTTTCCATAGTAAAAATTGTTTTTTTTTTCCTCCTAATTTTGTTTCCTTGTTAGAGCATCAGTGTTATTTCAGACATTTCAAGAGTTGATTTACAAACTAGTCTTGTCTACGGGTTATTTTATGGTATTTTTGGCGTGTCCAGTAGAATTTAGGCTTTGAAGAAGTTTGGTGGTTTATGTGGCCTGTTGTATGATCTTTTCCTTATTGTTCAGACGTTTGATTGGAATTCTGGAACTGGCAATTATTGATCTGACGAATTAACCTTTGTTGAAATTTTTATTTGCAATCTGTATAGTCAGTTTGAGAAAACTACTGAAAAAATTGCATCTGCAGTGTGGATAACGGTTTCTTTGGGAAGATTTTTATGGGCCATATTCAAAAAGCAACTGTTTCTTATCCAATTTAAACATTATTTACTCTCTTTTTACTAATCGAGCCAAACTTGAGCTGAGTTTTATATATTATTGAACGAAAAATGTGTTGAAGCTCGGTTCTTTGTGCTCACGAACCGAGCTCAAACAAGCTTTTAACGATCGATTTTGATTCGAGAATCGAATAATTTGGTTCGTTTTCAGCCCAACTGGTGTGTAAAAGATTTTACAAATTAACTCTCTGAACTTTCCTTTTTCTGCTCGAATTTAAAGAGCTTAATTCTACGCCAAGCAAAGCAATAGCTCTATCCTTTTGGTCACCACCCACCCTTTGACCTTTGTTCCTTGTCAGATACTGTGACAGAGATGGCCGACGCCGTCAAGAGTATGCGTGATAATAAAGTTCGCTATTATTTGCATATTTGCATTCATTTGCTGACTAATAGCATAAGAAGCCTAGTACACCCTTCTGCTTCTATTGTTTTAGTGCTCCAGGACATTTCATTTCATTGAGTTAATCGAGTAATATTTTCTATATGATCAGGGGAATTATGGTTCTGAGAGGTCCAGTTTTCAGGTGGCCTCATCTCCACCATTTTTTAATGGATCGCCACCGAGCAGAGCCTCGAACCCCGTCATCCAAGATGCTCAGTTTTGCAATGAAAATGGAAACCCTTTGTCTCCTATGCTTGAAGCACCATCACCCACTCGTAGGAGTGGAGGTTGTGTCCGGGCCAACTTTGGGCCCAGGCCCGCTCCAGTGAGGATCGAAGGGTTTAACTGTCGTGAAATTGTAGCATTTCTGCTGTAGCATAGACACACTTCAACCCAGAGAGGTATGAACTAGCAGCAATAACAAAGCAACAGGAGATTTTTGGGAGAGAAACAATTTGTTTAGTAATGTATATATCAATATCTAAACAAAAAGTTACTGAGTTTTTTTCCTTGTGAGTCGGTCAAATGTGTCCTGTGTATATGTAATGAGATGATAAGAGGAGTTTTCGCAAAATAAGTAACCCAGAAAGAAGGAAAATAATCCCTATCTTGGGTAGTAGGTTTTTGTATACAGAGGAGAATAATCCTTTTTGTAACTCATGTTTTTATCCCTGTGCCTTCATTGTAGTATTAACCCTAAGGCAGAAGTGGATGATGACATGTTATTTTGGAATCTTTGGCAATTTTTATTATCTTTTTGCTGTGTTGCTTGTACTTTTAGTGGGTTAAATTGTTAGAGAGGTGAGCCATTTAATTTTTGGTTGTTATTAGAGAGATTATTAGAGAGATGTTAAATTAACACATCGTTTAAAAGTTTAACCTATTAGAGAGATGGGTCATCTAATATTTAATTGCTCTAACAGGTGTTTAGGAACAACCTCTGCCTCTAGCACTACCTCAGATTCTATATTTACATAGATCATAACATGTGGGATTGTCAAATCAGCGGCCAAAGCTTCATTTGGATTAATGGGTTTGAACTTAGGAATTTAAATACATAATAAACATCCATCGAGTTTGTTTTGGTAATATCATAATAAAATGAATTAAAAATTTTCAGCTCCTAATTTGATTTATTTTTAAGTTAGCGGTGGATTTCAAATCTATGTTATATAGTCCTTTGAAATCTTTCCTAAATCTGTTGTCAATTTCAAATACTTCCATGGAATGTGACATAAAAGAACTTCACAAAAGTTGTTTTAATGGCGTTATTTTCACCACTATGAAGATTGTGTGACCGAATTATCCTGGGGTAAGAACTGGAGGATGCCAAGTTGTTTTAAGGCAAGTTGCAGAAAATCGTGTGATTGGCAAACGTTGGAAACGACGCGGATAAATTTGTTTTCTTATGTTTTTTAATGCTTATTTTAAGGTCGAATTGTCAGCTGAAGTTGGGGGATGGTAGGGTTAACATGTCAATTTTTTTAGTCGAAAAATGAATATTGCTGACTCGTTTGTCGAAAGGTTAGGCTGGCTTTGCCCATGCGTCGCCATCTATTTTGCTTGACAAAAAGTACATAAAAGAAATAATAAAGCAGCGGTGAACGTTAGGAGTGTGCTCTTTCCGAGAAGGATGATTTCATGCATTTCTTTTTCCTTACCTTTTTCTCTTTTAGGTTAATGATGTTCAATTATTTTCATTATATGGTGATCTGTCCAGGAAAACGACTTCGACCTGCTTGGTCAGCATAGTTGATAGGAATGTATTAGCACCACCCACAAGCTTGCCGAAGAATACCATTTAATATTAGGGTTAATTACAAAAAGTACCCCTTAAAGTTTGACCTAATTACAAAAAAACCCAGTTAACTTTTAAAATTACAAAAAGTACCCCTGAGTTTTATTGTGTCTAACATTTACTCCTTCATAAGTAAAAGATATTTGAAATACCCCCTCACATTTATAAAAATATTACGAGTTAGTTTTTTAATTTTAACACTAAATCAAACCTCAGGGTATTTTTGTAATTTTCAAACTTAGCTGGGTTTTTTTTGTAATTAGGTCAAACCTCAAGGGTACTTTTTGTAATTATCCCTTTAATATTATGTGCTTAAAAGTAGGACAATGAGTTCTCTCAACAAAAAAGTAGGACAATGAGCCCCTCAAGGAAAAAGAAAAAAAACGTAGGACAATGAGCAAATCCAAATTGATGATTAGACTACTATGCTTGTTGCATTACCATCGATTTGTAATTGTTGTTGTATAGTATTGTGATACGCGAGTAATTATAATTTGTTATAACATTTTGAAATAATATTATTTTTGATATATCACCACGAATTGTTTAGATATTATAAATTGTGCGCTTAAGTTGCAAAGCACAAAATATTCAATGATAATTCAATCAAAAGAATTATTACCCACGATCATAAAATAAATTTGAATAATTTATTTTGATAAGATCGTCTTAATTTTATTGAAGTGTATTTTAATTTTGTGATAAAATTGAGAATGTTTTATTTAATTATTGGATTGGACCACATGAAACTGAATTGTGATTGGATTTTTTTTTTTTTGAGGAAAATATGAATATTGCATTCAACATTAGGCAAAATCCTCCAAAGAAACAAATTGTAGGAGAGTAGGTGGAACTTCTCCGACATAGTACCCGTTTCTACCAGTCGTGAAAGCAAAATGCGCTAAATTATGGGCCAACACATTAGCCGTTCTAGAAATATAATGAAAAAAAATTGAAGAAAAATTTAAGCTCAGAGTGTGAATGTCAGCAGTGATGCTGCCAAAGTAAGAGAGATATTCCGATCGTCTGCGGATACTATTAACGAGTGCAAGTCAATCGAGCTTAACCAGGACTGATGAATAATGCAGACTTCTTGCTAGTTTGAGAGCTTCCTGACATGCTATCGCCTCTGCTACATCTACGAGATATTCATGATTAAAATGCTTCGCAAGAGTACCTATAACGCTCCCAGTATGATCTCGAAGAGCAGCTCCAATACATGTCCCTTCTTCATGAATGATTGAAGCATCAGCTGTGATCTTAATTGTACCAGGAGGAGGTCGATTCTCAGTAAGCTGTGGTGGAGTTGAAGGAGTCGTTGGTGTGTGCCTTTGTGTGTCTCGAACGTCTCGATATGATCAAAAACATCTATTGACAATGGAAAAACACTCCAAATGGGTTAACTCTTTTCCTTGGAACACTAGAATATTTCTGGCATACCAATTAGTGCATAGCAAGGTTGCAAACATCCCCTCTCCCTCAACATCATTCAATTTTTTCCATTTCCATCATCATGTCAACTATCGACGCCTGAGAGTTCGCTACAAGCCTATCCAATCATAATAGAGATGCACGCCAATAGAAAGCACTCCAATGACAATCTCGTAGAGCATGTTCGATAGTTTCATCTGCCATTCCGCACCTTCTATAAAGGGGGTTCACGCGCCAACGACTTATTCACAGGGAGGATACCATAGGCAACCTTCCAGAGAAAATCTGGACTTTAGGAGGGACTTGAAGGCTCCAAATCCATCTCCAAATCGGCGAGGGGGAACCAAAATGATGATACCGAGCCGAGCCGCGTGAGAAATTAATCCACGTCATCGATCGACACATATCCGAATAGGTGACCTACGGGTGACGTCAAACAATGATGTACGACAACACGTCACGAACTAGGCTCGCCCACTAATGAGCCCAACGGGCTACATGAGCCCAACCGCAACACGGCTATCCAGAGCCCCAGCCCCGAGCCCAAGTTTCAAATGAAACATACACGCGCGACAACTTCGTAAAAATAAACACATGCCCATGCTTGACACTTTATTGGTATCGGGAACTCGCCACATGTCGGAGAATTATGAAGAGAAGTCGACAAGTGGCAAGTTTTGGTGACATGCACAACTATAGAGGGACATGTGTCGTTTTTAGCTATTTTATTAATTAATGAATAGTTAGTGCAAAGGTGACTATTGTAAACCCACTTACTCAAAAGGGGTATAAAAGTCCTAAAAGGGAAAAGAAAAAGGACAGATGGTAACAAATTAGAAAAAGACCGACCCCAATATTCCTACTCGGCAAAATACAAAAAAGGCATAATTAGCCAGAAATAAACATACGTTACGCGTTTTCATTTCCACGTGTTAAATCTTTTACATATTTCTACTTGTTGACCAAAACGCACGTCAACAAATTGGCGCTAGAAGGAGGGCCCGTATTGGTCGATCAGGAGTTCGATGCAAAGCAAGTGAAACAAAAACCAGGTAAAATTTGACACCGAACCTTTTGATAAGGAAGAAAATGAGTCAACTGCCGAGAAATGCCCGTTTGATCAAGAGCAACATTTGAACAACCAACCTGCCAAACTACGAATGGCCACAATATGCTCCAAACGGAAGGCCGGGGAGTACTACTTTATTCCCTTTCGCTCGCTTAATCGCCAACCCAACCTTTGTACAACAAATGAACCAACTTATATCGCAAACTCTCGCCACCACGAACTCTCAAGCACCTCCTCCACTCCTTGCAAATACTAACCCACTCAACCCACAACTAAATGTTAACATTAATCCTCAAATTCCCGGATTTCCTCGCCACGAAGCCCAAGAAGCCGCCTGATTCGGGTAATGAACAACATGTCCGCATGACAGAAGGCGGCAAAGAGAAAATGAGGAGGAGCAAAGTCGTATAGCGAGTCATTTCGAGCAAACACGACATCGTCGTGCCCACGATGTTCGCCGGACGACCGGGAGTTGATCCTTTTCGCCTACTCGATCGATAAGTTCCCTCGGAGTTTCGGATGAGCGGGGAACAACTCGTGGTCGATCGAGTCCAAGGCCCCGGCTTATGGAGAACGATGTAGAAATACACCGCCTTACGTCGTCGTCGAAGAATTGGAAGGCGGTCCGGACGGCCCAACGATCCTCGAAGACCGCCCCAAGTATGGAGCGACCACTGTTAAAGTCGCCATTTTCTCCTGGAATCCTGGCGATCCGTTACATGCCAAAGTTGAAAATCCCCAGGTCGGTCTCTATAATGGGGAAACCGACCGACTACTCACGTTCACAAGTACTTAGCATGGATGGAACTATACGGATCAAGCGATGCCATCCTCTCAGGCGTTCCCCGACTTTGGGCGGCCGAGCCCACCGTTGGTTTAGGACCCCGCCACAGGGATCCATTCAAGCATGGGGGATCTAGCCTCCGCTTTACGACACATTTCTTAACGTCCAAAGTCCGAGCCGCGCTTAAAGACTCCTCGTAAACATCAAACAAGGGAAAGACGAGCCCTGAAGAGTTATATTTCTCGGTTTAATAAACAAGTTCGAGAGATGGAACCGGTGTCGATGACGCCATTTTGATCGCGACCATGGTGGACTAGCCCCCGAGACTTGGTTCAATTACTCTATCCACGAATCGGGCGACCTCGTATCAAGAATTTCTAATCCGCGCGGAACGCCATATTTGTGCGGAAGAAGCCATGGCAAGTAACCGCCCCACACCGACAAGGGGCGTAAGAAAGGACGGAAGGAAAGAACCGAGGTTGGGGAGTCGGGTTTCCGCCATTCTCGGAAAAACCCGACCACCGGATTTAGAGCTCGCCAAGAGGCGAGCCCCGAAGTCGCCCGCTAAAGTACTTTGACCCACACTCCGTCGGCCATATGGAGTGAAGTCATCTGGTCTGAATTTGTTGCCTCTCCTCGGCCTCTGAAAATTGAGCCGTCAAAAATTAGATTCGCGTCGGTCTGTGCATATCATAAATCGATAGTCACGATCTTGTGAGTGCCGAGATCTAATTAGGGAAATTATGCGGGTTGTTCGGCGATGGCGGTCTTAAAAGGTACGTTCATGAGCTACCATTTCACCGGCATTGCTCAGCGCGCCAACCCGGAGCGTAATCAATCCAGCTCTTCTGCGCCCCACCGTGAAAACCGGGGGGGAAATCCTCATGATGTCAAGTGTCGATCGGATCAATACCAACACAATGGAGGATAAGCGCTCCAACAGAAAAGAAAAGCCGATGTTAGGCAGGCAACCAATGCCGAAAGACAAGTTCGGGTGGCCGAAATCAAATCAAAAAGCCAACCCACCGCCACTTTGTGTTCTCGGATGCGGATGCCGACCAGGTGGTCCATCCTCATTCGACCCTCTGGTCATCACGGCACCAGTGCAGGTATTCCGGTTCCGAGAATTTTAATTGACTCAGGAAGCTATTCATCGGTCATTTATGTCCGAGCATTTGAAGATTAAATGTGGATGATAGTTATATCCATCCATGTAACGATAGCATTCTGGGTTTGGAGGAGGAAGGATAGTCCCGCTCGGAGAAGTTGATTTGCCCATCCAAATGGGACAAGGTTTGCATAAACGGATCCATGACAACATTCAAAATAATCAATGCCGATTCCCGAGTACAATGCCATCATTGGGAGGCCATTGCTTTATCATATCAAAGCAGCCGTTTCAATATATCATTTTTGTATAAAATTCCCAACGTCGATGGCGAAGCTATACATAAAGGGAATCAAAGGAGTCACGAGTGCTCTCTTAAACTCCGACCGGTGGAGATTAATGTGGTGGAACAAGGGCAAACCAAAGGAACCACACAAGATAATCCCTTGCCCGGGAGGAGTCCGAGCGGCGGTGATCGTTCGGGAGGATAATCCAGACGCTACCGGGAAGGAGCCAATGATGGAAGAAAGCGAGCTGGCAATCGAAACGAGCCGTGAAGACGAATTACCCCCGCAAATCGAGGAGGGGCAAAGCAAGAAAAGAAAACGAGCGAGAACCCGGTGAAACGAGTTGATACAATCAATGTCGGAAGGCTGCTTAAGCGAGGGGCGCCAACTACGTGTTGGTCATGATCTACCGAACCATATCGAAGTGAGTTGATCGAATTTTTGGGAATAATCTTGGCGTCTTCGCATGGACTCACGCAGACATGCCAGGAATTGACCCCAAGCATGCGTGCCACCGCCTCAATATTGATCTAACGTTCCGCCCGGTCATCGAGAAAAAGCGCAAACTCGCCCGATAGATAGCAAAGACTCGAGATCGAGGTTAACAAGCTACTAGACAATCAATTCATCCGGAAGCCCTCTATCCCGATGGGTCGCCAATCTGTGTTGGTAAAGAAAAGCGATGGTCGGTGTGGCGCTGTCGTGGATTTTACCGACCTCAACAAAGCATGCCCCAAAGACAGCTTATCCATTGCCGAATATCGATTACATGGTAGATGCCACGGCAGACACGAGTGATGAGCTTCATGGATGCATACTCGGGTTACAACCAAATACGGATGCACCCGGAAGATGAAGAAAATACCTCATTTTTCTCTCGCCGAGGAATTCATCTTGCTACAAGATGATGCCTTTCGGATTGAAGAATCTTTGGTGCGACCTATCAAAGGTTAGTAAATAAGATGTTCGAGAAAATGATAGGTCACACTATGGAAGTCTATGTAGATGACATGCTAGTAAAATCATTGTACATGTCCGATCATCTAAACGATCTTAATAAAATGTTTCTTTGTTTTGAGAGAGTACAAGATGATGTTAAACCCGAAAGTGCACATTTGGGGTCGGCTCGGGTAAATTTTTGGGGTATATGGTCAGCCAAAGGGGAATCGAAGCTAACCCGGACAAAATCAAAGCCATCACCGACCAGAATCCCCCAAACTCGTAAAAAGGTACAAAGCCTAACAGCCGATTAGCGCCCTTAACCGATTTGTTTCTCGGTCCACGATAAAGTGCAAACCTTTCTTTGAAATTATAAAGAAAAAGCAAAAATTTCGAGTGGACCGAGCAAGCACAAATGGCCTTTGAATCCCTTAAACAACACCTATCTTCAATCCCTATATTACAAAACCGACCCCGAGGGAGGACTTGTATTTGTACTTGGCGATCCGAATCGCTATCACTTCGGTGTTAATCAGGCTAGACGGCTCTATTCAACATCCATTTATTACACCACAAAGCGTTACATGATGCCGAGCTCACGTACCCACCAATGGAAAAGTTGGCTTATTCATTAATTATCATGGCGCGAAACTCCGTCCATATTTCTTAGAACACAAGATTATAGTATTGACGAACTATCCGTTGAAACAAGTGTTACACCGACGATATACGGTCGGATGATTAAGTGGGCTGTCGAACTTAGCCAATTTGACATTATATACGAACCACGTCTTTGCAATAAAAGGACAGGCTTTAGCGATTTTGTGGCCGAATTCACGTCTTGCATACAATTGGAAGTCGAGGAAGACCAAGAATGGAAATTATTCGTTGTGGTTCTTCCGCTGCAGGAGGCGGGCGGAATCGTGATAATCGATCCAAATGAAAAATGCTCTTTGCTCGGCCGCACGATTTCGATTTCCCAACGAACAACGGCCGAATATGAGGCGCTCTTAGCGTGACTTAGATATGGCGGCCTCTATGGGCCTAAAAACTATTGGTTCACAAAGTGACTCTCGATTGGTCGTTCATCAAATCAACGGCGAGTACGGCGAAAGAGCAAAAATTGCACAATATTTGGATTTGGTCAAGAAAAGATTATCACACTTTAAGACAAAAATCTTACATGTGCCCCGAGCCGAGAACATGCAAGTAGATGCCTTAGCTCGGCTCGGCTCGATCGAGGGACGGATGCCATCACGGATGTCACAAATCCACACTTTATGCGCTCGCCCGTCACTCGGTGCAAAGAAAATATATTCGACCAAAACCGTCGAACGGACTTGGATGACCCCAATCATCCAATACTTAGAAAAAGGAGTTCAACCCGAAAACAAAGTTGAGGCCCGAACGCTACGAACTCAAGCGGCTCGGTTTACACTAGTAGACGGCATCCTATACAAACGAGGATATTCCATCCCACTCCTCTGGCGCCTTTCCGAGGATGCAGTCTGATTATGCACTTCGAGAGGTTCATGAGGAATATCACGGCAACCACGGCTGGGGCCAAACGTTGGCCTATAAATTAATACGGCAAGGATACTCTTGGCCATCCCCGAGAAAGGGCGCAACCGACCTCGTCAAAAGATGTGAGAGATGCGGAGGTTTGCACCACAGTCGATATCATCCTGAATGACTTTACTTCCGTATTTAGCCCATGGCCGTTTGCCAAATGGGGAATGGACCTCATCGGACCACTACCCACCGGCAAAGGGGCGTCAAGTATGCCATTGTGGCGGTGGATTATTTCACAAAATGGGCGAGGCGGAGCCTTTGGCAAAAATGGATGAAGAAAAGGTCGTGAGCTTTGTATGGAAATCTATTATGTCAGAGATTCGGGATACCACATTCGATTATTACGGACAATGGGAAACGATTCGACAACCGAATGTTTGAAATTTTTGTGAAAGTTTCCGCATAAAAACTATTTCTCAACTCCATACCACCCCGGTCGAATCGGACAAGTTGAGGCCGTTAATAAAATACTCAAGTATACGTTGAAGGCGAGATTGGAGAGTCTAAAGGCAATTGGCGGAGGAACTACCCGTACTATGGTCATACGAGCGACACATCGAGCGGCCACCGGAGAAACACCTTTTCTTTAGCTTATGGAGCGGAGGCGGTGATTCTGTCGAGATTGGAGCCCTACCTTGAGTGCAAATTTTGAAGAAGGCGTAATGAGGCCGCGCTCGAGCCGAGCTAGACTGCTTGAAGAAAAAGGTGCAATGCCGAGATGAAAATGCGGTGTATAAACAAAGGAGTGAAAGGTACTACAATTCGAAAGTAAAGGAAAGAAGATTTCGGTCGGCGATCTTGTATTAAAAAGATAACGGGCATTCAACCCGGCCCATTGAAGCCAACACAGGAGGGCCCATTTCGAGTCGACCACGTCTTATCGGTGGGCGTGCAATAGAATATTTGAGTGGAGAAAATTTATGCATCCATGGAACGTAGCATACACGGCGGTATTATCAATAAAGATCTCGATCTACAATCCGGATAGGATTCCAAAGAATTATCCCTTCATCTCGGTATTTCGTGAGCTCTTTAAAGGAAAAGCGAAGTTTTTACTCACCACGAATAAAGACTTCGACTCGCCACGCACCGAGCACAAAATCAAGACTTGGTTACGCACGGGCACAATATAAAGACTCGCTACGCACCGAGGCACAAAATAAAGACTCGGCTATGCACCGAGCACAAAATCAAGACTCGGTTACATCACCGAGCACAATATAAAGACTTGGTTACGCACCAAGCACAAAATAAAGACTTCGGCTCGCACCGAGCACAAAATCAAGACTTCGGTTACATAGCGAGCACAATATAAAGACTTCACTCGCACCGAGCACAAAATAAAGACTTGGTTACGCACCAAGCACCAAAATCAAGACTTGGTTACGACCGAGCACAAAATAAAGACTCGACTCGCAGAGGCACAAAATCAAGACTTGGTTACGCACCGAGCACAAAATAAAGACTTGGTTATGCACCGAGCACCGAAATCAAGACTTGGTTACGCACCAAGCATAAAGTGAAGACTTGGCCACGTACCAAGTACAAAATAAGGACTCGATTATGCGCCGAGCGCAATAAAGACTCGGTTCATAAACAAAATTTGAAACAAAATAAAGGACGGAGTTTATATCCCCGAGTACAAGAATCGATTAAGGCGGCGGATCCCTTACTCGGAAATCAAAACCGAGCCCGTGCTTGGGAAAATAAGAGGAAAAAGAAGACAGGGCAACAATCTTACAAGAAGGAAAGAGCCGAGCATCCACAAAAAGCTTGAAATACATACGAGAAAAGGAAAATAACAATTCATTTCTACTTCAAAAATAATTACATAAGGGAGGCGGCCCATTACATCTCGAGGCACGAAGCCAAATTACCTACCTAGGGTACATATAAAAGCATCAAGAACGGCGGGGCGGAATTTCAACGGCACCACCGGAACCAACTTCTTCCACGTCCGGGGAGGAGAGCCTGCGCATTAGAAGCCTCGGCAAATTTCGGCCGAAGGGTATCGAGATCAGCCTCCGGGGAGGGCCGGTCTTCCTCAAGCCGAGCGTGACGCCCGCCATTAATCAAATCAAGAATTTCTCGGAAGGTGGTCGCATGGCCACAGGTTAACATGAATGCATACTCCTCGGAGTTTTTGTAAGCTTCAATGGCCTCCTACGAACTTCCTCAGTTCGCCGGCGGGCAGCTTCTTCAGCCTCCCTGCGTACATCGGCTAGACGTCTCTCCATTTCCTCAGCCCGGGCGTGGCGATGCGTTCGGCTCGGCAACCTTAACCCCGAGCTCTTCTTCACCTTGCGGGCCGATCTCGCTCTGCCTCGGCCCTCAAAGATCTCTCTCTCGGAGTTGGCCCGAGCTGTAGCCTCATCCGCTTGAGTCTTAAAAGATTCTTGCACCCCTTGGAGGTAACATAGGCCTCCTGCGGATCCCCGTGCCGCCTTTCCAGTCGGCATATTTTTTTCCAACTCGCGAGTCCCCCAACCGCATGCCATAAGAGCCAATCATCCGCCCGGACATGGCCATGGCATCTTGAATCTGTTCTTGGCTTGATCTCGAGCGAGAATTGCTCGATGCCTTTTGTCCAGGCACGAGTAGGGACCGATCATTGCGGCCCGACTGCGCTCCCGGTAAGACCGCCGATTGCTCCTCTGTTGGCGTGGCACATCGAATCGAATTCCACAAACCACCGAGGCGTAGTCCAACCATTCCCTCGCAATATTCATCTCTTGCTTGGTTTGGAGGGATGAAGTGACCTTCCTGCCGAGGTCATCCAAAAAGTTCGCGGACCTCCTCTTGTTACCGTTCGGGATGTTCGGTACCGTCGACCAACCCCTCGGTCCGATCGGCTCCTCCATCACAATTCCTCTTCTCCTTTGAAGAGGAGGATGAACCGCCCCGGCACACCCCGTCGCGAAGGGACGTTTTCCGGCCGGATATCTTCTCTCCGAGCCGCCTCCGCATCCGCAGGTCGATCGGCAGCTGCCCGAGTTCGTCGCGCAGCCGTGTTCCTCACATGCTGCGAAGACGTGCACGCAAGTCTAAGCCACGCCCTGCACAAAGCAACCATCGTCAGAAGATCAAAAGAAAAGAAAGATGTTTCAAAATGAAATATGAAAAACATAAGTGTTTACCTCGGGCAGCCGCCACACTCGGCGGCTCTGGTCTGTGTTGGCCCTACAGCGCGATGATCTGCCCTACAGGGCTGGTCGCGCGAGGACGGCGTAGCTTGCTCTGTCCTCACCGGCCGCTCCCCTGGAGAATGGGGCCGTACTTCTTCATTACCGAGAGGATTCTGTTGAGGCCCTCTCTCGACCTCCACATCCCGCTCGGCCGCCTCGTCTCGAGCCACCCCTCGGCCGGGGTCGGCGGGTAGAGCGGGCCTCAAACCAGGCAAGCGGCCAAGTTGGCCTCGGTGACCAACCTCTCAATCCGCTGTCCATGATTCCCGGGCCTGGATGTTCTCGGCCTTGAATAAAAGTGGGCGACAGAGCCCCCTTGATGCCCTAGTTCTCTACAAAGGTAAAAAGACACAAGTCACACAAAAAAACGAAAACAGCAAAAGCGAGAGAAAAGGAAAAAGACAAGACTTACTATAACCAAAAACAAAATCGAAGGAGGATAAAGGGCAGTCTCCCTTCCTTCGTTCTCCACGCGAGATTGCCACTCGCGCTCACCCAGCCATTTTTCTTTCCAGTCCTTCAACGATGAAGGAAGACCTTCCACTAAACTATCCTGGATACCCCAATCGGGTTTGTACATAATACCATCCGGACGGTGACCTTTTGATGAAGGAGTCGCTCGCCAGACGAAGAGTTCATTCATCTCTTTGAACTTAGGGCGATGGTACTTCTCTGGTGGAACATCACCACGAGACCAATAATCCTACCCCACGTAATGGGATGCACTTGGGTTGGATGTATACCCCACTTGCAAAGCCACCGCGTGAGAAAAACCGGCGGCGAAACCGCATCCGAATAGGAGGCTGGCGGTATGTATACCCACGCAACCCACGGCGGAGATCTTGGGGACCTCGGTGCCATCCGGTACCCGAAAATGGATACCACTTGGAATACGGTACCTTCGCTGGAGCTCTCCCATCTCTCGGAGCATCGGCATGCTCGGGATATCGTTTATATCACTCGCGTCCACCGAGGCTCGACACGGAGACGAGGGCCTCCTCCGGGCCGGCCGTCGCCATTACGGTGGCCTATAGGCCCTAGCGGCCTCTCCCGGCCTCGAATCGCCGGATGGTTCATCTACTCGCTCTCGTTGTCACGCTCCGGCTCCGATGGATTCATATCTTCTTCTTCTTTTGCATCATTAGAATCAACGCTTTGCGAGTCTTCGTCGGAACTTGCTTGTGCGGTCCCGGGTTGATACACCGTTCCCTCCCTAAAGGCGGTCAGTGTCGGATTGAAGATAGTATGAGTCCGCCCCAAAGACGTTCCGCCGTGGAGAATCCGGAGAAGATATCGAATAACGCTCGGACTACGAGGGGGTGATGGCCGTCTTTGGTGAGAAAGAAATAGAAGGTTCAGAGGGAGGGTCTTCGATTTCAACCTCAACACTATAACTACGACTCCTACTATCCTCAAAAGAAGACATTTATAGGTAAAGGGAGAGTATTTTGAAAAAATACCTAAGTTTGAAGTCTCTGAACTTGGAAAGCCGACTCGAAACTTCTGCTCGGTTCTAGTTGCTTTAGCTCAAAGGTCAATGGTTGCGAAAATGAATGATGAAGGGAAACGCGAGTATTTATAGATAGGGTTCCTCGATAGGCGCGACAATTATTCGAAAAAGACGCGCCTTTTAAAAACTCAAAAACCGTCAAACATGTCAAAAAATGTCGCGTCCCCACCCCTTTGCCCCGAAGAATCGCGTACCTTTTTCGGTTCCGCGCAAGATTGGTCCAAACACAAGATGCCACGTGTACGTCATTATGGCAACCCGATTAATGCGCCGTTTCAAGCATTAATTGCTACGACAGTGCCAGGAGGAAAGAACTAAAACCTTGGAGAAATCCGTTTTCCCATTAAATGTTCATCATTAGCATTAAAGTTTAACTCCGATCTCGAGAGATTCTTCTCTCGGAATCAAACTTGGGGGCCTTTGATGATACCGAGCCGAGCCGTGTGAGAAATTAATCCACGTCATCGATCGACACATATCCGAATAGGTGACCTACGGGTGACGTCAAACAATGATGTACGACAACACGTCACGAACTAGGCTCGCCCACTCACCGAGCCCAACGGCTCACAAGAGCCCAACCGCAACACGACTCACCGAGCCCCGAGCCCCGAGCCCAAGTTTCGAAATGAAACGCACGCGCGACAGCTTCGTAAAAATAAACACATGCCCATGCTTGACACTTTATTGGTATCAGGAACTGCCACATGTCAGAGAATTATGAAGAGAAGTCGACAAGTGGCAAGTTTTGGGCGACATGCACAACTATAGAGGGACATGTGTCGTTTTTAGCTATTTTATTAATTAATGAATAGTTAGTGCAAAGGTGACTATTGTAAACCCACTTACTCAAAAGGGGTATAAAAAGTCTGAAAAGGGGAAAAGAAACAGGACAGATGGTAACAAATTAGAAAAAAGACCGACCCCAATATTCCGGCTCGACAAAATACAAAAAAGGCATAATTAGCCGAAAATAAACATACGTTACGCACGTTTTCATTTCCACGTGTTAAATCTTTTACATATTTCTACTTGTTGACCAAAACGCACGCCAACACAAAAGTCGATGGATTATTCATGTGGTTGTCGATCAACTTGATCGCCACTTTATAGCCCGATTTAACCAAGTAAACTCCATTGGCGATAAAATTCCATGCCAATATGTCTTTACTCCAAAATTTTCGAAGTGGAATTTTAAGTATCTATTCCGCATCCGTCTCTCTCACTATGTCCTCATCCCATATGTGTGATCCTCTGTATCGATCAGTTCATGTACCCGCAGATCACCATTATCGGCACTTTCCCTGTTTTGAGGTCTAAAATTCTTATTTTCCGCCACCATGGGTCCAACCACACCGTATGTTAGAACCATATCCCAAATCCATCTAAGCCCAGGATTCAATATTTCTATTAGGCCAATATGCTTCGCCATGTGAAATGGCGGGGTTGTAGCCAATCTTAGCCGTCAAAGAAAGTACCATTCGAGAATATATTGCTTTCAATGTTCTAGCAAGAAGGGATGTATTGTCTATGAGCAACCGCCATCCTTACTTGGCTATCATTGCCTTGTTGAAAGAATTCAATTCCTTGAATCTAAGCCCTCTGTCGATTTTGGCGTAACACATCGATTTGCAAGATTTCCAATGTATCCTATTTCCATCACGTTTTTGTCCCCGCCAAAAAATTACAATTAAGGAATCCATTGTTTTGAAAATATTTTGGGGTAGTAAGAAGCAACTCATGATGAAAGTAGGGATTGCTGTGTCACACGTTTGATAAGAACCATCTTGCCGGCAATCGAAAGTTCTTGATTTCGGCCTTTCGGCTTCTATCTTACCCTTTGTCCGGGAGATTTTGAAAAATTATTTTCTTGATCGACCAATGGTAGCAAGGATCCTAAGATACACTCAATGTTTTTCTACTAATGTTACCCCCAATTGTCTTGCCAAATTAGTTGCTTCAGCCTCCATCATCCCTTACAGAAATTGACCTCAGATTTATCAAAATCACAATCTGGCCCGACGCTTCACTGTACAATGCGATTATGTCCTTCGTCTCCTGAATCTACTTGGTATTTGCTCTTCCGAAAATAAGGCTATGGTTGGCAAAGAACAAATGCGATATTGGAGGTGCTCGTTTGTAGATTTTTGCCCCATGAATTGCACTAGTAAGTTCCGATTTGCGAAGAAGAGCTGAACACGCCTCTGCACAAAAAAAGAAAACAAATAGGGGGAAAGGGGGTCGCCTTGATGAAGGCCTCTAGTTGGATTAAAGGACAACCGGGGAACACCATTAGTTAGAACTGAATAGGAAACTATATTGACACATTGCATGATAAGAGAGACAAACGTGGGGCCCGGTCCCATTTTTAACATAGCACACTCAAAAAAACCCACTCGACTCTTTCATAGGCTTTGCTCATATCAATTTTAGGGCAAACGTTCCATGCTTTTTTGATAAGTTTTTTCATAGCGTGGAAGATTTGAAAGCTTGTAATCCGTTATCGATGTAATGAATCTACCAAGAAAGAGCCTCCGTGATTTACTGCTTGATAAAGGGGCATTTAGGTGGTTGTTGAGTTCATCGGAATTCTCTTGTCGATGGCGTCAAGAGCACGCTCCCATTCTCTTGTTGATGGCGTCCGCCCCAGGTGGATGCTCCTCACGATTCTGTTGTTTTACGACATTCTGGTTAGTCCCCTCCGCCATTGCTTTAGATCTTTTCCCTAGTTGTTTCGTTGTTTTCTCGATTTCCAAATCAATGGGTATTGGTGGTAGATCTGGAACGCGTGATCATGCACTATATGTACTTAACAAAAATAATGTTAGAATCGAAGAAGAGAAAAAAATAAAATAATAAAAAATCAAAGAAAAAGGAAAAAATAAAAAATATTTACAAAAAAATGCTTCAATTAAGATTGAACTAATTATTACTATATCTAAGTATAATCTTTCAATCCCGACACCTAGCGCCAAAAACTTGTTAAATCAAAATATTTGGATCTCTATCTTTGCAAGTGTACAATATAGTTTATAGGATAATGGCAAGCAAGGTCGTATTCCTCGGGATTGACTACAAAACACTTAGACTATAATAACATCGCATTCCAATTTTATTAAAGCGGCCGAATATCACAAGCTTATAAAAATTGAAAATAAAAAGAAAAATAAATAAATTTGTGAACCCCACAAGTATTTTCAATAACCACGGAAGCAACCTTAGGCACATAATCTCAACGTGTTTCTTCAATATGCTCTTGATCCATACGAGACATCATCTCCTACATGTATTTTATTCTTCTTGGGTGATAAAGATCGAACCATTGTAAGTACTCCGTGTGGTACTCATCATCAATGTAGCCTTCAATCGATAAGTATCGTCTATCAACTTGCCCCCATCCTTTCTAGTCTATCACACATGCTAAATGGCCGGTTACCTTCTTGTCATGCAGGGATTCGGGCACATCCCTCATAGGCTCATCTTGCTCTTCTTGAGCAGCAGCCCCCTGTTCACCTCTTAGTAACCAATTACCCCTATTTCTTATAGATGTAGCTTTTGGGTTAGGGAGCCTAACTTTTGTTCTATCTGCCTGATTTAGCTAATAATAACGCCCATCGAATTAAATCATTTTCATAGTAGTTAAAATAGTCAAATCAATTTCATAGCATTCCAATTTTATTAAAGCGTGAATATCACAAGTTTATAAAAATCGAAAATAAAACGAGAAAAATAAATAAATTTGCGAACCCTACAAGTATTTTCAACAACCACATAATCTCAACGTGTTTCTTCAATATTAAATCCAATTAAAGTTTTAAAAACCAAGACATGCAATTCTCTGGGTTCAATTCTAAGATAGTCTATTCCCCCTCCCGGCGCGCATAAACAACGTTAGATTAATAACAATTGTAGGTCTCCCGACTCGATACAACTATTATTAACTTCCAAAAGATCTATGAATTGAATGACTCCCCACAAAATTGATTGTAGGTCTCCCGACTCGATACACCCATTTATGTCTGAATTCAATTTTCGTCTTTGTTAGAACTGCTCTTCTGAATTTCGCACTGACAAATATGACATGTTAATTATTGATCAGATAAAAAGCAATTAAGAATAAGCACTTGAATTCATAAAATAGAACACATGAATTAATTAAGAAAATAATTAATCAAGATTTAACATGAATCCACAGTATTGATTATGCCCTAAGATCCGAAAGATTAGCCAAACATTGATAACAAATTCATAGACAAATTTGAAATCAACATTGTGACATCGTTTAAGCACATACAAGAGATCTAAACTAAGAAAGAAAACCCCTTCGTGTAAGGATGGATTCTCCTTCCAAGCCTTCAAAGCTCTTGTGCTTAGTAGATGCGAAAGGCCTTGTGGTATTCTTCGTAACCTAGCCCTCCTCTCTCTCGAAGATCTTGGATCTTGTGTTCCTCTGTAATTTGATGTGTTGTATGGTGTATGAATGTTGTAATTTTCATGCAAGCCTTGAGTCTCTTTAATAGATTCTTGGAGAGATCACTTGTAGAGTTTGAATGAGAAAAGGACACAAAAATCCGAAACAGTGCATCACACGGCCACTCCACACGGTCATGTCTTCATCGCACGGGCAAGTCACACGGCCTGTGGTCCCACACGATCCGATCGTGTGGCGTGTTTTTGTCCGGTTTCTTCATCTTTTTCGATCTTCTCTTTGCACTCACCAATCCTATCTTGGCCTTCCAACTGATATTTCTTCAATTAAGCCCGTTTCTGTAAAAGTTACAAGAATACGCAGATATCATACCCTTCTAAGGAAACCAAGTAAAAACACACTAATTATACATGCAAATGTATCAATTATATAAATTTTAAGCCTCTAAATGCACTTATATTTTACATGTATCAAAATCCCCCAAACTTAAAGCAATCGCTTTGCGTCCTCGAGCAAATTAAGAAAAATAATATCAAAGGGGTACAAAGAACACACAAGAACACTACAAACATTTAATCTCATTTGACATCATATTTAAGTAAACCATGCAATTCATTATCAAGAAGTCATCTTTCATAAGCTCGGCATAATTAATACTCTCTCGGTACTTGACATCGCGAATCGCAAATAGTAATAGTGTATCACTCATCTCTCAAAGTGTATGGTAAGTGTTTACGCTCAAAATCAATTCAATGATCGTAGAACTACCATAGCCTTGCAAATCATCTAACATCTCTACCACTTTAGTGTGCACAATTTAAGAATCAAAAAGGACTTTTATTAGGTTGTAATGTAGGCTCTTTGGTAAGGGTAGGAAAAATTTGGATTAAGTGACTTGACTTGAGCAAATAAAATTTAAGTACAGGACTTGCAATTCACCAACCCAATTTCTTCTAAAAAGCTTTCAAGACATTTTTTTTTCTCAACTCAACTCTACCCTTTTTTTTTTCATGCTTAGGCCTTTTTGCCTTTTTTTTCTTTTTCTTTAGTCTCAAACTCTCGATTTTCTCAAAAGAATTCAGAATTTTTTTCTTTCTTTTGCTCGATTTTCTCTATTTTTTCCAGAGATTTTCTTTCTTTTTCGAGCTTCATACATTCTTCATTCACCTAGATACTGCTCATCCCTCTTTCTTTTGCCAACTTCCTCTCTTTTTTCATAAATTTTCACCACATCTCCCCCAAACTTGTTCATTTTCTATAAGCTCAAGAAATTTCAGGGATAAAATTATTTTTCAATTTTAAAGATCAATGTGGCTAACAATAAAAAGTCAAGGCTCAAAATAGCTAACTAGGGAATCATGAGTTCATAGGTAGGCTTTTTAGTAGGGGTGTCAATTTGTAACACGACACAATAATCCGACATGAACCTAACACGAATTTAGCGGTGCAGTACAACCCTTAGCGAGTTTGGTCAAAATCGGGTCGAACCACGGTTAACACGCAAAATAAATAGGTCGGTCAGTCAACCCGGGGTCGACACGATTGACCTATTTAAGCCATTTAAATTTATAGTGACATATTATTTTCATATTTTATGATGTTTTGGTTAGTTATATGATGTTTTAGTTAGCTATATGATGATGGACAAATTATTGAATGCATTTTCTAATAATTTAAAGTAATTTTTATTTATAATTTTAGTTTTTTGCTCTTTTTTTTATTTTTTTTTGTGTTATATAGGTTTTTGTGTCGTGTTCGGTTACCCGTATCATAAGCAGTTGTGTTCATGTCGTGTATCTCGACACGAATAGTTAAATGAGTCGTGTTCATATTCGTATTAAACGCGTGTCATACCCGTGTCGGACACGACCCAAAACACGAAACACGACATGATTGACACCGCTACTTTTTAAAGGCTAAGTGGGCTAAAACAAAGATGGCCTTAAATCATTTTCAAAACTTGCACATACACATGGCTTCAATGAAGATATCGGAGCAAGTTCTAGAGTTCTAACAATCACGAATGATACACTCAAGAAAAATAAGGCCGCATAATATAAAGCGATTTAAGGCACAAAAGCTCACATGCTTATTTTTCGCATCATCTTTGAAATACCCAATTTTCTTAACTAATGCCAAACAAATAAAAGATATCTCCTTAACCATTCATCGCATTATTCACAAAAATATGTCATCTCATAAATTCAAATGCTCATATTAAAAATCATACGAAAGTTGTGCTCTTTCGAAAATCTTGATTAAAAATCACACTCAAAAGCAATTAAATGTGGTAAAACTGAAAATATTTTTTTTATATGCAAATTTTTATGCTCTACATACAATCCTAAATACAATGCAAAATGCAAAAAGTACTAAATTACGCATTCTTGACAATCCCCAAACTTAAAATATACTTCGTCTCGAACATATGAGTAAATTATCAAAAGTAAAGAGGAATGCGTAAAGAGTACTTACGGATCACTTTGTGGTGGTGGAGTTGGAGGGTAGTGGCCTTGTGAAATATGCCACCGATCCACACAAGACATCATCTCCTACATGTTTTATTCTTTCTTTGGGTGATAGCATCGAACCATTGTAAATACTCCGTCTGTACTCATCAATCGTAGCCCAACCGACAAGTATCGTCTATCAACTTGCCCACATCGGGCCGCCATCCTTTCTAGTCTATCACACATGCTAAATGGCCGGTTACCTTCTTGTCATGAGGATTACGCACATCCCTCATAGGCTCATCTTGCTCTTCTTGAGCACGGCCCCCTGTTCACCTCTTAGTAACCAATTACCCCTATTTCTTATAGATGTAGCTTTTGGGTTAGGGAGCCTAACTTTTGTTCTATCTGCCTGATTTAGCAAATAATAACGCCCATCGAATTGAATCATTTTCATAGCAGTTAAAACAGTCAAATCAATTTCATAGCATTCCAATTTTATTAAAGCGACTGAATATCACAAGTTTATAAAAATCAAAAATAAAAAGAAAAATTAATAAATTTGCGAACCCCACAAGTATTTTCAACAACCACGGAAGCAACCTTAGGCACAAAATCTCAACGTGTTTCTTCAATATTAAATTCAATTAAAGTTTTAAAACCAAGTCACGCAATTTTATGGGTTCAATTCCTAAGATAGTCTATTCATCCTCCCGAACAGCGCATAAACAGTAGATTAATAACAATTGTAGGTCTCCCGACTCGATACAACTATTATTAACTCCCAAAAGATCTAAGAATTGAATGACTCCCCACAATAGTTGTAGGTCTCCTGACTCGATACACCCATTTATGTCTGAATTCGATTTTCGTCTTTGTTAGAACTCATCTTCCGAATTTCGCACTAACAAATATGACATGCTAATTATTGATCTGATAAAAACCAATTAAGAATAAGCACTTGAATTTATAAAATAGGACACATGAATTAATTAAGAAAATAATTAATCAAGATTTAACATGAATCCACAGTTTTGATTATGCCCTAAGATCCGAATGATAACAAATTCATAGACAAACTTGAAATCAACATTGTGACATTGTTAAGCAAAGACAAGAAATCTATACTAAGAAATAAAACCCTTCGTGTCGGGATGGATTTTCCTTCCAAGCCTTCAAGCTCTTGTGCTTCCGTAGATGCGAAAGGCCTTGTGGTGTTCTTCGTAACCTAGCCCTCCTCTCTCTCGAAGACCTTGGATCTTGTGTTACTGTGTAATTTGATATGTTGTATGGTGTATGAATGTTGTAATTTTCGTGCAAGCCTTGGTCCTTTTATAGATGCTTGGAGAGATCACTTGTAGAGTTTGAGTGGGAAAAGGACACAAAAATCCGAAATAGTGCATCACACGGCCAGGTTGTGCAAAGATCACCACGGCCACTCCACACGGTCGTGTGGTTCCACATGCCTGGCCGTGCGGCTTGTTTTCGTCCCCTGTTTCTTCCAAACTTCACACAGACATGTCTTCATCGCACGGTCAAGTCACACGGCCATGTGGTCCCACACGGTCCGACCGTGTGATATGTTTTTGACTAGTTTCTTCATCTTTTTGACCTTCTCTTTGCACTCGTCAATCCTATCTGGGCCTTCTAATTGATATTTCTAAAATTAAGCTCTGTTTCCTGTAAAAAGTTACAAGAATACGCAGTATCATGCCCTTCTAAGGAAACCAAGTACAAACACACTAAATATACATGCAAATGTATCAATTATATTCCATTTTAAGCCCCCTAAATGCACGTGTAGTTTACATGTATCAATGCCACATTGTTTCTTCCCTTTTCATAAGAGTTTCTATTTTCCATTCCAAAGTTCTGGCCGTTGCCAAGTTCTCCATGTTCAAGGTTAATTTCTAAATTCGCTGAAGCTTCTCCCTTGAAATAGATATAAAATAGTTAATGTTTCCAAAATGCTTCTTTTCCTACGAAAATAAAGACGTACCTATTTTCTGAAGTTTCAATTTAATAAAAGTTGGAGAGGGATCAGCGGGTGTATCAGTCCAAACATTTTAAACAAACAGTCGGCATGATTCATCATTGAGCCATATTTTCTCAAACCGAAAAAGCTTTTGTTGTTGTTGCCTACGACTTGTCGCCCGTTCGGAGAATGAAATTAGGATTGGACAGTGATTAGAGGCAATGCGAACTTTGATGTTCAACTTTTTGAATCCTCCTTCGTAGTCCTCCTACTACTTTTCATAGTGAAAAAGGATTTCATTAAAGTCCCCAACGCATAACTAAGGTCTCTACGATTTCGAAAACAAGCCCCGTAAAGTCGCCGTATACGCATCTTTAGATTTTTCTCCGGCCATCCGTATATGCATGAGAGTTGCCACTTCGTACTTGATCCGTGGTCCATAATAAGGGCATCAATGGCATGTAGGGAAGTAGATTGAGCGTTCACTTGAATTGAATCTTTCCATATGAGGCAAAGTCCCCCCTTTCAACCACCCGAACTCGTATGACAATCGACACGATGGGAATTTTGCATATCCTATTGTTTGTTAACCTTAGTCATTTCTTCCTGAATGAGTTTGGTTTCCATAAGGAAGACCAAACTAGGATCTTTATGTTTGATTTCTCGTTTAAGCACTGAACTGTTCAGGGTTTCCCAAGCCCCTGATAGTTCCAATAAAGAAACTCACTGGGCTCGGCAGACTGCTCCGTGGCAGTCTCCGCCGTTGAAGAGTATGTGCATGGAACGTCAACTATTTCAGAACTTTTGATTTTTTTTCTCTTGGGGGTTGGGTATGGGGTAAGGGCTAGTAAGGAGGGTATTGGGGGGTTTTCTTTTGTTTGTAGATGGTTTGGCCATGGTGGATTTTTGGGAGGGCCGACGGTTAGGTGTTTGGCGCCATGTGGACGGTGTTTTAGTTGAAACGTGAGGGTTGGGGAATTTGATATTTGGTTCTTTGGTTTTGTGTGGTTGTTTTTAGGGTGATTGTCGATAGGTGTGTCACGGTTGAGTTGGTCACGTGGAAGTTACTGTAGTATTCCGTAGCAGGTGAATGGATATGGGGCGGGTGTATGTTATCCGGGTAAGGGTTATTGGTGTGATTGCATATGGGATTGGTATATGGGTTGTGGGCGATGGATGATCGATTTTTGTGGTATGGGAAGTGTTTAAGATTGATGTGTGCTTGATGGTGATGGCTCAAAAGCTACCTTTAAAACCGTAGGCAAGTGCACCTATCGTTTTATAGTATAGATTATTGAGTGCAGTGTCATTCCCACGAGGATTATAAGTACTAATAATTACCGTCTTTTTGTTATTTAATCTAACAATTTTCAGAGTTTTTGTTTGATAAAGAATCTAAATTATCGAAGTGTAAAAATGAAGTAAAATTTGTAGAATAAGAAATCAAGAGATAGAAGTGTGTTTGAATGTAAATCCCTCTAGAATGTTTTTGTGATTTGTCAAGTTAAAAATACAACCGTAAGCCCTTAAGCAAAAACCAACCTCTTTTAATAAAATCTCATGTCTTGTGGACCGTAGAAATTCCCAATTTAAGTTAAACCCTTTCTCAAGGCGAAAAACTTCTAATCTCAAGTTGATTAACTGAAATCTCTTTCTAGTTAAAACCCCCAAGACAGCATTATAATGATTTGTGAATTCCCATATTAGGTTTGACCCTAATCCAGAAGATTTATGTCGTCCTATATCTAGGATTGCATGCAACTCTTTTCACTTATATAGGTTCTATTTCACCATGAATCTCTCGATTTCCCGGATGAAAAATAAACTTCAAATCAATATTGCGCATGTATCAATTCGAATGAACAAAGCATAATATAAGTGAATCACACAAAATATGAAGATTTTATTAAAAACATACACACCTTAATCACAAATCCATTCTAGAGTTCATTACATTCAAACACTAGGAGTTTAGCTACACAGGATTTTGACCAAAGAATAAATTACACAAGAAGATTTAAGTATTGTAGACATGGTGTACTTATCTTTCTCAAAATCTCAATTGACTTCTTTCTTGATTGATGATGTTGCTCCAAGCCTTCTTCTCCAATATTGCCCCAAGCTTTCTCCTCCAAGACCCCTTGATCCCAATTCTACTTAATGAAATGAATACAATGAATATTTTCTGAGTATCTAATGAATCTATGAATCTAATGAATTCAATGTATCTTGAATTAATGAATGATTCCCCCAACTCATACTCTTGGCTTTTATAGACATTATTTTTGTGCAAGAACACATTAATAATGCCATCCTTTGTTAAACAAATGCTCCAATTCATTGTTGGGTTGGTAAATTCTTGTATTCAAATGATAATTGAGGGAATATGGGGACATGTTGTAGCAAAATAGGGTGTTAAAGGTGTACAAAAGTGGTCAAAAAGCTTGGTTGGTGAGTTTTCCATAATTTTCGCATGGAAAAGTTGCAAAAAAGTCCCCCGAACACGGCCATGTCGCCCGACACGCCCTGGCCGTGCTGCTTGAATTTTGCTGAAAATTGGTCTGACATGGCCATGTCGTACGACACGGCCAGGCCATGTCGTACAACATGGCCGTGTTGTACGACACGGCCAGGCCGTGTTCAAGTCTGTCCAAGCCTAAAAATTGTGATTTTTCGCCCTGTTTGAACATGGCCGTGTTGCCCGACACCCCCTGGCCGTGTTGGACCAAAAAGGCCCCAAAATGACGCGCTTGGCTTGGAATTTCGAGCGTATTTGCGTCCTTAAACTCCCCGGTATGTTTTGACATGAATCCATGGTCCGAAATTCACCAAAATTAGCCCCGAATGGTCAATCTACACCAATAAAAGCACCTCACAGTAGTATAAACAATATACAATCAAAAACTAATGAAAGTAACAACAAAATAACTCAAATTCTACTCAAATATACACATAAAACATGCATAAAAAGACCCTTATCAAACCACCTCCAACTTTGAACTTTGCTTGTCCTCAAGCAAAACAATATATCAAAAAGAGGGATTCATAAATCACAACATACAAAGATGATTTTTTTCAACATATTGAACATAAGCGATCAAGTTCTTGGCCTTCTCAACCTGAATTAACCATTAAGTAAAAACATAGTTTTGTAAAGCGATCGATCAAGAAAGATCAAATATCGGCGAGCATTATTCGGACTTGAAATCATCACTCCACAAATACTGATAGTTATGAACAACTTCAATTCAATAACGCCATGAAAATACAAGAATTCAATGGATCATGGTAGTTAGCTTACTAGTCATATAACCAAGCTTCTTGAACTTTATTGGAATGAGAAGTCAAGGAGTATTCATTCTCCTCTTTTTTTTTTTCGTTTTTTTTTTTTTTTGGGGACCTTTCGAGACATGCTTCCACTAGGTTTATATTTTGAATTTCTGTTCAAACACTCCTAGGGTGGTTTTCCATACTCATATTCGTGTCGCCGTTTTACGTAAAAGACAAACATGGGGCTCATGAATGCTCCTAGTTACTAAGCAACAACAAATAGAGGAGTATAACCTCGATTGGTCCGTTTTTTTCGTTTTTTTCTCTCTTTTTTTTATTTATTCACAAGCTTGGTTTAACAACTAGTTAACCACTACTAAATCATGAGTTCTCGGAAGTTCATAGCACTAAGTATCGTCGTATATGCCTTAACACATCAAGTATTTATGGTGTTGGAAATCTCGTCAAAATTTAGCCCGCATCCACGTCAATCTATCCTAGACAATCAATTGTTTCACACTGAAAACACAAATTAACAAGTTAATATAGGTATAATTGGGCCAAGTTATTGACTAGCAAACATTTAATTTGTTAAAAAAAATCACATCTTTTGAAAACAAACACACAAGCATTCCGAAATGTTATTGTACCCACCTCCAACTTTTAAAATTTACATTGTCCTCAATGTGAAACAAAGAAATGGACAAACACACACCAAACACTCAAAAAGCAAAGAAATTAGAATGATATAAAAGAGGTGGAAAAAGAAAAATACAACCTTACTACAATAGTGGAATCGTTGTTGGGCGATCATTGGGTTGTTTTGAGTACGGGACCTTCAACTGCATCTTCATACCTAATCAAAGTCAAGCAACACACAACTCGAATACCGTGAAATCTCAAATATTCCCAATTAGGACAACCAAGAAGATGTTCAAGAGTTTGTTTTTTTTTTGATTTGAAAATGACTCTAAGGACTTGTGATTATTTTGAAAGAAAATAAAATAAAAAAATAAAAAAATGAAAACAATTGCACACAAACATCGGGTTGCCTCCGGGTAGCGCTTCTTTAACGTCGTATAGCTGGACCATTTCACCTAAATGTGAAGATTTAATCGGGCGGAGCCTTGAACTTATGAAAAATTTATCTCTTTGAACAACATCGCCACTCGTATTGATTTTGAACAATTGACCTTCATGGTCCTATTTTTACGCATGTTATTCTCAAAATGGGATTCATCTGTGAAACTTTTGCACATTGAACGTCACATACTTTCAAGGATTTATTAGAAGACATATCAAGCAAAGAATCATTTATCCTTGTCTCAATCAAGTTTATAGGAAAACAAGTATCATTTATAGGATTTCTCAAAGGAATTTTAAAGATAACTTGTTCACCCCTACTCTCAAAGTAAGCTTTCCATCATGCACATCAATGAGAGATTTAGCGGTAGCCAAAAGGGACGCCCTAGAATTAAGGGAACTTCTATATCATCATGCATGTCAAGAATAATAAAATCAACCTGGGAATATGAATTTATCAATCTTAACTAGCACATCTTTAACAATACCTCTACGATGTTTAATCGATTTATCGACTAATTGAATGTCCATCCTAATAGGTTTAAGTTCACTTAATTCCGCATGCTTGAATGTTTCATAAGACATCACGTTGATACTAGCTCCCAAGTCGGCTAGTGCCCTATCAACAGGTAAACCATCAATTGTGCAAGGGATAATAAAGCTTCCTGGATCATTAAATTTTTGTGGTAGTTCATTGGAAGGACATTTATCATTCAATCGCACATTTGATAATTTGTTAAGCTTATTTTCACTAGGAATGATGTCATTAAGATCCCTAACATGCTTTGAATGAGGGTCAACAAATGGAATATTGGCATGTAATTGTTTGAAAGAATCAAGGTACGTACCAAATTTGTCCTCCCTTCTATCTTCTTCTTAGACTCATTAAGGGATCTTGGGCTTGTATTCTGCAATCTCTTTTTTCATGAGCTTTTCTTTGGGCATGTCATCCTCCACGTATTTCTGCATGGCGGCATTGGTATAATCATGCTCATGTGGAAAACTGATGGTGATTGCCTTTACGTGCTCCCTTGGGTTTGGCTCGGTATTACCCGGCAAACTACCTTGTGGCCTTTCGGAAATCATCTTCGCAATCTGGCCTATTTGATTTTCCAGTTATGGATAGATGCCTCTTGATTTCTCAAGGATGTTTCCACCGCTGCTGGAATCGGGTATCTGTTGATTGCACAAACTTTGTTATAAGATCTTCCAAGTTAGGCTTACCTTGATTTGGTGAAATCCGGAGACGTGTGTAGATCGGGATTGGGATTAGGTCGTGGTTGGCCTTGATTTCCCCAACCAAAATTGGGATGTTGTCGCCACCCAGGATTGTATGTGTTCTTTGTAAGGATTGTTTGGGTAATTTACGGCTTGATTCCCAACGTAATTGGCCCGTTCGGCTTGCGGTATTGTGTGTGGCGATCCTGATGATTATGCAATCCTCCGCAAGTTTCACAAGATAAAACATGCGGTGGTGGTGGTTTAGGAGCCGCTAGATCGTCAATTTTTGGGTCAAAGCTTCGACACATGCGGCGGCGTAACTACCACATCCGCATTATACACACCAACACACTGTTAGTTTTACCTCGTATGGATTGCCATTGGTAGCCGTTCATGGCCATTCCTCGATCAAATCTTGAGCGGCTTAGGTGTTTTGTTATTAAGAGTTCCCCGACCGTTTGCATCGATCATTTGTCTTGTTGCGAAAAGTAGCCCATTATAAAATGTTTGGACTTGCATCCAAATAGGTAGGCCATGGTGTGGGCACTTTCGCAATAATTCCTTAAATCTCTCCCAAGTATCGTATAAAGTTTCATCGTGCCTTGAGTAAATGAAGAGATTTCGTTCCTTAATCTTGCGGTCTTTGCTTAGGTGGGAAATACTTCAAAAGGAATTTTTCGCCATAATATTCCATGTTGTAATCGTTCCTTTTGGCAAAGTATTTAACCACTGTTTTGCTCGTCCCAAGAGAGAAGAATGGGAATAAGCGTGGCGGATGGCATCATCGGAGACCCCGTTGATTTTGAAAGTGTCGCAAATTTCAAGAAAATCCGCGATGTGATTATTGGGATCTTCATCCGGTAGACCGTCAAATTGGACAAGTTGTTCCACCATTTGAATAACGTTAGGTTTAATTTCAAAATTGTTGGCGGCAACGGCCCGGGCCTTACAATGCTTGACGTCGTGCCATCCATGGATGGCTTGCGTAATCGTACATAGTTCTTTGTTCATCCGCCATGGCAAAATCTTTGATTTCGTCTATATCCTCCTCGTGATGCGTCTGTATTAATGCTTTCCTCCGTGTTACTCTTTGGCGATTTCGCACTTCTGCCTCGGCGACGACGAGTAGGCATGCACTTTGCGATAAATAAAGATGATAAGTATAATACAAGACTTAAAAATATAGATAAAAAGAAAGATAATGTAAAAATAAAAAAATGATTAAATTAACAAAAATAAGGCGTTCTTAATATTACAATCCCGACAACAACGCCAAAAACTTGATGGCTCAAAAGCTACCTTTAAAACCGTAGGCAAGTGCACCTATCGTTTTATAGTATAGATTATTAGTCACCGAGTGTCATTCCCACGAGGATTATAAGTACTAATAATTACCGTCTTTTTGTTATTTAATCTAACAATTTTCAGAGTTTTTGTTTGATAAAGAATCTAAATTATCAAAGTGTAAAAATGAAGTAAAATTTGTAGAATAAGAAATCAAGAGATAGAAGTGTGTTTGAATGTAAATCCCTCTAGAATGTTTTTGTGATTTGTCAAGTTAAAAATACAACCGTAAGCCCTTAAGCAAAAAAACCAACCTCTTTTAATAAAATCTCATGTCTTGTGGACCGTAGAAATTCCCAATTTAAGTTAAACCCTTTCTCAAAGCGAAAAACTTCTAATCTCAAGTTGATTAATCGAAATCTCTTTCTAGTTAAAACCCCAAGACAGACATTATAATGATTTGTGAATTCCCATATTAGGTTTGACCCTAATCCGGAAGATTTATGTCGTCTATATCTAGGATTGCATGCAACTCTTTTCACTTATATAGGTTCTATTTCACCATGAATCTCTCGATTTCCCGGATGAAAAATAAACTTCAAATCAATATTGCGCATGTATCAATTGAATGAACAAAGCATAATATAAGTGAATCACACAAAATATGAAGATTTTATTAAAAACATACACACCTTAATCACAAATCCATTCTAGAGTTCATTACATTCAAACACTAGGAGTTTAGCTACACATGATTTTGACCAAAGAATAAATTACACAAGAAGATTTAAGTATTGTAGACATGGTGTACTTATCTTTCTCAAAATCTCAATTGACTTCTTTCTTGATTGATGATGTTGCTCCAAGCCTTCTTCTCCAATATTGCCCCAAGCTTTCTCCTCCAAGACCCCTTGATCCCAATTCTACTTAATGAAATGAATACAATGAATATTTTCTGAGTATCTAATGAATCTATGAATCTAATGAATTCAATGTATCTTGAATTAATGAATGATTCCCCCAACTCATACTCTTGGCTTTTATAGACATTATTTTTGTGCAAGAACACATTAATAATGCAATCCTTTTGTTAAACAAATGCTCCATTCATTGTTGGGTTGGTAAATTCTTGTATTCAAATGATAATTGAGGGAATATGGGGACATGTTGTAGCAAAATAGGGTGTTAAAGGTGTACAAAAGTGGTCAAAAAGCTTGGTTGGTGAGTTTCCATAATTTTCGCATGGAAAAGTTGCAAAAAAGTCCCCAGAACACGGCCATGTCGCCCGACACGCCCGGCCGTCTTTGCTTGAATTTTCTTGAAAATTGATGCGACATGGCCATGTCGTGCGACACGGCCAGGCCATGTCGTACAACATGGCCGTGTTATGCGACACGGCCAGGCCGTGTTCAAGTCTGTCCAAGCCTAAAAATTGTGATTTTTCGCCTGTTTGAACATGGCCGTGTTGCCCGACACCCTGGCCGTGTTGGACCAAAAAGGCTCCAAAATGACGCGCTTGGCTTAGAATTTCGAGCGTATTTGCGTCCTTAAACTCCCGGTATGTTTTGACATGAATCCATGGTCCGAAATTCACCAAAATTAGCCCCGAATGGTCAATCTACACCAATAAAAGCACCTCACGAAAGAGTATAAACAATATACAATCAAAAACTAATGAAAGTAACAACAAAATAACTCAAATTCTACTCAAATATACACATAAAACATGCATAAAAAGACCCTTATCGGATGGTTTGAGGTGGGATGGGTGTGGATATGGATAGGGACTCAATGGTATGGATTAAGGACAACTTGTTATTGTTAGGGGAGGATAGTGTATTTTGTGTTGGGGTATCATTTGCATGATTGTTGTGGCTGGTAGTGGGAGATGGGGGTATTAGCATTTTGTGGAGGGAATTCTTTGTCAAAAGGCTTTTTGGTGAAAAAGAGAGATGTGAGGTGGGTGTCGATATTTTTGGGTCGTTTATAGGGAAGGCTTTTAACCATGGTCCGTATTTGGCTTCGAGGGGTTTTATTCTTGTCATACTCTTCGCATGCTAAAAAATGATGTCCGATTACTCCACAACGATGCAATACACGGTAAGGATTCATGTTTTATGGGGATCCATATTGACCCACCCTTTATGCAAACTGTTATACCTTGGGGAGTGGCTTTGTGATGTCAATTGATACCTTAAACAGATCTTTGATTTCCCAAATAGACCATCTTCCCGGAGGATCCCACGTCTCAAAGTCTCAAATTTGCTTGGCTATCAATGTTAGCGATTTTTCATTCATGCGGGCAAGCGGTAGATCATATGCTTTGGTCCAAAATGATGCTCTTGTGATGTTAATATTTGAGGTTGTTCCATTCTAGAGATGCATTGGACAACAAACAAAAAGCCCTCAAAATCCCATGGTTTGTTTTGGATTACCCGAGACCTTTCTCTTTGATCATCGAAACGAAAGAGATACAAATCCTTACCCCATTCTCTCGCTTGAAAATCCCTTTTTTGGTTTCGACGATTTTCATCACCTCCAAGAGATAGAACGAGTTAATGGATTTGTGAGTGCATAATTTTTCGATGAGGCAATGACCTGCGGCATCTGTGTATGTTGTGTAACCCTCATTGCGTCAAGATCTAAAACACGAGTTTCTTGATGCCGTAAGGTCTTCATGGTTGTTAGCTTGTCTTGTCTTGTAACTTTGATGTAGACTGTACATTGAATATAATGCTCTCTGACCTTTCCTTAAACTCTGCGAGTTTCAGGCACATCTTATTGGCCCCTTACTTTTTGCACTCTTTAAGCAAAATAACTTTAAGGTAAGCGATCGACACATGCCTATTTCTAGCAAACACTTGACTTTTCTTTGACAACGGATCTCTTCAGCTTTCTTTGATCATTTTTGTTGCATAACCCCTTTGACAGTCAACTTCACTAATCTTGGAATGACTTTGTTGTTAGTCAGCTGACTAAGACAACTTTCATGTCACTTGACTGATACTTGACTTCACTTCACACGCTGCCATACAGATGGGTCTTCTCTTCAATCTTCAGTTGAGTCATGCGTTCTTCAACTTGGCCGCGTCTACTCAACTTACAAAATTCTATCTATTACAAGTTGATTTACAGTTGAATCGGGATGCCAACTTCCTAATCTAAACTTTACATGATATCATCACAATCTATTACATAAATTTCCCAACAAGCTAGCTCATGAGCAATAGAATTATAAGCCCGACCAATACAAAACAAACGATAAGTTTCCTAGAAGAAATGAATTCGCGATGTCAATTAAGGTTGGTTGGCGGTTTTGTTCAATGTCGAGTCACCCTTAGCCACTAATAAGTGGTTATTATGCATGTTGTAACACAAATTTTTATTTTCTGCGAAATAACAAACAATAAAAATAGTATAAATTGAATTTATATAAATCAAAAATCTTGTTTAAAATACCATACCATACCGGCGGTTCAACCGATTATCTTTGGATACCGGTGGTCGGACCAAGATCTGGTAAGGTCTAATAACCATTTTTATGGTTAAATGGGTCAATACCGACCAAACCGGAGAATACCACCCATTCCGCCTAAAACTGGTTGAATCGCATTTTGCTAATTTTTTTTTTTTGAATTTTTGTATTTTTTTCAGTTTTTTTATATAAAAATAGAATTTGTAAGCTTAATATATAATATATTTATGTCATTATTTGAATTTTGAGCTCTATATATATATATATATATATATATATATATATTTTCCTTTTAACTAAATATATAAAACTTTTCCTTTTACATTAATAAATTACATTCATATTTCATATAATATAATTAATTTTTATTAAAAACGGTAAAACCGGCGGTTGAACCGATCCGACCGATTGAACCACTTACCAGTGGCTTGGCGGTTTGTTCACCCGTGCGGTATTTAAAACAACAATCAAAACATCAAAAAAGGTTACAATCTCTATAAAATCCTCTCGATTCTTTTCTAATATGTAGAATTAAGAATTTGGAGATGGACTCTTGATTTGATCTTCTCCAAACCTGAATTTGACTTTGAATAACGTTAATTCTGTTAGGGCGATTATTTTTTAAGTAATTCCCAAAATAAAAGATTGGATTTTGATTTGTTTTGCCTTTCTAGACTTATGGTAAGATTGAGTTGTAAATAGATTAGGAAAGATTTCATATTGATATGGTATAGATATATTAGGACTCTTTGATATTTATCTTGTTTCCTAACATAAGTGATATACTTGTCATATATTTGTACATATCTTCTTTCCATGTTTATTAGTCTCTTTGGAAGGTCTTGGGCGCCTATAAAAGAGAGAAGGACGTCCATAATCAATACACAAGAAATATATCGAGATCTGAGAGTCTTGAGAGAGTCGAAAGTCATACAAGCACAAGGAGTCTCATTTGCTCGGATGTGATCTCGAATGTGACTACATCTGAGATTACATTCAGCCCTGCAGTTGTGTTTGTTAGCTTTTTCATCCATTGTTTTTTAGTATTGTGATTAACGATGTCCACACATGTCTATTGTTGGATGAGTTGAGTTACATAGATCAAATATACTCTAGATAGGAGTTTTTCGTTGAGTTTCTACTAGTTGGTTTTAGTATTTTTGTATACGGAATCAAACGATTTTTACTAGTGGAAAGTTTTGCCATATTGGCACGTCTACAAGCTTGTTGGCTTGTAGACAATTTTTATTTCGTGTGTCTTGTTTTTCAAAATTCCGCTGCATGTGATTGTGAATGTGACCACATCTGCAATCACATCCTTACTCTGCAAAACTTTTGGTAAATATTCGTGCTATAATTCTTTCAATTGGCATCAAGAGCCTACACTTGACGACACTAAGTGTTGATCATGTATGTTTGTTAGCATGGATATTCCTAGTGTCCCTACTTTTCGTCCCTCAATTGAAAATCAAGAAAAATTTGATGACAAAACTCTTGATTCTATTAGATGTAGGGCTTGTTCTGGATATGGTCATCATGTTGAAAAATGTGCAAATACTTTTTTGAAAAATGGATTGAGTTTGAGTGTCACCTTAAGTGACAATGAATCGGACGATGAGAACGTTGTCGGAAAAGAAGATCACAAGGTTACGATAACCTTCGTGAAAGATAGGAAATCTCTCCAAATAAATCCTTGGTGTTGCCCGAGGTGTGGCCGAGATGTGCTCACACCTACATTGATCACATCCGAAGAACAGAAACCTTAATTGTTTCTAACCTTTTTTGTTTCAACTCTATCTCTGCTACGATGATGTTGAGCAGGATGACGATTGAGATGGTGAAAGCTTGGAAGACGCATACACGAAGTTGTATAAAGATTGGCCGAAGAGGATTAAACTAAATGAAATCCTTAGGAAAGAGAATAATCGACTCAAGAAAGAAAATGATGAACAGAAGGAAGTAATTACCATGCTTTGAGATCGCCCTTACCAAGAAGGATCTTGACTTCGAAAAGGTAAATTCTAAACTTGAATATTCTTGTAAACCATGAAGAAGTTTAATTGCAGGAAGGCAAAACGGATAATATACTTTCTTTGGGTAGTGATGATAAAGTTGGCCTTGGTTATAAAACTCCTGTATTTGTTAAAGCAAAAGAACAAGGAGAATCTTCAGATTTCTCCAACAATAAGAAGTATTTTTCACAGAAGTCTAAACCTCGTAAACTCCACTTTATTTGTCATTATTGTCATGCTCTGTACACATTAGGCCATTTTGTTACAAAATGAAATCGGATATAGCGAACAAAAATTTTGCATGTCGGATGTCATCCGAAATGTTACGACATCCTCGTAATCACATTTCAAAATTTTCCAAATCATGCGGTTAAGAAATTTGATGTTAAATGTCATGTTATCTATACTTCTTTGAGATCTAACATTGCGCGGGATCTTGGTACTTTGATAGCGGGTGTTCACGACACATGACAGGTACTTTGGAGTATTTGACTGAGTATGAGAAGCATGATGGTGGTAATGTCACCTATGGAGGTGGAGGTAAAGGAAAAATTGTTGGAAAAGGGACTTTGAATGTTGATGGACTACTAAGCTACAGAATGTATTGCGTGTGGATGGTCTAGATGCTAATCTATTTAGTATTAGCCAATTGTGTGATGATAATCTCTATGTTAAATTCAACAAAAAATCTTGTGAGGTTTTTAATGAATCTAACACGTGTATTCTTCTTTGGTTTAAGATCATCGATATCTCTTTCTGTCGGTTTGTTAATAAAAAAATGTGTCACATTGCACACACCGATGAATCGACCTATGGCACCAAAAATTAGGCCATCGAGTTTTACGAAAATGAGGGATCTTATAAAATTTGAGGTTGTTCGTGGTTTACCGAGATTTTACATGAAGAATGCTAATGTGTGTGGAAATTGTCAAAAGAGTAAACAAAGAAGAGTGTCACACCAAATGTTATCTCATTTCAATATCACACGGTGTTTTGAATTGCTTCATATGGACATTATGGGTCTGTTGAAGTTGAAAGTATTGGTGGAAGGAAATATTTTTTGTGATTGTTGACGATTTTTCACGTTTTACTTGGATCTATTTTTACGTGAGAAATCTGAAACATTTGAATTATTTAGAAGTTGGCATAGAAGAGTTGTTAATCTATATAGGCCAACAACATTAGAATTAGGTCGGACCATGGTAAAGAATTTGCGAACTCTTCTTTCGTCTTTTTGTGATAGAAAGAGGATTTCTCATGAATGTTTCGTACCTAAAACTCCACAACATAATGGAGTGGCAGAGAGAAAAAATCGTACATTGCATGAGACATCCCGTGTCATGTTGAGTTCTAAAAGACTTTCAAAAGGTTTTGGGCAGAAGCTCTAAATACTGCATGTTATATTGTCAATCGTGTATATTTGAGGCCTGGAAGTTTGATGACCCCATATGAAATACTTTTGGGAAAGAAGCCAAACCTCAAATATTTTCATGTCTTTGGTTATATTTGCTATATCCTGAATGATCGAGATAACATTGCTCAATTTGGCTCAAAGGGTGACAAAAGTCTTTTCTTAGGCTACTCTTCAAATAGCCATGCATATCGAGTGTATAATCTTCGGACAAAGATGGTAGTGGAATCTGTAAATATTGTATTCGATGATCTTTCTCGATGGCTTAAAAGCTTAATCTCGAATCAACTGTGATATATTTAAAGATATTTGACTTGGATATTAGAACTTCTTGGTGAAATTGACCTTTTGATCTTCCTCCAAGATGAACTTGATGTTTGATAACGTTAGCTCGGAGCATTGGCAACTTATTCCCGAATCAAACACTATGATTTGAGTCAACTCCGCGGTGAACGCCTTGAATTTCATCTTGAACACCGTGAATCTCTTTCAATTTGTTCTTCACTATTCTCTTGTTTCTCAAAAGTGAAACCTTCTCTTTTCTCTCTCGCGAGGACAAAAAAAGTAGATCTCTTAACTCTACATATGGTCCTAATATGAAGCGAGTTATGAAATCTGAATTTATGCGTTAAGGAATCATAAATTCATTTGGTTCACTTTCTCCCACGCTTTGAAGATTCATTTACTTTAAAATATTTGTCTTATTTTATAAATGGGCTAAATTGATTTTACCTTGTTCCATTGTGGGTTGGTATGAAATTTCCATATAATAAAATTTATAAATATCTTATGTATTAAAAGTGTCTTCAATTAGCATAAGATTTCTACAAACCGTAGTAGTTTTTGATCGACAAAAGAATATTGTTTGAAGATTCTAGACCTTAGTCTTTGAATGGAATATGACTACGGTCCTACAAATCATAGTCTATACTTCTCATATATATAAACTAAGGTTTTTAGCATTTACTATAGTCTTTGTGATGATCCAAATCGTGGTCTCTTTGAAGGTTTTTGTAACAGAGATATATTTAGTTATTTAACAACACATGTTTATTTTATAGGCGTACATAATGTTCATCCAACAAAGTAGAATACAAAGTGTATTAAATAATTAGAACATGAAATCTGGTGCACTGAAAACTTTGCATACTCATATCATGCACATTATATGTTCTCTCCTCTAGGAATCAATGCAAGATCGATCTCATTGAGCCAGTGGCACGCCTCGCCTTGTCTGGGACCAAATTGAAGTATCACGAAATGCTACGTGATTCGCGAGCCATGGCGACATATCGCGAGCAAACGTATTGGGAACATTAGAATTCGGCTTGACAAAGTCAATAATATATTCCAGAAGAGGTTAATGAATGGCAGAAGTAAGTTGCAAATGGAAGGAACATCTCATGGCAAACAATAATTTTTTCGACATTGAATTGTTTAATCTTCTTGTTCATAAGCTGCTCCCCTGAGCCTCTCGTGCTTTTGAAGTTAAAGCAAGCAACATTTTGTTCCTATGTGTGCCACAACAACTCCATTCAACATCTCCTTCATATGGGAATAGTAAATGACAAGAGAAAAATAAATATTTGGAGGGGTTTGGATGTGTATTATTTGGAATAGATGGATTCATAGAAATGAGGCCACATTCGAAAAGACTCCACTTATGCAAGACGAATCGAACAAAAATTAAGATTAATCTCTGGTATTGGATTAGAGCATACCGACCTAAGATGAAGGAAATGCCTATTGATTTATGGGTGGAGCGTCCGGTTAGAATTTTTTGCTAGGGATCTTTTGATTTTGAAAAGCTTGGGTGAAATAATGAATGTGAGCAAATCGATTTCGAGTATATGATTTGTAAATGATCGAAGATGTAATATGGGTTGAGCACTCCTTGTGCTCATGTTTTATGAAATCTTTCCTTATCAAAAAAAAAAAAATCTAATCCCATCAACAAAGGCAAACGAGTAGATAGTGTATAATATAAACTTTAATGCATAAATTAGATAATATAATCTTTAATACATAAAGTATATAATATAATTATATATATGATAATATTATGTTAAAATTTAACATATATATATATATATATAATATAATTTATATATATATATATATGTGTGTGTGTGTGTATATATATATATATATAGAACAAAGCAAAAAATGTTATAAAAATTATCTTAGGCGACGGCCAATTTACCATCTTCACACATAACAGGTCTTCGGTTTGTTAGTCTTTGCAAGCAAAAATAAAGACTAAACGCTACAAAAAGTGATACATAAGATTCATATTTTTTTTAAAGTGTTACAAATAGAAAAAGCGCTACCAAAAAAAAAATGCTACATAAGATTCATATGTAACACTTTAGAAGTGTTTTCAAAGTGTTACAAATGGAGGACTTAATGTAACACTTAGAAAAATGTCACTAAAAGCTATTAAAAGTGATATCTTAGACTATAACTAGGTAGCATGCACTGGCAAGGTCATCATCATAAAAAGTACCATCTATTGTCTATAATAATTTGGTAAATTTTTTGGGGTGTTACCTTATGTAACTTATGTTGCAGTGTTATTTGCAGAATTGTATATTTATGGTAATCTTAAATTTTCCAATAATTAATTGAATATATATTGTTGGTATTTATGGCCCATTTGTGTGTGGCCCAATTCCAATGATTAAAGGCCCAAAATTGCAACCCAGAAAAAGCCTCCTACCCAAGCCCATTACCCATGTTACCCGAATCTCTCTTATCGGGTTGCGGTACCCGTTTCTTATGTCTGCGGTTCCTTTGGGTATGATCTTGGCCATTCATTGTCTGGTATGATCTGAGCCCTTCATTGCTGCTTTATAACCCTTATCCCCGAAACCCTAATTTCATGATCTCGATGATTTTTGTCTCTCATCTCTCTCGAACTCTCTGTGTTCTTTCTCTCTCTTGTTCTTCAACCTCGATCTCTAGATCTCCAACTTCCTCAGTTGTGTTTTGAGTGATTCAAGTGTGGTTTACGGATCCGAGTGTTATTGTGTTAGTCCACCACTCCTCGGTGTACTTAACCGCTCTTTGTGAGGTTAGGGTTTCTGGGGTTTGAGGGTTGGTTCGGTCTAGGATTTTCTGGGTTGTTCTTGGGGTTTGAGAGGTATTTTCCGTGGCGTGGCTTTTGTGGCTTCCTCGTGGTACTCAGGCTGATTCTTTGTGACACTATTGCTAGAGTTTACCGGTCCCGAGCCGAATCTTTCAATATTCAGATCTTAGGGTTTTATCCCTCATATTCGTATTAAGTTTTCTTCCTTGTAATATTTCTATTCATTGTAATATTTACTTTCTTTGTAATTTGAGTCTAGAGTAAAATCGTATAATAAGCTTTGAGTACGTAATTTTTGTATTCGGTACTTCGTGTATCTATCTATTAGAGGCGGATAGATACCCAATAATGGTATCGAGCACCTATCTGCCTCTTGGTGGGTTGGTGCTTACGTTAAATCTTTGAATCTTGGTGATTTTTGGCTCCTGGTGATCTTTGTGGTAGTTCGATACCCGGGACTTGCTCACCCGGTTGTAAGAATTATTCTCTTCTCTCTCTCCTTAATTTCGATCATTAGTAGTTTTAGGGAAACCCTAAGCTTCAAGCCTCTTGACCTGTGCCACGAGTGCGGTGGAATCTGAGGTGCAAGGGGATCCACCCTGGGGCCTTCTTTTTTCTATTGGACTCTGTGTGGTCCTTTTCTTGCTTTATGTTGGACTCTATGGTCCTTATTTGCACATTGTTCATTTTATTGTTGCACTTCTTGGACTCTGTGTGGTCAACCTACATTGCTTTTGCTGTTCTGTTCCCTGTGATTTTTGGTGTACTTCTTGTGTACTCTGTGAATTACCTGTGTCTTATCTGTGTGATATATTCTTGATTATATCGTGATAATGACCGCGGTGTTTACGCTATCACATGGAATCCTTCAATGGAAAAACTGATTTTTCTATTTGGCAACAAAAATTGAAGGGCATTTTGATTCAACAAAAATGTTTTAAAGTTGTTGAACAAAAGTATATTGATAAAGATATTGCTGAAATTAAAGCTGAACTTGATGAGTTTGCTTATTCATCCATTATCCTGAACCTTTCTGATTCTGTTTTAAGAAAAGTTGGCAAATTGTCAAGTGCCAAGGATTTGAGGAACAAATTGGAAGAACTCTTTACTGAAACTTCACTACCTTCCAAACTTTTCCTACTTGAAATTTTTTTCAGATTTAAACTTGACTTGACAAAGGATATGGATGAAAACCTTGATGTTTTTACAAAATTGATACAAGATATCAAGTTGATTTGTGATAAAAACTTTGATGATTATACTCATATTGTTTTTCTTTGAATGCTATTCACGATACCTATCTTTGATGTGAAATGCGCCATTAAGTATGGTAGAGATTCCATTACCCTTGATATTGTGATTAATGGCCTTAAGAGTAAGGAATTAGATCTGAAAATATCCAAGGGAAATGAACAAGGGTCAGGGAAAGTGATGCATGTTAGGGGTAGAAGTCAAAATAGGAAGAATGGGAATAACTATAACAATAAGTCGGAGTAGAAAGAGAAGCAAAAGCGGTAGGTCTAATTCCGGACCTAGGAATAACAGGAAATGTTATAACTGTGGTGAGCATGGTCATTACATCAAAGAGTGTACTAAACCCAGGAATAACCAGAACAATAATCAAAACAATAACCGAATAACAAAAACCAAGTCAATGACTCGTGAACTTGACTACTTCTAATGATCATATGGGAGATGTGTTTATGGTGCATGAGTCGCGATTACGTGAATTATGTGCCTTCAAATGCTTTCGGTGATTATGAATGGCTAATTGACTCAACATGCACATTCCATATGACACCTTTTAAATAGGGGTGGCAATTTTTGACACGACAGCGATATCACGACCGCGAAAACGATACGAAAATAGCGGGTTAGTGTTTAGCCTTATCGTGTTCGTGTCGCTTATCGTGTCGACCGCGATAAGGACCGAAAAATTAGTGTCGTGTTAGTGTTTTTATCGTGTTTACGATAGTGACCGCACGACACGATAGCGACACGATAATGACCGCGACCACGAACCACGATAAGGACACGATAATGACACGTTTACCTGTTAGTGACACGATAATGACATGACACGAACACGATAAGGACACAATAATGACACGTTTACCTGTTAGTGACACGATAACCTGATATTTTGTATATTTGTGTCGTGTATTATCGTGTAAAATCGTGTCATATCGTGTTATATCGTGTAATTTGCTATCGTGTATTAACGTGTAAATCATTTTCTTTTTGTTTTTGACTTATCGTGTCACTATCGTGTCGTGTCGTGTCGACACGAAAATTTTCGTGTTTGCGGAAGCGGAGATCCTTATCGTGTCGTGTTCGTGTTTGCCCTTATCGTGTCGTGTCGTTATCGTGTCGACACGAAACACGACATTTCGATAACACGATTTCACACCCCTACTTTTAAACATCTATTTAATACTTATGCTTCATTGCAAAATGGATCTGTTTCCATGGCTAATGATAAAAAGTGTCAAGTAATTGGTGTTGGTACTGTGTGTTTAAAACTTGAAATCGGTTATGTTTTGACTCTCAATGATGTAAGGCATGTCCCCTGACTTATCCAATAATTTGATATCCCGCGCCATGCTTGAACATGATGGCTATGTGGGAAGATGGGGAAGGTGTTATGAAACTCATGAGGGTTCTATGATAATTGCTAAAGGCTGAAAAGAACATAAATCTTTATGTCTTACATGCCAAACATGATTCTTATGTGACAAGTTACGTGAATCTTTTTGCTAATCCCGTGTCAAATGACTTGGATTTATGGCATAAAAGACTTGGTCACACTAGCTCTAAAGGTCTTGACATTCTTCAAAATAAGGGCTGTTTTGGTAAAAACAAACTTGATGCTTTGTCTTTCTGTGAATCATGTGTGTATGGTAAACATCAAAGAGTTAAGTTCCCCTCCCCCAAAACAATCGGCTAATCTTGAATTGCTTGAATACTTGTATCTTTGATGTTTGGGGTTCTTTTTTCTGCTACTCATGGGGGAAATAGATATTTCCTGTCACAATTGATGACTATTCCGGGGAAAGTTTGGGTGTTTTTAATGAAGAACAAATATGATGTATTTGATAAGTTTAAAACTTGGAAAATTCTTATTGAAAACCAAACGGCAAAAGGATTAAAGTTTTGAGAAGCGATAATGGCACGAAATTTTGTAATCAACTAATGGACAATCTTTGTGATGAATATGGTATAAAAGGCACAAGTCGATTGCCCTACGAAGAAAATGGTGTTCTTTGAAAGGATGAATAGAACACTTTTGGAAAGAGTGAGGAGCATGCTTGCTACCTCAGGACTTTCTAAAATATTTTGGGGAGAAGCTGTTGTTACAGCTACCTATTTAATAAATAGGTCCCCCTCAGTCCCCTTGGAAGGGAAATACCCTGAAGAGGTGTGGACTGGGAAAGCTGTGGATTTTTCTAATTTGAAAATCTTTGGATGCACTGCATTTGTACATCAAAAGACTGACAAATTAGAACCAAGGTCTATAAAATGTGTTTTTCTTGGCTACCCTGAAGGGGTTAAAGGCTACAGACTTTGGAACAGAGGAGAACCTGGTTTTAAAACTATAATTAGTAGGGATGTGTTATTCAATGAACTTGAATTCCCTTGCTTTGTGCATCCATCTCCTCAAACTGTTTCTGAAAATGATACTACTCCAAATGAGGTGGAGCTTTCTAATGTGTCTCCTAATATTGTTGTTCCTGTTGATTCCCATATCAATGATGCTTTGCCTGCCAATGTGAATGATAATGATGTGCATATTGAAGATGATACTCAGCATGACAATGTGCATGATATGCATAATGATTTTCCGATGTTAACACCGAGAATGAACTGTTGCTATTAATCATGATGAATTAAATGATTATGTGTTAACTAGGGATAGAACTAGGAGGCATGTTAGAGTCCCAAACAAATTTGCTGATTTTCACATGACATCTTATGTGTTCTCTGTGTTTGAATCTATTGATGGTTCTGAGCCTAAAACCTTCTCTGAAGCTATGAATTCTGCTGAATCTACTAAGTGGCTAAGTGCTATGCATGATGAAATGACTTCTCTGCATGTTAATAACACATGGATTCTTGTTCCTAAACCTCCTAACTGCTCTGTGGTTGATTGTAAATGGTTATATAAGGTTAAACAAGAATCTGAGGGTGTTAGATTTAAAGCTAGATTAGTTGCTAAGGGTTTTACTCAGAAGGAAGGGATAGATTACACTGAGATATTTGCTCCTGTTGTTAAATTTGTTACTGTGAGAATTATGCTTGCTCTTGTTGCTCAATTTGACTGGGAATTGAAACAGTTGGATGTTAAAACTGCTTTCCTTAATGGTGACTTGGATGAAAAAAAATTATGAAACAACCTGAGGGTTTTGAGGACAAATCCAAGCCCAATTATGTCTGTTTGCTCCAAAAATCTTTGTATGGTCTTAAACAGTCTCCAAGACAGTGGAATAAAAAATTTGATCAATGCATGATTGATTTAAAGTTCTGCAGAAGCCAATTTGATCATTGCCTTTACTTTAAACTTGATTCTAAGACTCCTGTGTTCTTGTTGTTGTATGTTGATGATATGCTACTTGCTGGACCTTGCATAAAATCTATTGATCATGTTAGAAATTATCTAAGTGCTAAATTTGACATGAAATACTTAGGTGATGCTAAAAAGATTTTGGGTATGAACATTGACAGGGACAAATCTAAATCTGTCATTATTTGCATCGATCTTCTTATATAGAAAAGATTTTACAAATATTTTCTATGTCTAATGTTAAATCTGTGAATGTGCCTCTTACTTGCCTCTCACTTTCTGTTAAGTAAGAACAGTCCCCTAAGACCGAACTCGAAATCAATGCTATGCAAAACATTTCTTATGCTAATGCTATTGGATCTGTTATGTACTTAATGGTGAGCACTAGGCCCGATATAGCCTATGTTGTTTCTTGTTTGAGTAGTTACATGTCCAACCTTGGTATGGTGCATTGGAATCTTTGTTAAATGGTTGTTAAGATATCCGAGGCATTCTTCGATTCGACTTTGTGTTTTTTCTAAGTGTGATTACGGTATAATTTTGAAAGGATATGTTGATTCAAATTATGATAATGATAAAGACAACGAGAAAATCAACTACTTCTTATATTTTTACACTTTGTGGTTTATGTATAAGTTGAAAATCCCAACCCGCAACATATTGTGGCCTTGTCTAAAGAGTCGAATATGTTCTTTATTCTCAAGCTTTAAAAGAAGTTTTGTGGCTTAAAGGCATTGTTTAAAATTGGTTTTCTAAAACAACAAGTTGTTGTATTTTTCGACTCTCAATCGGTATACAACTTTGCAAAAACCCGTTTTCATGATAGAACCAAACACATTGATGTAAGTTTTCATTTTATAAGAGATATTGTTTCAAAAGGTTTGGTTAATCTTGAAAAAGTGGCCTCTGAATTTAATCCGGTGATATGGATACTAAGTGTCTACCCTTATCAAAGTTCAAAACATGTTTAAACATCTTAAATTTTGACACTTTGGTGATTAGTTACCCGATTAGTTACCCTCAATATTGGGTTTAACGATTAATGTGTGTTTCATTTGAATCCAAAACTGTTGAATTAATATTTGATGTACTTATGTTAACTCAATGGGGAACTTGACTTCTTTGTGTGCTTGTTGAGATCCTTACTCGATTCTGATTAGCTTAAATGCTTCAGAACTTAAGTCCTTCTTAGCTTAAGTCTTTGGGAAGGCAATCGGCAATGATGATGACGAGGTAATTTTTATTGTCTAAGTGAATCACAATGTGCCAAGGTGGAGATTGTTGGTATTTATGGCCCATTTGTGTGTGGCCCAATCCCATGATTAAAGGCCCAACATTGCCCCATAAAAGCCTCCTACCCAAGCCCATTACCCATGTTACGGATCTCTCTTATCGGGTTGCGGTACCCGTTTCTTATGTCCGCGGATCCTTTGGGTATGATCTTGGCCATCCATTGTCTTTGGTATGATCCCGAGCCCTTCATTGTCGCTTTATAACCCTTATCCCCAAAACCCTAATTTCATGATCTCGGTGATTTTTTTTCTCATCTCTCTCGAACTCTATGTGTTCTTTCTCTCTTGTTCTTCAACCTCGATCTCTAGATCTCCAACTTCAGTTGTGTTTCGAGTGATTCGAGTGTGGTTTACACAGTCTGAGTGTTATTGTGTTAGTCCACCACTCCTCGGTGTACTTAACCGCTCTTTGTGAGGTTAAGGTTTTGGGGTTTGAAGGTTGGTCCAATCTAGGGTTTTACAGGGTTGTTCTTGGGGTTTGAGAGGTATTTTTACGTGGCGTGGCTTTTGTGGCTTCCTTGTGGTACTGCAGGGCTAATTCTTTGTGACACTATTGCTAGGGTTTACCGGTCCCTGAGCCATATCTTTCAATATTCGGATCTTAGGGTTTTATCCTCATATTCGTATTAAGTTTTCTTCCTTGTAATATTTCTATTCAGGTTGTAATATTTACTTTCTTTTGTAATTTGAGTCTAGAGTAAAATACGTATAATAAATTTGAGAATGTAATTTTTGTATTCGGTACTTCGTGTATCGATCTATTAGAGGCAAATAGATACCCAACATATATGATAAGAGAAAACCAAAAAATATTTTATAGCCTTTTTATATTTATTAAAAAATATAGGTAAATTCATAATTCTCTAAATTCTCACCTATGGATGCAAACCTTTCCCTCAATTAATAATATTTATTTTAAAAATTAATTTTACATATATAGAAAACACGAGACATTATTTTTGGTACTTTCATGAATATTTGGTTTTAACATGACCTATCGATAGAAAATAAGTATACAATACAAAAAATAAGAATAAGATGAAAAAAGGAATTCGAAACAAGTTAGTCGCATTAAACTTTAACCACAATGTGAATATGACTTTCACAAAAACTCTGTCGGCGACCGTCTAACGGTCTTTTCCATTAGACGGATCCAACCCAACCCAGGTTTTTCAAAATTTCATGCATCGGTGGCATGTTTGTAATATTCTGCGGGACAAAGTGCATCCGAAACGTGTTAGTAGTTCCTTGAAAAAGTATTAGTAGTTCCATGGAGAGTATTTTAGTAGTTCTCCTGCATATAATTAACTTTTTATCCCGAAAAGTATTAGAGCGATCCCTAAAAAGTATTAGTAGTAACGATGAAATGTATTAGTAATCTACTTGAACAATTTTTTTCATAATCCTCTTGAAAAATATTTATTTTTTCCATCAAGAGTATTAGTAGTCCTACTAAAACCAATTAATAGTCTTATGTAAAAGTATTATGCTTTCCGATTAAATGTATTTTAGTATTCCTCTTGAAAAGTAATAGTTTTCCTCATAAAAAGTTTTAGTAGTTCCCCAAAAGTATTAGTTCTTCCCCAAAAAGTATCGTAGTGATCATCCTCAAAAATATTTGGTAGCACCTCTTAAAATATTAGTTTTTCTCCGAAAAGTATTAATAGTCTTCCTAAAATGTATTAGCGGCTGACGGGATGTGGTATTAGTACTTGTGTAGGTTTGTTGGTGGGACGGGTCAAATATTTGGATCCGTAGCAACGATTAGATCCAGTTAGACCGTCGACGGAGACTAACCCTATGACTTTTACATAACTTTCTATATCTAAGATTATAAGTTTTAGTTTCTAAATTATGCTTTTGGAATATTTATTATGTAAATCTCTTAGTTTTTTCTTACTTACATGAAGATATATTGTTAGAAGTCTTAAATCTATGGCATTAGTATATAGAATCAATTTAAGAAAAACTTATTTAGATAAAATAAAATAAGAATTATGTGTAAAAAAATAGAGGTTAAAAATGGTATATATGTTATTATAAAAATTGAAAACAAACTAAAAAAACAATCATTAAGAAAACTTGAATGATTGAAACTTACATCCTTAAAAATTTATAAAGTAAAATATCAACTTGATACTTATAATAAAACTTAGGTACCAAAATAATTTAATAGAATGATGTGAAAGTATGAAACAAGAGTTAAAATCGAATTGACCCTAAATTATTATATATGGACACAAAAATAAAAACTAAATAAACTGACTTAATAACTAACGATTTAATATTTGCAGAGAAAGTATTGTATTGCTAAGATTATATATTAATTAATCAACTATAAATAACACATTAATGGAAAGGGATCGAGTGTGACAAGTGGATTAATCCCAATGTTTCAATTTCTACCTAGTTCGATTCCCATTAGACCCCACCTTTATTAGGATTTCCCATGCCTTTCGGGATTGTACTAAAAAACTTATTAATGGAAAACTAAAAAAAAAAAAAAAAATAGATGAACACAAAAATATAAAGTGAAAACTAGTTATCAAGAATATTGAAAACAATGGTTATATGTGAAATTAATGGGATGATAATTCAAGAATAATTTTAAGAGTTACATTTCTTAAATGATTGAAAATTCAATTGAAAACTTAAATAAAGAATTAAAGTACTATACACCTTACAATAAAGGCACTAACTATATTCAAAATGTATTGGTAATAATATTTTACAAAAAATAAAAGTATTTTGAAGATGATGAAATCAATTTAAAATTTTACAGCCTCTTCTTTTTTTTTTTGAGATAAAATTTTACAGCCACTCCAACTTTATAATAATAGATCAATTTTAGTGTATTAAGAATAATTATAATCTGTATAAATATATAGTTCACATGCAAAATTTACAGCTATGAAAGTTTTACAATAAATTGAAAAAACCAAATTCACTAACAATTACCATCTCTAATAATTCAATATGTCTTTCTAAGACTTTATGTAATTATAATATTTAACTTATTTATAATAATAACTCGGCCTTTTCAAAAAACATCGAAATATGTGATTTACAAATTAATCATTAATCTAGTTTTATATTATATATAATCCAATTATTTGGGGTACATACCCAAATAAAATGCTCGGCGCATGAATACTTTTAAATTTTTAGTTTATTACATCCTTTAAGAAAAATAAACATCTTGCAAATTGATTTTCAAACATAAAGGTTAATTAGTACTATTGTATTTAATTATTGAAGATAGACTAGATATGGAAAGTGATAACTTATTTTCTTTTTTTAAGACAATATTTATTTTTATTATTTACTAAGTAAAGATACTTTTGTGCAATTGAATTGAGTCACAAAATTTAAATTTCAACTTATCACTTTTTCTTTGTTTTGTTTAAGAGTTGACTCTTGAAGACAATAATGGATTAATTTTTATATATATATAAGCTTTTGAACATCTTATAAGATGTTTGAGAGATTTTGCTTAAATTTGTTTGGTAATTTTTTAGAAAAAGTTCTTATAAGCTCACAAATAAGATGTCGAGAAGTTTATAAATCAGTTTTCAAAAAAGTAGGGAAACCCCAACTTTTTTTCAAAAATGATCTTATTTCGACATCCTCCTTTAATTTTGACTATTTTAATTACAAAATTGCCATTACTAACATCTTAAAAGTTACATTATCTTATTTTATTCAAACACTTCAACAACTTATTTTTAAATTAAGATCTAACTTCTTATACGATGTAGGAGCTTATAAGACTTTTAAATAAGTTTAGCCAAACACCCTTGACTTATGATAAAAACATTCACTTTTTTATTAGAATTAAAAGAATATATGTAAAGTATTTTTTAAAATATATTTTATATTGTAATTTTTGTTTTCATACATTTTGATACTGGTCTTTTTATGCACGTTTTATGTGTATATTTGAGTAAATTAAGTTATTTTATTGTTAATTTTGTAAATTTTTGATTGTACATAGTTCATATTACTCAGAGTGCTTTTATTGATGTAGATTGACCATTCGGGGCTAATTTTGGTGAATTTCGGACCATGGATTCATGTCAAAACATACCGGGAGTTTAAGGATGCAAAACGCTCGAAATTCTAAGCCAAACGCGTCATTTCGGGGCCTTTTTGGTCCAACACGGCGGTGTCGGGCGACACGGCCGTGTTCCGCGGGAGCTAAAAACTCGATTTTTTCGCACAAAACAGCCTCCCGACACGGCCAGGCCGTGTTCCCCAACACGGGCCGTGTCCGGAGACACGGCCTGGCCATGTTGGAAGCACGGCCATGTCTCCCGATTCCTGTGTGATAAAAACAAGACGGCCCACCGCCGTTACGGGCGACACGGCGTGTCAGGACCTCTTTTGCAACTTTTCTTTGCGGAATTTGGGGAAAACTCACCAACCAACCCATTTTGGCCACTTTTGTACACTTTTAATACCCTATTTTGTTGAAACATGTCTCCATGTCCCCTCCTCATCACTTGAATACAAGAATTCACCAACCAACAAGGAAAATGGGGGTGATTGTTTAATAAAAGAGAATACTATCAATGTATTGGTTGCCTATAAAAGCCAGGGTTGAAATTGGGAGATTCATTCATTAAATACTCGGAAATATTCATTGTATTCATTTCATTAAGTAGAATTGGGATCGAGGGTCTTGGAGGAGAAAGCTTGGGCAATATTGGAGGAGAAAGCTTGGAGCAACATCATCAATCAAGAAAGAAGTCAATTGAGATTTTGAGAAAGATAAGTACACCATGTCTACAATACTTAAATCTTCTTGTGTAATTTATTCTTTGGTCAAAATCATGTGTAGCTAAACTCCTAGTGTTTGAATGTAATGAACTCTAGAATGGATTTGTGATTAAGGTGTGTATGTTTTTAATAAAATCTTCATATTTTGTGTGATTCACTTATATTATGCTTCGTTCATTCGAATTGATATATGCGCAATATTGATTTGAAGTTTATTTTTCATCCGGAAATCGAGAGATTCATGGTGAAATAGAACCTATATAAGTGAAAAGAGTTGCATGCAATCCTAGATATAGGGCGACATAAATCTTCTGGATTAGGGTCAAACCTAATATGGGAATTCACAAATCGTTATAATGATGTCTTGGGGGTTTTAACTAGAAAGAGATTTCAGTTAATCAACTTGAGATTAGAAGTTTTTCGCCTTGAGAAAGGGTTTAACTTAAATTGGGAATTTCTACGGTCCACAAGACATGAGATTTTATTAAAAGAGGTTGGTTTTTGCTTAAGGGCTTACAATTATATTTTTAACTTGTCAAATCACAAAAACATTCTAGAGGATTTACATTCAAACACATTTCTATCTCTTGATTTCTTATTTTACAAATCTTCCTTCATTTTTACAATTTATAATTTGTTTTCCTTTTTCATCAAACAAAAACTCTACGAAAATTGTTAGATTAAATAACAAAAAGACGGTAATTATTAGTACTTACAATCCTCGTGGGAATGACACTCGGTACTCAATAATCTATACTATAAAATGATAGGTGCACTTGCCTACGGTTTTAAAGGTAGCTTTTGAGCCATCAAGTTTTGGCGCCGTTGCGGGATTGTAATATTAAGAACGCTTTATTTTTGTTAATTTAATCATTTTTTTTATTTTTTTACCATTATCTTTCTTTTTATCTATCTTTGTAAGTCTTGGTTTATACTTATCCTCTTTGTTTACCATAGTGTATGCCTACTGTCGCCGAATTTGGAAGCGCGATACTGGCCGTAGCAACACGAGAGGAAAGTACTAACACGAACCACGAAGAGTATACTAACGAAAGTAAAGATTTCGTCATGGAGGATGAACAAAGAACTATGTATGACTATGCCAAACCATCCATGGACAAAGACGACGTCAAGCATTGTAAGGCCCGTTGTTGCCGCCAACAATTTTGAAATTAAACCCAACGTTATTCAAATGGTGCAACGACTTGTCCAATTTGACGGTCTACGGATGAAGATCCCAATAATCACATCGCGAATTTTCTTGAAATTTGCGACACTTTCAAAATCAACGGGGTCTCCGATGATGCCATCCGCCTACGCTTATTCCCATTCTCTCTTCGGGGGACGAGCAAAAGCAGTGGTTAAATACTTTGCCAAAAGAAACGATTACAACATGGAATATTATGGCGAAAAATTCCTTTTGAAGTATTTCCCACCGCAAAGACCGCAAGATTAAGGAACGAAATCTCTTCATTTACTCAAGCGACGATGAAACTTTATACGATACTTGGGAGAGATTTAAGGAATTATTGCGAAAGTGCCCACACCATGGCCTACCTATTTGGATGCAAGTCCAAACATTTTATAATGGGCTACTTTACTGCAAACAAGACAAATGATCGATCAAATGGCGGGGAACTCTTAATAACAAAACGCCTAAGCGCTCGAGGATTTGATCGAGGAATGGCCATGAACGGCTACCAATGGCAATCCATATGAGGTAAAACTAACAGTGCATTGGTGTGTATAATGCAGATCACGGTAATTACGCTCGCCGCAATTCGAAGCGTTAACCCAAAAGATTGATGATTTGGCAATTCCTAAACCACCACCGCGTTTTATCTTGTGAAACTTGTGGGGGATTGCATAATCATCGGGATTGCCCACACACAATACCTCACGAGCGAGCTAATTACGTTGGGAATCAAGGCGAAATTACCCAAGTAATCATTACGGCAACACATACAATCCTGGGTGGCGACAACATCCTAATTCGGTTGGGGAAACCAAGACCAAGTACGACCTAATCCCAATCCCGATCTACACACGTCTCCCGTTTCGGCCAAATCAAGGTAAGCCTAACTTGGAAGATCTTATAACAAAGTTTGTGCAATCAACGAGATACCGATTCCGGGCGGTGGAAACATCCTTGAGAAATCAAGAGGCATCTATCCATAATCTGGAAAACCAAATAGTCAGTTGCAAAGATGATTTCGAAAGGCCACAAGGTAGTTTGCTTAGGGTAATCTTGAGCGAAACCCAGGGAGCACGTAAAGGCAATCACCATCATTTTTCCACATGAGCATGATTATGCCAATGCCACCATGCGAAATACGTGGAGGATGACATGCCCAAAGAAAATCTCATGAAAAAGAAGGTTGCAGAATACAAACCCAAGATCCCTTACCGGAGTCTAACCGAAGAAGATAGAAGGGAGGACAAATTTGGTAAGTACCTTGATTCTTTCAAACAATTACATGCCAATATTCCATTTGTTGACCCTCCTTCAAAGCATGTTAGGGATCTTAATGACATCATTCCTAGTGAAAATAAGCTCAACAAATTATCAAATGTGCAATTGAATGATAAATGTCCTTCCAATGAACTACCACAAAAATTTAATGATCCGGGAAGTTTTATTATCCCTTGCACAATTGATGGTTTACTGTTGATAGGGCACTAGCCGACTTGGGAGCTAGTATCAACGTGATGTCTTATGAAACATTCAAGCATGCGGGATTAGGTGAACCTAAACCTATTAGGATGGACATTCAATTAGCCGATAAATCGATTAAACATCCTAGAGGTATTATTAATGATGTGTTAGTCAAGATTGATAAATTCATGTTCCCGATTGATTTTGTTATTCTTGACATGCATGATGATATTGATGTTCCTCTAATTCTTGGGCGTCCTTTCTTGGCTACGGCCGAAATCTATCATTGATGTGCATGAGGAAAATTAACTTTGAGAGTAGGGGATGAACAAGTAATTTTTAAAATTCATGTTGATATTGAAAAGGATACTACTTGTTCTTTTGTCGATTCAATTCCTTTGCATGCATGATGAGAAACTCTTGGAGAAAAGTGTTGTTCAAAGTCCATGTTGGAAGCTTATGCCCAAAAGGGGACCGAAAAGGTCGAAATGCACAATTTGAAGCTTGAGGTTGGGGTAGTTCTCCTAAACACCAAAGGAATTTTCATAAGTTTGAAGCTCCACCCGACTAATCTTCACATTTAGGTGAGTTAGTCCAGCTATACGACTTTAAAGAAGCGCTACCGGGAGGCAACCCGATGTTTGTGTGCAATTGTTTTTATTTTTTTATTTTCTTTTCTTTCAAAATAATCACAAGTCCTTAAGAGTCATTTTCAAATCATTAAAAAAAAAAAAACTCTTGAGCTTCTTCTTGCTTGTCCTAATTGGGAATATATGAGATTTCACGGTATTCGAGTTGTGTGTTGCTTAACTTTGATTAGGTATGAAGATGCCGTTAAAGGTCCCGCACCAAAACAACCCAATGGCTCGGTCAACACCGATTCCACTATTGTAGTAAGGTCGTATTTTTTTTCCACCTCTTTTATATCATTCTAATTTCTTTGTTTTTTCTTGAGTGTTTTGTGTGTGTTTGTCCATTTCTTTCTTTCACATTGAGGACAATGTGAATCTTAAAGTTGGAGGTGGGTACAATAACATTTTCGAATGCTTGTGTGTGTGTTTTTTCAAGAGATGTGATTTTTTTTTTTTACAAATTGAGTATTTGCTAGTCAATAACTTGGCCCAATTATACCTATATTAACTTGTTAATTTGTGTTTTCATGTGAATCAATTGATTGTCTAGGATAGATTGACGTGGATGCGGGCTAAATTTTGACGAGATTTCCAACACCATAAATACTTGATGTGTTAAGGCATATACGACGATACTTAGTGCTATGAACTTCCGAGAACTCATGATTTAGTAGTGGTTAACTAGTTGTTAAACCAAGCTTGTGAATAAAAAAAGAGAAAAAAATAATAAAAAAAAAAAATCGAAGAAAAAAAAAACGGACCCGATCGAGGTTATACTCTCTATTTGTTGTTGGTTAGTAACTAGGAGCATTCATGAGCCCCATGTTTGTCTTTTACGTAAAAACGGCGACACGAATATGAGTATGGAAAACCACCCTAGAGTGTTTGAACAGAAATTCAAAATATAAACCTAGTGGAAGCATGTCTCGAAAGGTCCAAAAAAAAAAAAGAAAAAAAAAAAGAGGAGAATAAATACTCCTTGACTTCTCATTCCAATAAAGTTCAAGAAGCTTGGTTATATGACTAGTAAGCTAACTACAATGATCTATTGAATTCTTGTATTTTCATGGCGTTATTGAATTGAAGTTGTTCATAACTATCGATATTTGTGGAGTGATGATTTCAAGTCCGAATAATGCTGCCGATATTACTGATCTTTCTTGACATCGATCGTTTTACAAAACTATGTTTTTACTTAATGGTTAATTCGGGTTGAGAAGGCCAAGAACTTGACTACTTATGTTCAATATGTTAAAAAAATCATCATTGTATGTTGTGATATATTGAATCCCTCTTTTTGATATAATGTTTTGCTTGAGGACAAGCAAAGTTCAAAGTTGGAGGTGGTTTGACAAGGGTCTTTTTATGCACGTTTTATGTGTATATTTGAGTAGAATTCGAGTTATTTTATTGTTAATTTTGTAAATTTTTGATTGCACATAGTTCATATTACTCCGGGTGCTTTTATTGATGTAGATTGACCATTCGGGCTAATTTTGGTGAATTTCGGACCATGGATTCATGTCAAAACATACCGGGAGTTTAAGGATGCAAAACGCTCGAAATTCCAAGCCAAACGCGTCATTTCGGGGCCTTTTTGGTCCAACACGGGCGGGGGTGTCGGGCAACACGGCCGTGTTCCGCCGGAGCTAAAAACTCGATTTTTCGCACAAAACAGCCTCCCGACACGGCCAGGCCGTGTTCCCCAACACGGCCGTGTCGAGAGACACGGCCTGGCCGTGTTGGGAAGCACGGCCATGTCTCCCGATTCCTGTGTGATAAAACAAAGACGGCCCAACCGTTACTCGGGCGACAGGCGTGTCCGGACCTCTTTTTGCAACTTTTCTTTGCGGAATTTGGGGAAAACTCACCAACCAACCCATTTTGGCCACTTTTGTACACTTTTAATACCCTATTTTGCTGAAACATATCTCCATGTCCCCTCCTCATCACTCGAATACAAGAATTCACCAACCAACAAGGAAAATGGGGTGATTGTTTAATAAAAGAGAGTACTATCAATGTATTGGTTGCCTATAAAAGCCAAGGGTTGAAATTGGGAGATTCATTCATTAAATACTCAGGAAATATTCATTGTATTCATTTCATTAAGTAGAATTGGGATCAAGGGGTCTTGGAGGAGAAAGCTTGGGGCAATATTGGAGAAGAAGGCTTGGAGCAACATCATCAATCAAGAAAGAAGTCAATTGAGATTTTGAGAAAGATAAGTACACCATGTCTACAATACTTAAATCTTCTTGTGTAATTTATTCTTTGGTCAAAATCATGTGTAGCTAAACTCCTAGTGTTTGAATGTAATGAACTCTAGAATGGATTTGTGATTAAGGTGTGTATGTTTTTAATAAAATCTTCATATTTTGTGTGATTCACTTATATTATGCTTCGTTCATTCGAATTGATATATGCGTAATATTGATTTGAAGTTTATTTTTCATCCGGGAAATCGAGAGATTCATGGTGAAATAGAACCTATATAAGTGAAAAGAGTTGCATGCAATCCTAGATATGGGGCGACATAAATCTTCCGGATTAGGGTCAAACCTAATATGGGAATTCACAAATCGTTATAATCTTTGTCTTGGGGTTTTAACTAGAAAGAGATTTCATTAATCAACTTGAGATTAGAAGTTTTTCGCCTTGAGAAACGGTTTAACTTAAATTGGGAATTTCTACGGTCCACAAGACATGAGATTTTATTAAAAGAGGTTGGTTTTGCTTAAGGGCTTACGGTTGTATTTTTAACTTGTCAAATCACAAAAACATTCTAGAGGGATTTACATTCAAACACATTTCTATCTCTTGATTTCTTATTTTACAAATCTTCCTTCATTTTTACAATTTATAATTTGTTTTCCTTTTTCATCAAACAAAAACTCGAAAATTGTTAGATTAAATAACAAAAAGACGGTAATTATTAGTACTTACAATCCTCGTGGGAATGACACTCGGTACTCAATAATCTATACTATAAAATGATAGGTGCACTTGCCTACGGTTTTAAAGGTAGCTTTTGAGCCATCAAGTTTTTGGCGCCGTTCGCGGGATTGTAATATTAAGAACGCTTTATTTTTGTTAATTTAATCATTTTTTATTTTTTTACCATTATCTTTCTTTTTATCTATCTTTGTAAGTCTTGGTTTATACTTATCCTCTTTGTTTACCACAATGTATGCCTACTCGCCCGAATTTGGAAGCGATACATCACCGTAGCAACACGAGAGGAAAGTACTAACACGACCACGAAAAGGATACTAACGAAAGTAAAGATTTCGTCATGGAGGATGAACAAAGAACTATGTATGACTATGCCAAACCATCCATGGACGACACGACGTCAAGCATTGTAAGGCCCGCTTTGCCGCCAACAATTTTGAAATTAAACCCAACGTTATTCAAATGGTGCAACAACTTGTCCAATTTGACGGTCTACCGATGAAGATCCCAATAATCACATCGCGAATTTTCTTGAAATTTGCGACACTTTCAAAATCAACGGGGTCTCCGATGATGCCATCCGCCTACGCTTATTCCCATTCTCTCTTCTGGGGGCGAGCAAAACGTGGTTAAATACTTTGCCAAAAGGAACGATTACAACATGGAATATTATGGCGAGAAAAATTCCTTTTGAAGTATTTCCTACCGCAAAGACCGCAAGATTAAGGAACGAAATCTCTTCATTTACTCAAGCAGACGATGAAACTTTATACGATACTGGGAGAGATTTAAGGAATTATTGCGAAAGTGCCCACACCATGGCCTACCTATTTGGATGCAAGTCCAAACATTTTATAATGGGCTACTTTCTCGCAACAAGACAAATGATCGATCTGCGGCCGGGGAACTCTTAATAACAAAATGCGGAAGCGCTCGGGATTTGATCGAGGAATGGCCATGAACGGCTACCAATGGCAATCCATATGAGGTAAAACTAACAGTGCTTGGTGTGTATAATGCAGATCACGGTAAATTCGCTCGCCGCACAGTCGAAGCGTTAACCCAAAAGATTGATGATTTGGCAATTCCTAAACCACCACCGCACGTTTTATCTTGTGAAACTTGTTGGGGATTGCATAATCATCGATTGCCCACACACAATACCTCACGCCGAACAAAGCTAATTACGTTGGGAATCAAGGGCGAAATTACCCAAGTAATCATTACAAAGAACACATACAATCCTGGGTGGCGACAACATCCTAATTCGGTTGGGAAACCAAGGCCAAGCGACCTAATCCCAATCCCGATCTACACACGTCTCCGGTTTCAGCCAAATCAAGGTAAGCTAACTTGGAAGATCTTATAACAAAGTTTGTGCAATCAACGATATACCCGATTCCGGCGGTGGAAACATCCTTGAGAAATCAAGAGGCATCTATCCATAATCTGGAAAACCAAATAGTCCAGTTGCAAAGATGATTTCCGAAGGCCACAAGGTAGTTTGCCTAGTAATCGAGCCAAACCAAGGGGGGAGCACGTAAAGGCAATCACCATCATTTTTCCACATGAGCATGATTATGCCAATGCCACCATGCGAAATCGTGGAGGATGACATGCCCAAAGAAAATCTCATGAAAAAGAAGGTTGCGAGAATACAAACCCAAGATCCCTTACCGAGTCTAACCGGCAGAAGATAGAAGGGAGGACAAATTTGGTAAGTACCTTGATTCTTTCAAACAATTACATGCCAATATTCCATTTGTTGACCCTCCTTCAAAGCATGTTAGGGATCTTAATGACATCATTCCTAGTGAAAATAAGCTCAACAAATTATCAAATGTGCAATTGAATGATAAATGTCCTTCCAATGAACTACCACAAAAATTTAATGATCCAGGAAGTTTTATTATCCCTTGCACAATTGATGGTTTACTGTTGATAGGGCACTAGCCGACTTGGGAGCTAGTATCAACGTGATGTCTTATGAAACATTCAAGCATGCGGGATTAGGTGAACCTAAACCTATTAGGATGGACATTCAATTAGCCGATAAATCGATTAAACATCCTAGAGGTATTATTAATGATGTGTTAGTCAAGATTGATAAATTCATGTTCCCGATTGATTTTGTTATTCTTGACATGCATGATGATATTGATGTTCCTCTAATTCTTGGGCGTCCTTTCTTGGCTACGGCGAAATCTATCATTGATGTGCATGAGGAAAATTAACTTTGAGAGTAGGGGATGAACAAGTAATTTTTAAAATTCATGTTGATATTGAAAAGGATACTACTTGTTCTTTTGTCGATTCAATTCCTTTGCATGATGAGAAACTCTTGGAGAAAAGTGTTGTTCAAAGTCCATGTTGGAAGCTTATGCCCAAAAAGGGGACCGAAAAGGTCGAAATGCACATTTTGAAGCTTGAGGTTGGGGGTAGTTCTCCTAAACACCAAAGGGATTTTCATAAGTTTGAAGCTCCACCCGACTAATCTTCACATTTAGGTGAGTTAGTCCAGCTATACGACTTTAAAGAAGCGCTACCCGGGAGGCAACCCGATGTTTGTGTGCAATTGTTTTTATTTTTTTTATTTTCTTTTCTTTCAAAATAATCACAAGTCCTTAAGAGTCATTTTCAAATCATTAAAAAAAAAAAAAAAACTCTTGAGCTTCTTCTTGCTTGTCCTAATTGGGAATATTTGAGATTTCACGGTATTCGAGTTGTGTGTTGCTTAACTTTGATTAGGTATGAAGATCTTTGTTGAAGGTCCCGTACTTAAACAACCCAATGGTCGGTCAACACCGATTCCACTATTGTAGTAAGGTCGTATTTTTTTTTCCACCTCTTTTATATCATTCTAATTTCTTTGTTTTTCTTGAGTGTTTTGTGTGTGTTTGTCCATTTCTTTCTTTCACATTGAGGACAATGTGAATCTTAAAGTTGGAGGTGGAGTACGATAACATTTTCGGAATGCTTGTGTGTGTGTTTTCAAGAGATGTGATTTTTTTTTAACAAATTGAGTATTTGCTAGTCAATAACTTGGCCCAATTATACCTATATTAACTTGTTAATTTGTGTTTTCAATGTGAAGCAATTGATTGTTTAGGATAGATTGACGTGGATGCGGGCTAAATTTTGACGAGATTTCCAACACCATAAATACTTGATGTGTTAAGGCATATACGACGATACTTAGTGCTATGAACTTCCGAGAACTCATGATTTAGTAGTGGTTAACTAGTTGTTAAACCAAGCTTGTGAATAAAAAAAGAGAAAAAAATAATAAAAAAAACGAAGAAAAAAACGGACCAATCGAGGTTATACTCCTCTATTTGTTGTTGCTTAGTAACTAGGAGCATTCATGAGCCCCATGTTTGTCTTTTTACGTAAAACGGCACGAATATGAGTATGGAAAACCACCCTAGGAGTGTTTGAACAAAATTCAAAATATAAACCTAGTGGAAGCATGTCTCGAAAGGTCCCAAAAAAAAAGAACGAAAAAAAAAAGAGGAGAATAAATACTCCTTGACTTCTCATTCCAATAAAGTTCAAGAAGCTTGGTTATATGACTAGTAAGCTAACTACAATGATCTATTGAATTCTTGTATTTTCATGGCGTTATTGAATTGAAGTTGTTCATAACTATCGATTTGTGGAGTGATGATTTCAAGTCCGAATAATGCCCGCCGATATTACGCTTTCTTGACAATCGATCGTTTTACAAAACTATGTTTTTACTTAATGGTTAATTCGGGTTGAGAAGGCCAAGAACTTGACTACTTATGTTCAATATGTTAAAAAAATCATCATTGTATGTTGTGATTTATTGAATCCCTCTTTTGATATAATGTTTTGCTTGAGGACAAGCAAAGTTCAAAGTTGGAGGTGGTTTGATAAGGGTCTTTTTATGCACGTTTTATGTGTATATTTGAGTAGAATTCGAGTTATTTTATTGTTAATTTTGTAAATTTTTGATTGTACATAGTTCATATTACTCCGAGGTGCTTTTATTGATGTAGATTGACCATTCGGGGCTAATTTTGGTGAATTTCGGACCATGGATTCATGTCAAAACATACCGGGAGTTTAAGGATGCAAAAACGCTCAAAATTCCAAGCCAAACGCGTCATTTCGGGCCTTTTTGGTCCAACACGGGCAGGGGTGTCGGGCAACACGGCCGTGTTCCACCGGGATCTAAAAACTCGATTTTTTTCGCACAAAACAGCCTCCCGACACGGGCCAGGCCGTGTTCCCAACACGGTGTCCAGACAGACACGGCCTGGCCATGTTGGGAAGCACGGCCATGTCTCCCGATTCCCTGTGTGATAAAACAAAGACGGCCCAACCGTTAGGCGACACGGGCGTGTCCGGACCTCTTTTTGCAACTTTTCTTTGCGGAATTTGGGGAAAACTCACCAACCAACCCATTTTGGCCACTTTTGTACACTTTTAATACCCTATTTTGCTGAAACATGTCTCCATGTCCCCTCCCTCATCACTTGAATACAAGAATTCACCAACCAACAAGGAAAATGGGGGTGATTGTTTAATAAAAGAGAGTACTATCAATGTATTGGTTGCCTATAAAAGCGAGGTTGAAATTGGGAGATTCATTCATTAAATACTCGGAAATATTCATTGTATTCATTTCATTAAGTAGAATTGGGATCAAGGGGTCTTGGAGGAGAAAGCTTGGGGCAATATTGGAGGAGAAAGCTTGGAGCAACATCATCAATCAAGAAAGAAGTCAATTGAGATTTTGAGAAAGATAAGTACACCATGTCTACAATACTTAAATCTTCTTGTGTAATTTATTCTTTGGTCAAAATCATGTGTAGCTAAACTCCTAGTGTTTGAATGTAATGAACTCTAGAATGGATTTGTGATTAAGGTGTGTATGTTTTTAATAAAATCTTCATATTTTGTGTGATTCACTTATATTATGCTTCGTTCATTCGAATTGATATATGCGCAATATTGATTTGAAGTTTATTTTTCATCCGGAAATCGAGAGATTCATGGTGAAATAGAACCTATATAAGTGAAAAGAGTTGCATGCAATCCTAGATATAGGACGACATAAATCTTCCGGGATTAGGGTCAAACCTAATATGGGAATTCACAAATCGTTATAATGATGTCTTGGGGTTTTAACTAGAAAGCGATTTCAGTTAATCAACTTGAGATTAGAAGTTTTTCGCCTTGAGAAAGGGTTTAACTTAAATTGGGAATTTCTACGGTCCACAAGACATGAGATTTTATTAAAAGAGGTTGGTTTTTGCTTAAGGGCTTACGGTTGTATTTTTAACTTGTCAAATCACAAAAACATTCTAGAGGGATTTACATTCAAACAAATTTCTATCTCTTGATTTCTTATTTTACAAATCTTCCTTCATTTTTACAATTTATAATTTGTTTTCCTTTTTCATCAAACAAAAACTCGAAAATTGTTAGATTAAATAACAAAAAGACGGTAATTATTAGTACTTACAATCCTCGTGGGAATGACACTCGGACTCAATAATCTATACTATAAAACGATAGGTGCACTTGCCTACGGTTTTAAAGGTAACTTTTGAGCCATCACATTTCTCTAATTGAAGAAGTGATAGAGAATGAAAAAAATTAAGCAAATGAAGTATAAGGATAAGACAATATTATAATGGTTTTGGAATATAGATGACAATTACAAATAAAATCACAATGTTAGGCTTGATTTTGATAAAGAACTAATTTAATCAATTCAATTTTTTTGATTAAACAAGTACATATAAACATCCATTTAGCTGAATGAATTCACCAACTTGAAAGATTTTGTCACTAAATTTACGATTTGCCTACATAATTCCAACAAAGATAAAAAATATTATTTTTCCCAAACTATGCCGACCAATTACCTACAAATCACAAACAATATAAAAATTTACCGACAGAGAAATGTAGCTATTTACCCACAATTTTAAATTTTATTGGTCATATAATATTTATCTACAACAATTTTACTTAAACGTTATAGTTATCTTATTACTTATATAAATTATTTTTTTCTTGTAGTTTAAGGTGATAATTAATTTATCAATCTTTAGATTATAATGCTAAAAGAACTCTAAAATCAATTCAGAAAAATATTTTACTAGCCATTTGAATCAAACAAAAGATTGATTAATGTGACCGTAAGCTAAATAAGAACTTATATTTTAGCAATATTAATTTTAAACACAAAAATTTGCGTGAGACCGTCTCACGGATCTAGTTCCGTGAGACGGAGCCCCATTCACTAATAAACCCAAACCTGTCTGCCCACCCGCGCCCCAAACCCGCTGAACCCCTCCCCCCAAACCCGCTGAACCCGCCCCATTCACAAAAAAAACCCTTCTATTTTCCCTCCCAAGTGTTTTTGTTCCCTTAAACCCTTTGTTTCCATATTCTCCCCAGTTTCATCACTCGCGCACAAATTCGAATTCTTCTTCGATTTCTCTCCGATTTCCGCTCGATTTGTTGCGATTCCTCAATTTGTCAACCTAGGTAGTTATTTTTTCCATTTTTCTTCGATTTCGATTCGAGATGTTTCTTGCGATTTTTTAGGGTTGGGTGCGGTTTCTTTTTTTTCTTCCGTTTTTTGTTCAGATTTTTCTTGGGTTTTTATGTTCTCGTTTTGTTTAGGGTTGGTGTTCAGGGATTGGTGTTGGTGTTGGTGTTCGGGGTTGGTGTTGGTGTTTAGTTTTTTCCATTTTTCTTCATTTTTCTTCCATTTTTTGTTCAGTTTTAGTTCTTTCTTGTGTTAGGGTTGTTATGTTCTCGATTTTGTTTAGGGTTTATGTACTTTTTTATGCGAAATTCATTTTACTGTTCCTAAAGTAGTCATGTTAATTTCTTCTTCTTAGATTCATATATTTTTAGCGTTTCAATCTATGGTGTTTTTTTGATGTTTTCGCAGTGTTGGAAATTTGGGTTTGAGAAAGTGGGCGTCGTCCCAACTTTGATCAAATTTTCGGTGGCTAAGAATTTAATTTTTGAGGAATTAAATTGTATATTATTAATATACTTTCCGAGTAGATGTTCGTAATATTTTTTATTTCTCAAAACCAAATTTTGGTGAGTGAGAAATTAATACACGAAGTTGACCACATAAATGGGTATTATGTAAAGGGAGTTGAAAGGATTTTCTTCATCCCACATAGTTTAGAAAGCAAAGTTTATCCTAGTTTATAAACTAGAAGATGTTATTAGTTGGATATACTATAACAAAAGTGGATAATCACAAGTGGGCCACACGCTGCTGCCCGGCCGAGCCCTGGGCTTAGGCGGGCCGGGCCTATTGGGCCCGGTCCAGGTCCACTACACTTTTGTCACTCGAAAATGGGCTTGCCCGATTCAAGTGATTGTTGGGTGTTGGGCGCCGATGAACCTGGACATTGCGGTGTCCGTTCATAGTTGATTATTGAGTCCAGAACTCCTCGGATAATGGGATTGTAACCCCCAGGATGTGGTCATCAATGTGTTGTAACACCTGGCTATTACAAGGAAGGTTAATGCCCATTAACCTACCATGTTTAATTCCTACGGTGGATTTTTGTGCCTATATATAGTCAAGTTTCAATGCAATGTTCAACACGAGAAAAATCGCATACATTCGCATATTTCAAAGGTGTCGTGAAAAGTGTTGTAACATTTCATATCACATTTTCAACAACATTTCACTCTGCATTCGAGTCCAGCAGCTAGTTCTCGCTCCTTCGAGTTCGAAAGGTGCCTTTGTGTCAGTGGTGCTATTGTACACAGAGAGGAGGTTAAGCCATTTTATCTTTGGGGATATTACTTCGTACCCGTGAGCACTAGTCGGGATGTATTTGTCTTGCGGATAGAGTTCTACTCGACTCGGCTTTCATTGTTTCAAGTTGTAATAGTCGATTTTTATTTCCTTGTAGTTTTTCATTTTCTGTTTGTAAAGCCATTGTTCAAGGCTTACGTTGTAATCACTTTGTAATCAACAATCGCAAGACAAATATCTGATCTTCATGATGGCGAGCACAGGCAGGACCCCGATCATCCCTCCCGCCAGCCGAGAAACCCGAAAAGTTCATAGGTTTTGACTTGAAGAGGTGGCAGCAAAAATATTGTTTTACCTCACCACTCGAGCTTGGTGAAATATCGACGAGGACGCTCCGGTGGTGGGTGAAACGAGACTAACGCTAAAAATTGTGTTGCGTTTGATGCATGGGGCCATTTCTGTGCGTAAGTATGTCCTTAATCGGGCTTAGTGATGCACTTTACAAAGTGTATTGTGCGGTGAAATCCTCCAAAGAGTTGTGGGAATCTTTGGAGAAGAAGTACAAAACCGAGGATGCCGGCACAAAGAAATTTGTTGTCGGTAAGTCCTTGGATTTTGTGATGGTTAATTCTAAAGTGATGGAACAAGTGCAAAAGTTCCAATTGATCCTACATGAAATCTCTGCCTAGGGAATGGCCTTGCCGGAGGCATTCCAGGTGGCTGCGTTGATTGAGAAATTGCCTCCAAGTTGGAAGGACTTTAAAAAGGAGATGTGACTAGAGGATCTGATTGTCAAACTCAGGATTGAGAAAGACAATAGGAGGATTGACTCTAAGTCCAGGCTTCAGCCAATGGAGTCGAAAGCAAATTTGATGGAGCATGGCTCGTCAAGCAATTCGAAGAAAAGACCTAATGATAAAGGCAAGAAACCGACAAGTGGAAAGTTCCAGGGGGTTTGCTTCAATTGTGGCAAATCGGGCCATATGTCAAAGGATTGTCGTCAATCGAAGAAAAAGAAAACAAAACAACAGTCCAATGTCAATGTGGTTGAGCAAAGGGAATTAACCGACGTTGATATGTCAGCGGTGGTGTTTGAAGCCAATTTGGTTGATAACCCAAAAGAATGGTTTGTGGATACCGGTGCCACTTGCCATGTTTGTTCTGAAAGAGATGCATTTTCTTACTACATCCCGTCGACCTAGGAAGCTCCACATGGGGAATCACGCCTCTTCGATGTTCTTTGGCGTTGGAACGTGGTGCTAAAGCTTACTTTGGGCAAGGAGTTGAAGTCAAGGATGTCTTGAATGTCCCGGACATCCCAGGAAAAATTTGGTTTCGGGTTCATTCTTTGGTTAACCATGGGTTTAGACTAGTTTTGAATCTGAAAAGTTTGTATTGAGCAAGTTTGGACAATTCCTTGGTAGGGGTTATCTAGATAGGAGATTGTTCAAAATGAATGTAATGATCGTCGCCGTTTTTTGGCGATGTTGAAATGAATAAGAATGAATCTTCTTCCTTTTACATTCTTGAGTGCTCGATATATGGCATGTTAGATTAGGACATGTAAATCAATGTTATAAAAAGATTGGTAAATTTGGAATTAATAAATTTGCTGAAGTAAACTCACAAAGAAAATGTGAAGTTTGTGTTGAATTTAGAATTGATACACACTGATGTGTGTGATCTGAAGTTTGTGCAAACTAAAGGTGGTAAAAAGTATTTCATCACGTTTATTGATGATTGCACAAGGTTTTGCTACTTATATTTGTTAAGAAGCAAAGATGAAGCCTTGGAGGCTTTCAAAAGTTATAAAAATGAAGTTGAGAATCAACTTGGCAGCCGGATTAAGATAATTCGGAGTGATAGAGGTGGCGAATATGTTGCACCGTTTGAAGAGTTATGTACCCAGTCGGGAATAATTCATCAAACAACGGCTCCATATTCACCACAGTCTAATGGTGTTGCTGAACGCAAAAATCGGACTCTCTTAAAGAGATGATGAATGACATGTTGATTAGTTCTCGATCGTCACGAGAATATGTGGGGTCCGTGTTAACGGCGAACCACATATTGAATAAAATCCCACTTAAAGGGAAAGATAAAACTCCTTACGAATTGTGGAAAAATCATAAGCCTTCTTATAAATACCTTAAAATGTGGGGGTGTTTGGCTAAGGTTGCTATACCTGAACCAAAGCAAGTGAAAATCGGTCCTAAAATGGTCGATTGTGTTTTTATTGGTTATGCACTTACCAGTAGTGCATATCGTTTTATGGTACATAAGTCAGAAAATCCGGAAATGACAGTTGGTACCATAATTGAGTCAAGGAATGCTATATTCTTTGAAAATATTTATCCTTGTAAAGAAAGGATAGATGGAAGTCTAAAGAAACGACTGTATTCAGATGTAGCTAGAGATGTTACTTCTGGTGTTATCACATCTGGAATAGCTGCAGATGTTACTGCAGATGTTGATGAAGGTGCTACATCGGATGTTATAACATCTGGAACGACATCTGCTGTCACATTTGATAGAACAGTTAGTTCAACACCGAGTGGTGAAGAACTAAAGGCGAAGTAAGAGGCCTAAGGTGGTTAAGTCCTTTGGACCTGACTTTCTAACATTGATGTTAGATGGTGAGCCAAACTCGATTAAAGAAGCTCTAAGTAGTCCAGATGTTCCGCTCTGGCAAGAAGCAATCAATAGTGAAATCGAGTCCATTCTGCAAAATCATACATGGGAGTTGGTTGATCTCCCCGTAGGTCATAAACCTTTAGGATGTAAATGAATCCTAAAGAAGAAGTATAAAGCATATGGAACTATTGATAAGTATAAAGCACGGCTTGTAGCCAAAGGCTTTAAACAAAAAGAAGGGTATGACTTATTTGATACCGATTCTCCCAGAATGAGGATTGCATCTATTCGGTGCTTCTCGCGATTCTTTGCTTTGCACAATCTAGATTCATCGAGATGGATGTCAAGACGGCATTTTTGAATGGAGAGATAGATGTCTTTGAAATCTATATGGAACAACTCGAAGGGTTTGTTGCACCTTGGCCAAGAAAAGAAGGTGTGCAAGTTAATAAGATCCTTGCGAGAAGTGAAACAAGCTCCAAAACAATGGCATCTCAAGTTTGACAACACGATGTTGTCAAATGGGTTTAAAATCAACGAGTGTGATAAATGCGTATATGTCAAAGGGACATCGGAAGCATTTGTCATAGTTTGTCTATACGTAGACGATTTGTTAAGCATGGGCAGTAGTCATGATACTATCAAGGACACGAAAAGAATATTAAAGAGAAACATTGACATGAAGGATATGGGAACTGCTGATGTGATCCTAGGGATAAAAATCAGCAGAACTCATGATGGAATTATCTTGTTACAATCCCACTATGTTGAGAAAGTGCTCAAGAAATTCAATGCTTTTGACAGTTCACCGTCAAAGACGCCCATTGATTTAAGTGTAAATCTGGTTGCTAATGAAGCAGAATCAGTGGCTCAGATGGAATACTCACGTATTATAGGTAGTCTAATGTACATTACAAATTGTACACGACCAGACTTGGCCCACCCTGTAAATATGTTGAGTAGGTTTACGAGAAATCCAAGCCACGAGCATTGGAAAGCTTTAACTAAGGTGTTAAAATACTTGAAGTATATCTTGGAGTATGGGCTATACTACTCGAGATATCCTTTGTATTTGAAGGGTATAGTGATGCTAGTTGGATTTCGTATTCGAAAGATTCTTATTCCACTAGTGGATACATATTCACCATTGGAGGTGGTACAAGATCGTGGAAATCCACGGCAAACGCGTGTATAGCTTGGTCCACCAGGAATTGAGTTTATAGCTTTGGACAAAGTCGGGTGAAGAAGCAGTGGCTTCAAACTTTTTGGAAGATATTCCATGTTGGAGGAAGCATGTGCCTTCTCGTGATGATTCACCGTGATAGTCAAGCGACTATAGGAAGGGCATAGAGCAATATGTATAACGGTAAGTCTAGACATATTCGTCGGAGACATAATACCGTTAGATAATTGATCTCAAATGGTGTAATGTCAATTGACTATGTAAAGTCAAAAGATAAATTGGCAGATCCTTTGACGAAAGGACTGAATCGAGATCAATTGAGTAAATTGCTAGAGGGAATGGGCTTAAAGTCCACAAAGTAAAATAACCATCATAGTGGTAACCCAACCATGATGACTGGAGATCCCAAGAACTTGGTTCAATGGGAAAACTAGGCTATGAAGGTTATGTTGTAACACTTGGAAACAAGTTTCAACCCATCCCTAGAGAGCTATACCAAGTGTTGAAACACCTGCAAGATGTGGTGAGGCTAAGTCATTTGACTTTTAATGATTCCTACACCTCGTTGAGGTAGAGTATGGCAGGATACTCAGATAGGAGATCACCTATGTAAGTGAGAAGTGAGGGCCGCTTCAATGTAACACTTATGAATCCAAAGTGGTGTCCATGGCCGAAACGAACACAAAACGTGAGAACATGAGGTGTTGAGACCTTACTGTGTTAATGTTGTTGTCTCGGTATACACCATGGAGGAATAGTTCAAGGCATTATATCCACTAGGCCGCCAAAGTGTACCGATAGTATTGACTATGGAAGGTTCAAAGCCACAAGCTATCTATCCGTGATGCGTATTATCTCTTTAGATCGGTTTACGTGTTCCGCATTCATGCATGCATTAATTTCCACATATGTGGGGGATTGTTGGAAATTTGGGTTTGAGAAAGTGGGTGTCGTCCGACTTTGACCAAATTTTCGGTGGCTAAGAATTTAATTTTGGAGGAATTAAATTGTATATTATTAATCTACTTTAGATGTTCGTAGTATTTTTTATTTCTCAAAACAAAATTTCGGTGAGTGAGAAATTAATACACGAAGTTGGCCATATAAATGGGTATTATGTAAAGGGAGTTGAAAGGATTTTCTACATCCCACATAGCTTAGAAAGCAAAGTTTATCCTAGTTTATAAACTAGAAGATGTTATTAGTTGGATATACTATAACATAAGTGGATGATCACAAGTGAGCCACACGCGCGCGCGCGTCCGCCCGGCCCGCCCTGGGCCTGGGCGTGGGCTTGGGTTTGGGCCGGCCCAATTAGGCCCGGGTCCAGGTCCACTACACTTTTGTCACTCAAAAATGGACTTGGCCCAGATTCAAGTGATTGTTGGGTGTTGGGCCGCCCGATGAACCTGGACATTGCAGGTGTCCAGATTCATAGTTGACACGATCTATAACTCCTCGGATAATGGGGTTGTAACCCCCAGGATGTGGTCATCAATGTGTTGTAACACCTGGCTATTATAAGGAAGGTTAATGCCCATTAACTTACCATGTTTAATTCCCTGCAGGTGGATTTTTGGTGCCTATATATAGCTGGTTTCAGTGCAGTGTTCAACACAGAAAAATCGCATACATTCTGCATATTTCAAAGGTGTCGTGAAAAGTGTTGTAACATTTCGTATCACATTTTCAACAACATTTCACTGCATTCGAGTCCAAGAAGCGATTCTAGCTCATTCGAGTTCGAAAGGTACCTTTGTGTCGTTGGTGCTTCAGACACGAGAGGAGGTTAAGCCATTTTATCTTTGGGGACATTACGTCGTGATCGTGAGTACTAGTCGGGATGTATTTGTCTTGTGGATAGAGTTCTACTCGACTCGGCTTTGTTGTTTCAAGTTGTAATAGTCGATTTTCGTTTCCTTGCGCTTTTCATTTTCTCGTTTGTAAAGCCATTGTTGAAGGCTCCGTTGTAATCACTTTGTAATCAACACACGCTTGTAAACTAAAAACGTTTGTGCACATTTCCTTGATCGCCATTTTGTGTGATAGTTATTTTGTATTCTTCTCGTGATTATGGAAGGAGATTCTAAAACACCTCGTACCGTATCTCGATTATCCCTGAGACAAAGTTATTACGAAATGAAGGCACGCAAGACGGTTTCTCTTAGAAAAAGAAACTCGCGCCGAGAGATGAAAAAGTTATTCTGAAAAATGAAAGCTAAGGAAAATGAAAATATTCAAGCGAAAGATTCAAATCTATTCCAAAGAAGAGAAAAGTACCACAAAAGGCTGAAAAAGAAAAGGAAGATAAAAATAGGTATAGTCACTGTTTAATGCATGATTACATTGTGTTGTTTTGATGTTTCTGTGTTAATTTGTTTGATTGTATTACTGTTGCAGTGGAGATGGTAGGAAAAACTCTGATGTGGAGGTACACGTAGAGAAAAGGCGAAAAGCCAGGTAACATATACTTTCATATAGAAGTATCACTTTTCATGTGAAAAGTATCACTTTTTGTGTTGAAAGTATCACTTTCTGTGTTAAAAGTATCACATAACTGAGTATCACTTTTAACATATTTTCTGTGTTATGAGAAATACTTTCATATAGAAGTATCACTTTATGTGTTAAAAGTATCAATTTCTGTGTTAAAAGTATCACATAACTGAGTATCACTTTTAACATACTTTCATATAGAAGCTCACTACAAGAAAAACGGTCAAAGACATCATGTAAAAGACATCAGTGAAACGAATTTTATGATGTCGATAGTATACAACATCGTGTTTTAAGTGAAGCGATGTGTATGACCAGATTTTTCGCTATTACACATCGTTTTTAAGAGAAGATGTCTTTGCCACCCCTTTTGCTTTATAACATCAATTTTAAGATCGATTATTCCAACAAATGTATTTGTCCACTCTTTATTAGTTTATAACATCACTATTAACATCATTTACTTGAAATTAGATGTTATTACTCAATTATTATAATTTTAAAATAAAATAAAATTAATTTCCTCAATTAATCACTTGACCAACCCAAAATCCCCAAAATCCCTTTCACACTTAAAAGACTTTCACCAAACTCTTTCCCCGCTTCACCCACCGCAAGACAAAGAATCACGACAATCGACGGGAACATAGGACTCACGGCGCCGCCCACTTCGTCATCGGTCGTCTGCCATTTCGTCACGACGCGAAAGCCGCAAGCTCATGTTCTATTTTCCGAATAGAACGCTTCGTCCAAGCACCATTGTACCACCACCTTCTGTCAAAAATCGAAATAAGCCGAGAACCAAAGCACCACTATCGCCCAAAGGTCGCATTTGTTGTTTATTGTGGTTGTTTTGTTGATTTATTTAAGGTATTCCAAAAATCCCAAAATCTTAAAAACCCTAGCTCCTAAAAAAGATCCCTTAATTTGTGAGTATCGATCGTGTTTTTAATTTTTGACTTTAGTAGTTGGATGTATTACGATTTATTTAACTAATGTATTTACGTTGAAATCAAGCGTCATTTTGTATGAATTAGGATTGGGGATCCGGGTTAATTGATGACTTAGTATTGAACTTTTGTATCGCAAGTGTTGTTTCTAGGAAGGTGTGTTCTTGTGTTTGAAATGATCGATTCGAACATAACTATTTTAGATTTTGGATTGCATTTGTAGAAATTGTGTTTTAATCTCTTTTATTATTTTTAGTTCATGTTGTAATGTTATTGAATAACTTAAAACATACTCATTTCCACATATTGATATTGCATCTTCAATAATGGAGCATCTACCAAAGCAAGATGATCCCACTCATAGGGGTAAACAATATATACTTTCTATTGTGGAATATGTAAGTGAATGCTTTACAAGATAGTGTACTTTTATGTGTTATATGTATTTGAAATGTGTGCGGGGATAGGAAAAGATGATCCTCAAGAAATGTGAATAGGAAAAGAATGTGATGGCTAATAGGAAAAGTATTACTTTCTCGTGTTAAAAGTATCACTTTATTTGTTAAAAGTATTACTTTCTGTGTTAAAAGTATCACTTAACTGAGTATCACTTTTAACATATTTTCTGTGTTATGAGAAATACTTTCATATAGAAGTATCATTTTTCATGTGAAAAGTATCACTTTCTGTGTTAAAAGTATCACTTTTTCTGTTAAAAGTATCACATAACTGAGTATCACTTTTAACATACTTTCATATAGAAGTATCACTTTTAATGTTAAAAGTATCACTTTATGTGTTAAAAGTATCATTTTTTGTGTTAAAAGTATCACTTGACTGAGTATCACTTTTAACATATTTTCTGTGTTATGAGAAATACTTTCATATAGAAGTACCACTTTTCATGTGAAAAGTATCACTTTCTGTGTTAAAAGTATCAATTTTCCTGTGAAAAGTATCAGGTTGCATATTAATACTATTAATTTGTTCATTTGTTTCTGATAGATAATTTTCATATAGAAGTATCACTTTTCATGTGAAAAGTATCACTTTCTGTGTTAAAAGTATCACTTTCTGTGTTAAAAGTATCATTCTTTATGTGTTGCAGAGACTTCATTAGTCAATATAAACCTCAAGACTTATTTGAGTTTCTGAAAAAATTGACTGATAGACAAAAGGCTGATGTGGATAGTATAGGATTTGGAGGTTTGCTGAGTCTTCGTATCGATTCAGCATTTCCTATGGGTATTGTTAAAAATTTGGTGAAGAATTTTAATTGTACTAGTCGGATGTTGAAATTCGATGATACGAGTTTTGTTGTCACACCGGATGACATATGTGATCTTTTTTTATTGCCTAAGAAAGTTGGGAATGATGTTCAGGAATTGGATCGGGGAGAGTCTGTTGGGTTGATTGGTGATTTGAAGTAGAAATATGACATTGACGGGGAATGTTTGGTGTATAAGGTTAAGAATGTGATTGAGAGCAGGTTAGTAGATGGTGGCGATGACTTTAAGCGGCTATTTGTAATTTCTTCGCTTATCTTCTTTTTGACTCAGGACGAATCGAAAAGTCGACTTGCATGCAATCAAATCATCGTTGATGTGGAGAAAATAGGGAAATATTACTCGTGTTCGTATGTTTTAAAAAAACTATGCACGGGGTGGACAAATACAATAGGAACCCCGAGCAAAATATATCAGTGGGTGTGTTTTGGTTTTATTGTTTTTGTATTTCCATAGATTGAAGTGGCGGGGAAACACTTGAATCATCCACGCTACCGATATCTCATTGACGCCGAGAAGGCGAGGAAAACAATAAAGCAAGAAAGCTCTATTGTTGTGCTAGGGCGGGGTGAATGAGTAACGGATACATACCCTGTTTGCTTGAGGAATAAATGCACGGTCGAGAAAGAGGCGGAGTTGGAAAAATGTAGACGAAGAGGATGAACAAGAAGATGTGCAAATTGGTGATGATGAGTATATAAATTTGAAACTACCGAAGGGGAAGGAGCTCGATGATGACGAGGTACGTAGGCGCTAGGATGTAAGTTCATTTAAAGTATCAATTTTTACTCGAAGGAAAATGTATCACTTTTCATGTGAAAAATATCACTTTTTACATGGAAAGTATCACTTTTCACTTGAAAAGTATTACTAATCATCAGTAACACTTGGAAGTGAAAAGTATCACTTTTCATGTGAAAAGTATCACTTTTCATGTCAAATATTAACATATTTCTTCTTATTTTTTGTAGAATGTTAATAAGGTTTTTTTGATGTGCAAGAAAAATTTTAATCTTGTGACACAATTCCACATGGACGAGTTCAGAAAATTGAAAAATGAGATGACGCAAGAGAAGCAAGAGAAGAAAGATACAGTTTCATCTCCGCACTCGTCAATCTCTGAAGGCCAGTTCTTCTCAGACTCGAAGGTGCACGAGTTGATTGATAAAGCTGTCGAAAACTTTAAATTGATGAAGAATTTGGCAGCTCAAATGCCAAATTTTGAGCTCCTTACCCCGGAGGATAAGTCTGAAAAAGCTGGTGAAGAAGAGGAAGATTCAGGCAAAGAAGTGGGTGAAGAAGTTGGTGAAGAAGTCGGCGAAGAAGTTGGGGATGAAGAAGCAGGAGAGGGTGCTAGAATACTGGACGAACCATGGCCTATTGATCCAAAGGCTGAATTCAAGTCCATGTTAATGAAAAAAACACAAGAGCAGTCTCAAATTCTTGCGTAGGAAGGAGCAAGATATTGTCGATTATTGCTTTTTCAATCACCAAAAATTGATCGAGTAAGTAAATTATTTTTATAAATTACCTTTAATTTCCAGTTCAAATCCATTTTCTTGTTTTATTAATTGTTTTTAATTTTCAGTTCAAACGCTTTTGCACATGTTGGGGGGTTTTATATTGCATTTAACGATGGCATTATGAAATTGCACGACTCAATGATGATCCACATAGGCATCATAGACACATGGGCTATGTTGCTTAACAAAATACCAGCAACGAACTGCTTTTACTTCCATGCTCAACATTCTGTAAGTTTTATTTAAAAGTATCATTAATCGCTTTTACTTCATATGAAAAGTGATACTTTTAAATAAAACTTATAGAATATTGAGCATGGAAGTAAAGCGCTTAAGTTGTCGATCTTTGTTAAGCAACATAGCCCATGTGTCTATGATGCTTATGTGGATCATCATTGAGTCATGCAATGTCATAATGTCATCGTTAAATGCAATATAAAACTCCCGGCAAAGATGTGCAAAAGCGCTTGAACCGAAAATTAAAAACAATTAATAAAACAAGAAAATATATTTGAACTGAAATTAAAGGTAATTTATAAAATCAATTTACTTACTCGATCAATTTTTGGTGATTGAAAAGCAATAATCGATAATATCTTGCTCCTTCCTACGCAAGAATTTGAGACTTCTCTTTTTTTTTCATGAACATGGACTTGAATTCGACCTTTGATCAATAGGCCATGGTTCGTCGATTCTAAAGATCTCTCCCGCTTCTTCTTCGCCGACTTCTTTACCAACTTCTTCACCCACTTCTTTGCCTCGAATCTTCCTCTCTTCTTCACCAAATTTTTTCGACTTATCCTCCGGGGTAAGGAGCTCAAAATTTGGCATTTGAGCCGCCAAATTCTTCATTAATTTAAAGTTTTCGAAACGACTTTATCAATCAACTCGTGCACCTTCGAGTCTGAGAAGAACTGGCTTTCAGAGATTGATGAGTGCGGAGTTGAAACTGCATCTTTCTTCTCTTGTGTCATCTCATTTTTCAATTTTCTGAACTCGTCCATGTGGAATTGTGTCACAAGATTAAAATTTCTCTTGCACATCAAAAAAGCCTTATGAACATTCTACAAAAAAATAAGAAGAAATATGTTAATATTTGATATGAAAAGTGATACTTTTCACATAAAAAGTGATACTTTTCACTTCCAAGTATTACAGTGATTAGTAATACCTTTCAAGTGAAAAGTGATACTTTTCAAGTAAAAAGTGATACTCTTCCATTCAAGTAAAAACTGATACTTTAAATGAACTTACATCCCTAGCCAGCTTCTGCACCTCGTCATCATCGAGCTCCTTCCCCTTCGGTAGTTTCAAATTAATATACTCATCATCACCAAGTTGAACATCTTCTTGTTCATCCTCTTCGTCTACATTTTTCCCAACTTTCTCTTTGTCAACCATGTTTTTTCCACCTATCTCATTTTTCCCAACTGCCTCTTTCTCAACCGTGCATTTATTTCTCAAGCAAACAGGGTATGTATCCGTTACCCATTCACCCTGCCCTAGCACAACAATAGAACTTTCTTGCTTTATTCTTTTCCTCAGCTTCTCAGACGTCCAATGAGATATCAGCGGTAGTGTGGATGGTTCATCGTTTCCCTGCCACTTCAATCTATGGAAATACAAAAACAATAAAACCAAAACACACCAACTGATATATTTTGCTCTGGGGTTCCTATTGTATTTGTCCACCCTTGTGCACAGCGTTTTTAAAACATACGAACACCAATCATAATCCCCTATTTTCTCCACGTCAACGACTGATTTGATCGCATGCAAGTCGACTTTCCAATTCGTCCTCGGAGTCAAAAAAGAAGATAAGCAGTAAATTACAAAAAGCCGTTTAAAGTCATCGCCACCATCTACTAACCTGCCCTTAATCACATTCTTAACCTTATACACTAAACATTCCCCGTCAATGTCATACTTCTCCTTCAACTCACCAATCAACCTAACAGACTCTCCCCGATCCAATTCCTGAACATCATTCCCAAATTTCTTGGGCAATAAAAAAAGATCACATATGTCTTCTGATGTGACAACAAAACTCATATCATCGAATCTCAACATCCGACTAGTACCATAAAATTCTTCACCAGATTTTTAACAATACCCATAGGAAATGCTGAATCGATACGAAGACTCAGGAAACCTCCAAATCCTATACTATCAACATCAACCTTTTGTCTATTAGTCATTTTTTTTAAACTCAAATAAGTCTTGAGGTTCACATTGATCATGAAGTCTCCGCAACACATAAAGAGTGATATTTTTCACATGAAAAGTGATATTTCTATATGAAATATCGAAACAAATGAACAAATTAATAGTATTAATATGCAAATTGATATTTTTCACAGAAAATTGATACTTTTAACATAGAAAGTGATGCTTTTCACATGAAAAGTGGTACTTCTATATGAAAGTATTTCTCATAACACGTAAAAATATGTTAAAAGTGATACTCACCAAGTGATACTTTTAACACGTAAAGTGATACTTCTATATGAAAGTATTTCTCATATCACGAAAATATGTTAAAAGTGATACTCGGTTAAGTGATACTTTTAACACGAAAAAGTGATACTTTTAACACGAAAGTGATACTTTTAACATGAAAAGTGATACTTCTATATGAAAGTATGTTAAAAGTGATACTTAGTTATGTGATACGTTTAACAGAAAAGTGATACTTTTAACACGTAAAGTGGTACTTCTATATGAAAGTATTTTTCATAACACGTAAAAATATGTTAAAAGTGATACTCGGTTATGTGATACTTTTAACACAAAAAGTGATACTTTCAACGAGAAAAGTGATACTTTTCACATGAAAAGTGATACTCCTATATGAAAGTATATGTTACCTGGCTTTTCGCCTTTTCTCTACGTGTACCTCCACATCGAGCTTTTCCTATCATCTCCACTTTACGCAACAATGAATACAATCAAACAAATTAACACGAAACATCAAAACAACACAACATAATCATGCATTAAACAATGACTATACCTATTTTATCTTTCTTTTCTTTTTCACCTTTTGTGGTACTTTTCTCTTGCGTGCCTTCATTTTGTAATACCCTGTCTCCTGGGATACGGTACGTGGTGTTTTAGAGTCTCCTTCCATAATCACGAGAAGAATACGAATAACTATCACACAAAATGGCAGATCAAGGAAATGTGCACAAACGTTTTTAGTTTACAAATCACAAAACATCAAAAAAACACCACATGTTAAAACGCTGGAAATATATAAATCTAATAAGAAGAAATTAACATGACTACTTTAGGAACACTAAAATGAATTTCGCATAAAAAAGTACATAAACCCTAAACAAAATCGAGAACATAACAACCCTAACACAAGAAAGAACTGAAACTGAACAAAAAACGGAAGAAAAATGAAGAAAAATGGAAACAACTGAACACCAACACCAACCCCTAAACACCAAACCAACCCCTAAACACCAACACTAAACAAAACGAGAACATAAAAACCCTAAAACAAGAAAAAACGGAAGAAAAATGAAGAAAAATGGAAGAAACTGGACCCAACCCTAAAGAATCGCAAGAAAAAACTGAACTAAAAACTGAAGAAAAACGGAAGAAAAAACCATAAAAAACTGAAAAAATAACTTACCGGTTGACAAATTGAGGAATCGCAACAAATCGAGCGGAAATCGGAGAGAAATCGAAGAAGACTTCGAATTTGTGCGCGAGTGATGAAACATGGGAGAATATGGAAACAAAGGGTTTAAGGGAACATGAAAACTTGGGAGGGAAAATAGAAGGGGGTTTTTTGTGAATGGGGCGGGTTCAACAGGTTTGGGGGGGTGTTCGACGGGTTTGGGTTTATTAGTGAATGGGGCTTCGTCTCACGGAACTAGATCCGTGAGACGGTTTCACGCAAGTTTTTATGTTTTAAATTATATTGGATTGAATTGTTGAAAATAAATATCTGATCACTCTTGTTGATTTATACTTGCAAAAGGAAATATATAAATATTAAAATACTTTGAAATATCTCAATTTAATTAATTGACTATTTAAAGTTTTTTTTTGTAAAGCGATTTTAATAGTTTAATTCATCAATAGTTATTAAATAATATAATTATTTTAGTAAATTCATATGGATCATCATGCGACATGTGTTTGTGTTTCTCGGGTAAGTAGATGTTACCCACTTGGGTAGCTACCCAACCTGGGTTCTATACCGTTAGATCAACACATATACACACACATCCACATGGGTATGTGTTAATCCAACGATATAGAACTGATTGGATAGCTACCTGCCGGGTAGCATCGACTAAACCGTGTTTCTCATTGAATGGAAATCAAACACTTCCTAACGACCCCGAAGATAATGTAAATATTCAAATATTCAATGCTACGAAAAGAAAAGCATGTTTAGAAAATACAGAAGAGACAAAAGAAAAGGACAAGGCTCACCTCAACAGTTGACTACACAACTAATCGACACAAAATGCAACTTTAGTTAATTATTTGATTAGCTAATGCAACTAGATCAAGAATAAGGATCAGTGGCATTTAATAAATGTCAATGACTTACCACTTTCATTATTTTTTTCACGTCGAACAAGAAGCCAAAAGAATACAACACGCTAATTGGCATTTTAATACTGTCACTTAATACTTATCACTAATTATTCGATCTTGTCATGTAGTTTTTTAATTTTGTGAGTAGTTTTCTAATTCTTTTTTTTTTTTTTGGGTGGGGAACATGATTTTGTTAGGCTTAATTTTGCCGTCCCTCTACAATTATGGAATCAGATTTGCGATTTGGTAATAAAATACTAGGGGATTGGGGTTTTGCATGTTTGACTTTTGATTTGTGATCTTATAACAAGAAATGCTATAAATTAATTGGAGATGAGTGCATTAGCCCTGAATTCCGCCAGTTGCAAGAATGAAGGTGAATGTAATTAGCAGGAAGTTGATAAAACCATCTACTCCCACTCCTCAAAATCTTAACAAGTACAAAATATCATCCACAGATGAGCTTAGCCCACCAATGAATATCAGTGTCATTCTCTTCTATCCATCAAATCCAAAACCAATATTAATAGAAGAATCATTGGCCAAAATCTTACCACAATTCTACCCTTTTGCCGGAAGATATATCAAGAAAGATCACTTTGTCGATTGCAATGATGAGGGCGCTGAGTTTGTAGAAGCAGAGGCTTTCAATGTCGAGCTTTTCGATCTTATTGCAAATACCAAAAACGACCAACTGAACCATCTCCTTTCCCGTCAATCCTACCAAGTGGATAACGCCACAGATCCACTTTTGTCGATTCAGATCACCAAGTTCAAGTGTGGCGGCCTTGTAATAAGCGTCACTGTGTCGCACAGAATTGCCGATGTATCTTCAATCGGAACATTCATTGCCGCATGGGCTAACGCCAACAATCCACCCGAGGGGATAAAACTATCACAATTGGCCCCAGCTTCAACTCTCCGATGTTGTTCCCAGGCAAGAACCTAGAAAACCAAATGGAGCAGATTAAAACCCGGGATCCAAACATTGTCGTGAAGCGGCTTTTATTTAACAAGGAGGCCATAGAAAGCTTGAGATCCGAATTAAATGGAGACGACGGATTATTTATAAGTCGGGTTCGCGTGGTGGGTGGCCTTATAGCCAAAGCTCTGATTGGTGTGGAAATAGCAAAACACGGAAAATCCAAAGCTTGTGTGATTGCTCAAGCAGTTAACATTCGGGGACGAACAATCCCACCACTGCCTAAGCATTCTTGTGGAAATTTGGCGATACCTTCAGTCACCAAAACTAAGGATAATCACATCATGGGATTTCATGAATTGGTTTGTTTACTAGGTGATGCCATCGACAAAACTATTGCCGATTGTGCTGAAATATTGTCTTTAGGTACTGAGGACGGATGCAACGTCATCTTCCAGTCCGTTGCAAAAATGAATGAAAGATCGGAGAGCGGAGATGAGATGAAAGTTTTATTGTTTAGCGATTGGAGCAGGTTTGGATTCTACGAAGCTGATTTCGGTTGGGGGAAGCCGATTTGGACCGGCATTGGGACTATGCCTGCTCAAAACGTAACCATACTTATGGACAACAAAGAGGGTGATGGAATTGAGGCGTGGCTGCATTTAAACCACAATGATTTACCTTACTTGGAGCAGGACGAGCAAATGAAGTTGTTTACGATAGCCTAGGATGCGTCGATTTGGAAGATCATTAATTAAATTCATCAGTAAGTAAAAATGAGTGTCGTTGATGATATGAAATATAATAGTGTTTGCTTTCAGTTATCACAAATTTACGATTTTAGAATTTGAATTTACCTTTATCAATATGTGTGAAACAAAAGTTTTTACTATGTGTGAAAAAGTAGTGATTTATATGATTTTTTTAAACCTTTGTCAAACGACGCTTTTGAGAATACTTAGTCATCGATGGACACTAGTTTGTCAAATGTTGCCTGCTAGGCTGCTACCGTCCAATCACAACTATTTTTTTGTTAAAGCATTACTTAGCGAGCTAATTAGTAATCGGTAATGCTATTGTAATATATTTTTTTTCTAGATTAAGCATTAGTAGAAGACAATCATTATGAAGATCACTTTTTTTTTTAGAGTTTGCAAACGCTCCTTGATTAGATCTAACTCATAGTCACTTTTGAGAGGAAAATTAACAAACATAATTTATTGTAGGCAACCAGAATATTAGAAGTGTTTGCAAACTCTAAAAAAAGTGATTCTCAGCTTCTAGATGCGAAAAACATCTAGCTTTTCCATCTAAAAGTTGATAATCACTTTTTCTAGAGTTTGCAAACTACCTTATTGTCAAAAGTCGAGATGTAAGCTGAGGTATCTTTACATATTTTGAGTGATAAGGATGTCTTAGTATGAAATGCTCAATGATTATTGCATTTAGAATGTGTCCACCTATATTTAATGTTGCCCGAGAAATTCATAAATGTGAACATAAGCCACTAGATCAAATATATCATCAATGTGTACATAGCTGGTGTTAACATCATCAAAAAAAACTTAATCTGCATAAAGGTTTATTATATTTCAGTACATTAAGTCCATGCCATATCAGAAAAAACATTTGGCATTAAATGGAAGAAAAAAAAGGCACTAAATAAGCATTACCTTTTGCATCAGTTCAACAACCCTTTCAGCACTCTCTGAAATTTTTTCGGTTCCCAAAAATAGTATATGGGGAAAGAGCAGGAATTAGCTAATCAATGTCATTAACCAAATTAAATCTCTTGGAATTTTTATAACAAAAATTCATCACACTCTAAGTTTCATTACACTTTAATCGTATGGTTGAAAATTTGATTCAAGATTGACCATTAACAACTTGTTTGATAAAGAATCAATCAGTATAGCAAATATAAGAGTAAGCCATTGTCTGTTCTTTGTTTCAATTCAATTGAATCCCTTCTTTAGCCAAACAACAAGCCATTGTCTGTCCTTTTTTCCTGTTCTTAAATCTGAATTCGAAGTTGGATCCAATCAACATTTAAATTCTTCTTCTTGTTGTTAATAGCTATTCTCGCACTTATTGACACAATTGATAAGAGGACAAAAATGAATCGAAGTTGGATGAATGCAAGTCGCATAAGCGATGAGTATGAGAGAGGAGTTGAAAGGTTTCTGGAATTTGCTCGACTAAATCAAACGACACCCGATGGAAAATACTATTGTCCTTGTATAAACTGTTTGACATGAAGTATAAAAATTCTAATGAAAATAAATAAATTAATAAACAAGAATAGAAGAATAATATGCATTATAAATTTATTAACTAAAATGATTGTTTATAATATTTGTCCTCATACATTCCAATCCTACTCCATCGGAGATCCGAGAAGGAAAAAGAGAGAAATCACAAATTCAAAAATCTTAATAGAAACAAAGAAATGATCGAAAAAAACATCCCACGTACGATGATACATCAAGAACCCACATCAAATTTCCATAGTTTCCTTAGTATTTAGCGGGCTTGTAGGCAATGAAACTACATATTTGGACTTGGCGAACATTGTCGAATCCAATGATCCTAATGAAGCCATCCGGGTGAGCCTTGATTGCCTCGTCTAGCTCGTTCAACACTTGCACTGCGTCTGTGCACCCGAACATTGGCAATTTCCACATGGTCCAGTAACGTCCGTCATAGTATCCTGGTGAATGGTGGTGCTCACGGTACACGAATCCATGCTGCAATTTTTGACGTCTAACAAGTTAATAATTTCGACACATTTGAAGTGCAACATATATACTCCTATTTCATATATGCCTAGTGGATTTACATTCAAAAATCAAGTAATCTTATGTACATAATATATAATTCAAGTGACATTGATATGTACGAGTACTAGACTGGCGCATCTCTGTACACTGTGGATAAATGCCAATCGTCTCATTTACTAAAAAAATAAAATACTTGAATATTATATGTTATATTATAGGGATAATTACATGAAAGAAAAAAGCCCGAGGTTCAGGCTAATTACAAAAATTTCAGAGGTTTCTAAAAATGGTGAAAAAGACCTTTAGATTTGATTCCGTCTTATACTTATCCCTTTATATGCAAGAAAATATTTCAGAACTTCCCTTGATATTTCTGTAAATATTACAGTTATTCTCTTAAATATAAGAGAAGATGGGGGCTTTTGTAAATTTGAAACATATCTTGATTTTTTTGTAATTTACCCAAACCTCAAGGAATTTTTTGTAACTATCCCTATATTATATATATGTATATACACCAACTGTAGTAGCTGCAAAACCTTTATAATGTTACCATAGGCACATACAAGTGAGATAATTGTTAAAACTTGGAGGGTAAATATATAATTAATGAAAATTAATAGGAAAATAAGAAAAAGTAATTATGGACCTCCAACTCGAACTCAAGGCAGGGAATGAGCTTTTGGCGGAGAAGGTATTCAACTTGCTTGAGGAGTTGTTCCCTTGTGAGATCAGGAAGGTATGACAATGTCTCGAATTTCTTCAGTCCAACTGTGGGCCACACCTGTATAAAAAATACCATAATCAAATTAATAACTTTAAAATAAAGAAATTTGCACATAGTTAACTTCTATGCATGTTTTAAATTTATTTCATTATTTTACAAGTATAATTTATAATAATGCTTCTAAATTGGATTAACTATATGCATCCAGCTCGTTCAATGTCAATGTGATTAGTGTCACACGTAAATGTATACCAAAATTACATTGAAAGACGAAATCTTTTATTTGATGTTGCATAAATTCATACACTTGAAAAGAAAAAAAAAAAACTATGTGGTTAATAAATATTCAAGGGAAAATATTTTTCTTGTATCGTAATTTGGATTATTTGGAGATATAGTCCTCTAGTAGTCATATTTAAATTTTGGTCGAATATTTTTTACAAATTTGGACACTTAGTCAAATTTTGACCAAAATTGTGTAATTTTATCGGAAATTGTTGATTATGACCCGTTATCTACAAACATGTCAAAAGTTTTAGACAATTTCCACTTGAACATTGAAATTCCCAAATTTTACATGTCAAATTTGGTATTTTGAAATGTCAATTTTTGCACAGTACCACCAAAATTCCTAAAATTCTTAGACACATTAATGGCCCACTGGTCGTACTCAGCAATTCGTCAAAATCCGACTAAATGTTCAAATTTTAAAAGACATTGGCTCAAAATTTAAAAATGACTACTTGGATGACTAAATCTCCATGCAATACAAGTTACATGACCAAAAAGACTATTTTCCCGAGATTATTTAAACTGAAAATTGACTAGTTTGTGTACCTTCATGCAAGAGACTCTTCCACCATTGCTAGCAAGGGTGGTGATGTCAGCACTCTTGTGGGTGGCGGGGAAAGCGGCGGCCGACTTGAGTCCGGTGAACGGAGCCACCATGTTGGCTTGAGCCGGGGTGGTGCGGGTTACGGTGGTGGCTGTGGCGGTGGAGATCATTGAGGAAGCCATTATTTTTCTTATTTTTTTCAAGTAAATTAATTAATTCACACACACTCAATGAGCCCTACTCCGTTGAAAGCCTTGTGCAGTAACCCCATCTTTTATAATGTCATGTACCCCCTTCTTTCTAATTGGTTTGTGCGGATTTTCATCTTACGGCCTGAATTTGATCTTCTCCAATTTTGGTGGTCTTGGGCCGTTGGATCTCTGATGCTGTGACATTTCCATTTTCTAACCACATATAGATGGATTGGTTGCCTTATCGCTGGTCACCCCTATCGGTGTGCCACGTGGCACTAACCTTATCTGGTATGGGGCAGTGGTTTGAGAGGTTATTATGACTCTCCAACTGGAATATGACAGATTTAATATCATTTGAAGACGAAGACCTTGGGCGTCCGTGGACGCGTTTTAATGCATGGCTTTCATTATGTTATTTTTCATGTTGTTTTATGTATGTTGTTAACAACATATGTTAGTTCAGATTTTGGTATCAAGTCAATTTCCCTTCCTAGACGTCAATTGAAATCGGACAATTTTTTAAAGCAGCGTGTTTTTCCTCATTAAGAGGTCGGGTGCGATTGGATATCTTTTATTTTCTTTAGAGAATAGTAGTAAAAAAATTGAAAGAAAAAGATGATCTTTAAAAGTGTGATTGGATGTGAGATAAAAAGGTAATGATGAAAGTCGATTTAATTTAAAAATAGTAAACTAATGATTGGTAGTTAGAAATGTGTGAGTGAGTGAATAGTGAAATTTGAGGAGAATGTGTAATAATGATTAGTTTTTGTGGAAAAATGTGTATTTTCTAAAAAAATCATAAACAATCGCATGTTTGGTTAAAAAAATCTCCAACTGGAAAGAAAATGGAATCTCTTCCACATCCAATCGCAACCTGACTGTTTTGCTTTGAGATATTTTCTTTGAGTTTGCAAAATTACATTAAGGCCCTCTTCAAAATTGTGAACGTGACTAGTCGTACTCGTAGAAGTCCTTAATGGAAATTTTGTTACTTCATAGATATTAAGATGTCAATTCATTGTTAGGGATGATTAAAAAGAAAATCTTAAGTTCGGGATGACTAATATAACAAAATCCTACATTGCCCTCTTTAAATTTAAATTATAATCCAATTTGAGGGGTTTTTTTAAATTTTGAAATATTGTGGATTTTTTGGTAATCAGCCCAAACACATGGAATTTTTGTAGTTATCTCTTTATTGTTATTTTGGCTCAAAATTAGACCGTTTAAGAAACTTAAAGTATGAGAATTTATAAGTGGTATATATGATGCTAGATGAAGTCTTTAATTTTAGGTATGGCAATTTCTCACGATACAAATTTACGACATAAATCTCGTGTCTTAACCTGATCCGGCTATCTCGAACCACGAATTGCCACCCTATTTAATTCGTTGGACAACTAAAAATTGAATAGATCATAAAAACAAAATATCCAATATTTTTCCAATTTTTCAGTTCTTATCTTCGATTATAGTAAAGTAGAGGCTTTTAGCTAGGATAAAAAGCTATAAATTCACCTAACCCAACTAAAAAGAAGCAAGACGTGACATCCTTTATCTCTTATTGGCTCGTTTGGCATGTTGGATGGTTTTAATACTTGAAATGAGGATTAGGCCTGAAAACACTATTCCAGTCTAAATTTATCACATTTTATCCTTTGTTTTGGATTTTTGATGACCTGTCCAAGTTGAGTAGTCCTTATTGTTTGGGATTTGTGATTATTGATGATAAACATGTTAATTGACCAATGTGCCCTTTTTACCTGTTCTATTTTGAAGTTGGAGCTCAGTTTGAAGGACCGCTCGGTCGCCCTCATCGGCCGGTTGGTAGAGTAAGTTTTGGATTTCGTTTACGGGGTTCTCTATAAATCGCTCTGGTACCATCTTCCAATTTGTGTATGCATATTTGTTCAAATTTTGAATTTTATTGTGGTTTGATTTCGACTTGTTTTTCGACCGACCTATCCTCCGAAACCCTAATAAAATCTTAAACTCCTCTACTTCTACAAATTTATGTCGCTTAATTACTCGACATTTTGTTCTTTGCACAATATGGATGCCATCCGCACGATGGCGGTATAATTTTAGGAAAGTATGCTAAATTGGCGAGTGAATCATCAAATTTGGGAAAATGTTACTTTATTCTTACATACATACAATTTGCATACATTGTTATACCGATAATTTGAAGATAAATGTTGGATGTAATTTTGTGTTATCGACTGCGAAGCATGTGTGATATAAGAATTTTCTTTATAATTGCTTAAACTTTTTTACTTGGTAATAAAAGTTGACATTTGGGCTCCTTATCTAAATGTGACCCGATAACATTCTAATATGTTCAAACTATATATATCTGCAATTGTCTTAAGTAAATTAATATCGATCATGTTGTAATTTGTGTAACCACATACGTGTCGCGAGTACCTTGGTCTGCATTATCTATATCATGGCTTACATTATATTTGATGTTCCATTCTATACAAAAGTAGGTCATTGAAACCATATTTGTGGTATGAGTTCAAGTAATGACAACCCTTACTCCTCTGCTAGTAACGACTCTTTTCGACGCACGCCTCAACAAGGGGACTTACATGTGCAATGTCATTGTGGCTTCTATTTGAATGTACAAACCTCGTGGACCAATCGAATCCCTATCCGTCGATTTATGTCATGTCCTAGATTTAGGGGTGAGTGTTCACTTTAAATTATGAAATAGTTTAATTTCTATATTTACTAACGTTCAAACTCATTTGGTGTTTAAGTGTAACAACATCCGCGATGAATTTGTTTTTTTTTTTTTTTTGGTATGTTTGGATTTCATGCGTCCAACATTTCGGCTTAACAAATGTGGGTTCTTCAAATGGATGGAGGAGGATTTGACCACGATCAAAACAGTTGATACATGATTTGCACGAGAGGCTTAAATCATAAGACCGAATCGAGTATTGCAAACGGCGTTAATTGTTCTTACTTCGATTAACAAAGTTTTCGTAGATTATATCTGCACTTGTACTATGTATTGCTTACATGCATCACAAGGTTATGTGTCCTGCTTAGACTATTGGACAGTAGGTTTTGTACACCTTTGGGGAATATACAATTACAAGGCATAGTATATGTCGATGTTTGTTTTGATTTATGTAAGTGTGGTTCGCCATCATGAATCATTTTGTTTCATGTATGTCAAATTAAGTTTTGTTATAACAAATAGCCAGTTGCTTGTACCTTATTTACTGATGATCATTGTCAAACTGCGTAAATTACACGTAAAATTACATTACACTATATTTGTGCTACTGGTTTGCTGTGTAATTCATGCCATGTATTTCTTCTTTGTACCATTAAGCTTGTTTACACTTACTTACCTGGTTTCGTACCATGACATTACCACATCCAATTGATTTACTCGGCAAATTTTTGTTGACATGAAGCCTGCCAAGATTCTCTTTTTCCCAATTTAGCCAACTTTTTATCCACTTGCTATGTATTTTCTACTTTCTTTTTTTTTGGTATCAAATCAATCTAATTTGATAACACAACACAAATTTTTAATTTCTAAATATTACACACCCATTTCTCGGTCATGTATAGTGAACTAGTAGAAAAATGAACCAATCACAAATTACACTTGTCACCACTTGTACAACTTGGTAATATTATATGAAAATTGTTTGGCCTATATATATATATATATATATATATATATATATATGCGTGCTTACTAAATGGAATTCACATCTATTTGTGTTTTGCACATTGCCTATATATTCATAAAACTTGACCCATTCCTTTAGTACATCCTCACCACAACAAAAATGGCTCCACTATATCCTCGTAATTCAAGTTGACTATATATACGACCTGGAATGGATGGAACGAGCCGATAGCTATTCATTTCGATTCTACTTGATCAACAAATGTGGGAAATTTTAGCTCGGGCGATAATAATACACATGCTCTACTTATTGCTCGTGCAACTCGTTAACTCGAATTGAGTAAGTCGCTTTTCTTTGGACTACATCAAACAACGCCTTAATTTCCTTCACAAACGCTATCGAACATTCTATCGATCAAACGTAAACATGGCGTAAGATTTGACGAGGCCACTAACACAATCCACAACACTCGATTTCGCTCTAGATGACATTGTGAAGGTAAAAATTCCCTTACATACAACCAATTTATTATTCGATTGTTATCATTCGATTTGTATCATATAATCATCATTACCATAATTACAATGATGTTTTTTTTGTTTGCCTATAGAAAGATGGATTTGGTCTTGCTTATCAAGAGATGGGCGATCCAGTTGGAACGCTGAAATAGTTGTTTGCTCCGAGCATTCTCGTAATTCCCAAGACGTGAAATAATTGATATATCTTCTGACGGTGAAAGTGATGAAATCGCAGATAATAGACGAGTTGCCAAAACCAGAAAAGAAGCTAAGAATAACAACCGCGCATCCTCATGGCCATCCTCACGATCGATCATTTTGGAACTATTTGGCGCAATTTGTACCACATACTCCGCCCACTCCGAGCTCTCTCTCAACCAACCAATCAAACCAATCGGTCCGCGTGACTACCTGCACCATCCTTTTATCGCCGTCCTCAACGTATCCCACGCCCTCCTTCAAATGTGTCGCCGCTTTCCAAAAGTGTCGAAACCAATGGTTCTTCATGCAAGCCATCTTAATTCTACCTAACTCGCAAAATATCATCTTACCTGGTTGTGTGTGGTTTCTTATTTTACCCCATTAGTATCGGTGTTTAAATTGTCCGTGGGTTAATGTTTAAGTTTAGGTCATGTTTGGGTTTGTTGGATGTCATTTTAAGTCATGTAATACTAGTTTGAAGTATGTGTTTTAAATTATGGTTGTTTAAAATTATGTGTTTCTTGTTTCGTATCCACCGAAACTGCTTTCAATTTTTATAGTTGATCGCTTGACGAGTAAAAATCTTAACCGTACCATAATAGACACAAGCTGTAACTTAACGAACCATTGATAGTTTGAAAATTTGGACTTCATCCATTACACATACTTACTAAACAATATTTAAAACACATCGTAATTTAAAACACATCCCATAACATACTTAGATAATAGGTAATGAAAACCTTACCACCTCCCTAAACCATAACATTTACATTGACATATTAAAGAACTTACGTAAACCGACCACCCACTAACCATCCACAAAGAACCCAACCATTTCAACTACTATCCACCACGAGCCTCCTTCCTCCTTTCATTGTCACTTGCAACCTGGACGAGCAACCCTTCAAATTCCTACTCATCAATCCTTTCAATGTGTTCATTAGCACCGCCATCCATATTGTCATAGTCTTCATCATCGGAGGAAGAGCCGCTTATCTCAAGTGGTTGTCCTCAGTGTATCCTGGGGAGGCCATTGAAGTCAATTTCCGCAAAGATTCCATCCGTGAAAACATGGAGACATTCGAGTATCTTGTGGGAACCCATAATTCCTATAGTAGCGATTAAGGTTGCTCTCCTACATGGATTTAAATTGCATATGATAATGTCAATGAAATATTTAATTTTAACAAAAAGGAGTACAAATGAGATTTCTATACCACATAGTCAAGGTTGTTGTAGTAGTCTTCATGATGAAGACCTTGTTAGAAAACACATCGAACTCAACTCCGGCAAATCCTTGAACGTACGTAAATCAATGAAATGAGTCTTCAACATCCGAATCTTATCCTTGACCTTGTTAACCTTGAAATCTTTGCCACATGCCGCAAAAAGTTCCATCACGGCTCATCGAAAACCTCATTGAAGGCAATGGATTCGTGGATGTTGTTTTTCATTCACACAACCTAAAGAACATGAAATAGCAATGTTCTTCATCCCGCTCACCCATCCAAACTCCAATCATGTGTTAGATAAATGTTTTTATCAAGATTTTGATGATTTTGTTCTAATAAGTTTTTATACCAAAACAATATTTTTATATGTTGTCCAAATACTCCTAAATGATTTAAAATATTTTTACTAATTTTTGGAGTATTTATTAGAGTTTTTTAATTTGATAAAAATTGGACAACACTTTTGATGGTTTTGTTTAAATTGGTTTTTACACCAAAACTATGTTTATAAATGTTGTCTAAATACTCCCAAATGATTTAAAATGTTTTTACTAATTTTTTGAGTATTTCTTGAAGTTTATTTTTGAAAAAAATCGAGACAACATTTCAAAGGGAGGTCGACCTGGTCGCCCAAAATGGTCGACCTAAGACTCAAGATAAGATAACTCGAAATAGAACATGCGCTTGAAAAAAGAGGGAGAGGGGATCGGGTCGAGGGAGGCCGACCTGGCCGCACCCCCGCAACCCCTACCGGATCGCACTATTTTTTTCAAACGGTCGAAATCTTCAACAGGCAACCTACCGCCCCATGCTATTTTGTGACAAAGAAAATTCCAACCGTTGTAACTGTGATGCAAAGATTTGCTTTTCTATTTTGTACAATATTTCTACATCTTGTGATCTTCTTTTTGTAGACAAAAGTGAAGATAGAGGAGCCTATGTTGGGAGCCTATGTTGGTGAAGCTTCCATATAAATAGAGGATGAATTGAAGACACAATTGATAACAACACAAGCAAATACACAACAAGAAATCGCAAATTTCCAAGCTTTCATATTCAACACTCTTGTTGTATTTATAGCCTAAGTATTTCACTTTCACATCTTGAGGTCTAGGTTTTATTTATTGATTACACTTTGCACTCAAATTGTAATATTCATTATTGAGTTGTAATCTTGATCTTTGGTTATCATTCAAACACAAGATATCCTTGTGAGTGTTCTTGTGGTAAGAACACACTGGATGATCTAGGTGATAAAAAAAAGATTGTGGTGATCTTCTTATTGAGGTGTTGAAGAATATGGTATTCTTCAAGATTGAAGATTGTGGTGATCTTCAAAGGTGCCGTTGAAGGAAGATTGTGGTAATCTTCAAAGGAGATTGTGGTAATCTCCAAAGGTGGTGTTGAAGAAGAGTGTGGTGCTCTTCAAGGTGTTGTAAGTTGAATTTGTATTAATTGTGGTAATTAATAAAATTCTTTTTCTTTTGAAATCCATCCCTGATATACTTTGGGTGGTAGAGATTAGGCCCTAGGTGGGTTGAACCTCTTTAAATCGACGCGTGTTGTTTACTTCCCGCACCTTTATTATTGTCTTGGCGTATTTGTTTCGAAAAAGAGGGCAATAATCAAAAGATGGAGATAATCTATTCACCCCCCTCTAGATTATTGTAGCCGCTTGGACTTACAAGTGGTATCAGAGCCAAACTCTTTGGCAAGCTCGTTCCACATCGCGAGTAAAGAGGAACGATCATCGGCTACGAACGAAGTCTACCTTACCGGCGCCTCCACCACCAAGCCACCACTATTCGATTCCAAAAATTTTACATTTTGGAAAGAAAGAATGGAATGCTATCTACAAGGTTGCGGGTTCGATATTTGGAACACGGTCGTAAATGAAGAATCCATTCCAATGATGAACACACCACACAAAGGCCTCAAAGAGCTCAATGATGAAGAAAAGAAAATCATCTCCTTAAATGGTAAAGCTCTTAATATTTTGTATTGTTCACTTACCATTTTGGAATATAATCATATTGTAGGAATTAAATCGGCACATGAAGTATGGAGAAAATTAGAAGAAGTATATGCAAATGCAAGGAGCCACTCAAAAGCATCTACTTCTCAAGTGGATACAAACCCAACATGGGATGAGCTTCCTACAACTTCCGACGCCGATGAAAACGAACGATGTCTTATGGGCTTCAAGAAAAAACGAGGTAAGTTCAAAACCCTCCACTTCTTATGATAATGAATTACAAAATGATTATAGTGATTTGCAAAATGATTTTGATGAACTTCAAAATGAATTCCAAAGCTTACTTGATAAATACAAAAATTTGAAAAAGGAATTCAATATTTTGAAAATTGATAAGATAATTTATTTTCCTCTTATGAATCACTTTCATGTGATCACACCACCACACTTGACAAGGTTAAAAACCTTGAAAAAAAAATAGTACTCTTGTTGAAGATATTAATTGCATGAAAAATGATTTATCAAAATCCAACTTGAGTACCGATAAAATGACCGATATTATTGATGTTCATAGTTGTGATAAATTGAAACAAGGACTTGATCATAAGCCTAGTGTTGTTAATTATGTGAAAAGAAATCAAGTCCCTATGCATGTTGGTCATTATGCTTCCAAAATTACTACTTGTTTTTATTGTGGTAAAACGGGTCACACGGTAAATACTTGTCGGGCTAGAAATAGCTCTAATTATTATTGGAGACCTAAAAGTCTCAAAGCTAATTCCAAAGGACCCAAACACTTGAGGGTACCACAAAACAATGTCATATTAGGTACCCGCGAATAATAATCGAGGAAAATACATACCGCCAAGAAGACATCAAATGACCATCTCATTTGATCAAAGAAGAAGACACCACCAAAATGAATTTCCAAGAAGGAAATATTATCAACAAAGGAAATAATATAATCCTTGGAGATGGAGAAATCGGAGAATCCACCATCAACATGAAGATTTTCAAAGGGGAACATATCATCAACAATGGGAACGACACAACCCATGAAAATGGCGTAATTGGTAACCCGTATCTCCCCCTTTAAATATGCATTTTATTTTGTTATTATGCATGTTTTTATTTGTGTCTTAATTGCAAATGAGTTTTCAAGTATTTATTTCTTAATTAAGGTCTTCAATATATATTTGTGCTTTTAAAATATTTTTGAAAAAGAAGACCTTATATGATATTTTTAAAAACTCTTGTGCATTTTTGTAGACTAAAGTGTATTATCATCTCTTATGGATTTTTATGGCATGAGCTTACTTGTGATATCTCTTAGTCTACACTTTTATCATTATGATTTGTGCTAGATTTGTTTTAAGAATTGTGTAGATTTACATATTTTCACAAATGGCCATTTACGTCATTAATTGTCAAGAAAGGCATTAATTATCGAGGTACGTTTACTTGTGTTATTCTCACTCTTATAGACTCGATATATGTATTGCCATGTGCCTATGTGCTTGTTTTTCATAGTATTTCATACAAGTGCCATTAATAGGATTTTTTGAAAGACACTATTCGATAATTGATTGCACATATTTGCTTTGTCAACTCTTGTTCAAATATTTCTTTTAAATGAGGTCTCAACTATATGCTATCGGATTTTCAAATTTCAAAAGAGACCTTTTGTAGCTTTCTTAAGCTTATTTGAACTTGCATGATTTAATAGACTCTTTATGATCTTCTAAATGCATAGTATGTATTTCTTGCTTCATGGTCTATATATATAGTGTATATTTCTACTATGCTCTTATGCAAGATATTTTGTGATTAATGATTGAGGTACGTTTTTACACTTGGGCTATTTTTTCTTGCTTATATAAGCGATGCCGTTAATGAGTTTGTTAAGTTGTGTAGATGAGAAATGAAGTACTCCAAATATTAGTTATCTCAAAATATTTGGATGTAAATGTTCTATTATGAACACCTTAGATCAATTGGATGCCCTGTGATGATAGTAATGAAGAAGACAAAAAGGGTATTCCGAAACAAACTCGATGACCAAGGCAACATTGGTCGAACTAAGGCGAAGTTAGTAGCTCGAAGGTATTTTCTAGAAGAAGGTAATTGATTTTGATGTAACATTTGCACTCATAGCACATTTAGTAGCTATTTGCATTTTACTTGCCCATTCTTGTTTTAAGAAAATTTCAAGCTTTACAAAATGGATGTTTAATCCAATTTTCTCAATGGTTTTATTCTAGAAGAAGTCTATGTAAAACAACCTCCGGGGTTTAAAATTTTTCTACGCCAAATGTCTTTTATAAAAGGCCTCAGACTTGTACGGTTGATAGACTTAGCTATTTTTGCTAAATTATTTTACAAGAGGTAAAGTTGATACTACTACTTTGTTTTTGAAAAAGGGAAGATTGTTTACTTGTGCATATTTATGAGAATATTTTTGGTACTACTAATGAATATTTGTGCAAGATATTTCTCCAAGTTGATGCAAGGTGTACTTGAAATAAGCATGATGGGGGAGCTCAATTTCTTGCTTGACTTCAAATTATTCAATGCCAAGTAGATGGTTATATTTCAAGAGAACTCTTGAAGGAGTTAGGCATTGAAGAAGGAAGAATCATCTCAACCTCTATGACTACCAATGAAAAGATTGACAAAGGTTGAGAAAGGCATGTCGGTTGACAAATAAATTCGAGGTATGTTTTCTTGTATTATTCCTATAGACTCGACATTCCATATGCCTTATGTCTATATGCTCGACTTAAAAAATAATAATAATAATATTCCAACGAATCTCATTAAAGTGCCGTTAAAAGAAATTTTCAAATATTTGAAAGGCACTTCTTCCTATGACTAGTTGTATCCAAAGCTTTAAAACGTTCTTATTTTTTTTGGGATTACAAGTTCGGTGAAAATTATTCAAAAATATGGTTCGTCATAATCGAACTAAACATATTGAGATTCGACATCATTTTCTAAGGGATTGTGTTTCAAAACGAAAAATTGAGATATCTTTTGTACCATCTCAAGATCAATTAGCGGACATTTTTACAAAACCGCTATCTTCCAAGACTTTTGCATCGATACGAGCTCGGTTAGGCATAATGCATATTGAATGAGGCTTACGTTTGCATTTTGCACGTTTTTAAAACTTAGGGCGAAAAATCGGATTTTTGGTTGAAAATTTGGATTTTGGAAAAACTCGACAGACAAACAAATGTTGAAAGGGTTGAGGGCAACCTGTCGCCCTCAACGCCGACCGGCCGCCCAACCTCGACCGTCGCCCCTAAGCCTAAAATTGATTAAAACTGCTCGCTTTTGACAAGATTCTTCATTTTAACTTATTTTGGCCATTTTTCGTCCCCTTTGCCAAAATCACACAAATTTCACTTCAAATTTGTTTTATTGCATATGTTTTATACTTTGGACTTCATTAAGCTCGATTATCATCATCATTGCTCATCTTTACCGAATAAATGGTAAGAATTCTACTCCATTTGCTCAATCAATTGAACCCTCGAGATTTTGACTTATTTGCAAAATTCTTGATGCTAGTTTCATATGAATGTGATGAGCTTAATATTTATGATGTATTGAATGTTGTTTGAACTGAATTGGTGATGAAAATTTTTGGCTTAAATGAATTTCAAAGGCGTTATATACTTCTAGTTTTATTCGGCGACGCCAAGTGTTCGACAAAATGTTTCAATGAAAAATTCATCTCCTACATGAGTCTCTCGATTTGAAAAGTCTTATAAGTTTATAGAGATCTTGTTTTATCAATCAAATGAGCTTTTGCAAATCAATTGATCAACTTTTCCCTTTTATTTGGAATTTAAGCTTCAATTTTCAAAAAGCTCGATAAATCGATAAATTTGCGCACTTTGATATGAATATATATGATGTTTTTATCGTGCTAACATTCTTTTTGATGATTCCAAAGGGGAGAAACATGAAAAACGCTCATACGCTCAAATAAGCGAAAATAAGCTCGCAAGAAAAGCTATAAGATAGGGCTCCTAAAAGCCATAAGTCAGTGAATATTGCTTAGTCCATTTGATGTATTGTGGACTTTTATGCTTGACTAATGATGTTTTGTGACAGGGGAGCTTATAAGCTCATGTAATTCAAGCTTAAGTTGTGAAAACTAAGCTTTTAGCTTTTAGTTGTTGCTTGTATACTTGTTCTTTATATGCATGTTGATAGGAGCTTGTGCAAAATGATTTTGAAAACCTTTGCTCCTATCCTTGTGTGCTTGTACTTATGATGTATCTTGCTTATAATTGATTGTTGTTTTAAAGACCGTAAAATTTGTTTTGTTTTAAAATCGACCTTCTAAAATTGTTTTGGTTTGTAATCATCAAAAATGGGGAGTTTGTTAGATAAATGTTTTTATCAAGATTTTGATGATTTTGTTCTAATAAGTTTTTATACCAAAACAATGTTTTTATATGTTGTCCAAATACTCCTAAATGATTTAAAATGTTTTTACTAATTTTTGGAGTATTTATTAGAGTTTTTTAATTTGATAAAAATTGGACAACACTTTTGATGGTTTTGTTTAAATTGGTTTTTACACCAAAACTATATTTATAAATGTTGACTAAATACTCCCAAATGATTTAAAATATTTTTACTAATTTTTTGGAGTATTTCTTGAAGTTTATTTTTGAAAAAAATTGGACAACATTTCAAAGGGGAGGTCGACCAGGTCGCCGCCAAAATGGCCGACCTAAGCACCAAGATAAGATAACTCAAAGCAGAACATACGCAGCTTGAAAAAAAAAGAGGAGGGGGATCGGTCCGGGGAGGGCCGACCTGGCCGCACCCCCGGGCACGGCCGACCCTCCGACCTCCGCACCCCCGCAACCCCTACCCTGGATCGCACTATTTTTTCAAACGGTCGAAATCTTCAACAGGGCAACCTACCGCTCTATGCTATTTTGTGACAAAGAAAAATTCCAACCGTTGTAACTGTGATGAAGAAGATTTGCTTTTCTATTTTGTACAATATTTCTACATCTTGTGATCTTCTTTTTGTAGACAAAAGTGAAGATAGAGGAGCCTATGTTGGGAGCCTATGTTGGTGAAGCTTCCCTATAAATAGAGGATGAATTGAAGACACAATTGATAACAACACAAGCAAATATACAACAAGAAATCGCAAATTTCCAAGCTTTCATATTCAACACTCGGTAGGACCAGTGCTTCAAAGGGCCCTAGGCGATATTCTAAAATGGGCCCGTATATTATAATTAAATTTTTTATCTTAAAATATTACTCTAAACCGAGGATTTGAAAAATTAGTTGTAATACTAATTATAATAATAAATAGAGAAAATAATTATTTTAGCTAGATAGCACGACTAATTAAAAATAGTAACATGCTAGCAAGGTAACTACAATATATATTATCAATCAATAAATTGAAATTTAAATGCCGGCAAGACAGTTCAATAAAAAATAATATTAGAACTAATAATTATTTGTGTATTTTTTTCATCTCTTTTTCTGCCTTTTTCTTTTATGAATTTATGGAACTGAAATGATTTTATCACAAATAGGTTTGAGGTTTGCTATAAGTTTTATCAAATTTTCCGATTGTGCCACTTTTGGAAAGATAATAAAAGAATACGAAGTCAACAATTTGATTAGCTAAACACAAAAATATTGATGATTACTGATGCTATAATTAGAAACACCAAAATAAAACACATATTTGCTAATAATTAACCAATTAACAATTATACAATATATATATATATATATATGTGTGTGTGTGTGTAATGGCTAAAGAGTAAAAAAATGGGCCCCCAATTATATGGGGCCCTGAGTCGAGCATGTCCAAACTTACCATCGTGCGGACTGACCAACACTCTTGTTGTATTTATAGCCTAAGTATTTCACTTTCACATCTTGAGGTCTGGCTTTATTTCTTGATTACACTTTGCACTCAAATTGTAATATTCATTATTGAGTTGTAATCTTGATCTTTGGTTATCATTCAAATACAAGATATCCTTGTGAGTGTTCTTGTGGTAAGAACACACTTGGATGATCTAGGTGATAGGTCAAAGAAGATTGTGGTGATCTTCTTATTGAGGTGTTGAAGAATATGGTATTCTTCAAGATTGAAGATTGTGGTGATCTTCAAAGGTGCCGTTGAAGGAAGATTGTGGTAATCTTCAAAGGAGATTGTGGTAATCTCCAAAGGTGGTGTTGAAGAAGAGTGTGGTGCTTTCTTGAAGGTGTTGTAAGTTGAATTTGTATTAATTGTGGTAATTAATAAAATTCTTTTTTTTGAAATCCATCCCTGATATATTGGGGTGGTAGAGGATTAGGCCCTAGGTGGGTTGAACCTCTTTAAATCGACGCGTGTTGTTTACTTCCCGCACCTTTATTATTGTCTTGGCGTATTGTTTCAAAAAGAGGCATAATCAAAGATGGAGATAATCTATTCACCCCCTCTGATTATCAGAAACGGCTTTGACTTACATCATGTTACCCCCAGCAACCTGTTTTCTTGTGCGCACCATGATCCCTACAAATTTGACAAAAAAGTTTAAAAACGGTTATTATACTACAAAGTAAAAAAACATTAAATATAAACGCATTAAGCCTAAGAATTGTTTGATTTCTCGTAAACAATTAAAAGTTTCTAGCAAATTGTATCTCATGAAAACACCACCACCTTGTATACAGAGTACCTTCTGTCTGTGTTGTATATTTACTTGGTGCAAGTGCTTTGCCAAAATCTCCTTAAAAAAGGGGTTATTTCACTATTCATTGAAAATCCACTCACATTTGGTAGGTCACAATTAAATGTGATTATGCAAAACTAAATTAATGTAAAAGTTAATGCAGCAGTCTATCGGTCACTATACATGAAAGGCCAGTCTAATAAAAAGCAATGAGTACAAATGAGAATTTATGGCATTCAATATCCATGCACCCGTTTTCCAAAAAATTGAAAAATACATGTCCTTAAGATGCGTAAAATAGACCTGCATGGGTAGGTGAAGAGATTCTTAAATGCATTCATAAATGGGAGTGAAAAGACATTTCATTACACTGCAATAGACTTATCCGTTAAAGAGCCACTAGCAATGAAACATAGTGACTGTTTTCCACAATGTAGCACGAGAAAACACAGTGTATGGAATAATAAAGAAACAAATTTCTGTAAAGTGACAGGGGAATAATGTCAGGTTTAATCTATTAAAAGCTGACCCACATCCAGATTGAAATTTCAGTTCAACACATTGTTTCCACCATGGATTTAAATTACAACATATTTGGTACCACATTACAGTACTTTTCCCATGAACTTAATTTGTGTTCCATGTGCCCTGACACATATACACAATACGGACTACAATAGTTACAAACCAAAATAGTTACAAACCAAAATTGAACAAGTCCCAGCCATTAAAGGGAATAAGTAAAAAACATAATAGTTAAAAACACAAAAGGTGATTGACTTGTTAAATACAATTTCAGATACTTGCAAAAGAGGAATGCCCCACTATATTTTCCCTTCGCACATCATCCGGACCATGACTGCCTTGGTATCATTATTCAGGCTAAAGAAAAGGTCTAAATCTTTAGCATCGCTGCAAAGTCGCTTTGACACAGCGATCTTGTCCTCCACAGTCAAGAAATCCATTTGTGATAAGGCATCGTAAACTGCCTATCTTTTTGCAAAAACATCTTGCTCAAACCCGATTCGAGTAGCTAAATCACCCAATTTCGATTCAGTTTTTTCCAAAAAAGAGTTGATGAAGTCCATGAAACGCTCCTCGATGTCGTCATTAGATTTTCTTTTCTTACTTGACTTCGATTTATTGGTAGCACTGATTTGGCCCCGATAAGTTGACGTACCTTCAGCTACCTCAACTGGACTTGGAATATCCAAATTGGGCTCAGGTGTCTGAACATGTGGTTGGGGTGCACCACACAGGATGTCCTGAACAACTTCTGCAAATCCTTCGGCATTTTGCCCTGTTGCCCTGTCCTTGCCAAATATTTCACACCAATCTTTATAGTATGGCCATGACTTAAACCTCATCCCCTTCGCATTTGCATCAACCTGCACATTGGAAAACAATATTCAGCAGATTGATTATATGCTCAAAAGAAGACAAATTGGAATCTTTGGCAATGAACCATGACACACCTTGATGTATTCATTCCACTTGTCCTCTTCTTTCACAATCAACGTGTTTGAGAAATCATTCCACACAAAACCAGATGACCTAAGCATTGAAATTAAAGATCAGTAGTCTTTTTTCCAAACATGAATTTTGGAATTTATATGTGGCGTTGCACGTAGATCAGTTCCGGGAAATGCTTTACTCATTGATTGCTCTAGCATAAGCTAGTAACTGGACTTGAATCCATTATCGCACTTATAGCCCCTCACATTTAGTTCTTTGAGGGCATGCAAAAGAACATGTTCTTCTTGAGTTGTCCAAGACCGTCTTGAATGACTGACATTCTTTCTTGATCCACTTGGCCTTGGAACACTCCCAATAGATTCCATTACCACAACCCTAATTACAAATTTATAAAAATGATTTTGTACTACAGGTAGAAGATAGATGACAGAATATTGCATTAATAAATAATGTCAAAGTATCTACCAATTAATAAATACACAATCAAGTCACACTGAAATAAAATTAAAAAAACACCAATACAACATCACAACATACTAAACTGTTCGAGCAAATTAAGTTTACAATCATCCAGAAAGTCTAACAAATAGTTACCGCACCTAATAATATTTTGGACAAACACAACAGAAATATGGATATCCAGTCCCTAGCGTCTCCATTCATTGTACATAGATTCTGCTAGGTTATCTCGGTACTCAGTCCAAATTTGGGATGACTCAACTACATCAACAAATTCATTGTCGACTTGGTCATGTGGCTGACCAACTACATATTCGGGGACTTCATCTTCTAATGGATCAACAGTCATAGTACATCGTATAAAATTTTGGAGTAAGCAGTACGCCATAATTATACGATTCTACGTCTTAATGGGATAAAATTGTCTGCTCCTAATAATAGCCCATCGTTGTTGAAGTAAGCCGAATGACCTCTCAATGATATTGCGTGCTTTCGCATGCCTTAGATTGAATAACTCCCTATAATTTTGTGGCGCTGATGATCCTGTACCGAATTCGTCCAAATGATACCTGACACCTCGGTATGGTGTGAGAAAGTCGGGTGCATTTGTGTATCCACAGTCACATAAGTAATAATTACCTGTCATATGAACACGATATCTATTAATTGGGTTATTTGTCAGATATTATTGTTGGATTACACAGTGTTTGCTGATGGTATATTTAAATGTATCGGAACACTAAACACATCTCATAGGAAAAACTACGCACTAACCGTTTGGGACTCTCAATCCATTTGTTCTACTCACAGAATCCCGTAAAACCCGACTATCCACAAAGCAGATCCTTTCCATCCGGACAAAATGTAAATATATTGCATATTTTGGTCACAAACAAATAGAACATTAATGTAAACGTCCCTTTGAGATTCATATACCGTGCCTTTTCATTAACAGAACACGCAAACAATGTATGTCCCATCTAAAGCACCTAGACATCCCTATTAATTGAAAAACATGGCAGAATAGTTAATTATCTTTCAAAAGTTACATGCATTGTTGATTAACTCTTTTCAACAATTACCTTGAACCATTTCCAGCGATCGTCCATACAATGCGTCACCTACGGGTAGCGGGGTGGACAATAATATGGGATGTAGCTTCATCACTGCCTTAAGGACCGTATTAAAGTGAGTGCTAATGGTGTATCCAGATCTTTTGAAGTCAAATTTGACGACCATATTCTTTTTATGATGAGACAAAACTGACAAGAAAATGGCCAATTGCTCACTTATTTGGACGTGTCGCGTTCGTTGTAACCCTCCAACATTCTCCAAAAGAAAATATAACCTAGCAAATGCATTTCTATCCATATGTAGTTGTTGGATACAATCGATCACTATCGTGGATTAGAGCATGCATGTGGTCAATTTGAGCGGGGTTTCGTGCAATCATATCAGAAGCGAGCACGCACTTTCTTCTGATATCGTCGATTAGGTCGTGGCCTAATATAACATAGGTAAAAATAACAAACTAACAAATATTTTGATGGACGTCATTATTTCCTCAACGATAACAATCACTTGTATTTCTTCTTCATCCATCTACCATTTAAACAATTTAAGCATAAACAAAGAGATTAAACAAAATGTAATATAATCCATACAATTTCAAAAAAGCAATATGTGAATGAGGTGAAAATGCAATTTTAAACACATATTGAAATTTGAATGGAGGAGCAAAAAGGGATAAACACTTTACACCCTATTCTCAATAAACAAACAACAACAATATCTACAATAACCATATTATTGTTTCGGATGGAAATAGCAAAACAATATAGAGCAACAAACTGGAGGGGCATACATACTTACTTAATGTATGCAAGGGTTAAAGGCAAGACAATACAACCAATTTCCGCAAAACAATGAACCCACCATCCCACTATTCTCAAGATGAACAAATTCGTCATTATTTACATCATAACTTCTTTCATATTTTAATGGTGCATAAAAATCGCCAATGTAAATCAATCGCAAATAACCTACACCCATTCTCACATTTTATACCAACATCAATCAGTCAAAATTTAAAATTTATAATGGGAGTATTCATTTTCGATCAAAAAAAAAAAAAAAAAAAAAAAAAAGAACGCACTTCCGCCGACTATCGAGTTTCTTCAAATCTTTTTCCAGAATAAAACAACCTGGACATACATTGCAATATCGTAGATAATAAAACAATAAATAGAGACGCACGTAGTTTTCGCCATTGACAAAACCAAAGAAATTTTAGGGTTGGAGATGGCGCCCGAAATGAGGTATATATTTGCCCTAGAATTGATATTATTTGATGTTGGAGGGACAAAGAGGTCAAATTGTAAACATATTGAGGGGCAAAAATGATATTACGAGGAGGAAAAGTCGGTATAAAATTATAACACCCTCCCCCACCGATAACTTATCACAAGTTGGGTTGAAAAAGTGGCGGGCCTCGAACAATTGTACCGCCTCCAAAACAAATTCCCAAACATAAAATAAGATAGGATTAGGCCGGATATCCCATCTTTTCCAGGTTCCCAAATGAGCCGTATATATTGAAGGATATGTTGTAATAGAGCAAACGGTTAATCTGTCACGGATGGTGGTTTTCTTAGAGTTGCATTCTTATGGAGCATTGCAATTTGCAATAGGGGCTCTAGGGGCACGGGCACCCCTGAAACTTTAAAAAAAAAATTAGGGGGTATTTTAGTAGTTTCACCCCTATATCGGTTCCGCATTTGATCATGAGAAGCTACTTTGCATTGCAAAATTTTACCCATTAAATTTTTTTGCAGTTATTTTATGTGAACTTGGAAATCAACTTGATAACTTCAGTTTTTATATTGTTTAGATGAAAGCTTCTCTAATATAGCAAGTATAGGTCTCGTCCAGAAAATAATTGCTACAAAAAAAATATATTATTTTTCCATTGATTTATTTGTTGATTAAGTTGTTATTGATCTAACTAGATGTTATTGTCATGGTGGAAAGAACTTTTTCGGCAATGAAAATTATCAAGAGTCCATTGCGGAGCCGAATGGGAGATATACTAGCTATTGAATGATTGTTTGTTAACATACATCAAAAAATATATATTTCGGAATATTAGTAATGAAGTTATGCAACGATTTCAGTATATAAACAATAGAAGAGAAATGTTATGATCTATTGATGTAATTACATTAAGTTACTTATTTATGAATATTAAGACATAATTGAATTAATACATTTACTTTATCAATATAAATTTATAGTTTATTTTTAAAGTTAATGTATATTATTTCATTATAGGACAAGATGGTGTTGCTTCAAAGTATTTTCAGCATCCAAGTCTAGATGTTTTGGTAACTATCAAGAGTTTTGGCTAATATATAACACATATTTATGATCGTAGTAATGCTTCACTAGTTCAAAGTAGTGTAGTTTTAACTTATCGTAACCAACTAAGTTCGGATATCTTTTCTAATTGCTTAATAGGTTTTTTAAAAAAATTTAAAAATGACACCCTAGCGGTAAGGACTTGAGACCGGATCTCCGACCGCATCAATCAAAAAATCAAAGACAAAAAAAAAGCTAAAATGAAAAAAGCATAAAATTACAATCATATCCTATCAAAATCAAACTAGGATACCCTAACTCACCCATCTTAATAAGTGATAGCAAAAATTAGTATACACCTCCGCAAATATGTGACAACTTTACCTCCATATTGAAAAAAAAAAAAGCCCCAATTTTTATCCACGTACCTACCTCAATAATTTCTGGCAAAATTAGAATTCTCTAGTAAAAAAGTGATTACATATCCGAATTAAAACTTTTAAGTTGTTATATATTTTTCTACGACCAATTTATCAATTAGCGGATCGAATCTCAATTTAGGGAAATTGACGGGATGAATTTACCATTTTGCCTTTTATGGAAGTGTGTATTTTACCCCTTTGGTCAATTTCAAGTAAAAAGTGTTTGTATAGTTAAACATCGGATGAGATCTTTACCTATAATGGTGTTTGCAGGTCCCAAGGAGTAGGTCCCAAGGAGTGTGGTGTAATGTTTACAAGGGGGGTTAAATAAATCTTACCAAATTTTCGATTTTAGTCCTTTTAAATATATTCAACAGAGTTGACTCAAGTCAAATGTATCCTGGGGGACAGCTAAGTTTGCTATTCAGCTAAGTTTCCCATTCAACAGACTCGATAGAGCTGTTGATAGTATAACTCGGCTGCTTAAGTCAAATATTTAACTTAGTTGATTTGATTTTTAACAGCAGAAGACTTAACACCCTTTGATTGATTAAAGCTTATTTTTAACACTTGTTTTAGCACTTAGTTAATTATCAGTTGGATAGCAGATTTAACTAACAACAGATATAAAGTAAATGCAGGAATGTAAGTGCTGAAAGTAAATTGACACAATCAATTTTTATAGTGGTTCTAAGATGGAGTAATTCTTCTAATCCACTCTTCTCCAACTCCTGGAGGAATCCACTAAGAAACAGATCAAGTTACAATGCAAAGAAATACTGATCAGAGAAACGCTTGATCACACAAACCGGCTTCTCCTGCGACTCTACCTTCTTCACGAGCCGCTTGCCTTGCTACTTCAACTCACTTTCAAGTCCTCGATTTGATCACGTAGCCTCCAACAAACTTGAAACTTTGTTCGACCAACCTTTGTACAATCCTTCAACTTGGAAAGTAGACCTCTTTTTATCTTCAAATGTTTCCTCTTCAACTGCTGGTTGAAGTTGTCTCTCCTTCACACTTGTGTTGGATTGAGTTTCTTCGAGTTTTAGGCTTGAAGAATGTTTGATAAGCGTTGAGAATATTTTGCGATTAATTGCTTGCATAATGTTTGCTCTTGCTAGGTTCGTGTATGCAAGGTAACATTTTCTCAAATGCTTCCTCACCTTTTATAGTGCATATTTAATTTGAAATTTGTCCGTTGAAGAGATAGGCTAGTTTCAAATGTCACTTTGTGTTCATTGGCTTGTTTTTTCTTGGTCCGAAAAGACTTGTGATGTTGACCTTCCTCGTATTAAATGGCATCACAAAATTGCAGGTTCGACACAAGTTGCGATGCTTCCCATTAGCTTATTCCTTTTGCATATTTCAAGGCCAAACACTTTAAGACTGGCGGCTTGACATATTACTATATCGAGTAATATTCATGACTTCATTCAAACGGATCAATGTCGATCCGTCTTGACTTGATTGATGCTTTAACCCAGGTGACTTGAGTCTTCTCCAATCATAAGATTGACTCAACTATCACTTCAAATGTTGGGACTTGGCTCTTTGAGTTGACTTGATGACACTTCACACGCCTATTCCACACCGATTCTCCTTCATCGAGTCCTTGACTTCCTTCTAGGCCATACTTAGGTGACACACAAAGCAGTCTTCTTTCTTTCCATTTGACTTCTTGTATTCTTGACTTAGTGACTTCACTCGGCTCTTTCACCATATCTATTACAATACTGAGAATTACAAGGAAAATGTGGTGATAACTTCCTGTCCTAAGCTTTACATGGTATCATCAAAATCTAACAAATAAATTTCCTAACAATTTCCCCATTTTTTATGATGCCAAAACTTAAAACATACAAAATGAGTAAACAACAAATACAAGCAAATCAAAGAAAAAAGAATATAAGCTTTTGAATAATCATTTTATTGATCATAGCATTCTTATCCTTTACAAAGTCATTTTACAACAAATGTGAGAGCGATACACAATTACATCTTTTCAACGTGTATCTAAGCTAAGTTATATAGAAGAATGAAAATTACAAGTAAATTCTTGAGCAATTACAAGAAAACTTACGATTATGTATTTACAAAAAGAGTAAAATAGATGAAGGGGTTCGCAGATACTTGAACCTTTGATGCTTCTTTTCTTCTCTCTTCATCACAGCCTCTCTTCCTATCTTCATCGACTCTTCTCCTTTTTCTTTCTTCTTCTTCTTCCTTTTTCGTCTTTTCGTAGCACGTTTAGCAAATAGGTCATCCCTTCGCTACCTCTCTCCCCATTTGTGATTTACCCTTTCATTCTCTTCTTCTTGCCTCTTGACTTGAAGAACCTTGCGTGCAACATCCATATTAGCAAGGCGATCGAATCCACTAAGATATGATCCCTTTCTTCTCGTGGATCCACATACGCAATGTCCTTTGGTTTTGGCCGCGGTTGATCGCTTCTCCTCCGCCACCATGACTACCCCTTGTTGGCTTAGTTTTCCTTACTGCGGGAGTATATTGTCGAGCCTTTGACTTTCCAAAGGAGTGATCGCTGAACTCGGGCCGCTTCTCACCGTCTTGCATGCTCAATTCCCTTCTCGAGTGCGGATCACATGCTTGAGGTAGTCGTATCTTTAAAGTAGCCTTACCGCTTCTAGAATGAATTCCTCTGAGATCCGGGCTCGATCCAAAGATCGGGCATGGCGAATTTTCTTGGGGTTTTATTGCGGCGTGATCCTTTCCTACCGGAGGACCACCGTCTTGTTTTCTGATTTCTTGAACACGCGCTGATTGTTTCTCAGCTACCTTCTCGAATTCAGCTTTAGTCGAGTCTTACACTTCCTTCTAAGTCATACTCATCTGACAAACAGCAGAGTCTTCTTTCCAGTCTGCAGTTGACTTCTTTTATTCTTGACGTAGCTGACTTCACTCAAATCTTTTCGATCTATCTATTACAATACAGAATTACAAGGAAAATGGGGTGCCAATTTCCTAGTCTAAGCTTTACATGGTACCATCAAAATCTAACAAATAAATTTTCTAACAGTGTTTCATCTCCTAATCCACTATGCGGATGATTGTCACGTGTATACAAATTACCAAATTAATTTTGAAGCAAAAATCAAGCCTAAATTATTGGTTTTTAATATATTAATTTGTATACACGTGGCAATCATCGGTGCGGTGGAAAAGGAGATGAAACACCATTATGGAATAGAAGATCTCATCCGATTAAACATAGCGTAAATCTCACTTTACTACCTATATATACTCTACTTGAGTATCACTTTACCCCCTTATACTATTAAATGTATCACTTTACCCCTTGTAGACTCGTACTATCAATTTGTATTATTTTACCCCATTGTGCTTTTAGGACAACATTTTATACTCATATACTCAAAACAATGACTATTTTATCCTTACATTAGTTTTAGTTAAATAACAAGATCAATTTAATAGTATTTAATATTAATAAATTTGTACTTAATTTGTAAATTAACTTTCACAACTTGATTAATAAAACTCAATATTAAATATATTATATTTTATATTTAGTTGCTAATTATTTAACTTTAATATAGTCCATATATATTAAATTAATATATAAAATGATATTACAAGCTAATACATCTATACTTTAATTTTATTATTCATCACATGATTTAAAATTAAATAATATATATTATATATTTATTGAAGATGAGAAATATTATTAGTAATATTTTAATTATTGGTCAATAACCATAATTTAATAAAAACTATGTAAAAATAGAAAAAAAAGTCATTTTAGTGGTTATTTACAACATAATACAATTTGTTTTTAGATATATGAATATATTAGTTTATAGAAAATAACCTACAATATAGTTTTTAATAAAAACTATTTTAAGTTTAGTAAATAACAAATAAAATTTTCAAAAATAATTATATGTATTTAATGTCATTAAGTTAAATTAAAAATAATAGTAGGGACAATTAGGTCATTTAATAGAGGAATAGGAGTATAAAATGATATTTTAATTGTATAAGGGGGTAAAGTGATACAAATTCGATAATAAATAGGGTAAAGTGATACAATTAAAAGTATAAGGGGATAAAAAGATATTCAATGAGAATCGGGGGTATAAAGTGAGATTTACCCTTAAACATATTATTAAGTTAATTCAATTGGAAATATAAAATGCGATGGCAGAAAATGACGAGACAACGCACGATTGGATATGCTTTTATTTTGAAAATTTTTATTTTGCTAGAGAATAGTGATGAAAAAAATTTGGAAGAGAAAAATATGATTTTGAGAGTGTGATTGGATGTGAGATAAAAAAATTAATGATGAAAGTTGATTTGATTTATAAATAGTAAAATAACGATTGGATATGATTGGTAATTAGAAATGTGTGAGTCAAGTGAATAGTGAAATTTGTGGGAGAATGTGTAATAATTATTAGTGTTTTGTTAAAAATTGTGTAGATATGATTGATAATAGAAAAAATGAGAAAAAGTGAAAGTGAGAGAATAATATGGCGCGATTGGATGTGAGAGAGATTCCATTTTTATTACTGTTTGGAGAATTGTTTTTAACCAAACATGCGATTGTTTATGAAATTTTCTTAAAATATATTATTCTCTCACTTTCACTTTTTCTTATTTTTTCTCTTATCAATCACATCTACACATTTTTTCACAAAACCTAATCATTATTAAACATTCTCCCACAAATTTCACTATTTACCTACTCAAACATTTCTAATTACCAATCATATCAAATTATTATTTTACTATTTTTAAATAAAATCAACTTTCATCATTACTTTTCATCTTACATCCAATCACACTCTCAAAATTCATCTTTTTTTCTTCCAAGTCTTTTTCACCACTATTATCTAGAAAATAAAAATTTTTAAAATGAAAGATATCCAATCGCTACTTCTATATTTTTACGAAAATTTTTATAAACAATCGCATGTTTGGTCAAAAAATATTTCAAAATGAATCGAAAATGAAATCTCTCTCAAATCCAATTGTGCCTAGACTTTCCATTCCAAGAAGACAATTTTTATACTGAACATTGTTCTGAACTTATAAGTATGACTGATTTTTATGTAAGTTTCTTGTTAAATTGAATGTTTTTTTAATATTGTTCTTGTAGTTCAAGTGGACTTTTATTTGGGTTTGTAGGTGATTTTTATTGAATAGATATCAGTATTTGTTCATTTTAGATTATGCATAAATGATATAATAAAATTTCTATAATGAGTCTACCCCTATTTCAAGTATATACCTATTCGTACTAGTTGTCTTCAATTTAAATTTTGAATCTCAATTAGTTAAAAAGCGAATCGTTTATCCGATATCTTGATTCGAGCAATTGTTAAAAGTTCGGTTCATTAAAGATAACAAACCAAGTTCAACACATTTTTTTCGTATTGACTCGACTCGATAAAAAAGAATGAGCGCCGTTGGATCTTACTTGCCATTGCATTTCCATTTTGTGACCACATATAGATGATTTGGTGTCTTATCGCTTGGCACCACTCTTGGAGTGCCACGTGGCAGCAACCTTATCTGATATGGGGACATGACTAGTTTGAGGTTGATACTGCAAAAGGCGGCACAGCCCCTCATAGGAAGATCTAAAGATGACTCTTTTTGTTTTAATAATTTCTTGAGATTTTTTTCATGATTTTTTGTCAAGTTACACTAAGGGACAACCTCAAAATTGTGAACCATAATATACTAACTAAAATTCTTCTTGGCACTCGTGTTTTCTTGGGCTATCATCATCATCTTTATTTTGTAGTTGAGGTCTTTTTAGAAATGAGGATTTTAGGAAATTTTAAGGTTTTTAGATAATTAAAATCAGAGGACAATATATTATAGGGAAATTACAAAAAGTACCCTGAGGTTTGAAGTAATTACAAAAACCCAACTAACTTTAAAACTTACAAAAAGTACTGAGGTTTGATTTAGTGTTAAAATTAAGGGTAATCTGAATGATTTTACAAATACGAATGGGGATTTTGAAATATATTTCAAACCTCGAGGAGTCTTTTTGTAAGTTTTAAAGTTAAATTTTTTTTTTTTGTAATTAGGTCAAACCTCAAGGTACTTTTTGTAATTATCCCTATATTATAATTAAAGATTGAAAGTGTTGTCCATATGGTATCAGAGTTAGTGCTTGTACTCGTTGTTTTGTTTCCCTAAAACTTGTAATTCAGAAAGAATATTGCAGTTTGAAAAGGATGGCTAATGGAAACGGTTTACAATATATCCAAGTTTACAAGCCACTGATGATCAAGACTGATTGAAACTACTTCAAATATATGCTTCCTTTGTTCATATATATACATATATATCTATATATACAGGTATTGGTTCAAATGAGACCAATATCTTTGAAATGAGGCACCGTAGAGATTAATCCTGTGTTTATTTTGTTTCTTGAAGGGCCTAGATTAATCTTATATTTAAGGTAATTTTAATTAAAAAAATCGTTAAAAGGGACAATGATGTAATTAGACATGTAAATCGGGTTTTTATTTTAGGATAGTATTTTTGGATCCCTTAATTCACGCCAATAATGCACTAATGGGAGATCTTTTGATGTAACCAAGATACATTGGGAATCAGATTTATTCTCAATACCTCTGTCACACGTCTCTTCATCTTCTCACGCCTATTCCATCTCCCACCATTGTTTTCTTTCACAGTCAACACAAACAGAAGAAGAGACAATTCTTTGCAAGTAAAATTATACTGCAAGTTTATTGGAATTTTGAAGATTTCGTCGAGAGGTCTGAGTGATTATATCGTAAGCAAATCCTTTTTTTGCTCTTAAAATTTTTGCTACATCGATATGCATTCTAAGTGCAATTTTTTTTATTTTTTCTGCAATTTTTTTTTTGCATGCAGAATTTTTTTTTACATCGAGAATGAGTAACTGCGATTTTTTATATATTCATAATCGATGATTCGTTTTTTTAACTCTATTTATTTCTGAATTTTATTGAGCAATGTCAGGAGCAACTGTTTGGTAGCCATTAAAGAAAATTGTTTTGTAGGGTAATTTTTGTGATTTAATTTTTGTTGTTTTTTATGTATAGATAGTTGTTTTTCGACAAACTTAGCAATTTTTCGATGCACAAGTTTTTTAGAATTCTTGATTATTATATACAATCTTTGTTGAGTGAAGCGGAGTTTTCTTTTAGAATTTTTTGAGTAGGATTTAGTTTCGATTTGTTGTTTTTCCGATTGTACATGTTTAATAATTTGTTGCTTATTTTATAACTTTTCATTGCATATGTGCTTTTGTTGGATGAATGCAAGATACGTAATTTTGATGCACATTTAGCACATTTTCGTTGCATAATTAAAGCCATACAATCGTTTTTTGTATGTAATGAAACAAGTGTTGTTTCATTTTTGGCAATGTTCTAGATATTCCATTTTTGTCTAATTGTTAATATATTGGACGTTTCGATTTTCACATTTTTATTGCATTTGATATCAATTTTCGCGCATATTTTTTATGATATATCATTCGTGCATCACATTTGTTACAATGGCATTTGTGCATTTGGATTATGCATTGATTTGTTGTAATCTATGTAAAGAAACTATGTCTTTAATACATCAATATGATATGCATCAATCAATTAGTATATATGCGTTATTTTTATTATTTTATTTTATTAGTCTCGATCACTTATAGATATATAATAATTAAATTTTTTATGTAATATAATACAATTATTTTAATATATTTCCACATGAAATATTTTAAGTCCAATTCATAATCTAGTCAAGTAATTTTTATGGCTTTTTATATCCTAAATAGGCAAGTAAATATACATGGAAATATAATAATGCATATTTACTTATAATATAATGCATAGAACGTTTGTTTTTTATGCTATTAATGTCATCACAGATTCGACTATTCTCTCAATATTTGGCGACAGGGGATGCGAGCAAATGGCGTGGGCAATTCAACAAAAGAGTTATTAGGTTGGTTTTGCCATAGAGGGACAATGTTAATAAGATTGATTGCGGCATTTTTACAATGAGGCATATGGAAACATACGAAGGCGGAGGCGTGAGATGATGGAACAGTGGTCTCCAAAAGGGCAACGATTCAAGGATTATAAATCCGAGGACAAAGTATTGTCATGCCATTGTTGTTGACGCTTTAATGAGCACAGGAGAGAAACCCGATTGAAGCGAAGGAGGTTTTTGGCCAGGAAAAGAACGTTATTTAGTCTAGTTTTTAATGAAACTATTTATGGTGGATATGGCATCTTAGTTTTAAGACACGATTTGTGGATGGTTTTGCTTTTTGAATTTGGACTTTTGCCTAGTGCATGGTGACTCATTTTGGAGACAATTTAGTTATTTGACAAAGATTAACATTTTATATAATTGTTGGTCTTGGTTATTGGACGCATGCTTGCGAAATTATTCTCATGTTGCAGTGGTTATTTTTAAGATTTCAATGAATATTATTTTTATTTATTTGTTGCATACGTTGTGCTTTTTTTTTTTTTTGCATGTTGTTTTTGTACGGTAATTTTCTTTTTCATGTGTTTGATATACATGTACACTATTTTTAACGTTTTCTTAATTGTTTACATAGTATAGTTAGACAATTTATTATGAAAGAAAAATTAGAAGAGTACGTAATCATTTTTTCCCAAATTTATGATTTGATTTTTAATGTATACTTGGACAATTTACATTGCACATTTTGTTATATTATAATGCCATATGGACGATGTTTTAATTTGATAAATTTGCATCATTAATTAGAGTATAAAATATACATGGATTACAAGAGGATTATTTTTTGACGTTTATGTTGCATACTTAGACCAATTATTTTTATCCTAAAATAAGGACAAAGACATAATTGCATCTGTTCAATGTTATTAGTTGGGTTTTTTACGTATATTTAGGCATTATTACATTGAATATTATGGTACAATATAATGCATATGCACGATGTTTTTATTTTGATTAAAAATTACATCATGTAATTTTAAGACAAAATATACATGGCTAGCTTGACAGAATATTTTTTAAATGTTTATAATGCATAGTTAGACCATCATCTCTAAATCGCCTGGTCGTGGTCTTCGATATCGAACCCACATATCGAGCCATAGTCCATGTAAAAACGGACACCAACCTCTAATGTAGAAAACTCCATTCCAACACGCGGAATTTTGTCATGCTCTACCTCCTAATCCAGATTTTGTTAACCTGAGAAGATATTTTAATCCTCTCCTTTTAGTTGTTAGTTGTACCAACGAGTATGAAAAATGTATAATATGTAATATATATTAAGTATATATGCATCAATATATAGTTACATATGCATAAATTCTATAACGTTGAGACCAAGAAAAATTCATAAACGCCCGGAATAAAAATTTAATTTATTCTTGGAATCCTTGCATCTATTTTTGTATTATAGTTATACATGCATGCATCTATTTTGTATACAAAACTTTGATACAAAATAGATGGAAGCCTTGCATTCAATAAACTTGGAAAAATATATAATATGCAACATATTATACTTACACATGCATCAAGATGATTTATTTATGCAAAGTTCGAATATTACCACGTTCACATTTATAAAGCTATATATGCATTTAAATAATGCTACACATGCAACATTTTATGAGCATCACAAATGATTAAAATTTCAAAAAAATTCCTCAAAATGGTATGCGTATTTGTAGGCTTTGAATCTCTTTTTAATAATTATAATAATTATATATGCAACATACTACTACCCGTATCAATACATCAATATATCCCATTAATTATGCAATTTTAATTATAACACTAAAATTACCTTCAAGCAAAATATGCATCATATCATTCGTATATATGCATCAACATATAGTTACATATGCATAAATTCAATATAGTTGGTATAAAAAAAATTACACAAACCCCGTGTGATAGGAATTTATTTAAACAACTTAACGGAACATTACCATATGCAACTTTATAAACCTACATATACATTAAGATAAGCCTAAAAATACAACATTTAAAACAACATAAATACCTACAAAAATCGAACCAAAATAAATTGGTACTGGTATCCGTAGCATGGTTTGAAGCATTTTCATGGTTTGATTATGCAACGATTTTAACATGTATCTTGAAAGTGTTTAGAATATATTCACCTAATAACCTTCTTCACCGTTGTTGTCATCTCGAAAATAATCCATGCTTGGTTTTTTTATCACCGATGAGTCTTTGAAAAAAAAAATTGTTCCTCTAGCGTCGTCTTTCTTTCATCAATGTGTCTTGATTTTGACGGTTTTTTTTTTTTGCGGGAAAGATATTAGATTTTTTGGTAGGGATTATCATTGATTCCACCTCCTAAATTATAGGAGGTGGATATGGTAACTTAGATTTATCAATAGCATGCCTAATAACCGAAATTTAGTATTTTACACTTATACCCCCACCCGAATTTAATGCTTGGAATTGCTTCTATATTTAATTTTTCATCTTGTCCATTCATTGATAAATTCCTACGGTCCTGGATGAGGTCCTACGGTCTCATCCCAATATATGGTCTCATAAAACTATCCCCTATATATATATATATATATATATATATATATATATATCTGTGTGTGTGTGTGTGTGACTATTCAGTTTCTTCTAACAAAAAAATATATTCATTTAGCTCGACAATAAATGCTCTTTTAAATGCATTCAATACAATTTTTGAACCTCTTATCAGTCATAAACGAGGGCTTCTATAGAGAATGGATTTCTCTCTGTCTCTCTCTCTCTTACAAATTGTGACAATAGACCTAAGTATAATTAATCATCAATCGCATAGTAGCTCGACTTCTCTGGTTTTAAGAAAAAGGTGTGTTTGACTCCATTGGGCTTAGAGCCTATCACTCGAGATTTTCTATTTCATTAAGTGTTTATCTCAGCGTGTTAAATATCATCCCTACACGCCTGTGTATTGATGACATCATTAATTTACACTTGGCGTGTATTTAAGATACTTGAAATACGAGATGAAACACAGTTTGGAATAGAGGATCCTATCCGTATCATGTATGCTACCAATTCAGATCGGATATTCGTAGGCCACGTGTCCCCGACGGGACAGGCAAGCCAGGGACCTAGAATCACCTCTTTCATGACTCTATCAAGTGGGACAGACAGGCATGGACTTGATGACCTGGTTTCTCTGCCCTCAATTTGGTGCCACATGTTGTGCCACGTAACCTATTCACGTCCACATATTCACCCAGGTCTATACACGTGATCCTTATGAGTCCGTTTGGAGGATTGTGACTCAACTCGGTTGTTGTTAACCAGATTATGAATCTTTGGCAACGACATGGGGGTGGTGGTGCAAACTATTTTGGGGCCCTTCTCTTTTATGTGTCGTCTTGCCAGTATGGCTCTTCTTGAACCTTCTCAAGTGGCCCTGTTCGGTGAGCTTCAATGAATTTATTTGTAAGTTGTAGTGGTCCAAAATTCTAAAGATGTTTACATCTTGCATTTATTTGGTCTGGTAGTTTTAGCCAATGTTTTTAAACCCAAACCATGCATCAAACCGGGCTAATAATTAGGTTATTGGGTCACTAGTTCAATAAGTCAAACTATTCTTAAAAAATTCGATTGGCCCATATACATACACATATATTATATATGTAACACACAGGTAAAAGATAAAAAATTCTAATAAATACTATAAAAATTTAATAAATTATAATATCCAAATATATATATATATATATCAAATATAAGAAGTTATATGAAAATTCACTACACATATTTTCCTTCAATTATTGCTATAAAACAATAACTTTTACTAAAAAAAGAGAAAAAATGAATCAGGTTAAACGGGTCCCGGGTTTCTGGACGGGTTTGACCCGTGGCAACGATTTCTGCCACCCGGTTTTAATATATAATCGACCGGTCTTTGCCACCCGGTTTTAATATATATATATATATATATATATATATATATATATATTACTCAGACTGGGCATGTAACCAGTCTCTGGTTAAACTGGTTGGTCCGGTCTGGGTTTCACAACATTGGTTTTAGCGTACCCATTAAAACGATTAAACACTACAGCATCCAGTAAATGACTAAACCAATAGGAATCTATTTTACTTGAGAGCCACAAATTTATTTGAAAAGGAATACAAGAATAGACCTCCATCTCCATGTGCTGATTGACTCAAATCATATTGTGCTTCTTTCTAATTTCCTATACTTTGTATTTATCCAATCTACCAAATAACAAGTTGTTCAAACCTGAACCTGTACAACTTTAAGAACTCAAAATGCAAAGGAACCCAAAAACACAACCAAAGGGTACCATAATTTAAAGACCCTTGGTTTCTTTTTCCCTTTTTTTTAGGGGAACCTATATACAATGCATTGAACTGGGAAAAGGGGGAAAATTTGGAAAATGATTAAAATCAGTGATGAGACTACAAAGAATGAAAAAACAAGAAACTGAAACTGTTCTCAATCATTGCCACCTTCTGGAGGACCTGGTTGATAAATTGGTTCCACTGAAAGATTTGTTCAAACCTGAAAGAACACAACTACCACATTACATCACTTAAACCTAGAACAAAATGGATAATGGCTAAAACATTTCCTGACTACAAAAATTGCTAAGGAACCAGCTCAATATGTTTATATACAGTAGAGTTTACAATTGTGTATCATAATATACTATTCATACCAGTTGAGCCCTTGGGAGACTCCCTAGCTGATTTTATCGGTGGTCGTGGAACTCTAGATGTCGATATAGGTCTGGACAAAAAAATCATGAGTTACAGTTACTGATATGGTGTATCATCCATGTAGCAGAATAGAGGGAAAATCCCAATTTTGATTTTTTTATCTCTTCATCCATTTTATTTATTAGGTAAAAAAATTATTGAACATAATGATGTGAATAGGGCTTTTCATGCTCATGTCACATCGACGTACTATAGAAGAAAAAACAGCAAAATCCTCTTCTTGGACGAAATGATCAAGGAATATTTGGAGACTTGTTCGGAAAGTAAATCAAATAAGCCCTTTTAACTCGGTGGTGTCTAGGTTACACTTGGAAAAGTTAGTTTTATAAATTTAGTGGACAAATTGAATGCGGTATGAATAATTGTAACAATCAACATACACATCTTGCTGGTGTAAGCTAACTAGAAATATAGTTAAAAAGCTCCTTGAAAATTTATTGGCATTTATGAGGTGGAAATAATCCATACGTACTTATCAATGTTACCGGAGGCTTGTCTTGCTTCAGCAGGTAGAGGGGTGGTTTCGGCAGAGCCATCAGCTTCTGTTCCCACAAACAGAAAACAGTCACATATACATATATATAAATGACTAATTCTCTCATCATTATCTGCATTGCCGAGCGCTTAGATCTCAGCGTCTGCATAAAAGTTTAGACCTATAATTTCCTCCGACAATATTTGAGTGGCAGATAAATTGTTTTGGGTATATATCTAAAATCGATGATTAGATTGTGGAAGTAGGCTATAGAATGCTGATCACTACCCTGAGAGTAGTCATCGAGATCAAAAGCTGCTTGCTCAGAGGGTTTCACAGCAGACAATTTTAAGCTTCCTTGAGGAGTTCCATACCTCAATGAGTTGCCTCCACTTTTCGGATCTTTAAGCAGCTGCAGCATTTCTATCTCCTCGTCTTTCTTAGCTATAGTGTCTTTCAGAGACGCAACCTGCAAAACGAAAGGTATTCAGATGGCACCGCGTTAATTAGATTTTTTCTTTTTTTTTTTTTTGAAGTACAAGCACAAAAAAGATCTTCATGGAAACATGACATGAGAACACTCAAACTGAAAATAAAGAAAGAAAAAGTACATAACATCTTTGGAAAAATTGTGCTGATTAACATTTTAATACAATTAAGCAACTAGTGTTTCATGTTATTCAGAGATGAAGAGATGCCACATTAGAAAATCGCAAAAACAAGAAACATTTTTTGGAGATATCACTTTGCTAGGTATCGTTTGCGGTTAGCTTCCAATTTGGATAAAAGTATAATTGGCTTATCACAGGGTTTACAACTTCACATGGTGTGGAAACTGTCCTTTGCCAGGCACATCTTCCAATAACAAGTTTAATATGCTATATGTGTTGTTATGATTTGAACACTAGACAATTAACAAGCTTACATAATCTTTAATAATAAAAAAAAAGCCAATAGTTTTTTTCAGAATCTAATATTTAGTCATCATATAATTCCACTATCTCAAATTTATCACTTGATTTTCTTTTCAGACGTCCTGAAATAAGATTACATTTCTTAAAACGAATTTTTAAGTTTTTATAAATACCCTCTCACTTGAAGTGATAGTCGAACATTAGAGTTAAATAACGTAAACAACTCTAGAACTTTTTCAACTTTCATCTAAAACTCCATGTCGAGTCAAATTAGATAGTTAAATAAGGTCGGAGGAAGTATTTTTGTCATAACAAATAAGGTTTTATACTAGCTTTGTCTTTTCACAAAAGTGAGGCCCACAAAAAAGCCAAGCAAACGGAAGCAAAAACATAATTCAGAATTTTGAAGATATAAATCCTTGACAGAGTGTATTCAAGTGTGAAATGTCTATTCTGTGTTTGTCTCTTTCCTGCTTTTGTGTGGTGCAGCAGAAAGCATGGCTAAAGATTCAAAATGCAACTTCTGGAACAACTATTATAGTTCACACTAAGTACAAAGGAACTTACAAGAAAATTGCAACTTGACCCTGAGTTTTGCCAACAAAAGCCAGACAATGAAATAAACCCAAAAAAATGAAAAATGAAAAATGTGTCGACCAAATTGGCCAATTCCTGTTTGTTCGTAATGGACATTGAAGGAAAAGAGGAGGTTGATGTGACTTCTTTTAACTTTAGTTGTTTTCAAATTGAAGGATTCAGATTTAAAGAAACAACTAAGGAGTTCAAGTGACTCTAATATTTGATAGAACCACAAAAATTCAAAAATAAAGTTTCTGAAATCCATAGTAAGGAAAAAAAAATTCCAAAGCTTAATAATGCTAAAAAAATAATGTCAGAATTTTCCTAATGAGTGCAATGAATTTGGAACCATCGTCTCCCCAATCCTTCAAATGGTTTTTAGCACATTTTCCTTATAAGGGGAGCTTTTGCTTTTCAGCAAACACGAGAGCCATTTTTGCAATTTACACCAAATTTGCTCAAGAGGTAAACTTTATGAATAAATAGCATCATATAAGGAAGCTTGGAAAAATATCTTAATGTTGATTGTGACTTGTATATATTTTAATCATCGTTCATATTGTCAGGTAGCCTGCATGGGGCATATAAACGGTAATTTCACATAGTATGGAGATGTGCCAATTTTTCCTCTTCTCGAGTCTTGATTAGCATGCCGTGGCAATAATTTTCTTTAGATGTGCTACCTGTGTCTTGCTGCCCAAAACTCTCATATTTATGATTGTATTAAACCTGGTTGGGTAGTATTTGGAAAAGCTACACTTTAAAGGTGGCACTAAATTAAGCTTTTTCGATATCATCAAACTAAATAATCATTTATTGTGCTTTTTCATATTATTTTGAATTTATTTATCAATTAGCTTGAAGAAAGATTTAATTCAGATGACCTAGCTACTAACACATATTTCTTGCAAAATGTGATGATGCATAATAATTGTGTGCAAAACAAGATTTACCTGTTCCATCAATTCTCGTACATCCCTGCCATCTTTGCTGCTTTTTGCTGCACCGAGCTCAACCCCAGATACCCTTTCAGCAAACTTTAAGGTACTTAAGGTTTCACTGTAGGAAGTAGCGTCAGGATTAAGCTGCACAAACATAAGTGTCTTCGCCTGACCACCTGTGGCATAACCACAACATAGATGAAGGTTAAATAATAAACAAGTATCAAGGACAAATAGGTCACAGTTTTATTCTAAATTATTAACGAACTGTGAATGAAAACTAGATGAAGTTTTGAGCAATGATTCTGATTAATTACAATGTTAGCAAGTTGTCGACCCAAGAGGTCATCAGGATATTCAAGATAATAGATGGTGGTAGCCTCTATGACCTTAAAAAAACAAAATGTACCTAATGAGCTCTGGAGGACTTGAGTGAGCTTGCTGTTTCGATAGGGAACATGAGCATTCTTTTTGTGCCAAAGCAAAGATGACATCACCAAGGGCAGATAATGATTTATTTATATGTTGTGCCTCTTTAAGCCTGTCTCCTGTTACCTCTGAACGGTCTACTCTTTCACTCCCAGCAAGATCTACTAAGTGAAGACTGCCTCGCAGTGAAGAACCACTCTTTCGATCCATCCCGCGGACATGAATGGAGACAACGCTGTATAGATGCACCAAATCAACTATATACACAGTCGAAAAGGACAGAAATTTAAAAACAAAGAATAGTTCAATACCTGTGTGATCGACTGCTTCTTTCATTTAAGGCAGTGGAACTTTTAGCTCTATTCTTTAGTCCCATGGCCATTAGTTCCAAGACAGCTGAGGTTGAGTTGACTGCATGAATGCTAGCATCTGGGACGGCCAACCCACTCGGTTGTGCGGTAGACAAAATCCCAAGTGTGCGCAAATCAAGGAAAATAAGTATTTGATGCAGCAAATTACCAATAATGGATCAATAAAATGTCAAAAGAGCGAGATCCAGGATGAAAATGAGATTGAAAAGAGAATTAATTAATTTCGTAAACAACATGATTGTATCGGATAACGAAATGGCTACTACATAAAGGATATCTTTTTTTGTGAGCCATCATTTGAGAGCAAATCACGGACTTGTTCATTATATATCTCTACCATCTGGACCGAAACTTCATATGTAAATGTGCTCTCCCTACGTTGTGAAATGCTGAAAAGATTGTTTAAAGCTCAGTAATTGACCCCATTCCTCTTCACTGGCTCCATCAGGGCCAGTCTGGACAAAGATATCATTCGCTTCAGCAACTATGCATACAAATTGAAAAGGCGCAATAAATATAAGGGATAATTACAAAACCGACCCCTGAGGTTTGGAGTAATTACAAAAAAAAACGAGAGATTTCAAAATTACCAAAAAAAACCTGAAGTTTGATTCTGCGCCTTAAATGTAAGAGGAAACTGTAATATATTTACAAATCTAAAGGGATTGTTTGAAATGTTTTTGCTTATGAAGAGGGTAAAGTGTAATACAAAATCAAATCTCAAGGGTTTTTGTAATTTTCAAAAACCTCTGGTTTTTTTGTAATCAACCCAAACCTCAGGGGTAATTTTTGTAACTATCTCTATGTAAAAATTTCATACCATCGTATAGGTTTTCCCTGAACCAGTCTGACCATAGGCAAATATGCACACGTTATATCCATCCAAAACAGATTGTATTAATGGCTGTGTATCTGAAAACACGTCCGCTGCAGACGTTGGAAATATCAACAAACAAGAATGAGAAATAATATCGATAAACAAACCAGCATCATGATAGCACATATGTGAAGATCAAAAAACCTTGTGTTGATGTTGGGCCATACACTTTATCGAACTTAAATGAACGACGTCCTTCTTTCCCTTGTTTGGCGGGATTCAAAACAACTAGCTCTCCATTTTCACCAATGTATTCAATAATTGATTGTTTCCCTTTCTGCCCGGGAAGAAATGGCCTTATCCTGCAGTAGACCCTAATGTTTCCTATTCAAATCAAGAAATGAGGAAATGTAGCAACTTTGTGCCCTTTCATGTTCAAGATGGAATCGTGATAAAAGTAATGTGGCACCTTTTAGCTCTTGTAGTTCATTGTGCAGCTTTTGATTTTCAGCAAGGAGCGAATAATAGTTTTTGCTGCATCGTCCAGAGCCCTGATTCTTGTCCCTGTTATGACCAGTTAATGTGTCAATTTCTGCTTACGACATACTTTCACCTAAAAATGAGAAGGGATAATTACCAAAAAAAGAACTTGAGGTTCAGGCTAATTACAAAAAAATCCTGAGATTTTTTTAAATTGCAAAAACACCCTTGAGGTTGGATTCCGTATTACATTTTCAACAAAAAACATTTCAAAAACCCCCCCTGATGTTTATAAAAATATTACATTTACCCCTTTTACTTTAAGACAATCAAACCTGAGGGTTTTTTTTTTTAATTTTGAAACATCTCTAGGTGTTTTTGTAATTAGGCTGAACCTCAGGGTTTGTTTTTGTAATTTATCCCAAATGAGAAATGTTTCTTATTCTTCCTAAGCTTTCTATAACAATATCAAAAACAGTGCCTCAGAAAGTAGAATTACCTAAAGTACCGAAGTCTTCTGAATAGCTTTTTGTGTTCTCACAATTTCTTGCTGGATTGACTGAGATGCAAATCTTAGTTCCTGAACAAATGAAATTCACTCATATACGAATATTATTAAGCTAAGGGAAACCTAATGATAAGATGATAGAATAGCATACACGTAGTGCACCAAGCTGAAATTCGGTGAATATATGGTAAATGTGTTCTTTCTTGTTCCACTGTTGGGATGTTGATTCCGAGAATGCCTCAAGCTCCTTCACTCTATTTCTTTTTTCTGTTAGCGAGCTTAAAGCTTCCTTCAACTTATCCTCAAGCTCCTTCACTCTATTACTTGATTCTGTTAGCAAGCTTAAAGCTTCTTTCAACCTATCCTCAAGCTCCTTCACTCTATTTCTTGATTCTGTTAGCAAGCTTAAAGTTTCCTTATTCGACCTATCCTCAAACTCTTGTTGAGCTCCTCCAGCTTCGACTCTCGTTTTAAGGATTGCTCGTCACATAATCTCCTAGCCGTTTCTAGCTCTTGCCTCAAATTTGCTATCTTTTGATTGAGCTCATCTTTCTCTTTATTGAGGGCATCTTTCTCTTTATTGAGGTCATCTTTCTCTTTCACCAGCCTCACAATATCATGCTCCTCCACTTTCTTTTTCTCTTCTATTTTGTTCTTCTCACTCTGCAGTTATGAGCCACGAGATGAAGAAATAATCATGAAACAGATAAATAATCACATGAATAACATGGTGAAACCAAGTTCATTCTATCATTATGTAGGGATATTTTGGTTTTCACAAGCCTTCAGGTAAGTCCTGTTTGGCGATCATATTTGTTGTAAAGACATATTAATGGTTCTTAAGATATTCCTTTTTCCCTCTCAGATTTAAGATTACATGGAGAAGATGAATGCACAGTTAACCATTCAAAAACCATAAATTAAAGCATTTACACATAGTCCATTAACTATCACGTCGACACATATTTAGATGTGGCGAGTATTTCTTGAGAAGTTGAATGTTATGTCTCATGACCCATATGCTTATAATCCATTTTTATTAGGGTTAATTATTAAAAAACTGAGGTTTGGACTAATTACAAAAAAAAAATAGAGATTTTCTGAAATTACAAAAAAAAAAAAAAAACCTTTGGGTTTGATCCATCTTACATTTTCCCCCTTATTATATGCAAACGGATTTCAAAAACTCCTTTACGTTTATCAAAATATCACAGTTACCCCATTAAATTTAAAGACAATTAAACCTCGAGGGTTTTTGTAATTTTCAAATACCTCTTGGTTTTTTTGTAATCAGCCCAAACCTTAGGGTTTTTTATAATCATCCCTTCTTATTAACAGGTAACATTTATACAGAGAATAACAAATCTTTTGTTGGCATGTAACAATTTTTATGCTTCCTTATATTGATACTCGACTATAAGCAGCTGAATCATATGAGATGACAGATTACAGGAACGCAGAGGAGACAAAACAATGCTAATGCATTATATTTTACCTTAATCTGCTGGAGCTGGTTCATAACAATCTGCAAAAATGAAGCCTCTTTTTGCAATTAATTAGGAATATGGAATTTAATAAACACTAATCGGCATAAAGTTGATCAATACAAATATGCGAAAATTTATACCTGTGTCTCTTCACTAGTCCCTGTTGCAAGGGCTTCAAGAACTCTAATTCTTGATTGGTACTTCTCCTCCGTGCCTTAAAAAAGATTACTTTGCTGTAGGTAAAGAGACGAACACAGATTAATTCGTGCATTTGGCTAATAGGACTACCCCTACGTAATACATTTACCGTCGCAAATGTTCAGCTTGAGTACATATTCGCCGCTCGATCTCCTGCACGACTTTTCTCAATAGGCAAGCAACACGCTGAAAATATGAAGCAAGAAAACGTTCTTAGATCTTAACTGATAATGTAATCTCAGGCTAATTAAATTTGCATGACTTATCATCATACATGAGGTATTTCTCCATTCTTCAGCTCAATGCTTTCATCTAAAATACCATTGACAACACTTAAAAGTGACTGTGTTGGAGCATTCTGCATTAGATAGAATTTTAAATCAAATTACAGAAGCATTAGAAACAGAATTCCAAGACTTTAGTGACTTACATCCAAGCTATTTGATTTCATCATTTCTGAAATCTTTGTAGCAGGAATATCCGTATAAGATCCTTGTTTAAGCTGGAAGACTTCATGAAACTTATGACCAACATGATTTATAAACGCAGCCGATGGATCTTCATAAGGAAAAATAAAAATAAATAAATAAACAATGGAATGAGTGGATTCCCGTGAAACTAGTATTTTTCCATTCAGGATATAAGGTATGACAATAGTCATATATCTACAAATTCATACCATAATTCCAATCATGTGGCATCTATGGTTCCACAAAATGGTCTACTAAAAACAATTCTGTTACATTTTCATACATATAGCATTACGCATTTTGATCTCAATGTGACTAAATTTTTGTTAAATACATCTTACAGACTCTTTATTGAAAAATGTTCTTTATTTTGAAGAGTCGTCCACCAAAATCATGTCCAACAAACTCTTAATTTTAACCTTTAAATTTAAAGAGTGAGTTTTCACTCTTCAAATTAGGAGAGCTAAAACAACTCTCTGTAATTAGTGGCATTAGATTTCTTGCACTTTGAATGACACTTTCTAAAAAACAAAACAAATTTTGAAAAATATCATAAATTAATATTGGGAAAAGGAAATAAGGAGTCAAATACAAAGAGAGTATTGTAAGATGTCAAAAGTATCACTCTTTAAATTTAAAGAATCTCTTGGGAATGCGCTTAAGGATTGATAAATTATTATGACTCATATTTTTTCATATGTGCACACATACAGAGACATGAAAAGAGGGAAGCACAGGGACAACACCTGTCATCAAGGGACTACTACGTAATGCACGCTGAGATTTTAAGTCTGATACTAACTTCCGCTTGTCTTCTCCGAAGGTGGGGAAGACAGCTGTCGAAAAGGGTTCTTCCTCGGAGCACCATCAACACTCCCAACGCGCTCTCCTAACATTTTCCATCTTGAATTGGCATCGCTTCCGTTATATCTCTCACCATTCACCGTAAAATGTGTTTTTAGCGTTAAAAGGCAGTCCAATACGATTTTTCATAGATCCCTACACAATGGGATATTACAATTTCTCAGTGTAACAGCTAAATCAAGCCATACATACAGCTTTACAGTATAAATATTGTCTAATGTATTAGGTGCATTAACTTGAAAAATATAATCTGTTACATCACCTTTTCCAAGTCTGCGGCCTGAAACCTCGGCAACCCCATTTCATCCATTGCTGACAAGAATCTTTGAACATTTTCTGAGCGCGTTGCGAAGAGCGAGACTAAGAACAATATCAAAGAATCTGGGTCAACCCATAAACCATTCCAATCCAAAACAGTTACAGATAGAGATACCTCAGTTACAGAACCAGGTTTAAGTTTGTTTAGTATTAGGCACAAGACAGATCCATCAATCAAGAGTGCTCGAACTTCTTCATCTGAAGCATTTATTGGCAAACTTAGATCAGGAAGAATACCATTTAACCATTCCAACAAAGTCGCCCTGCTTATCTGAGAAGCAAAAGAATTTGAGAAAGTTAGCGACAGATTTATCAATCAACTATAGTATCAGCATCGAAAGAGGTAACAATTGGTTTGCATAATTATGTCTTACCATTGTTTCTTGAAGTGGATTCAAAAACATCACTATTGCCGGAAATACTTGAGCTGTTCAATCTAACATAGTCTTTTACTTGTCGATCCATAGTGGAAATTCTGATAGTACAGATAGAAATACTGCAGAATTCAGCTTAATACCAATAAACGGTGAAGAAAAAAAACGTTTTAGATACAGAAAACTATGAAAGTAGATACGCTCAATTGCGTGCGTGTAAATAATAAAGTAGATACGCTCAGATGAATCATAAACATTGGTGCGGCCAAATTTCCATTAAACTGGAGTTAGCATTCAAACTGAACAAACGTGTGAAACTTGATTGCTTTAGCTAGTAGCTACAACACATATATACCCGTAAAACATCTAAGAGTCGTTTTAGGCCATCAATAAATAACTATGCTGCACCACTAGGGATGATCTATATCAAGTAATAAATTGATTCTTTAAGTGGTGCCACATGCCATTCATCACATAATTCAAATCCTTAGCTTTTGCAGAAATTAATCATAAGACTTAACGCAAACTGGAGAAAAACGATTCATACAGATGGAAAAATTGCCATAATCAAATAGGCAATGAAACATCAAATTAACACCCATTGCCTCCTCCAATGTCTCTGTGGTTATTCAGTTCCATTTACACAATAAATCAACACAAACTTGTTTACAGAGCAACTATACAGTTCTATTACTTGTAAATGAATTCATGCACCAGACATTAAAATGTCCATTTATCTTTTCCCATCTTGACTTAGTTTTTTGCCAAACAAGATAAAATTACGAATGAAAGACGCACAATGTTGGCAATTAAATTGGTCCACAAACCTGAGATTCAATCATTAAGGCAATTGAAAATCTGATCAAACAACTAAGTTCATTCAGTTGTTCATATTTGAACCTGCAGCACAGATTGATGAACCCATGAATCAAAAATGATGAGTTCGAATACATGCATCTACAGTTAAGGTATAAACTCTAACAAGAATTGCCTAGATAAATTTGGAAAATTATTCTAACTTTGATCCACAAGTTTGAAATTCTCAATAACATCTCTAAAAGCAACAATCCCATTAATTGTGACAAACTGAAAAAAAAATAGAAAATAAAAAGTAAAGAACCTATGAATTGAGAATACAGAATTTACCTAGCTCACCCCCATGCATATTACAATCAAAAACACGTTCTCTTTCATGCAATATCGAAAAAACAAGAACGACCCAGATACAAAAGTTTCACAGTACGATCGGAAAAGAAAAGAAAGGAACAGAAAAGGAATCCAAGACTTGGTCAATAAATGTGAATTTATAGCAATTATTTGGACAGTGTCAACAGAACGAACCTGAAACTTGCAAAAGGAAATTGAGGAGGCCTCTATATCTATGCACGTTCTAGCTACTATTCAACATGGGATATTAATTGAACTTTTTTTTTTAACATAATTAATCTAGCAGACCTAATTCTGTTTTCCAGTGTTTGAAGTATGTGTGTGTGTGTGTGTGTGTGTGTTTCTACGAAAAGTATATACATTTTGGGTGGTTGGTCTTCCGTGTGCCGTTGGGGTTCTATGAAAGGTCCAAACCTGTCAGTTTTTCCGTGAACTTAGGGAGAAGCTCTAATGTTTGTTTTCGTTACAATTCCTTAACAGATGACCAAATACCATTAAGAGCGAAGGCTAGAATTTTAATCAAATTTCATTTTTAATTCACAGCTTCAATTTTGTCATAGAACTTTATAAATTTTGAGCTCTAGCTCATTGAGTGCATAGAATTTATCCCAATATGATCTTATTATCATACTAATTCAAATTTTATGAAATCTAATATTAGGTTTGACAAAAAA